>OZ010589.1:16777851-16860351 GCA_963932145.1 Acanthosepion lycidas
GTAATTTACCGAAATCTTTGCATATTTAATGTTGTTTGGCAATTTTAAGTCAGGTCTTCAGCGCGTTTCATTAATAAAAGTTAAAGTTCACTGAGTTCGGTGTATTCTGCAATGATTGCCGTATCTGATAGAGACATAATTGAGATAGATAGATAGATAGATAGATAGATAGATAGATAGATAGATAGATATGAATAGACTGAGAGTAGTTAGATTAATAGATATATAAATAGAAAGAGAGAGAGATGAAGAGTCTGATATAAATAGATATGAACACTTTGAGATAGATAGATAGATAGATAGATAGATAATGAACAGAATTGGATTAGGCAGATAGATAGATAGATAGATAGATAGATAGATAGATAGATATGAATAGACTGGGATTAGATAGATATAGATAGATATGAACAGTTTGATATATATATATATATATATATATATATATATATATATATATATATATATATATATATATATATATATATAGTTTGAGAGATAGAGAGAAAGCGAGAGAAAGAAAGAGAGAGAGAATGAACGGGCTAAGATATAATTAATTTGAGATACATATGTATATAGACTTGAACAAATTGAGATAGATAGATAGATAGATAGATAGATAGATAGATAGATAGGGAGGGAGAGAGAATAATCAACTTGTGAGAGATATGAACGAATTGAGCGACAGAGAGAAAGAGATTGATCAACATGTGATAGATAGATAGATAGATAGATAGATAGATAGAGAATGATCAACCTGTGATAGATATGAATGGATTTAGATAGATGGATATGTACAGAGAGAGAGAAAGAGAGAGAGAGAGAGAAACTTATGATAGATAGATAGATAGATAGATAGATAGATAGATAGATAGATAGATAGATAGATAGATAGATATTCTTATCCATGCAACCATTTTTGATAAGCGTCCTTCTTGTCCCTTTTGTTTTGGCTCCTCCATCTTCCATTTTTGTCTTTCTTCCCATTCATCTTCCGTGCCTTGTTTTCTGCGAATGGCCGTGTGCAAGGCGCAAAACGATAGTGCCAACATCGTTTCTATGGTTACCGGATATTAATTCTTCAATCGGAAATTAACATCTTCAAAATTCCTCAAAACTCACATTGTTTGACTTCACCCTGACAGAGACAGAGAGATACAGATGGAGAAAGCGGCGCATGCGCACACACATTATGGATTTCATTTTAATTTTTCTTTCCCGTTTTTTTTTCTGTGCAGGGCTTTTATCTTTCTGCCTTCAGTAGTTTTCTATGATTCTTTCATCTGACATGCCAACCGCCATTTTCATACCTATGAATTATTTTTTATTTGTTTTCTTTCATTTTTTTTTATATCTTTTCTCTTCTGGCTTTTATTCGTATCTTCCTATTTTCTTCCTTCTGCTTTCCTTCTTCGATAATATTTTAATTTTCTCTCTGAATTTCTGGGATGAGGAGTTATCATTATTTACATGCAGGCTGTTATCCTCATCGATGGTGTTATCACAACGTATCGCTCGCTGAGGTCTTCATCTTCTTGGAATTTCAAACTGAACTTTTTATTTAATCTACGGGTGCAGATTGTTCTCGTTCCAATGCCCATGTCTCGCGATATCTCGTTTAGTGCTTATTTCAGTATTTCTCAGTTATAGCTTTCTCTGTTTCTGCTGAGTTCAATCAAATAAACACTTCCCTGTCGAGAGATTTAACTCGCAACTAATGTCATGAAGAATACATAGCACTGTGGATAAAGGCGTTTGTTAGATCCAGTGACAGGACCCAAAGGGTGTGAGTTCAATACCCGGTTAAGTCAGTGGAGAATTTTCAGAGGGAAATTAACACGAGATAATGGCATGGCACGTGGAGCAAGAACTGTCTACCCCAGTGAGCGAAATAAAGGGTTCAATTCGACATTCCAACCACCTGTAGAAGGCTGGAGCGTACAAAACCCGAAACGTTGTAATAAATATGGCGACAAAGATGAGGAAAATAGTCCAAATAATGATATTTTTATTGTTCTTTTTCCTATTTTCGATTAATTTTTGCCTGATTAAAATTCTTTCTATTTTCAAAATGGTTGCTCCATATTTTCGGCCTTTTCCTACATTGAAGCTAAGGTTAGTAAATCCCTATAATTCTTACTTTTGTTTTTGTTTTTTTTAATCATTTCGTTCCAAGCAATTCAGGAATGCCACTAGTACGCAAGAGGTTACAGAGAGTGAAAATGAGATAAAAGACTGCGTGAGGAAAGGACAAAAGATGAACGGGGATCAAGACAACAGCCGATGTCGGTCGATGTTGTATTTCAATTTTTGAAATTTTTAGTTAGCAGGGAAGCAAGTAAACCGAAGGGAGTTCCACAGATGAGAAGTGTGAGAAAAGAATCTGTTAGAATAAAAGTGGCAGTTATATTTACCTAATTCAACAGTAAAAGGGTGGGACCTACATGCCAATCTAGTAGCACGCTTAAATTCATGGAGTCAGGGCACCAGGGAAAAAACAGAGCAATTGCTATAAAATTATTTGTACAAAAGACTGAGGGAAATCATTTTACGTCTGTGAGAAAATAACTGAAATCTAGATGCCAACTCAAGATCGATTACATTACAGTTTCTTTGGATTTTGTCCAGAACACCGAGATGAGTAGCAGAAGCATCAGGCCAGATATGGTAACAGTATTTAACTCAAAGAAGAATGGTAGATTTGTAAATGTGTAAGATGAACTCTGACAAGAAAAACCTTCTGGCACGACACAGTGAACCAACTTTCCTTGCAATAGATGCAGCTATTGATTCAATGTAGTTATTGCACTTCAAGTCAGTTGAACACGTAAGTCCAAGACGGTCTCCAGAAGTCGAGCATGTTGATGGCGGCCAGGGAAGTTTCTCTGTCTTAGTTATTGCCATTCTTGTCTTCAATTTTATTTGTTTGTTATTCTCTTTTTGTTGTCATTTTTCCATCTTTCTATTTTATTTAAAAAATTTTTTACGTATTTTCGCTTTTCCTTTCTTTTCAATTTTTCTTAATCTTCTTTTTTTTTTAATTTTCACGTTCTCTCATTTCACTTTAACCTCCCTCTTTCTGTTGTTTTATCTCTCAAATTATGACGGCTTAAATATTGGAGTAAAGTTCGTTAGGTCAGTTGAAAAATATTTGTAGAAAATACGGACATAAGCTACGCCACGTCGGTGAGCATGAATGAAGCGTGCCACTAAACTAGCATCTAGGAAACACCCCTTTTATTATTGATATAATAAGAGAAAGAATGAGAATAAGAGAAAGACAAAGAGAAAATTCGCTATAACAAGCAGCGCCATCTTGGCGTCACGTTTTCAAATGATTTGAAGTTGAAAGACATCCTCGAATGGCAAACTGAACGAACTGTGAGAATACGTTCTCTGTCAAAATGAAAGACAGAATTGCAACAGGAAGTGAAAATTGATTCCAAAGTTTCAAATTGCAATCATGAGTCTGGAAAACGATGACAAAAATGGGTGGAATATCAAATTCCATGACAGAGACAAATGAAAATGTAAAACGTTTAAGCTTCAAGGCGATTAGGTCTGATATAAATGTTTTTATAAACAAGACGTTTTCACGTAGAACCCTCTGGTCATTTTCAGTTGTCCCTTTATCTGAAATCAAAACATTTACCTGAAAACTCATGTTTAAAAACGTTTAAGCTTCAAGGGGATTACGTTTCTATGCCAGCAGGAAGGCTTGAAACCGAAAATTGAGTAATATTAAACTTTTTAACAAATCTCTCTCCTTGTATTATTTCGAAATATCTTTTCTTTTTTTTTTTGATATAGATGTTATTACAGACACGACACTTCGACCCTAACCCTCTGGTCATCTTCAGTTGCCCATAACCGAAGTTTTTAAAATGAAGCGTGTTTCTAGATTGTCAACGAGATTTCAGCGTTCTACTGTTTAACAAGTTAGATGCAACATTTTCTTTATTCGCACTTAAAACTTGTGGAATTCCTTTCCGATGTCTTGCTTCGTTATTAATTACATTCTTGAACAATTAAAATGCAACGTCATCTTCCGTTTTCTCGAACCCTGTTCCTTTTTGTCCTTTCCTCGATCTCCCAGATTCTCAGCCTACTCATTCACTTTTCACTTACACCCCTTGCGACCCCTGCGTTCTAGTGGTATTATCACCTGTACTTATTGTGAAATGTTTAATATTAAATAGCCACACAGATCGAGTCTTTCCTATGGATGACATGCATGGCACCAAACTCGTCCAGAAATATTTAAACTATCATATGTATACAACCGATCTCTCAGATCAATTGTTAAAAAATGCGTTGAGGGAGTGAAGCCTGGGGCTCTTAGTAAAAACTAAAATTCTTCGGACTCTGTAGACTGGTGCTACAGAGATTTCTGGCATCCTATCGGTTCAAGCAAACCGATTCTTAAAATTATAAAAGCTTAGATAACCAGTTGTTGAATAATCCGAAAATAATCTTATATAGTAATAGACGATTGTCTGGGTACAATGTTAACCTCCAAAAGACACACACCTCCTACCACAACAATAAAGATTTCCGCGAAAACGTAACGAGAAATTACAATAAACATATTCTTATCAAAGAATGGTAATATCCAAAGAGATAAAAACATAATTCATAGCATTGCTGTAGTTCTTCGGAGACTGAAAGAGGGTTTTCCCTGATGAACATAAATTATTCAGAAATCGTCTTTGAGGAAAAAATGTGATAAATCTATTTATAAATTTGATAGGTCTTCCATTGGATTTTTAAGACTGCAACAATTCAGTTTGAATGTGTCTAAGAAAGCATAACAGAGCTGATGATTCTAGAGTGAAAAACAGAAGAGAAATATAATGAGAACAAACTTTTAATTTGGAAATAGCTTAATAAATAAATATTAAATTATCAAAATGGTTTAATTCTTTTTTAATACCATAAAGTGATATTTATTTCCATTCCCAAATTTAAAAAAAAAAGCACAATAGGCTCGTAAAATTACTTTAGAAAACCGGTTCCTGGAAATTTGGGATGCCATTATTGGATAGAGAATCAAATACAAGGACTTGTATAATATAACACTAACCACAACAAATGAGGATTTTCAACAGTGGGGAGCAGTTAAAATGAATAGCACATGTAACTGAAAGAGAAAATTATGAAGCGGGAGTGTCTTGACAAGTATCATCCTTCTGAAGCTTGAGTGTCTTGGGATATACAATACTTTTTGAACCTTGTGGATTGGTGCGACAGAATCACAAACAAACAACTGTAACAAATAACAGAAACCACATCACTTGAGGACTTTCAACAGCTGCAACAACTAAAATGGATAGCACATGTAACTCAAAGAGTAAATAATAAAGCCTGAGTGTCTTGGCAAAGATCATCCTTCTTTGAACCTTGTGGATTGGTGCGACAGAATCACAAACAAAGAACTGTACCAAAGAACAGAAACCACATCACTTGAGGACTTTTAACAGCAGTAATAACTAAAATATGATTTAAAATGCCTCTTTTGAGTTGGACAATTTTGGAAAGAGGGTTAATGGTATTCTGACATGTTGAAAGATGCATTGACCAAACAAAGGCTATGTATGGGAAACAACTCTGGTAACCTTGAACAGAAATTATTTGGAAATAAAAAAATACAGTCAAATTTTAATGGAGTTATCCACAAGTCCAAAGGGTTACTTGGGGAACTATGTACACGTTATATGGTATAAGTTTTGCCCGTAACTTGTACCCCTAACAGTTTCTTTCCTCAAACTTCTAAGCTGTATTTCGGTTTCAAGTGTTGAAGGGGAAAAAGCTTTAAAAGTCTGCCAGAAGAAATGAAGCGCATGATAACCATGTAATCAGAATGAAACTGATTGAAATATTAATATAGAAAATAATGAAGATTTTCTGTAATGTATGCATATTATTTGTAAAGCACCTTTCGTATGAGGCATTGATTTTGGGAAGAAAAAAAACCAAATCATGTTTTTCGAATCATCAAGGAAATATTGTTTTAATATTTCACAAAGTGGGCCTTACTACTTTGCACTCTCGGTACGATTGAAATGTTAATCTTAACATACACAATACATCTCCATAATGCTTAATGATAAAACTCTTGAAGATCCTGCCATCATTAAAAAAACCAACACTATGTACGTGTAATAATTCTCATATCTTTATCCAGAAAACGTTTGAAGCTCAACAATACAGTCAAATTTTAATGGAGTCATCCACATGTTTATCGACATGTTGCCCGGATAACTTTTTAAAGCTAGTATTGTATAAATAGTGCCTCTAACTTGTACCTGTGACAGTTCTTACTTGTATTTCCGTTTTAAGAGTGAAGTGGGGAAAGTTAATCCAATATCCTAGAAGTGATGAAACACGTCATAAGCATACAATTGGAATGAAACTGATTTTAATACTCTGACTTTTTACTGAACCTTTGTTTGTTGTTTAACAATGCCCTAGCATTCTATTGAACATTTGCTTCCTGACAAATGTTTTAACTCATTTATTTAATAATTAGTTACGCGTTAAAACAAATTACAGTACATGTATTCAAGTTTAAAAATCCATCAACATTTTCTATTTCTATTCAGTTTGTAAAATTCCTCTATAAAAGTAATCCATGTAAATATATATAGAATAATATGGAAAAGAATGAAGATTTTGAATGAATCTATGCATATTATTTAGAATGCTTCTTTTGAGTTGAAAAAGATATATTCGAGTTCATGATAACAGAAAAAAACAAGAAGTTTTGAACTTCTACTTCTATAAGTCAAAACTTGTAAATAAATTAAGTTGTAAGGGGTGATGCGAGCCCCAATTAAAGATTAAAAACTGAAAAAAAGAAAGACTTTTGTAATCCTACTGCATGTTTAGTGAAATTATTTTTAACATGAAAGCTTTTAGCTTCACCAAAAGTGAGAAGTGTAGCTTGGGTGTCAAATAAATTGAAATGACTAAGGGGTAAGGAATGATGTGACACTGGGATATCTGGTTGCTGCTTAAACAAAAATGGAAGTAAAGAAAGAAGGAAGTGGAAAGAGTCTACTGGATGATAACTGCTGAAATTTGAGAAGAAAATTAAACACGAAATGCATTGAAAAACGATGTTTCAAAGTGGTAAGCGAACTCCTGAGCGGTTCCACGGAGAAAAGAACTCAAATTTACTACACGGATTTTCACCGACATTATCCGGGGAACTATTTAAAGCTGGAATGTCATAACTAATGCCTCTAACAGTTTCTTTTCTCACACATCTTACCTGTATTTCAGTTTCAAGTGTGGAGGGGAAAAAGATATCCAAGTACCCCAGAAGTGATGAAGGACTTCATAAACATGTAAGTAGAATGAAACTGATTTTAATACTCTGACTTTTTATTGAAACTTTTGTTTAACTTTTTGCCTCCTGACCAATGTTTTAACTTATTTATTTAATAATTAGTTACGAGTAAAACAAATTAGAGTACAGGTATTCAAGTTTAAAAATCCATCAACATTTTCTATTGCTATTCAGTTTCTATTAGGTTGGTGCAAAAATAATGACGTAATAATGTCGTTTATTGACGTTAAAAAATAGGTCAAAAAACGACATTATTACGTCACTATTTTTGCACCAACCTAATAAAGCTCCTCTATAAAAACAGTCCGTGTAAATATATATATATATATATATATATATATATATATATATATATATATATATATATATGCATGTATGTATGTATGTATGGATGTATTAATATAGAAAATAAAAGGAAGGGGTGGTTTTATAAAGAGTGGCTGCATACATATACATACATAAACATATATATACTTACATATATATATGCACATACATACTACATATATATATATACATACATACTACATATATACATACCTATATATATCTATATATACATATATACATACATATACATACCTATATACATCTATATATATATATACATACATATGTATATGCACACATTATATATATATATATATATATAGAGAGAGAGAGAGAGAGATAGAGAGAGAGAGAGAGAGAGAGAGAGAGAGAGAGAGCAGGCAGTCAGGCACGGTGGAGTAATTGATATCGGCTTGGGCTGAGGAATCGCAGAGCCGAGTTCGAATTTTTACGTGCTAATACAATTGGGAAAGGTATGAATCCTCTTCTTCTCCCTCCAGCTATGGTTAAAATAGCAGGACAGACTGTGTTCTATAGCCTTGGATGGCAACTGGTCTAGGAGAAGGAAAACTCTGAATTCAAAACCTGCGGAGGGTAGTTTGGGGACCTTGTGGGACATAGTGCACCAGGTCTCTGTATTCGGCCCTTCAAAAAGTGTGGATGGTCCTGCACGAAGCCTTCACCACTATAATCAAATCTCATGTGCCGGTGTCTGGCTGTCGGTTTCCTGATCGGCTTAACCCTCATGCGTCGAATTTCGCCGGGTGAGTCAACTATATATATATATATATATATATATATATATATATAATCATTCTATATGGGGGTGAATCCAGTAGAATTATCTCATTTTTTATTCCTATTTTTTCAGACTTTGCCAGCATTGATCTTTTGAAGACAAAAAACTGAATTAAGTGTTTTGAACCATCAAGAAGATGTTGTTTTAACATTTCACGAAGTGGGTGTTACTCTTTTAACCTTGTGGCACGATTGAAATGTTCATCTAAACCATCACAATCCTTCTTCATAACGCTTAAAAATAAAACCCTTGAACATTCTGCCATCATAACAAAGCAAGTACTCTGTACAGGAAACAACTCCCATATCTTTATCCAGAAAACATTTAAAGCTCAAAAATATAGGCAAATTTTAATGGAGTCATCCACAAGTCTTATGGTTTATCCGAGGAACTATTTAAGGCTAGAATGGTATAAATAGTACCTCTAACAATTCTTACCTGTATTTCAATTTCAGTGGTGGAGAGGAAAAGATATTCAAGTACCCCAGAAGTGATGAAGCACTCCATAAGCATGTAATTGGAATGAAATTGATTTTAATACTCTGACATTTTACTGAAACTTGTTTATTTAATTTGATGTAATGGAATAACCTGTCACCCCCATGAGTGACTACACTATAGGTAGTAACTACCTATAAGTATCTGTAAGTCAACGGAGACTAGCTGGGATCAATTACGGCACCTCGAGGCGGTATAATGGTTAGAAAGTTTGTTTTGCTAGAACAATTATGTCTGAGTAGTGAGTTTGATTCTCACTGGGTCCTCCATACTTTTGGCCTTGTGCCACATATAAGCTACACATGGAAAATCACTTGAGTCTAGCTGGAATATTTTCCAGCTGTATTGTCGAACTCTCTGCCTTCGGAGGAGGCTATGCCGAAGGGCAGAATTTCGTTCGGAGAGGTAGACCGACCATGAACCCGATTATTTTAATACTCTTACTTTTTATTGAAGTTTTTGGTTATTGTTTTGCAATACCCTGGCATTCTATTGAACTTTTTGCTTATTGACAAATGCCTTAGTTTAGGAAATTTTTCTCCCCTGAATCGATACTTCAAATATACAAAACGACCATTCTCCCTTGCATGGAGTATTGCTGCCATATATGGTCTGGGGCACCTTCTGTTTACCTCGGAGTTCTTGACAAGATCCAGAGACGGATATGTAATGTGATTGGACCCGATCTGGCGTCTCGCCTGCAGCCACTATCTCACAGACGCGCCGTCGCCTCTCTCTGTCTCTTCTACAAATACTTTCATGGCAATTGCTCCGATGAGCTGCTTTCCCTGGTCCCCAGACCTCCATGAATACAAGCGCCTTACGAGGCTGGCATCCCGCTCTCACCCTTACACTGTAGAAACTTTAAAATGTAGCCGTCTCTTCTACTCCAATAGCTCCATACCTCGCACCTCTCGCCTGTGGAACACCCTTCCCAATTACTGTTTCCTTGATAGCTATAATCTCCAACTATTCAAATGTCATGTCAATCGACATCTCCAGTTTCCTTGATCTACACACTATCCATCCCTTCATCCTTTCTTCTATCACTCCTATCTGCTCTTGCTACAAATCTTCTGCAACCCCCTGCATCCTTAGCCCGGGCGCTAAGCTTAAAAAAAAAAAGAAATTTAATAATTACTTATGACTTGAAACAAATTTCTGTACATTTATTCAAGTTTAAAAATCCACCAACATTTTCTATTGCTATTCCGTTTGTGAAACTCGTCTATAAAAATAAGTCTTGTAAACGTATTTATTCTAATATAGAAAAGAATTAAGATTTTTTAATAATACAGGGCGTTTATTAAGACATTAAGATTTAATAAATATATCACAAAGGAAACAGATGTGTCACCACAACTAGGTGATGTTCAGCCAGCCATCATTTTACAGCAAAATGGTGCACCACCACATAAAGTTCTGCATGTTAGTGGGTTTCTTAAGCAAAGATTTTCGGACCGATGGAT
This sequence comes from Acanthosepion lycidas, assembly GCA_963932145.1. Taxonomy (NCBI): domain Eukaryota; kingdom Metazoa; phylum Mollusca; class Cephalopoda; order Sepiida; family Sepiidae; genus Acanthosepion; species Acanthosepion lycidas. Next base: position 16,788,299 of record OZ010589.1, read on the forward strand.
TGGAAGAGATGACAAAATTCTCTGGCCAGCTCGTTCACCAAATAACACTCTCCTGGGATATTACTGATCGAAAGCAAAAGGTCACAGATACCATTCCAACTATTGATGAGGCTATGCTACAGCAAACATGGCTAAAGTCAAGTACCATCTTGATGTGCATTATGCACCTAATGGGACCCATATAGAAGTGTACTAAATTAGAAAAATACTTCAATATCTACGCCTCATTTTGTAACAATTTCTACGTATTTGTCAATTCATTTGTTTTGTAATACATTTTTTAAATTGTAAAGCAACTTCATGGACAACCCTGTACTAACACCTTAACACGAATGAAGTCTAGATGGAGGAGAGAAAAAAATGAAAATATACAGGGTGTCCATACTTAGTAGCTATCAAAGTTTTCTAATCACAATGCATTTTATATTTCAGGTACCCTGTTGATAAAAGAGGTACTGTTAAATGAACCCCTAACATTTCCAGACCGGTTGATTGGAAAGGATGGTCCAATCCCCAAGCCACCTCGTTCATCAGATATCTCTCCCTTCGCCTTCTTTCTATGAGATAATCTTAAAGATATCGTGTATTGACCAAAAATACGGGACATCACTAATCTAAAGCAAAAGATCACTGATGCCATTGCCACCATTGATGAGGCTATGTTACAGAGAACATGGCAAGAAATCGAGTACCGTCTTGATGTGCTTTGTGCAACTAATGGTCAGGTGTATCAAATTAGTTAAAAAAAACTTCAATATCAACGCCTCATTTTATAACAATTTCCACATATTTGTCTATCCATTTATTTTGTAATACATTTTTTAAATTGTAAACCAACTTCATGGACAACCCTGTACTAACACCTTAACACGAATGAAGTCTAGATGGAGGAGAGAAAAAAAATGAAAATATACAGGGTGTCTATAAAGTCTCTTTACAATTTTAAAAAATATATTACAAAGGCAATTGATGAATGATATGTCCCGGAAAGGGATATATTTGTTCGAAGTAGCAAAGTGGTTGTTCACCTGTAACCGAGTAGGACAATCTAGCAGGTAACCGTAATGGACTGGTCCTCGTCGTAGTGGTAGGCAATAGGCGTCGTCAATAGGCGTCTCCCTGTGCCTCCAGATCAGTCTGTATTTATGGCTGACACCAGCCAATCATATTACTGTGAGGGGGAACCCAGGTATATGCATATTCATTACATCAATGAGATATCTCAATCAGATTTGTTCTATATGCTCAGTAGTTATCAAAGTTTTCTAATCACAATGCATTTTATATTTCATGGTACCCTGTTGATGAAAGAGATACTGTTAAATGAACACCTAATATTTCCAGGAAGGGATGGGCTAATTCCTTAGCCGCCTCGATCATCAGATATCAATCCCCTGGCCTTCTTTCTATGTGGCTGTTAAAGATATCGTGTATCGACCAAAGATACGGGACATCACTGATCTAAAGCAAAATGTCACTGATGCCATTGCCACCATTGATGAGGCTATGTTACAGAGAACATGGTAAGAAATCGAGTACCCTCTTGATGTGCATCGTGCAACTAATGGCGCCCATATAGAGGTGGGTTGAATTAATTCTGAAACACTTCAATATCTACTCATTTTGTAACAATTTTCACATATTTGTCTATTCATTTTTTTTGTAACATTTTTTTTTTAAATCTAAAGAGACTTTATGGACACTCTGTATAAGCATATTATTTAGAATTCACTCTTTGATTAACTGACTGTTTCGTTTTTTACGGATTATCACCACTTTGTATGTTATATAAAGCCAGATAATATTTTAAGAATTTTTTGAGATAATACTACCTTAGAGATACAAGACTTACTAATTAACCCATAGCAGGAGGGAGAAGAGGTGGATTCATAACTTTCTCAAGGTTATTTACACAGAAATTAATAGATAAGCAATATGGGAATTAGAACTTTGCTCTCCGATTAACAATTCCGAGCCATTATCCATTACACCACCCGCACATCCAAGCTTACAGCACCTGGTAATAACCAGGGTCAATGTTGTTTGACTCGGTAATCTTGCAAGAATAGGTGTTTCAACATGATGTTATTGTAAGCCGGAACCTTTTGATTCGGACAATCTCGTATTTTTACATTCACGACATTTCAGCCATTGTACCCTCGGGCCTTATTCAGATAATATACATTAGAATTTCGAACCAAACTCTTCAATTTCAACGTATATCACCTGAAGAAGGCCGGATCGTACAACGGCCGAAACGTCGTGAATATGACAATAAAGATGAGGACAACAGTCTGAACAATGTAAATGGTTTAATTATTTTGTGCGTTCTTGCGTATTTTTTTATTTTATTTTATTTTATTTTTTTTTTTTTTTTGTGAGTGAAAACCTCGGGATGAGGTCGCATTAGCAAAAAATATAATTTTCTTTACGCATTGCTAATAAATTTGAAAAAAAAAACAAGGAGGTCACATTTTCCATAATCCAGTTTTCTAAAATATATATATTACCGTAAATTGCGCTGTACAAGTCGAATTTTCAAACCTTCAATTTTAGTGGCTTTACTGCCTTGCTTGAAGCGAAATGATTGAAAAATATATCTTTAAATCTAGAGCCAATCTTCTAATTTGAAGACAATTTTCGAATTTGGTATACCCAAATACATAGGAATTGGCACATTTCATTTCTGAAGTAGTGAACTTGTGAAAAATTGTAGACCAATGTAATTATTTATCCCACTTTATTTTTTACCATAAAATTTATAAAAATATATGATTCTCATACTAATTTTACACTGACTTTAATGGCACGTCAGTAGCACAAAGTAATTTAAATAACATAGCCAATTACCGTAATTATACATATCAAATTTCCAAGCCTAAAAAATATTTTTAGGGGTCGATTTATATGACGGGTATAAAATGCAAACTTTTACCGCCGAGTTGTAAAAAAGTGTGGCAGCACTTTTAACAATTACCGTACCTCCAACAGGCTGCCACAAATACATCCTATTATAACTTGAATCTCTTGAACATATTTGGCCCGTTAATACAGAAATTAATATAAAATAAAATAGTAACAACAAAAAAAAATCGTTATTACGTAAGAGCTACAGTAGACATCGCGTCAAGTAGGTGATGCAAATGGCGGATGAGTGATATTGTGTTTTACAATAAAATGCAATATATTGCAGAACTATATAAAAAAAAAAAAACTACCTGGTGTGATGTGTAATCTAGGGTACTAATGATTTTATAGGAGTTGATATTGACTTTGATATGTTTATCAGTAGACCTGACGAATTTTAAACGTTCATTAAGTTATACCAATACAATATACGGTACCTACCGGTGTGTGTAGTAAGTTGTTTGCTATACAACACATATAGATATATATTACGGTTAGCTTCTCAATATACAGGTAAGTGGTGAGACCTGATGTTTTGGGACAGGATATCGTATACTATACCCTGATTTTATTTATCGGAAGCATTAAGTTTTGGACTTGATTTGTTTGTTTAACGGCATGTCAACACGTTATGGGTTATTTGAAGTAATAGGAATATGATATGTTAATTCTGCTTTCACAACTGAATACAAGGTAGATAATACTCAGCTTTTGTCAATATACATGTTTGTGTGGATGTTGGGGGGTCCTCCCTTTTTTACACAAATGGACTCACCCAGTATATACATATACTACGGCTACGTGAAGACCGGGGAGCAAGACCGAAGAGTCGAGTCGAGTCGAGTCGAGTCGAGTCGAGTCGAGTCGAGTCCAGTCCAGAGTGACAGAGTAAAAGGTTGTAGGTAACCGGAAGAGCGAAGGTGAGGGTAACAGCGTTGTAGGAGTCACAGTGAGCGAGCACCTAGACTCGGTAAGAAGTCATACAGCGATACTTCAATACTAAAGACTGTATATACATATATTTGCTACTAACCCGTATTCCTGGAACTACTAACCTGCTTTACCAGTTTGTATTATTACGTTAATACATTATTTTCATAAATTCATTCTTGGCGTTTGTTATTTATTGGTACCGGATTTCATCTCGGAATCCACAACAGTAGACATGATTACTAGAAGCGGTGGTATTTGTGTTTTATATTGTAGTTTCGGAGAAATTATATTTTGGAATCCATTTCGATTTCTTTAAAAAAATTCTAGGATTAATGTCATGAAAGAATTCTTTCATGTTGGTTGGCTGATTTTGTTTGGCGGTATATCAACACCTCTATGGGTTATTTTATACCAAAATATAAATGTTTTGTACGTAATTTTATACTTCCAGAGTAAAGGTAAGTATTTTAGATATATAGTTTGTAAATCATAAAATATATTTTTGGTAATTTTACTATAAAAATGTACTTTTCTATCGTTTTAGTGTTGTATTCGTAAAATTTTACAAACATTATCACAACTCATAATTACGGTATTTTATAAATAAACTCCAAAGTTAATAATGTTTAAACTTTTATTCACAATAAACCTGGCAGGATCACATTTTCAAAACCCTTCAAAATGTTGCGTAGCAATACTATAAAAAAAAACTACACCATACAGAATGATATTACGGTTAATGTCTCAATAAGTAGTAGTTTTATGTAGGTTTGGCACTACTTATCGTAACTGTAGTTTTATTTACTAGTAGGTCTAAGTTGGGGACATTGGTAGCCTACCAGCCTATGTCAGAATTTGTACGACAGCTCGACTTGCACCCCACAAGCCACGGTAAAATTTTAGTTTCCAAAATTCACGCTATTTAAAACCCTACCTGGTGTGATGTGTAATCTAGGGTATTAATGCTTTATAGAAATTGATATTGACTTTAGTATGTTTATCAGCAGCTCGGAGGAATTTTAAATGTTCACAAAGTTATACCAATACAATATACGGTACCTATCGATGTGTGTAGTAAGTTGCTTGCTATACAACACATATAGATATATATTAAGGTTATCTTCTCAATATACAGGTAAGTGGTGTGACCTGGTGTAGTTTTGGGCCTAGGTATATGCCTAACCCAGAATTTCTAGCTAAAAATCTTGAGGTCGATTTGTACCCGAGGTCGACTTGTACGCCGCATTTTACATTATGTTAATATCTGTAATCGATTGGTCTAAAAAAAAAAACAGGATAGTACAATTTGTAAATAAAAATATATTTAAACAAATTGGTATCTGGTGAAAAACTTAGGAAAAAAAAAGAAAGGACTAAAAACATTCAAGTAGGTCGAAAAAAAATCTTTGTGTCGTAATGTCTACACAAAAGAAAAAAACCCAATCGAATAAAAAGCGTAAAGTGCTCAATACACTAAGTAGCACAAAGTGTAAAAAAATACTAGTAAGCCAGAAACTACCTATCTAGGTTTCTCATAAATTAATCTTCAGGTCGCCGTGAAGATCCATTTCAAGTGTGGCACAAGGGTAAATGTGTTGAGAAATGACTGTCTATTAAATTTTCAATTTCCTTGTAGCCTGTACTAAAGTCCTTGGTTATTATAATAAAATATCAAAGATATATATATTAATAATGGTATATAATAATTTTTATGTGGGGGTTTCCCTGAGACATGAAAACAATTTCAAGGGTGGCACAAGGTTAATTGTGTCGAGAAATGCTTGTCTAAAGTCCTTGGTTATTATAAAATATTAGTTTGGTGCAAAAATAATGACGTAATAATGTCGTTTTTTGACGTTAAAAAATACGTCAAAAAACGACATTATTACGACATTATTTTTGCACCAACCTAATATAAAAGAGTTATATATTCATAATCGTATATAATAGATTTATGCAGGGGTTTCCCTGAGACATGAAAACTATTTCAAGAGTGGCACAAGGCTAAAACGGTTGGGAAATCTTTTTTGTTGTTTTTTTTCATTAGAATTAGTCACTTTATAATCCAGTCCGAATATTTGAGATCAATCCAGTCTTTTGAGCATTCTGCTTTTTGTACAAACAATTTCTTTCTTTTTTTTTTTTTTACGCGGGGCACTTCACCATAAACTAGGGTCATCGCTAAAGCAGAAAGTTCAATTTTTCTCTGTTTATAACTTGTTTGTTGAGACCGACCTTGGCAGTGAGCCAAAACATCCGGGCCTTTATAACAAATCGTATGCTCGCATCTACGCATGAGTCAGAAGGGACAGAGTACGATCGTATATACATACACACACACACACACACATATGTATATATATATATATATATATATATATATATATATATATATATATATATAGAGAGAGAGAGAGAGAGAGAGAGAGATACAGACAAACAGACAGACGGAGAGACAGAGAAAGGAGACACTGAAAGAAAAAGAAAACTCAAGAAGGAAAATATTTCAACAAAAAAAGAAAGCAAACATGAAAATGGCCAAAGAGAGAAAAAGATGAAAAGGGAAAAGTGGATAAATAAAAAGAGGGGAAAGATCGAGAAAAGAGAGAGATAGAGAAAATAAAGATATATATATATATATATATATATATATAGATAGATAGATAGATAGATAGATAGATATGAAGATATATATATATATATATATATATATATATATACATGTAAAGAGACAATGTATTATGGGTGTGGCTTGTGCGGGTATTGTAGGATTTGTGGCGTTTGAAGGTGGGGCCTGAGGGTCTCGTCTGTGTTGTATAAATAATTATTCATTCTTTTGATGCCCAGTTTCATTGTTTCTTTTGTCTGGTCGTTCAAGACACCCCCCCAGAAAGACGGTCCTCCCCGCACACAGTCTGACAAGACGATATAGATATTGATATATCAGTCGAACAACGGATCGAACAATGTCTATACACATTAAGATACACAGCAAATAAATAAATAAAGACCCTAAGGCGCTTGCTGTAGTGACGATTCTTCTTGTAGACCAATTCGTGAGTGGAGTGAGGTAAAAATAACAAAAAAGGAAAAAAAAAACAGAGGAATCTAAATGTTCTTTATTAGACGAGACTAAAAAACCGTAATAAAAAAAAAAATGCCTACCGTAGAAGGATGACCGTAAAGAATAACGATTTCAGTACTAATTAGAAAACCTTTTCTATCTGCCATAGCGATGCGTGATGCTGAAATCCTAAAGAGATTCATTCTACGCCTTCTTGGCCTGACGTTTCCACTGACATGAAATTTGGAGGCTATATCGCGCCAGTCGTTACGTCTGCTGTAAGGAATGTTAGTTCAGTGTGTTGTGCAAAAATGAAAAAATATATTTTCTTTTAATAATATTTCTCGTGTGTACAGGCCGAGAAACGGAAATAAAATACTTTTTAAAAAAAAGTAAACAGGGCGTCTACTTAAATATAAGTTGCGCCCCCAGAAAGGATTCGAACCTTCCTCCCCCGTATGCTTTATTTACCTTTGTCAGTTATATTTAAGGAAAATTGGATAAAAGAGGGATTGTTGCCTAAAGGCACAATATATAAGTTATTGTCTAGCGATTTAAACATGTTTCTGTTATAATCTCTGATAATAAAAATAATATATATATATATATATATATATATATATATATATATATATATATATATATATATATATATATATATATATATATATATATTGGTTGGATTGATGTGTGTTTGTGACCCTGGGTTTCACGATCGTCAGACAAACTGAATAAGTTTTTAAAAATTTGGCATTTATGTAGGGTTGCATGTAATGGTGTTATTATGGAAGCAGTAAGAAAAATTGTCGTCGTGACGCCACTCATATTTACGCAAACATACATACACGTCCATATACCCATTGAGGTACGCAGACACAGATACACACGCGCTCGGCCATCGAAGCTCACACAAACATAAATATATGTGAACAGTATGGGACTTGACATGTATATGTGTACATACAGGGTCGCAAACTCAATCCAACTAAATATATTAGCTCTATCTCTGATATTGAGCGCTTTCCAATAAGTACCGCGCATATAATATATAAATAATATATATAATATATTGTATATATATATTTATATATATATATATATTTATATACATGCACTTTTCATATATATATATATATATATATTTATATACATGCACTTTTCATATATATATATATATATATATATATATATATATATATATATATATATACATGCACTTTTCATATATATATATATATATATATATATATATATATATATACATGCACTTTTCATATATATATATATATATATATATATATATATATATATATTCATGTAAAATGAGGACGAATAGAATCCAATTCCGACTTTCGTAACATTCAATTTAAAAGAGAGCTCAATACAAAAATAGAGCATTATTTTATGATTTAATATCAAAAGCACGTAAAAAACGTTACAAAAATATGTATTAACACAACAGATCAGGCGTTAGTGAGATTTGTTAATACACATTGAAACAGGAAACTGGATTTGTGTCGCGTTTTTTTTTTTTACATATTTTTGATATAATATATATATATATATATATATATATATATATATATATATATATATTTAATATCAATAAAGGTGCAATTAATTTACAAATTCATTAATTATTCATACATAAAACAAATACAAAGGTTAATGATTTAAATGGCGAGAAATCCATCTTCGCGAACAATTCAAATAATATACAAAAAACCCGGAACCTGTTTATGAAGGAAAAGATCCTGTTTTATAAATTTCAGTTGCATTAGGTCTTTTTATTTTACAAGGTTTCGTCTGTTCCTTCGGTATGGAATAGATTGTGTTCTTGTTTTTACTCTCAGTAATAAGTGGACAACGAAAACAGGGTTGTAATCCGAAAAATGCTATGAGAAATGTGTTATTGTTTTGGAACGTGCAGTCGCAACGCTAAGTTTGAATTTAAATTTTAAGGTTCTGCGTTTATGTACAAATGTAGTGATAAGAGAATTCTTTTTTAGTGGTAAATTTTCCCTCAAAGTGGCATGAACTATATTGTTCAATAATTACAGTAATGTCGCACTTATTATTTTTGTATATTATTTGAATTGTTCGCGAAGATGGATTTCTCACCATTTAAATCATTAACCTTTGTATTTGTTTTAGGTATGAATAATTCATGAAGATATATATATATATATATATATATATATATATATATATATATATATATGAAGAAATGTAGTTTTAAGGTGTGCTATATTTATGGGATAAAGTGCTCAATATGAGAGATAGAGCGTGTGTAAATACAAATATAAAAGTGAACATTGAAGTCAACACTCAGAGGCGATGGACTGTTTCATGCTGGACGCAATCGTCAGGCCGCGATTGCATCCAGCATGAAACTGCCTGTCGCCTCTGAGTGTTGACTTCAGTGTTCCCGTATCTATTTATATATTATTTAATATAAACGGGACAAACACTAATATCCCATGGTTATAATTTATTACATTGGAATCGTAATCCAGATCCAATTCATCAGACATATAAATTCAAATACTATCCCCTTGGGAATTTACATATATATATATATGTGTGTGTGTGTATGTATGTGTGTGTGTGCGTGATATATGTATATTGACTACTAATATTATCAATACACACATAAATATATATATATATATATATATATATATATAATGGTCTCTCCCGTCGGTTTCGACGTATGAGGATCTGACAGCTTATTGATTCAGTTATGAAATTTTGTGCGATAATCTTAAGATAATCTTATTTAAGACCTGCTAGTGATTTACAAAGGAGGCCACATATGCAGCAAGTGTGAGGATTGTGAGATTAGATCACTCTTAGATTGGCTGACCTTTTAGATCTTGTTCTCGCTTCTTGAAGATGATTCAGACAAACAGATTGAAAACGGCTCAGTCTGAATATATATCGTCCTAGGTATGACGAAAAACGACATCCGACTCCTGCTATCTATGTATGTACATATATATATTTGGTTTACTTTGTTTTACGGCACATCAACCTCAATGGGTTATTTAATGCGGAAAATTTTTATTGTTGGTAATATTTCTCAAGCATGTATTGCTAGTAATATTTTTCCTTCAAAAACTCTATATCCGGCAATTTTTTTTTTTTTCAAAAACTTATTGCTGGCAATATTTTTTGCTTAAAAAGTATTGCTGATAATATTTTTTGCCTAAATGTCTTGCTGGTAATAATCCGTATTCAAAATATTTATTGGTAGTATTTTCAAAAGATGCTATTTGTGTGTGTGTGTGTGTGTGTGTGTGTGTGTGTGTGTGTGTGTGTGTGTGTGTGTGTGTGTGTGTGTGAACCCCCAGTAATGTTACATGGGTTTCCAAAGGGTCCATATGGATCCCGGTTGAGACCTTTAATTTAGGCATGCAAAGGTGTACATCTACTGTTTTATTTTCTACTCTAGTTGGAAATATGAAATATGTTAGGGTTATTCTTAAGGTCCGGGTTAAAGGTAGGGAAAAACGAACCGGTTATGTATTAAAAATCATTAACAATTTTTAAACCAAAAAAAAATAGTGATTTCAATAGATTGATGTCTGTCTATATTTCTGAGATGAGGTATTGTGTACACTATTTACATTATTCGAACTATTGTCCTCATCTTTGTCGCCATGTTTATCACCTTCTTCCGGTGCTTGAAATGTCCAACTGAACCCTTTATTTCGCTTACTGGGGTAAACTGTTCTAGTTCCACGTCTAATGGATGTCAGTTATCAGTTATCTCCTGTTAATTCCCCTCTCCAAGCTCTCCACTGCCTTAACCAAGTATTAAACTCACACTCTTTGGGTCCTGTCACTGGATCTAACTAACGGCTTTATCCACAGTGCCATGTGTCCTTGTATGAATTTCTGGGTATTATAAACCTAATGTCTTCAGGAACGATTTTTTACCAGTGCTCATATTGCAATTTTTTTATCTTATCATTGCATGTTTTTTTTTACCAGAGCTCATATTGTAATTTTTGTTGTTATTATCCACCTGAAGAAAGCCGGAGCGTACAACGGCCGAAACCTTGTGATAAACTAAGATGAGGACAATAGTCCGAATAATGTAAATAGTGTAGATTTGATGTCATTTAAAGAACATTTAAACAGGTCATCGTTTTTACTGGGCATTTTCCAGCAATAATGTGTACATCGTCATTTACGGTAGCAAATGCCTCGATAGATATCATAGATTAGCAAGCACCTAGACCGGCTTATCCGACGTTTCAAGGCCGCTTGCAAGATGGACCTGAAACTCACAGGTTTCGACTCTGGTAGCTGGGAAGGTACGAAAGTCGGGAAAAAGAGGAAACAATAAAGGAAGCAGAGAAAGCCATGTCAGACCTTCATCCCACACTCCAGCTTAATAATTAACCCATAAATGGGGGAAAGGAAAGTTGGGTGTATACCTTTCCCGAAGGTAATTATTCGTAAGTGAATATATGGAACTGGAACTCGACTCTCCAAATAACAGCCGTTATCATTAGGTATTTGCTGTGTCGCCCCAAGACAAGTTGTGACACAAGGTCTTTTATAAGGAGCACGTACACCCGGGCCAGGAACAAAAATTGTCGGAAGCTCTCGCAACCGTCGGTAGCGCTGGCTTCGGTGCAAGCACCGATTCCACTCTCTGGTGCAATGGCAGGCTACGGCCTCAGGCAGCTGTTCCCCAGGGCTGGGTACCTTGCAGTATAATTTTCCTAATTTTCTACTCTCTCCTTTGACGGAGTCGCCCCTGAGAGCACTCTGCCCAAAGACAGAGACGCAACTGAGATTTGATTAATAATGTGTTACAAGCCCCTCAAGGGAGCAGCTTACACACTATTTACTCTGTCTTTCCTCTAACACGAGTTGTGAAACAAGGCCATTTTTAAGGAGGGGACCCGAGCGCGTACACCCGGGACAGGAAAAAAAATTGCCGTAGCCCGTCGGTTGCGCTGACCTGGATGCAAGCACCGATCCCTCTCCCTGGTGCAATGAGAGGGCATGGCCTCGGGCAGCTGTTTCCCAGGACTGTGCACCTCTATAATTTTCCTCAGTTGCGATTCTGTCCTTTGAAGGAGTCACCCCTGAGTGCACTCTGACCAAAAACAGAGACGCAACTGAGATGTGATAAATAGATGTGTTACAAACCCCTCAAGAGAGCAGCTAGCTATTTACTGTGTCTCCCCAATAAGAAGACTTGTGACATAAGGTCTTTCTTTAAGGTGGAGACCTGAGCGCGTACACCCGGGCAACGAACAAAAATTGTCCGTAGCCCCCGCAGCTGTCCGTTGCGCTGATCTGGATACGAGCACCGATCCCTCTCTCTGGTGCCATGAGAGGGCGCGGCCTTGGGCAACTATTCCCAGAGATGGGCACCTCTCAGTATAATTTTCCTCACTTACGTCTCTGTCCGTTGACAGTTGCCTCTGAGTCTACTCTGCACAATGACAGAGACGCAACTGAGAGATGATTAATAATGTGTTACAAACCACTTCAAATGCTTAGAGCACCAGGTCTTCCCAAGCGGTTACGCATTTAAGTACTGACCAGGCTCCATGAGCACTGGTGATTCAACATGCTATAGCCGTAAGCCGGCGTTAGTGAGGAGACAAGAAAAAAAAATGAACAGGTTTCAATAAGACAGAAAATGTCGATTGACGTTGCATTTAAATTTTTGAAGATACTTAACATCAGAAAGAGATGGTTGAAATCTCTAGGGCATTAAATGAGGAAAAAGGGCTTGGAAAATTTGACACGCACAAATTGAAGGCAAGAGGGTCAGAGGAAAACGGTACATAAATATGTGGTTGTAATGACAGGGTTTAGGGGAGATAGCACATAGATAAATTTTACTAAGCGCTACAAAGGACAGGAAGTTGTGGAGGGCTATGATCTCCCACGTTCTGAAGGGACACAGAGCGTAGAAGCAAAAAGTGGCAGAATGGCAAGAAACTGGCTGAGAGTTTCACAGGTGAGACTGAAAGGGACTGAGATAGATAGATAGATAGATAGATAGATAGATAGATAGATAGATAGATAGATATGAACAGACGAGATAGCTAGCTAGCTGGATAGATAGATAGAGAGAGAGAGACAGACAGACATGAACAGACCGAGATAGATAGAGAGATAGAGAGATAGAGAGAGAGAGAATGAGAGAGAGAGATGAACAGACCGAGATAGATAGATAGATAGAGAGAGAGAGAGAATGAGAGAGAGATGAACAAACCGAGAAAGATAGATAGATAGATAGATAGATAGATGGATATGAACAGACGAGATAGATAGATAGCTGAATAGACAGACAGATTAGATAGATAGATAGATAGATAGCGAGAGAGAGAGAGAGAGAGAGATGAACAGACCGAGATAGATAGATAGATAGATAGATAGATATGAACAGACGAGATAGATAGATAGATAGATAGATAGATAGATAGATAGATAGATATGAACAGACGAGATAGATAGATAGATAGATAGATAATGAACTGACCAATATAGATACGAACATACCGAGATAGCTATCTATCTATCTATCTATATAGATAGATAGATAGATAGATAGATAGATAGATAGATAGATAGATAGCTGTTGACTCTCACGCTGGCCAATAGAATCTTCCTGCCTATTCGTGGCAGCCAGCAATAGGCTCTCTCTCTCTCTCTGGCCAGTACAAAATGGCCGCATACTACATGAAAACTGCCGTAGAAGCATGAAAAAATCGATTATTTCCACTATCGATGGGAGTTAGGAAATGCAAAGTCGGTCTTGGCCTTCCCGCTAACTTGGAGCATGTGCATGTAAATTTTGGTGATAATCCGTCGAAAATTGCGGCCATGCATTCGTTACACACACACACACACACACACACACACACACACACACATCCTGCCTTTTATCGATAGAGATTAAACCATGTCCGTCATAGGATTTAACATTTTCTTCGGAACTACGAATATTGTAAAAACAGTTCAACAGCAAATAAGATTAGACCTAATTGCCAATACAGTACTACGTTTAAATTCATACAGTCAATGAACTATGGGCTCTTTAGAGAAATTGTTCTGAAAATATTTCTAGAAAATAGAGAGGGAAGGCTCGTCACAGTGACTGAAGATGAGATGCCAGGGACAGACGCTTCTCTTGAATTTTGTCGAGCAGCAGGAATGTTCAAGTTATAATTTATGTACGACAGAAAAAAAAAGTTATAGAAACTTTCCGACCTCTCCTGTCTTCTTTCGCTTCTCTGAGAAATCGCAGATGTATTTATTAGCACCCCCCCCTTATCCCCTCAAGGCAGGAAATTAAAATGAACAAAACTGGGAAACATTAACGACAAAACTGTCTGACGAGGAACAAATAAGCGTAGTGATTTAACAAACTCAGAAAGCAAGAAAAATGAAAACAAAAGCAAAAAAATAAAGAAGAAAACAACCCCCCACCATTACGGTACGTCGCCAAAAGACACATTTTTCACTTCCCTCCATCTTTTTTTTTTTTTTTTTCGTAGTTTTATAAGGGGCACGAAATTAAAAATGATAACAGCCATGAAAGATGTTTTTTTTTTTTTTTTTTTTTTTTTTTGATTTTTTACAATTTTTCTCCAAGGTTTACAAAATTGTTTTTTTGCTTTATTCACAATGTTTCATTATTTTACATTTTCTTGACTATATGACCAATTTTATTCCTGTTTTTTTTTTTTTTTTACCTTTTTTTTTTTAATATTCGACAATTTTTTAAGGCAATGATCTGCACTTATCACCCGAATGAAACAGTCGTCTTTTAATATCACTCTAGGCAATTTCAACGGATTTGTGTGCAAAGCTGAATATCTAAATATGAATGTCTCTATGATGTGAGACCAGACAAATAAAGTGCATACGTATGGGTCTGTTGGAGTTTGGGGATGGAGGTATGGTTCGGGTATTTTTTTTTAAAGGCTTATATGCCTGTGCAGAAAATCGATGGTAAAAAAATAATGAATACATTTACAGAAAAAATGTACGCAGGTTGGTTCGTACATAATAGATAGATAGATAGATAGATAGATAGATATGAACAGACCGATATATTAATAGATATGAACAGACCGGGTAAGATTGCTACATAGATAGATAGATAGATAGATAGATAGATAGATAGATAGATAGATAGATAGATAGATAGATATGAACAGACCGATATATTAATAGATATGAACAGACCGGGTAAGATTGCTACATAGATAGATAGATAGATAGATAGATAGATAGATAGATAGATAGATAGATAGATAGATATGAACAGACCGATATATTAATAGATATGAACAGACCGGGTAAGATTGCTACATAGATAGATAGATAGATAGATAGATAGATAGATAGATAGATAGATAGATAGATATGAACAGACCGATATATTAATAGATATGAACAGACCGGGTAAGATTGCTACATAGATAGATAGATAGATAGATAGATAGATAGATAGATAGATAGATAGATAGATATGAACAGACCGATATATTAATAGATATGAACAGACCGGGTAAGATTGCTACATAGATAGATAGATAGATAGATAGATAGATAGATAGATAGATATGAACAGACCGATATATTAATAGATATGAACAGACCGGGTAAGATTGCTACATAGATAGATAGATAGATAGATAGATAGATAGATAGATAGATATGAACAAACCGATATATTAATAGATATGAACAGACAGGGTTAGATTGCTACCTAGATAGATAGATAGATAGATAGATAGATATGAACAGACTGATATAGATATGAACAGACTAGATAGATAGATAGATAGATAGATATTTATTTCGTATAAAATACAAAATTGTGGCACAAGGCCGAAGAAGGGGGAGGGGTAGAAAGCTGGTCTTCACTAACTATCTTATACCTAGCTAATCTGATTCGCGACCCATTCGTACTTTACAATTTACCCATTCACCACAAGAACTCGTCCGTCCCTAATCGATCCTCCATGCACCATAATACCACATCCACACTAGGGAGACCTACAAAACGCGCCCCGTGTCATAAAAATTTAATGATACTAAAAAGATATATATACAAAATTCTATGATGTAAAGATGAGAGGGGAGGGAGATGAACCCAATAACGAACTAAAATATATATTAACATAATGAAAATTAAACATAACTGATGTTAGTAGGACCCGTCCAACCCTCAAAACAGAGAGGCCACTGTATTCTGCCCCTCGGACAAAATCAAGCAGCTCTCTCGCTAAGGGAGTGGGAAAAGGATAAAAAATCATAAGGGCATGGGAAAATATAAAGCTGACCCAGTCGAGATAAAAGGGGTCAAAAACAAACTGGGGAGGTCGGGAATCTCAGGCTGGATCATGACTAAAGAGCAGCCGGGATGCAGGCCGGGAACAACACTCACTCACATTAACTAGGTACACAAAAGTCTGTCTAACCTAACCAAGGGGAGGGCTCCACAGGAAACCACCCCGATGTAACGTAGGCTTGACCTAAAAGAGAAAATCAAGGCTAGCCCCGTTCACGCGAACCAAGCTCGCCTTAGTCACCCACCTTTCGCTGAAGACTGTCGAATGCAAGCGTTTACTATCAGTTCTGATCTTCATCTTGAGCTGATGCTCAAAGAATCGGAACAGATCCTGATGAGAAAGACGGATACCTCGCAAGACTTCCTCCTGTCGCGTCGTCCATATCACCATTCGGGCCGTGGCTAGCAGCGGGAGAAACACCATCCGTTTCACCCCGGAATACGGGGGCGACACATTGTCACACGCGTATGCGCGATCAATGGGCACGAGCTTTTCGGGAGGGAGACGATCCGTCAGCTCGCCGACATGGTCCCATAAGGGGCGGACCCGGGGACAATGGTAGAAAGCGTGCGAAGCCGTTTCCTCTAAGCCAAGGCCGCACCGTTCGCAGTCTGGCAAATCCGCCAAGCCCCATATGAAGACCATGTCATTGAGAGGCAGCCGATTCCGAGCCAGTCGCCAGGTAAGCGAAAACTCAGGGTTACTGATAGATAGATAGATAGATAGATAGATAGATAGATAGATAGATAGATAGATAGAACACTGAATAATAATTGAATAATACGTAATAATAGAATTTAATAATCCTTAATGAGACGTTTTCAATTAGCTTGTTGTGTAGAAACGCGTCCGAACTTCTCAACTCAAATTGTTGAACATAGACTCGTCCTTGTCTATAAGTCTATGAGTTGGTCTCTAAGTGATAGATACGATCAGCCTGGAATATGGATATAGTTATATGACATGACATAATCAGATTGAGACAGACTTAAATATAAATTGACTTCGATAATTCAATTCTTTATTCATGAACCGAGAAATATCCTGTTCTGTTTCCTTTTCATATCAATCTTTTTCATGGTGTCGTTCAGACATACAGCTTAATTTTAAACTCATATCATTGACATTGTGTTGGCCTTTCAAATGAGTTATGTCTTTTTATTCCGTAAGAGAAAATTAAGATTTCTCTACTGCAAGCCTCAACACCAATTCCATGTTTCGCTGTGATTTGCTAACGGTCTTCTTCTTATACAAATGCTCGCGTTTATTTCAAATAAGGCTTTCACAGAACTTTAATAATATTTTGTTTATCAGTCGGGTGTACATGCGCGTCGTGGTTTGCCGGATATCGGCTCAGACTGAGAAATTGGAGAGCCGTATTCGAATTCTAGTTCGTTGGATTCACTTACGCGCCAGTACCCTATGGCTTGAATAACGGAACGAACTGGGTACTATAGCTAGGTTGGCAGACAATCTACCGCAGGCAGAACGAGCAACCAGTCGAGGGAAAGTGTTTTCCCTAGTCATCCGTGAATCGAAAGAGACATGTGTGTATCATAAATGACACTTCACCGACTGTTCAGGCCAAGAGAGGTTTGTATAAGTCTCATGCGAATCGCTAGAAGTAAACACGATTATTCTGTCGTTTTACTGCGAGTTGTGAACACCACACGAGCTGTGCCCGAACATAATTGTTGCTTGTTATGAACGGTGCTTTAATTTCTGGTAAAGAAACACATCACACGTCTCGTGTTCCAGGCTATATACAAAAAAGTAATACCTTAACTTTTTTTCTTCCCAACAACATGGGTTTTAAAATAGCCGGGTACTGAACATGTCCTCAGATTATGAACGAGCTTTTGAAAACATCCTCTTCCTATTATCCAACAGAACTGGGTCATTTTCCACTGTATATGACGCAAGCTATTGCAAGCAACAAAAATCGATGCGCGAGTAGTTTAACTGTTAACCCTGCCATAGTTACCTCGGATTTCTGAAAACGGATAGCCCCGTGGGGTTTGCCTGCCTGTCGCGACCCCTGAGGTACATACTCTCCCTGGGTTAGGACAATAGTGGGAAAGAGCAAAAGAAACAAGATAGGAATTACGAGTACTTTAAAAAATATTTGGGTTGAGGGGATAACAAAAATAAAAACATGTGACGAACTCAAGGCTAACAAACCACAGGTAGTAATTGGCAAGCCGAGTTCAATTTCAGGTCACATACGTTACATTAAGTTCGTTTCACACAAATACCCAAGGGTAACATAAGAATTTCTTCTCCCTCAAGCAATGGGTTAAATAGCAGTGTAGACTGGGAACTGTAGCCTTGAGGTAGCAACCAGTTCAGGTGAAGGTAAACTCTTAATTCAAAATCAGCTTCTATGGTGATGGGCTCAAGCAGGTTATCTTACCCTATGTTTTCATAGTTTATTTTGTTTTACGGCACCCCTCTATCATTGGGTTATTTATTGCCGACAGGAGTTTTCGGATAGGTTCGTATGAATAGAATATGTATTCTTTATCAGAAATCAGTTTAAAGATCAGATTTTATTGACGTATGTTTGTCAAGAGTGTAGAGAGTATGGTTCTGTTTGGTTTATTTCGTTTTACGGCATATCAACACCTCAATGGGATATTTAATGTCAAGATTTTTAGAATAGGTTTCTATGAATAGAATGTGTATTTTGGAGATGAAATTCGTTTGAAAATCAGGTATCATTGACGTATTTTTGTCGAGAGTGTTTGTAGAGAGACTTGTTTTTTATTTTTAGTTTTCGGCACAAGTGATTATTTAATGTGACAAGATTTTTAGAATAGGTTCGTATGAATAAAATATGTATTCTTTATGAGAAATCAGTTTGTAGATCAAGTTTTCTTGGCGTATTTTTGTAAAGATGGTTTTTGTCGAGTGTCAAATGTATTGCTGGTAATATTTTTTTTTCAAAAATGTATTGCTGGTATTTTTACTATAAAAGCCCATTTCTACATTTTCATAGTGTTTTGACGCCAGTTTAGGAGTTAAGTATTTGCTTATAGCTTGGACCCTAACAGGTGCTACAACCCCGGGTGTCAGGTGGGGCCTAGGAACAACAGCAATTAAGTGGGGTTTCCATGTTTCTTAAAACCTCCTGATCCGCCTTGCAGTCGGATGTAGTTTATCGTCAAACCCAGGACGCTATCTTACCCTAGGCACGCCATTCTTGTTATGTCTGCTGTACGTATCATGCGTATATGAGACAAATGGCTTACCGGATTCTTGATGTGGCGTGCCGAAAAAGAAAAGTTCAGAATCTCTGTGATTCATCAGGAACTAACAATTAGTATTTTAAGTTTTGGAGGCACGTTGGGGTAAATGATTTAGGGAGCCGAGGTCGAATTCCAGTCGAGTTTATTACATTCACTTACGTAAAAATAACCTTGAGAAACGTATGAATCCATCTCTTCCCCTACAGCTGTTGAGCCCTATAACCTGAAGAGAATTAGGATCCTTCAGGCTGTCTTGCTATGGCTGCAATAGATGTAATGTCAGTGCGTCCCTAGGGGTTTACGAGGATTCGTGTTTCTATCTATGTAGATCATTTACTAACAGGTTCGATCCTCACAGTAAGCATCAAATGGTAATATTAAATGTACTGAAACTTTCGGTTAGGTTGAGGTTCGATTATTTGAAATTTTCTCCTGGGAAATCAGTTTCAAATATTCATAGCATCTTGATTCAAAGTTAGTAGAAATAAAAAAAAAAAAAAACAGTCTGTTTTCTTCAGTCAACTTTCGTTCTAAATTTGTAAAACAGAGAGGAAATATATTTCCTAATTTAACTTCTAAACTAGCAATATAACCCGTCTTTGCCCGGGTGTTTCATTACTGCGAATTTTTGCAGTTCAACTGGAGCAGCTTAAGTTTAAAGTCAGCCCACTCAAAAATCACTATTAGTAACGACAATTGGATGCAACTGAGGCACATCCCCAAATGGTGGGGGGTTAACAATTTTAATGGGGGGGGGGATAAAAAGGGCCGTTTTTGTGTTCTCAATCTTGCAATAAAGGAACCTTTCCATGGACCGTCATAATAATAATAATAATATACGATAATTTTTATTTATAATATAATTTCTTTTTTTATAATTCTAATAATCTTTTGCGTTAGATTTCAACTCACTAAATTGATTGTACGCTGTTTTTTTTTTTTTTTTTTTTTTTTTACAGACATAAAATTTTGCCTTTGATTTTTGTGCAAATGTAAAAATAAAAGCAGTTTTTTTCGATTTTTCAACTTCAGAATTGTAATATTTTCCAGAAAATTTAGACTCAAAATCGACACTAAAGAATTATCTATTAAACAAAAAAAAATTAATCAAAATCAGATGAAAACTGAGGAAACTCATACACCACATCCGGTCACACACACACACACACACATATTTTGATAATTATAAATATAGATAATACTATTGTAATACTATCTACATTATTCGGACTGTTGTCCTCATCTTTGTCGCCATATTTATTACAACGTTTCGGCTGGACAACACTTCGCAGATATCTCTCCCGAGTAAGACTACCCATAGAGGAGAACATGACCAAAGACTGTGTGTACGCTATTCCGTGCAGCTGCGGAAAGAAATATAAAGGGGAGACAGGCTGCCCCCTTAAGGTAAGGCTTCAAGAACACCAGAAAGCTGTAACATGAGGGGAAGTGGAAAAATCAGGTGTGGATGACCATCTATGGAGAGAAAAGGGAGATCACTGCCCTCTGTGGGATCAAGTTGAGATCATAGACAAAGAACATCACTGGAAAATTCGTAAACTTAAGGAATCAGCACATATGCTTGGCCACAAAAATCTCCTGAGTCGACCAAGCATAGAAATGAATACAATATGGAAACCAGTAGTAAGGAGTGCCAGAGAAAGGCGATAATAACAACAATAATTGCAATATGAGCACTGGTAAAAAACATGTTGCTGAAGACATTAGGTTTATAATACCCAGAAATCATACACAGATGTCCTCAAGGACACATGGTACAGTGGATACAGGCGTTGGTTAGATCCAGTGACAGGACCCAAAGAGTTCAATACCTAGTTAAGGCGGTCGAGAACTTGGAGAGGGGAATTAACAGGAGATAACTGACATCCATTAGGCATGGCACATGGAACTAGAACAGTCTACTCCAGTGAGCGAAATAAAGGGTTCAGTTCGACATCCCAACCACCTGAAGCCGGAGCGTACAATGGCCGAAACGTTGTAATAAATATGGCGACAAAGATGAGGACAATAGTCCGAATAATGTAAATAGTGCACATAATACCTCATCTCAGAAATATAGACAGATACTGAAAGGCCGAAACGTTGTAATAAATATGGCGACAAAGATGAGGACAATAGTCCGAATAATGTAAATAGTGCACATAATACCTCATCTCAGAAATATAGAGAGATTATTGTAATAACTCAAACTATTTTTATTAAAGTTTTTATGAAAGATATATATCCAAGAACAGATATTAAATAATAAAACGTTATAATGGGCAGGATGTAGTGGAGAGCTATTGTCGCCAATATTTGGAATCAAAACCGGCACTGAAGAATTATCTATCAAGCCCAAAAATTTCATCGAAATCGGATGAAAACT
Organism: Acanthosepion lycidas; assembly: GCA_963932145.1. Lineage (NCBI taxonomy): Eukaryota > Metazoa > Mollusca > Cephalopoda > Sepiida > Sepiidae > Acanthosepion > Acanthosepion lycidas. The sequence goes on from OZ010589.1 coordinate 16,810,178, forward strand.
GTGGAAACGCATAAACAACATCCGATGACACACACACACACATTTTGAGAATTATAGATATAAGATGTGGAGTTATCATTATTTGGACTCGAACTACTATCCTCCTCTTAGTTGTTTTATCTTTCCCTCCTGTCAGGGCAATAAAAGGCCCTACGACATGAAGAATAATTGTGTGTTGGTGAATAGAAAAAAAAACACAAGAGGACAATACAAGAACACGAATTAAGAAGACAAAAAATAACGTTTGACATTGCATTTACATTTGGGCAATATATATATATATATATATATATATATATATATATATATATATATATATATATATATATATATATAGTTATTTTCTTGTATCACCCAATATATATATGCCGTGCGGCGAAGGCCTAGAGGTAAGATATCTGACTGAAGTCAAATTAGTTGGGTTTAGATCTCGGCTTAAAGCAATCGGACGTCTAGCCACACAGAGGAGCTTTGGCACATTGAAACAGTCTTTCTGTGGAGTATTATATATATATATATATATATATATATATATATATATATATATATATATATGTGTGTGTGTGTGTGTGTGTGTGTTTATATATATATATATTCAAATATATTTGGTAAAATAATTTTCGCATATCATGTCGATTAGTTTTCGTAGTCCTTTCCAGTTCTCGGATTAATTTTTTGCTAGCCTTAGAAAATTGATTAAGAAAAATACCACAATTTTCTTTCAAATAGTTTTTTTTTTATTTTCCCAAGTACTTTCAATATCATCTGAGACCATCTTCAGGGAGTTAAGATTTCCGTGAGTGTGTACATGTTTTTCTGTAAATTCAAAACATTTCAACTGTTCGTTTTTACTGCATATGCAGCGTTCCTCGATTTCAAAGTTCACGTGTTTTTTTGTGTTTTTTTGTTGTTTTTTGTTGTTTTTTTTTTGTTTTGTTTTGTTTTGTTTTTTTTGTTTTGTTTTGATTTTTTTTTTCAATTCCCCGCCTTCTCTGCTGCGTTTATTTTCGCGCAAATATAACTTGGATAAAAAATTATAAACCTAATTCTACACCCTCCAGTACCAGATATATATTTAAATAACTGGGTAGGCTAGTCTTTCTAGCATTGGATTATTTTCTATTGAGAAGGAAATATCTGAATTGAAAATCCTGCTGAAGATAGCGAGAAAATACCCCACTATCATTTTCAAGTTTAGTTTAGTTTGTTTCGTTTAATGGCATATCAACTCCTTATGGGTCATTTAAAGCAAAAAATTTAATTCGCTGGGAGTTTGGTAATATTTACTATTAAAATCAATTGCTGGAATTTTTTTTTTTTTTTTTTTGCTATTAAAATTGTATTGATAGAAATTTGTACTATAAGAATGTATTTTATACTTTCATAGTATTTGGCCCCAGTTTTGGGGTTTGTGTCCATAACTGGCAGCTGTTACCACCCTAGGTGAAGGCAGACCTAGAAACAACAGCAAATAAAAGATGGTTCCACATTCATCAAAACTTCCTTGCTGCCAGATGTAGTTTATCGTCATACCCAGGGCGCATCATTTTCAACAGGTTATGGTAATTCATAGATAATTATGAAAAGGAAGTTGTGGAAAGCCATGACCTGCGGTTTGAAGGGAGAGCTATTTTTATTTTTAAAAAAAGAAAAGAAATAAACAATCAGACGTAATGATTAAAATTGTCGAATTGCTTTAATTACGACAATTTTACCGGTTCCATTTTACAGTATTTACAAACGTCTCGAAGGAATGAATGCGTAAATCGGCAGTGCAAAGACAAGGAATTTGCCCAAGCAATAACGAGTATAATTACTAGTATATATATATATATATATATATATATATATATATGTGTGTGTGTGTGTGTGTGTATGCATGTGTGTCTGTGTGTAGTTGTGGGGTACTATGTCTTTAATTATTCTGTCGTTTCAATCTTCCTATTCGAACTGTTCTCCCTCGTGACACTTGAACTCACACCCCATTTTTTTCTCTTCTCACACCTTTCCTCAATTAAAACTCGCTTCTTTGCCACCTCCTCCACCTTCTACTTTTCCTCTCCCCGCCTCCGACAATCTCACCCTTTTTCCAGCCGTTTTCTTCTGATTGTCTTTTATCTATTTCCAGAAACTTCTTTAGCTCGGAAAGAATGTCTTTTGCACTGAATGACATTTTACTTTGCAGTTCCTCTCTCTCTCTCTCTCTCTCTATATATATATATATATATATATATATATATATATAATTAATCATATTTTTTTTTTTTTCCTTTTTTTTTGTTTCGATACGGATCAAGATTTGCAGTTTGTCAGCGCCGGTTAATTTTTTATTATTTTATTTTATTTTTATTTCATTGAAATTGGCGCGGAAAGGCACAATCGGTGACGGCGTCAAATTTACGATCTTTGCCTTGATAGATGGCATCGAACGCGACTATTTAAAATTCAATTTAAGTTTGCCTGTGTTTCGCCTTCTTGCTTCTTTTTTTTCTTTTCCTTTTCTTTTAAACCGAGTGAACTCAAGAGAAATTACAGATTTACACAAACGCTAATATCCAGCAACAAGGATGATTATTATATTAGCATAATGAAAAATAAATCATATTTAAAACATAAAGTTGGTGCAATTTTCAACAGAGGAAAAGAATATGTATTAACAAGATTCTTAGCAAATTTATCTCTCTTCTTAATTCGCATTTTATTGTTCTCTCTCCTTAATCTTGCTTTTCTTTATCATATTCTCTAGCACTCAGTAACCCCTTGCGTCTTAGTGACTTTATTCCCTTGTTTGGAGTGACATGATTGAAAAATCGTATTTAATTTAAAACAAACCGCTGGAGCAATCTTCAGCCGAGGAAAAGAATTTGTATTAATATGAATCTTAGCAAAATCATCCCTCTTCTTAAATCGTATTCTTTTATTGTTCTCTCTCCTTAATAGTGCTTTTCTTACTCATATTCTCTAGAACTCACTAACCCCTTGCGTCTTAGTGGCTTCATTGCCTTGCTTAAAAACACTAAATAAAATTCCAAGGGTTACAAAGTTCCAAATTGTTGTCTTCAACCAAAATGTCATTTCTAGATTTATTTCAACAATGTCTTTTTTTCTTTCAGATTTTGATTTTTAAATTAAATATCCTATTCCTCATTAAGTGTCTTAAAAACAATCACAGTTTGCCGGTCACTGCCACCGAGGTGACAGGGAAATCGTTTCATCTTTACTCATATGACATCCTTCTGGAAGCGTCTTCTGACGAAAATTGACTATCCCAGACACCATAGCTCGGGACTCAGAGTTAGACATTGAGGATCTGGAGACAATAATACCGGACCGAACAGTGTGGAAATTTCAACTGTGTCTTCCTGATGTTAAGTATAAGCTTTTTGTTTCCATTTTCTTCAAAACCTTTGCTCACATTGTTCGGCCCATGGTATCCTCAGCTTCTTTCTGTAGAACCACATTTCTGTGGCTTCAAGTCTATTCTTCATCTTTGAAATTGTTCAGCATTCGTTGTCATGCAGGAGGTCAGAAAAAAAAATTCTCCCTGTAAATAAAATGTTAAGCTTTCTTAATGAACAGATTTGGCATTAAATGACCGTTGATATGCCATAAAACGCAACCAACCAACCAATCAACGAACAGATCTGTTGCTGCTTCTGTCACTGCTGCTAAATCTGCTGCCGTGAAGTCGTTGAGCCCACAAAAACTATCTTATCTTCCCGGCTCACATGGTCTTGAAAGAGCGTCAGCGGTATATTAATCCAGTCATGGTGTTGGCAGACAGCGTTCATCCAGCCGCTGGGTGTTCTGCTGCGGAGTCCTCATCAGTTTCAGGTGGTGGGTCGAACTGTTAAATGACTCTGAGGTGGGTGGCCATCAGGTCGATGTTCAACTGTCGAATTAAAATACTTCCTATTCAATACGCTTTGAAAAAAAATCACCATCTCCCGCCATGATTCGTGTAAATTATTGCGGGGGCAGCATTTCTCGATCACGTTTTTACCGAGTTTGTTCACAAGAGAAACCCTGGTCAGAAATAGGTTAATGTTCGTCCAAAATCACGCCTCCGATAGAAATACCTGGCGTGAATTCAAAGAATATTGAATTTGTAGCGTTTAACCTACATAGAAAATAAACAGAAATTCACGATTTTAATGTCTTTTCAATCGCAGCCTGTTCTGTTTTCTTTTATCAATCCCCAGCAGTTAACATTTCTTGCGCTTGAAGAGAGCTAACATTTTGGGTGTCTCTCAATTTTTTTCTTTTCTGAAGTAAGAGATCATGTATCTTCACGACTTCCTTTTTATCTATTCCATTCTATAAGCTTTTGGGAAATATACTGGAGATATTTGTTTTCTCTAGTTTTGAATTCAATATATTCCTTCCTATAGAGAGCTCGTGACCAAAAGCTAGCTAACCTGCTATTTAATACATAGCTGATAAGTTGAATAAAAGGGTTTCTTCCCTTTCCCAAAGCTATTAGTGCGAAAATAACTGCCGCAAACGCGCCTGAAATTCGAACTCGGGTGGCCGATTTTATTTTTCGTGTTGATATCCATCAGACTACACGCACATAAGTCATCCAGGACGATTTTTTATCTTTTGGGTATTATTTTCTTTTTGCAACTTACGGCCCTAAATTTTCTACAGACCTTGGAAATTACTAGAAAAGTAGACATTCAAAGACTTGATTTTTGTCATTTTGTTTAACATATTGGGTAACTATTGATATTTCCAAAACGAAACAGCTCTCTTTTAGCTGTATGAAAGAACGCTTTTTTGATCTTCATCACTATGGCTGATGCTAACCTCCGATAGAGTAACTCATTGCCCCTTCGCGTTCTGGCGTATTCCGATGACATGAAGTAGAATGATTATATTGAATCAATATCTAGGTCTACTTCTATGAATGTTGGTTCACTGTGTCCTGCTAGATAATTTTGATAAGCTCTTGAATGGGATGCGTGTAAAAAAACTACACAAGATTTGACCCTCAAACTCCCATTCCACCTTAAGTGCAAACATTTCGAACACTGACTGAACCAGTCCTACTGGAATGGATCAGACACTCGGATATTATCTGTTTCTCTTGAAAGACGACTGTATATGAAAATCTACTTAGAAAAATCCATAACATTAGTTGGAGATCCGATGTAAAGCTTAACACAACCTACAGTGAACTGAGACCAATCTCTCTTAAGCACAAACAAAAACGATAACAGGGATTGTCAATGGAGTTCCAACCAACCCTAGCGAGGTCGAAGGATGATAATGATGAAGCACTTGTTTGTAGCTGTTAAATCCAGAATATCAATTGGAGAACCCATGCAGGTCTTAACGCAATTTACGGAGAGCTGAGACAAATCTCTCTTAAGCTCAAACAAAAAAGATTACAGTTTGCTGGCCACTGCCACCAAGCGGACAGGGAATATGTCTCATACTTACACCTATGGAACCCTTCTGGAAGTGTCTTCTCACGAAAATTGATTTTCCCACACTCCACCCAGCGTTGCACATTTGAGTATCTGGGGACATCAATACCGGACCGAATATTGTGGAAAGGGATTGTCAATGGAATTCAAAACAACCACATCTATACCCATATGGAATCCTTCTGGAGGTGTCTTCTCACGAGAGTTGACTTTCTCAGACACCATAGCTCGGGACTCAGGGTTGGACATTGGGGATTTGGCGACATCAATCCAGGAGTGAATAGTGTGGAAAGGGATTGTCAGTTGAGTTTCGAACAACCCTAGGGAGGTCGGATGATGATGATGATGATGATGATGATGATGATGATGATGATGATGAAGTCCTTTTTTGTAGCTGTTAAATCCAGAACATCAGCAAGAGATCCCATGCAGCTCTTAACACAATTTACGGAGAAATGAGACCAATCTCTCTTAAGCTCAAACAAAAACGATTACAGTTTGCTGGCCACTGCCACCAAGCGGACAGGGAAATCATCTCGTCTATGCCCATATGGAATCCTTCTGGAAGTGTCTTCTCACGAGAGTCGACTTTCTCAAACAAAATAAATCAGGACTCAGGGTTGGATATTGGGGATTTGGCGACATCAATGCAGGAGTGAACAGTGTGGAAAGGGATTGTCAATTGAGTTCCGAACAACCCTAGGGAGGTCAGAGGATGATAATGATGATGATGATGATAATGAAGTCCTTGTTTGTAGCTGTTAAATACAGAACATCAGTTGGAGATCCCATGTAATGCTAAACACAATTTACAGAGAACTGGAACCAATCTGTCTCAAGCACAATCAAAAACGATTATAGTTTGCTTGCCATTGCCATCGAGTGGACAGAGAAATCGTCTCATCCTTACTACTATAGTATCCTGCTGGAAGTGTCTTCTCACAAAAATTGACTTTCCCCGACACCATAGCTAGGGACTCAGGGTTGGAGATTGGGGATCTGGGGACATCAATACAGGATCGAACAGTGTGGAAAGGGATTGTCAATGGAGTTCTGAACAACCCTAGGGAGGTCGGAGGATGATAATGATAATGATGATGATAATGAAGTCCTTGTTTGTAGCTGTTAAATCCAGAACATCAGTTGGAGATCCCATGTAATGCTTAACACAATTTACAGAGAACTGGGACCAATCTGTTTTAAGCTCAAACAAAAACGATTACAGTTTGCTTGCCACCGCCACCGAGTGGACAGGGAAATCGTCTCATACTTACACCTATGGCATCCTTCTGGAAATGTCTTCTCACGAAAACTGACTTTCTCAGACACCATAGTTCGGGACTTGGCGTTGGACATTAGTTAATCTGTGAACAGCAATACAGGACCGAACAGTGTAGAAAGGGATTGTCAATGGAGTTCCGACCACCTTGTAGGTGGTCGGAGGAGGATGATAATGAGATAATTTTTCCCTTCAGAATCTAACTTACATATTTATAAGTCTACCATTCGTCCACGCATTGAATATTGTCGCCATATCTGGTTTGGTGCTTCTGGTGTATACTTAGATGTTCTTGATAAAATTCAAAGAAGAATCGGCAATGTTATCGGACCTGATCTTGCATCTCGTCTTCAGTCGCACACCCACCGCCTCAACGCTGCTCCCCTGTAGCTTTTCTGTAAATATTTTCATGGCAATTCTTCTGGTGAGCTTTCCTCTTTGATACCTTGACTTTATGAATTTGAGCGCAGTACTGGATTGGCGGCTAGGTCTCACTATTTTATAAATTAAATGTATAGGTGTAACCGTAAGTTCTATGTTCACTGTTTCTTCTCTCGCACTTCTTGATTAGTGAACTCTCCGCTTCTTGCTTTCCAGTTAATTTTGATCTTCAAAAATTTAAAGGCAAATATCAGTCGTGTATCGCCTATCTTCTTTAGTCGTATTGTTCTCTTCAGCTAGTAATGTTTTTCTTTTTTCTATATAGTTTCATACTTAGTAATCCCATACGTCTTAGTGGCTTTATTACCTAGCTTGGGGTAAAACGATTTTGAAAACAAGATCTACCAGCACACGAAACTCGGGTTTGCATAAATCCTTACTACATTTAGTTACACTAGTTCAGATCTTCACAGCCAAGATGCATCATGTCATATACACTGAACGAATCAGCCTCGTTCCTTTCATTACTAAGAAGAAAATTCTATTCGGACAGCAAGATTACGGTCGTAGAATGCAAAAACAACCTGAACATTTCAATAAAATAATAATAGCTAAAAACTAAAACTAAAACCTCGTCCAAAATGTGGAATGTATGTCTAGCGTAAATGATATCAACACAAGAAATAGAACCTGCTATCTCATCTCCCCACCATCTATGGGTTAAATAGACGATTTCCTAACTTTGGGTAGCAAGCTGTCTATAAAAGGAATAACTTGAATTGAAAACCGTGGAGACATCTGGCTGATAGACATTTGGACGAATGGACATTTGGCTGAGAGACATTTGGACGAACGGACATTTGGCCGACAGACATTTAACCAAAAAAGTACAAGTAAAAATAGTAATAAGCAATACTTTAAGTATTTTAATTAGCAGTATTATAAGGTAGAATAGGACTAATAATTACCATTGAATTTCAAATGATTAAATTAATAAAACTAAATTTAAAGTTTTGTTTTCTTATTTCAAGATTTGTTTATTGAAGTTAGTATTTTAAAAATATTTGAGTGTATTTGGGTAAAAAGTAACACCTAATTATTTAAATTCGTATTTAATCTCTATCTATAAAAACGCAGGATGTGTGTGTGTGTGTGTGTGTGTGTGTGTGTGTGTGTGTGTGTGTAACGAATGCACGGCCGCAATTTTCGACGGATCTGCACCAAAATTACATGCATATGCTCCAAGTTAGCGGGAAGGCCAAGACTGACTTTGCATTTCCCATCTCCCATTGACAGTGAAAATAATCGATTTTTTCATGCTTCTACGGCAGTTTTCATGTAGTTTGCGACCATTTTCTACTGGCCAGAATGAGAGCCTATAGTTGACTGCCACGAATAGGCAGGAAGATTCTATTGGCCAGTGTGAGAGCCAACAGCTGACTGACACGAATGCAAAAAAATGCCAACAGCTGACTGACTGCTGGCATGCAAAAAATCGATTGCTGCATTCGTCACAAGTGGGAAAAATTTAAATCTCCATGGCACTTTACTCCAATTGGCTCATTCGCTTGCTAAAACTCAACGTTGATTCTGATTCCGCAGAACTGGGTTGGGTGTGAAAAAGTATTTGTTGTTAACATTCTTTTTTCATTCGGTTTTTCCAGTTTTTAAAGCTGATCGTTTTGTGTTCATTTTGTTTAGTTCTTTTTTCGTAACAGATTTAATGTTTAGTATAGAGCTTAGAAAAAATTCGCAGTGTGATATAGGCAAGAAGTAAGTAAGCATGTAGCAACATAAGCACGGCAAATGGCACTCCTTTAAAGGCAAGGAAGGGCAAAAATATTTTAAGTCAAGTGATAGCGATTGCTGTATGAGTCGTACGATTTTTTAATCAAGCACGGGCAACGCCGGGCCATGCTACTAGTAGTAAGATAAAAGCTATGTCATCCCTTTAAGATAATGATCATTAAAAACGAAATTGAAAGAGGTTTCATATCGTAAAAGCTCAAGATTTTCGCACGAGTGAAATGTACTTTTTCTTAAAATATTTAACATCTTAAAGTAATATTTGAAGTAAAATATAATATATACGGAATAGATTTTTTTAAAATCCTGTTAAAAAAACCGAAAAATTATAAATTAAAACACTAAATAAATATATGTAGTACATTACGATAAAGAGTATGACATACATGTAAGTACGCCACTAAATGTTTGGCTAAATGTCCCTTCGGTTAAATGTCCTTCGGCCAAATGTCCGAGTACCCTTACAGCAATTCATAGATAATAATTCATAGATGAGGAAAACGGGAAGAGTCATGATCGTCACGTAGAGATGTTTACGTAAAAATCTCAAAAGCTGGAGTTTAAGATCTCTAACTTCATAAAAACAATTAGATTTTTAAAAACAACGAGAGATAATCCATAAAAAACAAACCATCTAATCAACTCCAAACCCTACAATATCATCCTCTGGGTTTAACCAATATCTTTCGTCTATATCCTCACAAAATCCACTGCTTTCTTCTATACGTACGGTCATACGAATCTAGTAAAGCTCTACCTTGAATGCCCCTTTGACCTTATATGGGGAGAGCAATTAGTAAAAAAAATCTTGGTTATCTGATTAGGTTAGAACCATATTGTTTGTTTACACCTACTATTAGTAGGCTAATTTTTCTTACGTTTTTCTATTTCTGATAGGGAACTGGGATGTACGGTGAAGGGTTATGAGACTAGTTTGACTGATCTCTGTTACTATGTTGTGAGTTCGATGCTCACCGAAAATCCAATAAAATATCTTATTCGATTATCTATCAAGGGTTAACATGACGTCAAGTCAAAAATCAATTTATTATATCGGTCTAATCGTCCCAATAATAAATTGATTCTTCATTTGACGCCATGTTAATCGTGGTTAGGGAACGTTTTTTTCTTTTTTCAGTCATTTATGTCATGCATAAAGAAACGTTTCTTTCTTCTCGTTTTCGATGTAAAAATACTCATGTGGATATGAGTGTAGTGTAATGGTTAACGAGTACAGTCTTACTGACTTCATTAATATATAGCGAGTTCGATCCTCACCAGGCGTACAAAATTAAAATTAGAATTACCAACCAAAGGTTGACATGTCGTCAAATCAGCTACCAATTTCTTCAAGCTACATTATCTTCTTCAGACAACTTTGAAACGTTCTCTGGAAACCTTTCTGTCAGTCATATCTCCACCCAGTTCCTACTTTTGGATTCCGGTGTTGAATTTTCTATACGATAAAATTTTACCATTAATTTTAAATTATTTTTTATCATTTTATGATTATTGATTTCTGCGCCTGTTAATTAGCAGCCGTTTAACAGACATAAAAAATAGAAAACTGACGATATTTCAGTTGTTTTTCATTAGGAGACATTTCTGTGGTCTTTTATCAATTCCCAAGAATTTCTTGCGCTTGGAGAAAATTCCTTCTGCATCGGAAGATACTCCGATTTCTTTAAATATTTTTTTTAAAGAGCATCTCACCAAGAAAATGGCGGTGGAATACAAATATACGAAGCCCGATTAATCTTTCGCCCTTAACCCCAGAAGGTGTCGTTAGGGCGACAACGTGCTGAGCTGTCCACCATTCTCCTTCATCTGTCGCGGTCATCAGGGCCTGGGTATTCGCCAACAGTTTCTTGATATGCTCATCACGCGGCGTGTCTTGGGCGTTTAAACCTGTCGTATATTATCCATTTCGTGGTTAGATCCCACCGGAAGTCCTTCAACTAAGTGTCTCGCATTGGTCGAAGCCACATACACCATATGCATCCCAGCCAAATGTGTATGATATATGATATATATATATATATATATATATATATATATATATATATATTAGGTTGGTGCAAAAATAATGTCGTTTTCTCATATAGTATCATATGTGAGAAAACGACATTATTTTTGCACCAACCTAATATATATATATAAATTATATATATAATCGACGCTCCCGTCGAGATTCGACGTATGATGGTCAAGCAGATCAGTTTCCAGGAAACCGACAGCCCGACACATGAGATTTGATTATAGTGGTGAAGGCCTCGTGCAGGACCATCCACACTTTTTGAAGGGCCGAATACAGAGACCTGGTCCACCGAATGCCACAAGGTTCCCAAACGACCCTCCGCAGGTTTTGAATTCAGAGTTGTCCTTCTCCTAGACCAGTTGCCATCCAAGGCTATAGAACCAAGTCTGTCCTGCTATTTTACCCATAGATGGAGGGAGAAGAAGAGGATTCATACCTTTCCCAAGCACGTAAGTGAATGTAATAGATCCGACTCTCCGATTTCTCAATCCAAGCCGATATCCATTACTCCACCGTGCCTTCTAAATATATATATATCGCGGTTTGATAAAAGTGACTCACCTGATTTTTTTACTAAAAATATTTTTTGTCTATTGTTTTGGGGGTTAAAATAATTTTTAATCTTACTAATATAAAGACCCCTTCCCGAAAACCTAGGAAAAAAGTTTATTTACACTAAGGTATTCTATTGATTATTATAAATTTGGATATAAATTAGATTCAGGAAAAAAAACTCTGCGCAAAAAAAGTGACTCAGATATCGCATTCTAATGATTAAACTCGTAAATTTAAAGAACTTTTGACAAAATATTGAAATATTTTACAATACACCCAGAACAATATTCTAGAGAATTCTAGAACAGCTTAAATTAAATCTAGAGTATTCCAGAATATTCCAGAAAGCCTCATACAGTATAAAAACAGCTTGAAATAGCCACTCAAGTCACTAACCAGATGAAAGGCTACAAACACGCATCAGGACCACTTAAGGTATCTATTATTGCCCTCTCAAAAGCAGGCAAGTCTACGAGAGAAATTACAGAAATTTCTATAACCTCGCAATCAACTGTCTCTCGAGTGCTTAGGGTACATAATGATGCCACTCCTGTTCCAAGGAAGAAAACAAGGGAACGAAAGAAAAAGATTGATGATAGAACTGGCAGGGTAATCAATAGAGATGTTGCGAAGAATAGGACTATAACTAGCCAAGAAATTGCAGCCAGTCTAAGCGAAGAACAAGGTGTTAGTCTTGCCTCTTCAACAGTCCGTCAGAACAAGGTTACAAATCTTGTTAGAAGAAGGCTACAAATCGTGTACATGAATGTTTAGGCCGCTAATAAGCAAAGCCAACAAAACCAAGAGACTTAAATGGGCCCACTATTACAAAAAATTCACCGTAGAAGACTGGAAATGAAAGGTGAGCTAAATTCAAAGGATGAGGTGAGTCACTTTTATCGAACAGCACTGTATATATTCGGAAAGTAAAAACCTCTCTATAACACACTAAAACATACATATAATGCGCACACTCAATTAAGCTGAAAAACTGAATCATCCTTGATAACGACTAAAGGTATAGCCGAAATCACTTGGAACTATAAAATATTTGGACAGTTCTTACACACCCTTTCTCCAGAAAAGCAAGCTCTTGTTCGAACACAAGAAAAACTAAATAAAAAGCTTAACCGTAGTACCTTGAAACATGCACAATATATATATATATATATATATATATATATATATATATATATATATATGATGACATATCGTCAAATCAGCAACCAATTTCTTCCAGCTACGTGATTTTCCTCAGACAACTCTCCTTAGAAACATTCTATATATACATAGAAACATATATATATATATATATATATATATATATATATATATATATATATATATAGGGAACTTGGATGAAGGGTGATGGTTAACGAGACTAGTTCGGCTGATCTCTGTTACTAAGTTGTGAGTACGATACTCACCGGAAATCCAATAAAATATCTTATTCGATTATCTATCAAGGGTTAACGTGGCGTGAGGTCAAAAATCAGTTTATTATATATATATTAACGCATCGCTCTCCATTTATGAATTGAGCGTTCTTGGCTACTGGTGCTTCTATACAACAACTATATAATACGTTTGTTTACTTTTCTCTGCGTTGCGCCGATAGCTTAGGGGTAACATCTCGGACTATATATATATATATATATATATATATATATATATATATATATATTACGAAATGTACAAAATCCGATAATTATTTTAAGACATTTTTATGCTTATACATTCTTTTTATAGGTACAAATATTTAAGTAAATGCTCTGTTTATAAACAACATTTACATTTACCGGCCTGAATGTCCGAGAAATTTTCATAGAAAATATTCGTCCTCCATCAGGAATCAAACCTGTATCCTATACGGAACTGTCATATAGCCTGAGGTGTATTTAACCGATTTGGCCACAGAGGATCGTTCGGTTAGCAAGGTCGAATTTATATATATATATTCATTCATAAATGTTTCATTAAATAATATAGACAAGTGTTGTCTATTTTATGTAAATTCTTTTCATAACGTCTGATAAGCTTAATAAAATTATCATTAAACGAAGAAAGAAAATCACAATATTGATACATATTTTCTTTTTAAATCCAATCTAAGCTTTCGGCTTACATAAGCCATTATCAAAGATGATAATTACATTACAATATATTAAGCAATACACGGACAAAACAGTGATGATAGTCTGTTTCTGTTTACATGGAAGATTTCCAAGCAACAACAAACTCGTGCATATAAGACGCTGGAAGCGAAAATCGCATCGAAGCTCATGACGTCATACATGACCATGCGAGAGTGAATTCGAGAAGTATTAAGTATGGGAAGCCGTTGGTATAAACCAATGGCTTCTGTTACCAATTATAGGCATTTAAGAATATTTGTGGAGATTTCATAGTTTATTTTGTTCAGTTTAGGTTTCAACTGCTTTATGTATATAGCTTCAAGAATTTTTAGTTTTTGTTTATTGTTTTCATGTTTAAGTATAGTTGTGTTTTCAACAAGGATTTTCCGGAATTGTGCATGAGGCCAGGCATATATATATATATATATATATATATATATATATATATATATATATATATATATATGTATGTATGTATGTATTTATATATAAACACCTCTTATAAAGAATCTGCTCTGCTATAACTGCACACCAGAAAGAAAATACACTCAATGTCATATAGCTAAAATAATCGCCCCAAAATGTTACCTAGACGACCGAATTAATTGCATCGCTGAATGACAGGAATTCATTAAACCCATCATCTTTATCGCCTGTCCCTTGAATGCATCAATTGTTCGCAAGGACCTGAAGGCAAAAGAAACACACAACTTCCTCCATGCTGATACGTTGGCATTAACTCCCAGGAGTCCTGCCATTGTCACCCTTTATTTCTGTCTGACAAGCTCTTGCGTTGCCTTTGCTGCTTGCTGGTCTTGCAGAGGCTGTTATTCCGTGTGACGTGGCCAAACGATCTTCTTTTGTGTGCTGTGTCCCTTCAGAAAGTAGACGATCATGGCCCTCCATTTCTTCCTTTCCCTTGTAGATCTCAAGAAGTTATGTCTCTTTGCTATTTCTCCCAGACCTTGTTCTGACACCAACTTGAAAAACTGTTAAGGAATGGGAAGTTGTGGAGAGCCATATCCTCCATATCCCGAAGAGAAGCGGCACATAGAATAATAAAAAGAATCTGAAAAAAAATGCGGATGAAGAATATCTTTGAAGCGTAAGAGATGTGGTTCTATAGATGGATACAGAAAATACCATGGCTGAGACCGGAGTGCAATGAGTAGCTTTTAAGGAAAATGGAGCAAAAATGGCCATGTGCTTAGAATGAGAGCCAGTTGAAGTTTTTGTAGAAACGGACATGAAGCAACGTGATCAGCTTCGTCAAGCTCTGAAGCAGAGACACCATCAAAATCCTGCTTTAAAAATATGCATCTGTCAGCCTGTCTTTATCGCCAACAGCAAGGCTGGATTAGTATGTCTGCTTGGAGAATTTCGCAATCACAGAATATGATATCAATGAAAAATACTGATATTAAACCTATCAGAGAAGCCTATGCTCCCGATTTAGCAAAGAAAGGGGGAGTTTCATTTTTATCACATATCTTTCAAATATTTAGGAGGCGCTTAAGACAACAATAAATAAAATGTTACGCAGGAAGACGTATTTGCAAAATATTTGAATATTGCTGCCACATATCGTCTAGTGCTCCTGATGCATATTTAGAGATTCTTGATAAAATCCTCCTCCCAAAAATCTGCAATGTTATTTGTCCTAACCTGGCATCTTGCCTTCAGTCCTTTCCCACCGCCCTAACGTAGCTTCCCTATGCCTTTTCTATAAATACTTTCAGGGTAATTGTTCTCTATGGTACCTAGACTTTATGAATTTAAGAGCAGTTCTGGCGAAGAGGTCTCAGTTTACAGTTGAGCTGGCTTGATGGCTGGATATATATATATATATATATATATATATATATATATATATATATATATATATATATATATGACTATGAACCTAAAGAGCCTGACGAATCGCGTAGGTGAAACCTAGGTAGGTTTGCCTGGCTCTTTAGGTTCATGATTAGATTTGCTCTACTTAGTGTACTGAGCACTTTACTTAGTTACTTTTGTTTTACTCGTTTTGGAGGTTTTTTTCTTTTGGACTCTGAGCTTGGATTCTGGTCGATTGTTTTCGCCTGAATTTCATGCTCTCAGTTCTTTCTTTTTTTTATTCCTTATTTTTCATTGGGTATTGGTTTGTTCATTTACAAGCCAAAACACCTCAGGTTTTTCCAGACGAGTATAATTATATATAATTCTTTTAGGCATTGAATAAATTAGAGGCATTATGGCTGCTAATTTTTAACAAAATCCGTTCATACTCACGAATAACCTTCCGTGTATTGACGTTAAAGAATGAGAGAAATGTGCTATAGCTGTTTAAATATATTTTATTTTTATTTTCCAAGTACATTCGATCTTTTTCCAAGATCATCTTCAGGGTGCAAGTAATAGTAAACTATATCCTTTAACATCAATACATGGAAGTTTATTCGTGAGTATGAACGGATTTTGTTAAAAATTAGCAGATATAATACTGTAATTTATTAAATCAGACACACACACACCACCGCACACACACACCATCGCACGCACACGCACATACACACACACAGACACACAGACACACACACACACACATATATATATATATATATATATATATATATATATATATATATATATAATGGAGTTCCCCCGATACAAGTCAGTAAAGTATTTGTAAAATTGTAAAATATTTAATAATATAATAATAATAATAGCTGGCCACTCGTCTTCGAGGATACCCTTTTACTAGAGCGGCTAGTGCAATGCCCACAGAGCTAACTTGTGCTTTATTCTGCAACTTATTTATCTGAGGATGCTTTGCCACGGGGGCGGATAGCTAATCCCTGTTGCAGACGCCTGCTCAGGTGCATATATTTTTATTCAACACCCACAGAGCCCACCTGTGGCTATATTCTGCAATTATGCTGAGCAGACCTTAGTTACAGTTTCTGGGAGAGAGCGCATTATCAAGCGTGATCAACAGTCTCAAACACTCGCTCAAACTCTCGGCTACGATGACTTGTGACTCCGTGCCGCGGTCCCCCAAGGGTTCCGCTAATCCAGTTTCACTCACAAGGTTAGGGGCAACCCGTGGTATGGTTTTCAGGCACTTTCCAAAAATGCCGAACCTTATTAAGAATGATCAACAATCTGAACAACATCAACACACTCGGACTCTCGGTCAAGATGACTAGTGACTTCGTACCATTATTTGAATATAATAAGAAAAATATTAGGAAATAATGTAATTTGTATCTCAAATTTCCAATTTGTGTATTTTTTAATGAAATATAATTACATATAAAAAGATACTAATGAAATGTTATGAATTAATGTTTATTGATCTAATTGTTATTTTATTTAGAGTCGTCTGCTAAATTGTATTCTTCTGTTCTTTATATAATTAGCGGTACTAAGGAATTGTCCTTTCAAACATATAATCATTAGTATTTTAGCATGAAAATTTTATTCATAATTTTTCCATAGTAAATGCATAAATCTTTTGCATTTCAACAAAAAATCAGGAATTTCTTTTTAAGCCCTTCAAAATAAACATGAAAAAAAATGAAACCATTCCCAAACTCTTAATAGAGACAAATATTCAAATATGTATTTTTATTATCGGCTTATATTATAAAATGTATCTATGTTTAACAGTCCATTTTTAAAAACTACTTTAATTGCTTAGATAACGTAATACTTTACAAACAAAATAGTTACCCAGTCTCCATTTTTAAATTTGAGATTTTTTTTTTATTTAATCGGTAACTATAAAAAATCAATTTTCAATTACTATGTGATATGTCCCGCAAAGGGATATATTTGTTCGAAGTAGCAAAGTGGTTTTGGACTACTGTAACCGAGTAGGGCAAACTAGCAGGTAACCATAATGGACTGGTCCTCGTCGTAGGGGTAGTCAATAGGCGTAGTCCCTGTACCTCTACATCAGTCTGTATTTATGGCTGACACCAGCCAATCATATATTACTGTGAAGGGGGACCCAGGTGTATGCATATTCATTACATCACTATGTTTAAACTGAAGAATGTTTTACGGCACTAATCGAGTATTGAGGATGAGCTAATCAAATTTTGATATAAAAATTTTTAGCGCAGTAATCGAAAACGCATGAATCAAATGCGCATTAATCGAGGGATTCTTATATTGAATCAATTGCTACGTGTTCTGCTAGAAAAAATGGTTCAATGTGTGGTGCCAAAATTTCTTTTCTCGACAGAATCCATCTTGTGCATACATAAATCTGCCATTCGTTCGCATTGAATTCTGCGACCATGTCTGGTCCGATGCTTCTGGTGTATCGCTTGAGATTCTTGGCAAAATCCAAAGTAGGGTCTGTAACGAAATCGAACCTGACATGGCATATCTATTTCAGTCATTTTCTCACCGGCAGGACATGGCTTCTCTCAGCCCTTTCTACAAATATTTTCATGGCAACTGCTCTAATGCGCAAGAATCAATGGATTCCTGTACTTAAAAAAATAACATTTTTATTTTTTTTAAACTAATAATAATCCAACTACAATAATACAAATTTTAATTACATTATTAAAACAATCATTATTAACATAATCATTTAGTCACGTGCGTTCATTAGACATTAAATTACATCACGTAGTATCTTCCATAATTTATCTCAGTTGGCCTAATGTATATTTATAAGCAGTTCTTGGGTTCAAACCATACATTTTTTTCTTTTGTTTTTAAATACGTGTTTCAAAATCAAATCCTTACATTTGCTTTGATAAACTTCATGAAAGAACGAAACACCATGATTATTTTTCCTTTTGTCTGTATCCGGCTTGTTTTTTTTTTTTACAGATAGAGGGGATTTTCGGAAAAATATATATGTATACACACACATATAAATATATATATATGTGTATATACGTAAATGTATACTTTTGTGCATGTATGAAAGTATACGTTTATGGACTTTGTCGTCGTTCTAACTGCATTCACATATGTATAGGTTTTTCATATATATATATGTGGGGGGTGCGTGTGTGTGCGGATGCACGTGTGTACATGCTGAAAAATTCTCGGCTTGACCAAAGTGTTTAAAAGGAAGCTTGTTTCCCGATTTGGCCAAAACCTTTATGCTAACAAATATATATATATATATAAATATAATATATATATATATATATATATATATATATATATATATATATATACGCTCAAGTCTGTATTGAGCACATTTTAAGAACAGTATTTGTTGGTTATTGGAAATTATTCTGTATACATCAATATATATATATATATATATATATATATATATATATATATATGTATGTATATATATACATATATATATATATACATATATATATATATATATATATATATATATATATATATACGCTCAAGTCTGTATTGAGCACATTTTAAGAACAGTATTTGTAGGTTATTAGAAATTATTCCGTATACATCAATATATATATATATATATATATATATATATATATATATATATATATATACGCTCAAGTCTGTATTGAGCACATTTTAAGAACAGTATTTGTTGGTTATTCGAAATTATTCCGTATACATCAATATATATATATATATATATATATATATATATATACACTCAAGTCTGTATTGAGCACATTTTAAGAACAGTATTTGTTGGTTATTCGAAATTATTCCGTATACATCAATATATATATATATATATATATATATATATGAAAAGTGCATGTATATATATATATATATATATATATATATATATATATATATATATATATATATATATGCAATATATTATATATTATATATATTATCTATATATTATGTCCGCGGTGCTTATTGGATAGCGCTCAATATCAGAGATAGAGCTAATATATTTAGTTGGATTGAGTTTGTGACCCTGTATGTACACATATACATGTCAAGTCCCATACTGTTCACATATGTTTATGTTTGTGTGAGCTTCGATGGCCGAGCGCGTGTGTATCTGTGTCTGCGTACCTCAATGGGTATATGGACGTGTATGTATGTTTGCGTAAATATGAGTGGCGTCACGACGACAATTTTTCTTACTGCTTCCATAATAACACTATTACATGCAACCCTACATAAATGCCAAATTTTTAAAAACTTATTCAGTTTGTCTGACGATCGTGAAACGCAGGGTCACAAACACACATCAATCCAACCAAATATATATATATATATATATATATATATATATATATATATATATATATATATATATATATATATATATATATATATATATATATATTTTTATTATCAGAGATTATAACAGAAACATGTTTAAATCGCTAGACAATAACTTTGGTATTTCGGCACTATGTTTCACCTCTTCAGAGGACGATGAGTAACTGGTAAATGATGTTGAAGAACATTTCAAAAGCAAAGTGTTACCTTCTTTTTTAAAATACGAAGTGAGGTGAGAAAACACAAGGTCAGAATTAAAAATTGACTTGTTTTGTCTTGAGCAATGGATTAACTGTCAGATCTACTCTAAACAGAAAATTAAGCTCAGGGAGTGGAGGTGGAGGAGTTATTTTTTCATGACATATATATATATATATATATATATATATATATATATATATATATATATATATATACAAGAAAAATATATAGAAAATAGGAAAGAACTCGTTTGGTAAATAATCCAAAGTTCTTTAGTATTTTAGTTATTATTTTAAAAAAATAGTGCTCGATACAAAAGTAGAGCATAAATATAGTTATTTATTTAAAAATATAATTATTTATTTAAAAATTTATTTATTGGAATCATATTTTTAAATAAATAAATAAATATATATATATATATATATATATATATATATATATATATATATATATATATATATATATTAGGTTGGTGCAAAAATAATGACGTAATAATGTCGTTTTTTGACGTATTTTTTAACGTCAAAAAACGACCTTATTACGTCATTATTTTTGCATCAACCTAATATATATATATATATATATATATATATATATATATATATATATATATATATTTGTGTGTGTGTGTGTGTAGAAAGTTAAGTTCACATTGCCTCTTTCTCATATATGCTTATAGTTGGTACAATTCGGTCACGTGATCGTCGTTTGAGTTTCATCGCGTCAGTTTTTTTGTGCTGTTACAGTGTAAACATAGCCGCTCCATTGCAGTTTGCACCAAGTAGGAACAAAGAGCAGTTATCCGATTTCTCTGGCCGGAATTTGTGTCAAGGTGTGCAATTTACCGCCTAGAAGTGTGTATACGGGGACCGAGGAGTTTAAAAGTGGACAGACAAGACTGACGCTCGAAAGAGAGGGATGTCTGTCACCCTCTACCACTAACGAAAAGATTCAGCAAGCTCAAGAGAGAGTAATCACCAACCGGCAAGTTATCATCGATGAGGTAGAAGCATGTTCTGTGTTGATTCGGATCACTGCTCTTTATCCCTCTTTGTTGCACACTGATATCGGAGCAGTCATGTTTGCACTGTAACAACATTAAAAAAAAAACTGGCGCGATCAAGCTCAAACTTTGATCACATAACCACAATATTACCAACTATTGATTTTATCCACTCCGGCCTTTTTCAGTTGATTGGGGGGTCGAATTGAACCCTTTATTTCGTCGACCAGGGTAGATTGTTCTAGCTTCACGTGCTATGCCTCTTCTGGATGTCTCTGACTCAACTCTCCAAGTTTTTATTTACCACTGCGGCAGACATGTACTGAGAGATATCGTTTTCATATTCCTTTTTTTTTTATGTTTGGACGGCATTGAGGATTTTTTTGGCATATGTGCTGATTCCTTACGTTTTCATATTGTCCAAAGATTTTCTATGTCAATTATTTCAACCTCACCCCACAGGAGATGGTGATCTTACTATTCCCTCCATATCTGGTCAGCTACGCCTAATTTTTCTATTTGCCTTCGGGTAACGGCTTTACGATGTTCTTGCAGTCTTACCATAAGGGGGTGGCATATTTCTATTTTATATTTCTTACCATAACTGCACCGGATGGCGTACACACAGATCTTAGTCGTTATCCTCTGGGGGGGTTTACTCGAATATGGCAATCAGACTTTCGCCTGGGTTTGATGTCGCATAATTCTTGAAGTGAAATACATAATTATTTTCTGCAGACCCGAATCATTATCATCCACCGACCTCCCTGTGGAACTCCACTGACAATCCCTTTCCACAATATTCCGTCCTGCATTGCTGTCCCCAGATATCCAAATGTCCAGCCCTGGGTCATGAGCTATGGAGTGTGGGAAAATCAATTTTCGTGAAAAGACACATCCAGAAGGATGTCATAGTTGTATGAGATATATTTCCTGTCAGCTTGGTGACAGTGTCCGGCAAACTGTAATCGTTTTTGTTTGAGCTTAAGAGAGAATGGTGCCATTCTCCGTAAATTGTGTTAAGCATTGCATGGGATCTCCAACTGATGGATTTAACAGCTACAAACAAGGGCTTCATCATCATCATCATTATCATCCTTCGACCTCACTAGGGTTGTTCGGAACCCCATTGACAATCCCATTCCACACAGTTCGATCCTGTTTTGATGTCCCCAAATCCTCAATGTCCAACCCTGAGTCCCGAGCTATGCTGTCTCCGAAAGTCAATTTCCGTGAGAAGACATTTCCAGAAGGATGCCATAGGAGTAAGGATAAGACGATTTCCCTGTCCGCTCGGTGGCAGTGGCCGGCAAACTGTAAACGATTTTGTTTAAGCTTAAGAGAGATTGGTCCCAGTTCTCTGTATATAGCGTTGCATGGGATCTCCAAATAATGTTATGGATTTTTCTAAGTAGATTTGTATATGTTCCATTCAGTCGTCTTTCAAACGAACAGATAATGCCCAAGATACTGATCTATACAGAAGGACTTGTCAATCAATATTCGAAAAAGATCCTAATATACCAGACGATCAATTACTTCTAGACGCAGTTTTCTACCATTCAACCAAGATTCTGTCTTTGTTCATTGACTCACAATTCATAGAAGTGAAATACATAATTACTTTCCAAACACCCTAATAGAATAATTCATAGAAGTTAAATACGTAATTACTTTCCAAACACCCTAATAGAATAATTCATAGAAGTCAAATACGTAATTACTTTCCGAACACACTAATACAATAATTCATAGAAGTCAAATACGTAATTACTTTCCAAACACCCGAAGAGAATAATTCATAGAAGACAAATAAGTAATTACTTTCCAAACACCCTAATAGAATAATTCATAAAAGTTAAATACGTAATTACTTTCCAAACACCCTAATACAATAATTCATAGAAGTCAAATACGTAATTACTTTCCAAACACCCTAATAGAATAATTCATAGAAGTCAAATACGTAATTACTTTCCGAACACACTAATAAAATAATTCATAGAAGTCAAATACGTAATTGCTTTCCAAACACTCGAAGAGAATAATTCATAGAAGTCAAATAAGTAATTACTTTCCAAACACCATAATAGAATAATTCATAGAAGTTAAATACGTAATTACTTTCCAAACACCCTAATACAATAATTCATAGAAGTCAAATACGTAATTACTTTCCGAACACAAAAATACAATAATTCATAGAAATCAAATACGTAATTACTTTCCGAACACACTAATACAATAATTCATAGAAGTCAAATACGTAATTACTTTCCAAACACCCGAAGAGAATAATTCATAAAAGTCAAATAAGTAATTACTTTCCAAACACCCTAATAGAATAATTCATAGAAGTCAAATACGTAATTACTTTCCAAACACCCTAATAGAATAATTCATAGAAGTCAAATACGTAATTACTTTCCAAACACCCGAAGAGAATAATTCATTGAAGTCAAATACGTAATTACTTTCCAAACACCCGAAGAGAATAATTCATTGAAGTCAAATACGTAATTACTTTCCAAACACCCTAATAGAATAATTCATAGAAGTCAAATACGTATTACTTTTCAAACACCCTAATAGATTAATTGATAGAAGTCAAATACGTAATTACTTTCCAAACACCCTAATAGAATAATTCATAGAACTCAAATACGTAATTACTTTACGAACACCCTAATAGAATAATTCATAGAAGTCAAATACGTATTACTTTTCAAACACCCTAATAGATTAATTCATAGAAGTCAAATACGTAATTACTTTCCAAACACCCTAATAGAATAATTCATAGAACTCAAATACGTAATTACTTTACGAACACCCTAATAGAATAATTCATAGAAGTCAAATACGTAATTACTTTCCAAACACCCTAATAAAAAAATTCATACAAGTCAAAAACGTAATTACTTTCCGAACACACTAATAGGATAATTCATAGAAGTCAAATACGTAATTACGTTCCAAACACCCTAATAGAATAATTCATTCAAATCTCATACGTAATTACTTTCCAAACACCCTAATAGAATAATTCATTGAAGTCAAATACGTAATTACTTTCCAAACACACTAATAGAATAATTCATAGAAGTCAAATACGTAATTACTTTCCAAAAACCCTAATAGAATAATTCATAGAAGTCAAATACGTAATTACTTTCCAAACACCCTAATAGAATAATTCATAGAACTCAAATACGTAATTACTTTACGAACACCCTAATAGAATAATTCATAGAAGTCAAATACGTAATTACTTTCCAAACACCCTAATAAAAAAATTCATACAAGTCAAAAACGTAATTACTTTCCGAACACACTAATAGGATAATTCATAGAAGTCAAATACGTAATTACGTTCCAAACACCCTAATAGAATAATTCACTGAAGTCAAATACGTAAATACTTTCCAAACACCCTAATAGAATAATTCATTCAAATCTCATACGTAATTACTTTCCAAACACCCTAATAGAATAATTCATTGAAGTCAAATACGTAATTACTTTCCAAACACACTAATAGAATAATTCATAGAAGTCAAATACGTAATTACTTTCCAAAAACCCTAATAGAATAATTCATAGAAGTCAAATATGTAATTGCTTTCTAAACACCCTAATAAAATAATTCATAGAAGTCAAATACGTAATTACTTTAAGAACACACTAATAGGATAATTCATAGAAGTCAAATACGTAATTACTTTCCCAACACCCGAAGAGAATAATTCATAGAAGTCAAATACGTAATTACTTTCCAAACACCCTAATAGGATAATTCAAAGAAGTCAAATACGTAATTACTTTACGAACACCCTAATAAAATAATTCATAGAAGTCAAATACGTAATTACTTTACGAACACCCTAAAAGGATAATTCATAGAAGTCAAATACGTAATTACTTTCCAAACACCCGAAGAGAATAATTAATAGAAGTCAAATACGTAATTACTTTACGAACACCTAATAGAATAATTCATAGAAGTCAAATACGTAATTACTTTCCAAACACCCTAATAGAATAATACATAGAAGCCAAATACGTAATTCCTTTCCGAACACCCTCAGAGAATAATTCATAGAAATCAAATACCTCATTATTTTACAAACACTCTAATAGAATAATTCATAGAAGTCAAATATGGAATTGCTTTTGAAACAACCTATGAGAATAATTCATAGAAGTCAAATACGTAATTACTTTACGAACACCCTAAAAGAATAATTCATAGAAGTCAAATACGTAATTACTTTCCGAACACCCTAATAGAACAATTCATAGAAGTCAAATATGTAATTGCTTTTCAAAGAACCTATGAGAATAATTCATAGAAGTCAAATACGTAATTACTTTACGAACACCCTAAGAGAATAATTCATAGAAGTCAAATACGTAATTACTTTCCGAACACCCTAATAGAATAATTCATAGAAGTCAAATACGTAATTACTTTACGAACACCCTAAGAGAATAATTCATAGAAGTCAAATACGTAATTACTTTACGAACACCCTAAAAGAATAATTCATAGAAGTCAAATACGTAATTACTTTCCGAACACCCTAATAGAATAATTCATAGAAGTCAAATATGGAATTGCTTTTGAAACAACCTATGAGAATAATTCATAGAAGTCAAATACGTAATTACTTTACGAACACCCTAAAAGAATAATTCATAGAAGTCAAATATGTAATTACTTTCCAAACACCCTAATAGAATAATTCATAGAAGTCAAATATGTAATTACTTTACGAACATCTTTAAAGAATAATTCATAGAAGTCAAATACGGAATTACTTTCCAAACACCCGAAGAGAATAATTCATAGAAGTCAAATACGTAATTACTTTCCAAACACGCTAATAGAATAATACATAGAAGTCAAATAGGTAATTACTTTCCAAACACCCGAAGAGAATAATTCATAGAAGTCAAATACGTAATTACTTTCCAAACACGCTAATAGAATAATACATTGAAGTCAAATACGTAATTACTTTCCAAACACCCTAATAAAAAAATTCATACAAGTCAAAAACGTAATTACTTTCCGAACACACTAATAGGATAATTCACTGAAGTCAAATACGTAAATACTTTCCAAACACCCTAACAGAATAATTCATAGAAGTCTAATACGGAATTACTTTACGAACACCCTAAAAGAATAATTCATAGAAGTCAAATACGTAATTACTTTCCCAACACCCGAAGAGAATAATTCATAGAAGTCAAATACGTAATTACTTTCCAAACACCCGAAGAGAATAATTAATAGAAGTCAAATACGTAATTACTTTACGAACACCCGAAGAGAATAATTCATAGAAGGCAAATACGTAATTACTTTCCAAACACCCGAAGAGAATAATTCATAGAAGTCAAATACGTAATTACTTTCCAAACACCCTAATAGAATAATTCATAGAAGCCAAATACGTAATTCCTTTCCGAACGCCCTCAGAGAATAATTCATAGAAATCAAATACCTCATTATTTTACAAACACTCTAATAGAATAATTCATAGAAGTCAAATATGTAATTACTTTTCAAACAACCTATGAGAATAATTCATAGAAGTCAAATACGTAATTACTTTACGAACACCCTAAGAGAATAATTAATAGAAGTCAAATACGTAATTACTTTACGAACACCCTAAAAGAATAATTCATAGAAGGCAAATAGGTAATTACTTTACGAACACCTTTAAAGGATAATTCATAGAAGTCAAATACGTAATTACTTTCCAAACAATCGAAGAGAATAATTCATAGAAGTCAAATACGTAATTACTTTCCAAACACGCTAATAGAATAATACATAGAAGTCAAATAGGTAATTACTTTCCAAACACCCGAAGAGAATAATTCATAGAAGTCAAATACGTAATTACTTTCCAAACACCCTAAAAGAATAATTCATAGAAGTCAAATACGTAATTACTTTCCAAACACCCTAATAGAATAATTCATAGAAGTCAAATACGTAATTACTTTCCAAACACCCTAATAGAATAATTCATAGAAGTCAAATACGTAATTACTTTCCAAACACCCTAATAGAATAATTCATAGAAGTCAAATACGTAATTACTTTCCAAACACCCTAAAAGAATAATTCATAGAAGTCAAATACGTAATTACTTTCCAAACACCCTAATAGAATAATTCATAGAAGTCAAATACGTAATTACTTTCCAAACACCCTAATAGAATAATTCATAGAAGTCAAATACGTAATTACTTTCCAAACACCCGAAGAGAATAATTAATAGAAGTCAAATACGTAATTACTTTCCAAACACCCTAATAGAATAATTCATAGAAGTCAAATACGTAATTACTTTCCAAACACCCTAATAGAATAATTCATAGAAGTCAAATACGTAATTACTTTCCAAACACCCTAAAAGAATAATTCATAGAAGTCAAATACGTAATTACTTTCCAAACACCCTAATAGAATAATTCATAGAAGTCAAATACGTAATTACTTTCCAAACACCCTAATAGAATAATTCATAGAAGTCAAATACGTAATTACTTTCCAAACACCCTAATAGAATAATTCATAGAAGTCAAATACGTAATTACTTTCCAAACACCCTAAAAGAATAATTCATAGAAGTCAAATACGTAATTACTTTCCAAACACCCTAATAGAATAATTCATAGAAGTCAAATACGTAATTACTTTACGAACACCCTAAAAGAATAATTCATAGAAGTCAAATACGTAATTACTTTCCAAACACCCTAATAGAATAATTCATAGAAGTCAAATACGTAATTACTTTCCAAACACCCTAAAAGAATAATTCATAGAAGTCAAATACGTAATTACTTTCCAAACACCCGAAGAGAATAATTAATAGAAGTCAAATACGTAATTACTTTACGAACACCCTAATAGAATAATTCATAGAAGTCAAATACGTAATTACTTTACGAACACCCTAATAGAATAATTCAAAGAAGTCATACGTAATTACTTTCCAAACACCCGAAGAGAATAATTAATAGAAGTCAAATACGTAATTACTTTACGAACACCCTAATAGAATAATTCATAGAAGTCAAATACGTAATTACTTTCCGAACACCCTAATAGAATGATTCATAGAAGTCAAATACGTAATTACTTTCCAAACACCCTAAAAGAATAATTCATAGAAGTCAAATACGTAATTGCTTTCCAAACACCCTAATAGAATAATTCATAGAAGGCAAATACGTAATTACTTTCCGAACACCCTAATAGAATAATTCATAGAAGTCAAATACGTAATTACTTTCCGAACACCCTAATAGAATAATTCATAGAAGTCAAATACGTAATTACTTTCCGAACACCCTAATAGAATAATTCATAGAAGTCAAATACGTAATTACTTTCCAAACACCCTAAAAGAATAATTCATAGAAGTCAAATACGTAATTACTTTCCAAACACCCGAAGAGAATAATTAATAGAAGTCAAATACGTAATTACTTTCCGAACACCCTAATAGAATAATTCATAGAAGTCAAATACGTAATTACTTTCCAAACACCCTAAAAGAATAATTCATAGAAGTCAAATACGTAATTGCTTTCCAAACACCCTAATAGAATAATTCATAGAAGGCAAATACGTAATTACTTTCCGAACAACCTAATAGAATAATTCATAGAAGTCAAATACGTAATTACTTTCCGAACACCCTAATAGAATAATTCATAGAAGTCAAATACGTAATTACTTTCCAAACACCCTAATAGAATAATTCATAGAAGTCAAATACGTAATTACTTTCCAAACACCCTAAAAGAATAATTCATAGAAGTCATACGTAATTACTTTCCAAACACCCGAAGAGAATAATTAATAGAAGTCAAATACGTAATTACTTTCCAAACACCCGAAGAGAATAATTAATAGAAGTCAAATACGTAATTACTTTCCAAACACCCTAAAAGAATAATTCATAGAAGTCAAATACGTAATTACTTTCCGAACACCCTAATAGAATAATTCATAGAAGTCAAATACGTAATTACTTTCCGAACACCCTAATAGAATAATTCATAGAAGTCAAATACGTAATTACTTTCCGAACACCCTAATAGAATAATTCATAGAAGTCAAATACGTAATTACTTTCCAAACACCCTAAAAGAATAATTCATAGAAGTCAAATACGTAATTACTTTCCGAACACCCTAAAAGAATAATTCATAGAAGTCAGACGTAATTACTTTCCAAACACCCGAAGAGAATAATTAATAGAAGTCAAATACGTAATTACTTTCCAAACACCCGAAGAGAATAATTAATAGAAGTCAAATACGTAATTACTTTCCAAACACCCTAAAAGAATAATTCATAGAAGTCAAATACGTAATTACTTTCCGAACACCCTAATAGAATAATTCATAGAAGTCAAATACGTAATTACTTTCCGAACACCCTAATAGAATAATTCATAGAAGTCAAATACGTAATTACTTTCCGAACACCCTAATAGAATAATTCATAGAAGTCAAATACGTAATTACTTTCCAAACACCCTAAAAGAATAATTCATAGAAGTCAAATACGTAATTACTTTCCAAACACCCTAAAAGAATAATTCATAGAAGTCATACGTAATTACTTTCCAAACACCCGAAGAGAATAATTAATAGAAGTCAAATACGTAATTACTTTCCAAACACCCTAAAAGAATAATTCATAGAAGTCAAATACGTAATTACTTTCCGAACACCCTAATAGAATAATTCATAGAAGTCAAATACGTAATTACTTTCCGAACACCCTAATAGAATAATTCATAGAAGTCAAATACGTAATTACTTTCCGAACACCCTAATAGAATAATTCATAGAAGTCAAATACGTAATTACTTTCCAAACACCCTAAAAGAATAATTCATAGAAGTCAAATACGTAATTACTTTCCAAACACCCTAAAAGAATAATTCATAGAAGTCATACGTAATTACTTTCCAAACACCCGAAGAGAATAATTAATAGAAGTCAAATACGTAATTACTTTCCAAACACCCGAAGAGAATAATTAATAGAAGTCAAATACGTAATTACTTTCCAAACACCCTAAAAGAATAATTCATAGAAGTCAAATACGTAATTACTTTCCGAACACCCTAATAGAATAATTCATAGAAGTCAAATACGTAATTACTTTCCGAACACCCTAATAGAATAATTCATAGAAGTCAAATACGTAATTACTTTCCAAACACCCTAAAAGAATAATTCATAGAAGTCAAATACGTAATTACTTTCCAAACACCCTAAAAGAATAATTCATAGAAGTCATACGTAATTACTTTCCAAACACCCGAAGAGAATAATTAATAGAAGTCAAATACGTAATTACTTTCCAAACACCCGAAGAGAATAATTAATAGAAGTCAAATACGTAATTACTTTCCAAACACCCTAAAAGAATAATTCATAGAAGTCAAATACGTAATTACTTTCCGAACACCCTAATAGAATAATTCATAGAAGTCATACGTAATTACTTTCCAAACACCCGAAGAGAATAATTAATAGAAGTCAAATACGTAATTACTTTCCAAACACCCGAAGAGAATAATTAATAGAAGTCAAATACGTAATTACTTTCCAAACACCCTAAAAGAATAATTCATAGAAGTCAAATACGTAATTACTTTCCGAACACCCTAATAGAATAATTCATAGAAGTCAAATACGTAATTACTTTCCGAACACCCTAATAGAATAATTCATAGAAGTCAAATACGTAATTACTTTCCGAACACCCTAATAGAATAATTCATAGAAGTCAAATACGTAATTACTTTCCAAACACCCTAAAAGAATAATTCATAGAAGTCAAATACGTAATTACTTTCCAAACACCCTAAAAGAATAATTCATAGAAGTCATACGTAATTACTTTCCAAACACCCGAAGAGAATAATTAATAGAAGTCAAATACGTAATTACTTTCCAAACACCCGAAGAGAATAATTAATAGAAGTCAAATACGTAATTACTTTCCAAACACCCTAAAAGAATAATTCATAGAAGTCAAATACGTAATTACTTTCCGAACACCCTAATAGAATAATTCATAGAAGTCAAATACGTAATTACTTTCCGAACACCCTAATAGAATAATTCATAGAAGTCAAATACGTAATTACTTTCCAAACACCCTAAAAGAATAATTCATAGAAGTCAAATACGTAATTACTTTCCAAACACCCTAAAAGAATAATTCATAGAAGTCATACGTAATTACTTTCCAAACACCCGAAGAGAATAATTAATAGAAGTCAAATACGTAATTACTTTCCAAACACCCGAAGAGAATAATTAATAGAAGTCAAATACGTAATTACTTTCCAAACACCCTAAAAGAATAATTCATAGAAGTCAAATACGTAATTACTTTCCGAACACCCTAATAGAATAATTCATAGAAGTCAAATACGTAATTACTTTCCGAACACCCTAATAGAATAATTCATAGAAGTCAAATACGTAATTACTTTCCGAACACCCTAATAGAATAATTCATAGAAGTCAAATACGTAATTACTTTCCAAACACCCTAAAAGAATAATTCATAGAAGTCAAATACGTAATTACTTTCCAAACACCCTAAAAGAATAATTCATAGAAGTCATACGTAATTACTTTCCAAACACCCGAAGAGAATAATTAATAGAAGTCAAATACGTAATTACTTTCCAAACACCCGAAGAGAATAATTAATAGAAGTCAAATACGTAATTACTTTCCAAACACCCTAAAAGAATAATTCATAGAAGTCAAATACGTAATTACTTTCCGAACACCCTAATAGAATAATTCATAGAAGTCAAATACGTAATTACTTACCGAACACCCTAATAGAATAATTCATAGAAGTCAAATACGTAATTACTTTCCGAACACCCTAATAGAATAATTCATAGAAGTCAAATACGTAATTACTTTCCGAACACCCTAATAGAATAATTCATAGAAGGCAAATACGTAATTACTTTCCGAACACCCTAATAGAATAATTCATAGAAGTCAAATACGTAATTACTTTCCGAACACCCTAATAGAATAATTCATAGAAGGCAAATACGTAATTACTTTCCGAACACCCTAATAGAATAATTCATAGAATTCAAATACGTAATTACTTTCCGAACACCCTAATAGAATAATTCATAGAAGTCAAATACGTAATTACTTTCCGAACACCCTAATAGAATAATTCATAGAAGTCAAATACGTAATTACTTTCCGAACACCCTAATAGAATAATTCATAGAAGTCAAATACGTAATTACTTTCCGAACACCCTAATAGAATAATTCATAGAAGTCAAATACGTAATTACTTTCCGAACACCCTAATAGAATAATTCATAGAAGGCAAATACGTAATTACTTTCCGAACACCCTAATAGAATAATTCATAGAATTCAAATACGTAATTACTTTCCGAACACCCTAATAGAATAATTCATAGAAGTCAAATACGTAATTACTTTCCGAACACCCTAATAGAATAATTCATAGAATTCAAATACGTAATTACTTTCCGAACACCCTAATAGAATAATTCATAGAAGTCAAATACGTAATTACTTTCCGAACACCCTAATAGAATAATTCATAGAAGTCAAATACGTAATTACTTTCCGAACACCCTAATAGAATAATTCATAGAAGGCAAATACGTAATTACTTTCCGAACACCCTAATAGAATAATTCATAGAATTCAAATACGTAATTACTTTCCGAACACCCTAATAGAATAATTCATAGAAGTCAAATACGTAATTACTTTCCGAACACCCTAATAGAATAATTCATAGAAGTCAAATACGTAATTACTTTCCGAACACCCTAATAGAATAATTCATAGAAGTCAAATACGTAATTACTTTACGAACACCCTAATAGAATAATTCATAGAAGTCAAATACGTAATTACTTTCCGAACACCCTAATAGAATAATTCATAGAAGTCAAATACGTAATTACTTTACGAACACCCTAATACAATAATTCATAGAAGTCAAATACGTAATTACTTTCCGAACACCCTAATAGAATAATTCATAGAAGGCAAATACGTAATTACTTTCCGAACACCCTAATAGAATAATTCATAGAAGTCAAATACGTAATTACTTTACGAACACCCTAATAGAATAATTCATAGAAGTCAAATACGTAATTACTTTCCGAACACCCTAATAGAATAATTCATAGAAGGCAAATACGTAATTACTTTCCGAACACCCTAATAGAATAATTCATAGAAGTCAAATACGTAATTACTTTCCAAACACCCTAAAAGAATAATTCATAGAAGTCAAATACGTAATTACTTTCCAAACACCCTAAAAGAATAATTCATAGAAGTCAAATACGTAATTACTTTCCAAACACGCTAATAGAATAATTCATAGAAGTCAAATACGTAATTACTTTCCAAACACCCTAATAGAATAATTCATAGAAGTCAAATACGTAATTACTTTCCGAACACCCTAATAAAATAATTCATAGAAGTCAAATACGTAATTACTTTCCAAACACCCTAAAAGAATAATTCATAGAAGTCAAATACGTAATTACTTTCCAAACACCCTAATAGAATAATTCATAGAAGGCAAATACGTAATTACTTTCCGAACACCCTAATAGAATAATTCATAGAAGTCAAATACGTAATTACTTTACGAACACCCTAATAGAATAATTCATAGAAGTCAAATACGTAATTACTTTCCAAACACCCGAAGAGAATAATTAATAGAAGTCAAATACGTAATTACTTTACGAACACCCTAATAGAATAATTCATAGAAGTCAAATACGTAATTACTTTCCGAACACCCTAATAGAATAATTCATAGAAGGCAAATACGTAATTACTTTCCGAACACCCTAATAGAATAATTCATAGAAGTCAAATACGTAATTACTTTCCAAACAACCTAAAAGAATAATTCATAGAAGTCAAATACGTAATTACTTTCCAAACACCCGAAGAGAATAATTAATAGAAGTCAAATACGTAATTACTTTCCAAACACCCTAATAGAATAATTCATAGAAGTCAAATACGTAATTACTTTCCGAACACCCTAATAGAATAATTCATAGAAGTCAAATACGTAATTACTTTCCAAACACCCGAAGAGAATAATTAATAGAAGTCAAATACGTAATTACTTTCCAAACACCCGAAGAGAATAATTAATAGAAGTCAAATACGTAATTACTTTCCAAACACCCTAAAAGAATAATTCATAGAAGTCAAATACGTAATTACTTTACGAACACCCTAATAGAATAATTCATAGAAGTCAAATACGTAATTACTTTCCAAACACCCGAAGAGAATAATTAATAGAAGTCAAATACGTAATTACTTTACGAACACCCTAAAAGAATAATTCATAGAAGTCAAATACGTAATTACTTTCCAAACACGCTAATAGAATAATTCATAGAAGTCAAATACGTAATTACTTTCCAAACACCCTAATAGAATAATTCATAGAAGTCAAATACGTAATTACTTTCCGAACACCCTAATAAAATAATTCATAGAAGTCAAATACGTAATTACTTTCCAAACACCCTAAAAGAATAATTCATAGAAGTCAAATACGTAATTACTTTCCAAACCTCCCTAATAGAATAATTCATAGAAGGCAAATACGTAATTACTTTCCAAACACCCTAATAGAATAATTCATAGAAGGCAAATACGTAATTACTTTCCGAACACCCTAAAAGAATAATTCATAGAAGTCAAATACGTAATTACTTTACGAACACCCTAATAGAATAATTCATAGAAGTCAAATACGTAATTACTTTCCAAACACCCGAAGAGAATAATTAATAGAAGTCAAATACGTAATTACTTTACGAACACCCTAAAAGAATAATTCATAGAAGTCATACGTAATTACTTTCCAAACACCCGAAGAGAATAATTAATAGAAGTCAAATACGTAATTACTTTCCAAACACCCGAAGAGAATAATTAATAGAAGTCAAATACGTAATTACTTTCCAAACACCCTAAAAGAATAATTCATAGAAGTCAAATACGTAATTACTTTCCGAACACCCTAATAGAATAATTCATAGACGTCAAATACGTAATTACTTTCCGAACACCCTAATAGAATAATTCATAGAAGGCAAATACGTAATTACTTTCCGAACACCCTAATAGAATAATTCATAGAAGTCAAATACGTAATTACTTTCCAAACACCCTAAAAGAATAATTCATAGAAGTCAAATACGTAATTACTTTCCAAACACCCTAAAAGAATAATTCATAGAAGTCAAATACGTAATTACTTTCCAAACACGCTAATAGAATAATTCATAGAAGTCAAATACGTAATTACTTTCCAAACACCCTAATAGAATAATTCATAGAAGTCAAATACGTAATTACTTTCCGAACACCCTAATAAAATAATTCATAGAAGTCAAATACGTAATTACTTTCCAAACACCCTAAAAGAATAATTCATAGAAGTCAAATACGTAATTACTTTCCAAACACCCTAATAGAATAATTCATAGAAGGCAAATACGTAATTACTTTCCGAACACCCTAATAGAATAATTCATAGAAGTCAAATACGTAATTACTTTACGAACACCCTAATAGAATAATTCATAGAAGTCAAATACGTAATTACTTTCCAAACACCCGAAGAGAATAATTAATAGAAGTCAAATACGTAATTACTTTACGAACACCCTAATAGAATAATTCATAGAAGTCAAATACGTAATTACTTTCCGAACACCCTAATAGAATAATTCATAGAAGGCAAATACGTAATTACTTTCCGAACACCCTAATAGAATAATTCATAGAAGTCAAATACGTAATTACTTTCCAAACACCCTAAAAGAATAATTCATAGAAGTCAAATACGTAATTACTTTCCAAACACCCTAAAAGAATAATTCATAGAAGTCAAATACGTAATTACTTTCCAAACACGCTAATAGAATAATTC
This sequence comes from Acanthosepion lycidas, assembly GCA_963932145.1. Classification (NCBI taxonomy): domain Eukaryota; kingdom Metazoa; phylum Mollusca; class Cephalopoda; order Sepiida; family Sepiidae; genus Acanthosepion; species Acanthosepion lycidas. The sequence goes on from OZ010589.1 coordinate 16,846,292, forward strand.
ATAGAAGTCAAATACGTAATTACTTTCCAAACACCCTAATAGAATAATTCATAGAAGTCAAATACGTAATTACTTTCCGAACACCCTAATAAAATAATTCATAGAAGTCAAATACGTAATTACTTTCCAAACACCCTAAAAGAATAATTCATAGAAGTCAAATACGTAATTACTTTCCAAACCTCCCTAATAGAATAATTCATAGAAGGCAAATACGTAATTACTTTCCAAACACCCTAATAGAATAATTCATAGAAGGCAAATACGTAATTACTTTCCGAACACCCTAAAAGAATAATTCATAGAAGTCAAATACGTAATTACTTTACGAACACCCTAATAGAATAATTCATAGAAGTCAAATACGTAATTACTTTCCAAACACCCGAAGAGAATAATTAATAGAAGTCAAATACGTAATTACTTTACGAACACCCTAAAAGAATAATTCATAGAAGTCATACGTAATTACTTTCCAAACACCCGAAGAGAATAATTAATAGAAGTCAAATACGTAATTACTTTCCAAACACCCGAAGAGAATAATTAATAGAAGTCAAATACGTAATTACTTTCCAAACACCCTAAAAGAATAATTCATAGAAGTCAAATACGTAATTACTTTCCGAACACCCTAATAGAATAATTCATAGACGTCAAATACGTAATTACTTTCCGAACACCCTAATAGAATAATTCATAGAAGTCAAATACGTAATTACTTTCCGAACACCCTAATAGAATAATTCATAGAAGTCAAATACGTAATTACTTTCCGAACACCCTAATAGAATAATTCATAGAAGGCAAATACGTAATTACTTTCCGAACACCCTAATAGAATAATTCATAAAGTCAAATACGTAATTACTTTCCGAACACCCTAATAGAATAATTCATAGAAGGCAAATACGTAATTACTTTCCGAACACCCTAATAGAATAATTCATAAAGTCAAATACGTAATTACTTTCCGAACACCCTAAAAGAATAATTCATAGAAGTCAAATACGTAATTACTTTCCAAACACCCTAAAAGAATAATTCATAGAAGTCAAATACGTAATTACTTTCCAAACACCCTAAAAGAATAATTCATAGAAGTCAAATACGTAATTACTTTCCAAACACGCTAATAGAATAATTCATAGAAGTCATACGTAATTACTTTCCAAACACCCTAATAGAATAATTCATAGAAGTCAAATACGTAATTACTTTCCAAACACCCGAAGAGAATAATTAATAGAAGTCAAATACGTAATTACTTTCCAAACACCCTAATAGAATAATTCATAGAAGTCAAATACGTAATTACTTTCCGAACACCCTAATAGAATAATTCATAGAAGTCAAATACGTAATTACTTTCCAAACACCCTAAAAGAATAATTCATAGAAGTCAAATACGTAATTACTTTCCAAACACCCTAATAGAATAATTCATAGAAGGCAAATACGTAATTACTTTCCGAACACCCTAAAAGAATAATTCATAGAAGTCAAATACGTAATTACTTTCCGAACACCCTAATAGAATAATTCATAGAAGTCAAATACGTAATTACTTTCCAAACACCCTAAAAGAATAATTCATAGAAGTCAAATACGTAATTACTTTCCAAACACCCTAATAGAATAATTCATAGAAGTCAAATACGTAATTACTTTCCAAACACCCTAATAGAATAATTCATAGAAGTCAAATACGTAATTACTTTCCAAACCTCCCTAATAGAATAATTCATAGAAGTCAAATACGTAATTACTTTCCGAACACCCTAAAAGAATAATTCATAGAAGTCAAATACGTAGAAGGACTTGTCAATCAATATTCGAAAAAGATCCTAATATACCAGACGATCAATTACTTCTAGACGCAGTTTTCTACCATTCAACCAAGATTCTGTCTTTGTTCATTGACTCACAATTCATAGAAGTCAAATACGTAATTACTTTCCAAACACCCTAATAGAATAATTCATAGAAGTCAAATACGTAATTACTTTACGAACACGCTAATAGAATAATTCATAGAAGTCAAATACGTAATTACTTTCCAAACACCCTAAAAGAATAATTCATAGAAGTCAAATACGTAATTACTTTCCAAACACCCTAATAGAATAATTCATAGTAGTCAAATACGTAATTACTTTCCGAACACCCTAATAGAATAATTCATAGAAGGCAAATACGTAATTACTTTCCAAACACCCTAATAGAATAATTCATAGAAGTCAAATACGTAATTACTTTCCAAACACCCTAATAGAATAATTCATAGAAGTCAAATACGTAATTACTTTCCAAACACCTTAATAGAATAATTCATAGAAGTCAAATACGTAATTACTTTACGAACACGCTAATAGAATAATTCATAGAAGTCAAATACGTAATTACTTTCCAAACACCCTAAAAGAATAATTCATAGAAGTCAAATACGTAATTACTTTCCAAACACCCTAATAGAATAATTCATAGAAGTCAAATACGTAATTACTTTCCGAACACCCTAATAGAATAATTCATAGAAGGCAAATACGTAATTACTTTCCAAACACCCTAATAGAATAATTCATAGAAGTCAAATACGTAATTACTTTCCAAACACCCTAATAGAATAATTCATAGAAGTCAAATACGTAATTACTTTCCAAACACCCTAATAGAATAATTCATAGAAGTCAAATACGTAATTACTTTCCAAACACCCTAAAAGAATAATTCATAGAAGTCAAATACGTAATTACTTTCCAAACACCCGAAGAGAATAATTAATAGAAGTCAAATACGTAATTACTTTACGAACACCCTAATAGAATAATTCATAGAAGTCAAATACGTAATTACTTTACGAACACCCTAATAGAATAATTCATAGAAGTCAAATACGTAATTACTTTCCAAACACCCAAAGAGAATAATTAATAGAAGTCAAATACGTAATTACTTTACGAACACCCTAATAGAATAATTCATAGAAGTCAAATACGTAATTACTTTACGAACACCCTAAAAGAATAATTCATAGAAGTCAAATACGTAATTACTTTCCAAACACCCTAATAGAATAATTCATAGAAGTCAAATACGTAATTACTTTCAAACACCCTAAAAGAATAATTCATAGAAGTCAAATACGTAATTACTTTCCAAACACCCGAAGAGAATAATTAATAGAAGTCAAATACGTAATTACTTTACGAACACCCTAATAGAATAATTCATAGAAGTCAAATACGTAATTACTTTACGAACACCCTAATAGAATAATTCATAGAAGTCATACGTAATTACTTTCCAAACACCCGAAGAGAATAATTAATAGAAGTCAAATACGTAATTACTTTACGAACACCCTAATAGAATAATTCATAGAAGTCAAATACGTAATTACTTTCCGAACACCCTAATAGAATAATTCATAGAAGTCAAATACGTAATTACTTTCCAAACACCCTAAAAGAATAATTCATAGAAGTCAAATACGTAATTACTTTCCGAACACCCTAATAGAATAATTCATAGAAGTCAAATACGTAATTGCTTTCCAAACACCCTAATAGAATAATTCATAGAAGGCAAATACGTAATTACTTTCCGAACACCCTAATAGAATAATTCATAGAAGTCAAATACGTAATTACTTTCCGAACACCCTAATAGAATAATTCATAGAAGTCAAATACGTAATTACTTTCCGAACACCCTAATAGAATAATTCATAGAAGTCAAATACGTAATTACTTTCCGAACACCCTAATAGAATAATTCATAGAAGTCAAATACGTAATTACTTTCCGAACACCCTAATAGAATAATTCATAGAAGGCAAATACGTAATTACTTTCCGAACACCCTAATAGAATAATTCATAGAAGTCAAATACGTAATTACTTTCCAAACACCCTAAAAGAATAATTCATAGAAGTCAAATACGTAATTACTTTCCAAACACCCTAAAAGAATAATTCATAGAAGTCATACGTAATTACTTTCCAAACACCCGAAGAGAATAATTAATAGAAGTCAAATACGTAATTACTTTCCAAACACCCGAAGAGAATAATTAATAGAAGTCAAATACGTAATTACTTTCCAAACACCCTAAAAGAATAATTCATAGAAGTCAAATACGTAATTACTTTCCGAACACCCTAATAGAATAATTCATAGAAGTCAAGTACGTAATTACTTTCCGAACACCCTAATAGAATAATTCATAGAAGTCAAATACGTAATTACTTTCCGAACACCCTAATAGAATAATTCATAGGTCAAATACGTAATTACTTTCCGAACACCCTAATAGAATAATTCATAGAAGTCAAATACGTAATTACTTTCCGAACACCCTAATAGAATAATTCATAGAAGTCAAATACGTAATTACTTTCCGAACACCCTAATAGAATAATTCATAGAAGTCAAATACGTAATTACTTTCCGAACACCCTAATAGAATAATTCATAGAAGGCAAATACGTAATTACTTTCCGAACACCCTAATAGAATAATTCATAGAAGTCAAATACGTAATTACTTTCCAAACACCCTAAAAGAATAATTCATAGAAGTCAAATACGTAATTACTTTCCAAACACCCGAAGAGAATAATTAATAGAAGTCAAATACGTAATTACTTTACGAACACCCTAATAGAATAATTCATAGAAGTCAAATACGTAATTACTTTACGAACACCCTAATAGAATAATTCATAGAAGTCAAATACGTAATTACTTTCCAAACACCCGAAGAGAATAATTAATAGAAGTCAAATACGTAATTACTTTACGAACACCCTAATAGAATAATTCATAGAAGTCAAATACGTAATTACTTTACGAACACCCTAAAAGAATAATTCATAGAAGTCAAATACGTAATTACTTTCCAAACACCCTAATAGAATAATTCATAGAAGTCAAATACGTAATTACTTTCCAAACACCCTAAAAGAATAATTCATAGAAGTCAAATACGTAATTACTTTCCAAACACCCGAAGAGAATAATTAATAGAAGTCAAATACGTAATTACTTTACGAACACCCTAATAGAATAATTCATAGAAGTCAAATACGTAATTACTTTACGAACACCCTAATAGAATAATTCATAGAAGTCATACGTAATTTCTTTCCAAACACCCGAAGAGAATAATTAATAGAAGTCAAATACGTAATTACTTTCCAAACACCCGAAGAGAATAATTAATAGAAGTCAAATACGTAATTACTTTCCAAACACCATAAAAGAATAATTCATAGAAGTCAAATACGTAATTACTTTCCGAACACCCTAATAGAATAATTCATAGAAGGCAAATACGTAATTACTTTCCAAACACCCTAAAAGAATAATTCATAGAAGTCAAATACGTAATTACTTTCCAAACACCCTAAAAGAATAATTCATAGAAGTCATACGTAATTACTTTCCGAACACCCTAATAGAATAATTCATAGAAGGCAAATACGTAATTACTTTCCGAACACCCTAATAGAATAATTCATAGAAGTCAAATACGTAATTACTTTCCAAACACCCTAAAAGAATAATTCATAGAAGTCAAATACGTAATTACTTTCCAAACACCCGAAGAGAATAATTAATAGAAGTCAAATACGTAATTACTTTCCAAACACCCTAATAGAATAATTCATAGAAGTCAAATACGTAATTACTTTCCGAACACCCTAATAGAATAATTCATAGAAGGCAAATACGTAATTACTTTCCGAACACCCTAATAGAATAATTCATAGAAGTCAAATACGTAATTACTTTCCAAACACCCTAAAAGAATAATTCATAGAAGTCAAATACGTAATTACTTTCCAAACACCCGAAGAGAATAATTAATAGAAGTCAAATACGTAATTACTTTACCAACACCCTAATAGAATAATTCATAGAAGTCAAATACGTAATTACTTTACGAACACCCTAATAGAATAATTCATAGAAGTCAAATACGTAATTACTTTCCAAACACCCGAAGAGAATAATTAATAGAAGTCAAATACGTAATTACTTTCCGAACACCCGAAGAGAATAATTCATAGAAGTCAAATACGTAATTACTTTCCAAACACCCTAAAAGAATAATTCATAGAAGTCAAATACGTAATTACTTTCCGAACACCCTAATAGAATAATTCATAGAAGTCAAATACGTAATTACTTTCCGAACACCCTAATAGAATAATTCATAGAAGTCAAATACGTAATTACTTTCCGAACACCCTAATAGAATAATTCATAGAAGGCAAATACGTAATTACTTTCCGAACACCCTAAAAGAATAATTCATAGAAGTCAAATACGTAATTACTTTCCAAACACCCTAAAAGAATAATTCATAGAAGTCAAATACGTAATTACTTTCCAAACACGCTAATAGAATAATTCATAGAAGTCATACGTAATTACTTTCCAAACACCCGAAGAGAATAATTAATAGAAGTCAAATACGTAATTACTTTCCAAACACCCTAATAGAATAATTCATAGAAGTCATACGTAATTACTTTCCAAACACCCGAAGAGAATAATTAATAGAAGTCAAATACGTAATTACTTTCCGAACACCCTAATAGAATAATTCATAGAAGTCAAATACGTAATTACTTTCCAAACACCCTAAAAGAATAATTCATAGAAGTCAAATACGTAATTACTTTCCGAACACCCTAATAGAATAATTCATAGAAGTCAAATACGTAATTACTTTACGAACACCCTAATAGAATAATTCATAGAAGTCAAATACGTAATTACTTTCCAAACACCCTAAAAGAATAATTCATAGAAGTCATACGTAATTACTTTCCAAACACCCGAAGAGAATAATTCATAGAAGTCAAATACGTAATTACTTTCCGAACACCCTAAAAGAATAATTCATAGAAGTCAAATACGTAATTACTTTACGAACACCCTAATAGAATAATTCATAGAAGTCAAATACGTAATTACTTTCCAAACACCCGAAGAGAATAATTAATAGAAGTCAAATACGTAATTACTTTACGAACACCCTAAAAGAATAATTCATAGAAGTCAAATACGTAATTACTTTCTGTACACCCTAATAGAATAATTCATAGAAGTCAAATACGTAATTACTTTCCAAACACCCTAATAGAATAATTAATAGAAGTCAAATACGTAATTACTTTACGAACACCCTAATAGAATAATTCATAGAAGTCAAATACGTAATTACTTTACGAACACCCTAATAGAATAATTCATAGAAGTCAAATACGTCATTACTTTCCAAACACCCTAAAAGAATAATTCATAGAAGTCAAATACGTAATTACTTTACGAACACCCGAAGTGAATAATTCATAGAAGTCAAATATGTAATTACTTTCCGAACATCCTTTTAAAATAGGTAATGATCTAATTCTCGAGGTTATTTCTTACCAATCAACCAGGATTATGTCTTCTTTAATTGACTCTTTATTTATTGCGATAAAATACGTAATTTATTTCTGAATACAATAATACCTTAATTATTTCATTTTAAAATTTTTCTTGTCTTAAAATGCCCTTCGTAACTAAGTCGACAAGATGTAAATTATGAATGCAAGTTTTAAGTTTCTATTCTAATTACGTCCCTGAAAATCTTCTTTCCGGACCTGTATAATTTGCTAAAGTTTTCTCAGCTTGTCCAAAAATCTCTTCGACTAATATCTGTGGTTCTTGCGCAGTTGTTCAGATTAGGGGTAATTAGTCAAACTTAGAAACTGCAACGTCTTTGAGATTCTTCAACGTTTAAGACGACATCAAGTGAATCCGCCTACATCGATCAAAAGACAATGGATTCCAAACAACCTGATTATGGTGGCTCCCAAATTAAGTTGAACTGTAGCACCTGTAACAAAAGCTACGCCCACTCTCCCTTGCCACCCACTGAAATTCGTGAAATGGCAGGTGATCAAAAACTGCTTTTTATCAGAAGCGACATTAATGTCTGTATTGTAGGTGAAGGTATTGTGCTGGAGATTTCTCAGCTCATTAACTATGTAGATGATGTCGATTGGATTGGTTGTGAAGATATTGGCCAATCGACTCGTCGAAGTGATTGCTTATGGAAAACTTTGCGAGGCGCAGGTGCGTGCTTTTGTCTCCGTGTACAAATAATTTAATGTAGGTATTATGGGTGGAATTGGCAAATGGACACATCTGAGATGATGGAAGAGAGAGAGAGAGAGAGAGAGATTGTTGGAGGGCGAGAAAGAATGTAGCAATTGAGAGAAAGCGAAAAACACTAAAGGTTGAATGAAAAAAAGGGGGTAAGTGAGAAAAGCGCAATGGCGTTTGAAAGAGAAATAAAAAAAAAGAAAGAAGAAGGAAAAATTGCACGAGGAAATAAAACAGGAAGAAAGAAAGATTGTACGAGGAAATAAAAAAGAAAAACATGGCATGAAGAAAGAAAGAAAAAAAGAAAGAAAGAAAGGAGAAAAAATTGCACGAGGAAATAAAAAAGAAAGAAAAATTGCATGAAGAAAGAAAGAAAGAAACAATGAAAGTAATAAACACTAAAGCAAGAATCAATAAAAGAGAGAAGTGAGAAAAAGGAAATAGTCGCCGAGAAAGAAAGAAAGAAAATAAGAAAGAAAAAAAAATTGAAAGAAAGAAAGAAAGAAAGACAGAAAGAAAGAAAAAAAGAAAAAAAGAAAGAAGGGAAATTGAAAGGTTGGGGATAAAAAAGAAAGGAAATGTGAAGAGGCAGAAAAAGACAAAATGAACGGCGAGGAGATGAAAAGAAAGAAAGAAAGAAAGAAAGAAAGAAAGAAAGAAAGAAAGAAAGAAAGAAAGAAAGAAAGAAAGAAAGAAAGTAATAAACACTAAAGCAAGAATCAATAAAAGAGAGAAGTGTGAAAAAGTAAATAGTCGCCGAGAAAAAAAGAAAGAAAAAAGAAAGAAAGAAAGAAAGAAAGAAAGTAAAGAAAAGAAAGAAAAGAAAGAAGGAAAATTGAGAGGTTGGGGATAAGAAAGCAAGGAAATGGAAAGAGGCTGAAAAAGACAAAATGGACGGAGAGGAGAGGAGAAGAAAGAAAGAAAGAAAGAAAGTAACATACATTAGAGAAAAAGGAATAAAAAGATATGAAGTGTGAAAGTGGCTGAAAAAGAAAGAAAGAAATGAAAATTGAGAAAGAATGAAAGAAAAATTACATGAAGAAAGAAAGAAAGAAAGCAACAAGCAAATGCTGCATGGAAATGAATAAAGTAATGAATGAAAACTACTTCTCGAAAAAAGATGCGAATTTCGAAGATTTAATTCCAAAAACCGAAGAACATTCAGTTCACTGCAAAAGCTTTAAATAAAGAAAGAAAATAAACGAGAAAAAATAAGATTAAAAAAAGCAAAAGAAAAAATACGAAAAAGAAAATAAAATGAAGAAAAGGCACCTGTTAATTTGACATTTATTTCAGCAAATATTAGCAACGGTAAAAGAAAATACAAAAATTGACAGTCTTCTGACAGATTGACACCTACATCATTTTCGCTTCATTTACAATTTGAGTTTTCAAAAAAAATATGGAATTATGAAAATAAAAATAAAAAAATGAGAAAAAGTCGTTTGAATTTAATCGCGCTGCATCAAGTAATCCGTGGCGGCAATAAGCTCTGTCGATGTTAGTGTATCTGTCAAAACTGTTATTAAAATTTAAAGCCAAAATCTCTCATGATAACACTTGTTATTTCTACGATTGTCTGCCGTGGGCGCTCCTTCATTTTTGGTACCTTGCTATCTTTCATAGCTTTAAGCGACATAGTCACCTAACTAGCTAAATACCTCTGATGCCATTTATTTACACTGGCTCGTTTAGATTAATATTTATCTCTGTTCCTTTTACATTCAACATATCCTTCACTTATTGATTTATTCGTTTTTTACGGTTTATCAACCCTCTGCAGTTTTATTTTAATCAATATCACCCAGGCAATGTAGTACAACCAATAAAACGCAACGAGTGCGGAAGAATTTGGAACAGAAACATTAGTAAGGAGTAGAAAGAGAAAAAGTAATCAGGAGGACGGTAGTTAGAAATTGATATTGCATTTACACTTTCTGCAGATTAAAATTGGCTGGAAAGCATGGAGCTGGAAGAGGGTTCCACAAACGAAAAGTGCGAGAGAAGGAACTGTTAGCATAGAACTTACGGCTAAATCTAACCAGCTCATCTCTAAATTGATGAGATCTCGACGCCAGTCTACTCCTGCGTTCAAATTCAAAAAACCTAATCTAAGAAAGAAATTATAGAAAAGACAGAGGGAAACGTACGGCGGTAGGCAAGGGACTGAAGCCGAATCTCCAGATCAGGACCAATAATATTGCTGATTCTTCTTTGGATCTTATCAAGGAGCTCCAGGTAAATAGCAAAGGTACTGGACCATATATGACAGCAATATTCTAAGCATGGACGAAGCATAGACGTATTGATATAGAGATTAGATTCTGAAGAGAAATATTATCTCATTATCCTCCTCCTCTTCCGACCTCCCTGTGGTTCTTTTGAATTCCATTGACAATCCCTTTCCACAATATTTGGTCCTGTATTGCTGTCCCCAGATCCTCAATGCCCAACCCTGAGTCATGAGCTATGGAGTGTGGGAAAATCAATTTTCGTGGGAAGATGCATCCAGAAGGGTTCCGTGGGTGTATGAGACATATTCCCTGTCCGCGTGGTGGCAGTGTCCGGCAAACTGTAATCGTTTTTATTTTAGCTTAAGACAGATTGGTTCCAGTCCTCCGTAAATTATGTTAAGCGTTGCATGGGATCTCCAACTGATGTTCTGGATTTAACAGCTACAGACAAGGACTTCATTATCATCATCATCATCATCATCAGTATTAACCTTCGACCTCCCTAGGGTTGTTCGGAACTGAATTGACAATCCCTTTCCACACTGTTCGATCCTGTATTGATGTCCCCAGATCCCCAATCTCCAACCCTGAGTTCCGAGCTATGGTGTCTGGGAAAGTCAATTTTCGTGAGAAGACAGAAGGATGCCATAGGAGTAAGGATGGGACGATTTCCCTGCCTGCTCGATGGCAGAGTTTTAGAGAGATTGGTCCCAGTTCTCTGTAAATTGTCTTAAGCGTGGCAGAGTTCATTTTTTGTACTATGAGACCCGAGTTCGAATCTCACCGGGTCGATTTGTGAAGACAGTAACGTCTTGATGTTATTGGAGGTTCGGCATATGAGATATATATTTGTTCTGGTCTGGAGATTCGGCTTCAGTCCCTTGCCTACCGCCGTAAGTTTCCCTCTGTCTTTTCTATAATTTCTTTCTTAGGTTTTCTCAGGGCAAAGACGGCTATTGTCCAATGTTATGGATTTTTCTCAGCAGATTTGTATATGTTCCATCCAGTTGTCTTTCAAGACGACCAGATGTCCAAGTTTCTAGATCCCTACAGTAGGACTTGTTCAATCAATATTCGAAAGGTTTGGACTTTTAAGTAAGATGGAAGGTTCGAGCGCCAAATCTTGTGAAGTTTGTTACTTGCATCCGACGCAAGAGCAGAGTGAACCAACATTCATATCAGTAGACCTAGCAATTGATTCAATATTCAATAATTTTGATGATTTTTCTTGGGATCTTATAAAAGAGCTCCATGTAAATAGCAGAGGCACTGGACAATATATTCTAAGCATGGACAAGCAAGATGGATTCAGGAGAGAATAATTGTTCCGCCTGACACAGGGAACCGAATTTCTCTTATATATATATATATATATATATATATATATATATATATATATATATATATAATGAAATGGATAAAAACCGACAATTATTTTAACACATTTTTATGTTTATACATTCTTTTTATAGATACAAATATTTAAGTAAATGCTCTGTTTTTATAATAAACAGTATTAAACAACATTTACCAGTCTGAATGTCCGCGAAATTTTAATAGAAAATATTCGTCCTCCGACAGGAATCGAACCTATACCCTATACGCAACCGTCAGTTGTTTACATTTGGATACGCTTTGAGCAGATATGAATGTACGTAAAAGAATCATGGAAGATTGACGTTTTAAGACAATAAAATCAACCTTCCCAGCTGAACGATCCTCTGTGGCTCAATCGGTTAAGGCACGTCAGGCTAAATGACGGTTCCGCATAGGATATATATATATATATATATATATATATATATATATATATATATATATATATATATATATATATATATATATATATATATATATATATATATATATATATATATATATCACAGTGAATAAAGGCGTTGGTTAGATCCATTGACAGGCCCCAAAGAGTGTGAGTTCAATACCCGGTTAAGGCAGTGAAAAACTTTCAAAGGGAAATTAACAGGAAATAACTGACATCCATCAAACGTGGAACTAGAACAGTCTACCCCAGTGAGCGAAATAAAGGGTTCAGTTCGACATTCCAACCACCTGGAGAAGGCCGGGGCGTTCAGCGGCCGAAACGTTGTAATAAATATGGCGACAAAGATGAGAACAATAGTCCGGATAATGTAATTAATTTATATAAATTTAAAACCTTCAGTGGATACTCTTTTAAACACAGTATTTATTTAGTTATTTTCATCTACATTTATGAATTATCCGAGAAATCTTATCAAAGGAAAATTTGCGGTTTGAGGCTGGAATCGAACCTTCGTCTCTCAGGGCAAAGACGGCTATCGTCTAAGCCCGGTACGCCTAACCGATATTGGTACGAAGAGAAGTCGGACAGGTGAGGCCAGATTTCCTGCTTTCAAGCGAAATTTCTCCTGTCATATATGGGCACGTAGCAGAGTTCATTTTTTTGTACTATGAGACCCGAGTTCGAATCTCACCCGGGTCGAATTGTGAAGACAGTAACATCTTGATGTTATTGGAGGTTCGGCATTTGAAAACCGTGCCACGGGTTGACCCACACCTTTTGAGTGAAACTGAACTGGCAGAACACTCGGGGAAACGCTGCACGGAGTCAGAAGTCATCGTGACCGAGAGTTTGAGCGAGTTTGTGGATTAAGCTTGATAACGTGCTCTCTCCCAGAAACTGTAACTAAGGTCTGCTCAGCATAATTGCAGGATAAGCCACAGGTGGGCTCTGTGGGGGTTGAACAAACGCAAATGCACCTTAGCAGGCGACTGCAACAGGAATTAGCCAGCCGCCCTTGTAGCAAGGCATCCTCGGATAAATAAAACTATAGTTCAGCATCTCAAAAGTTTCATAGCTGAATCTTTTTGTAATCGTTCCGTCCACTCGTCAGGAGATATCATCAATTATCTACTTTTTGTAATTTGTAATTTTTATATTAAGTCAAGCTTTTTTTTGATATTAGGGTGAGTTTTTTTCTTTTTTTCCGTGTGTTCATGTATGTGCACCTGAGTGCATGTGTGCGTGTGTACGCCTGTTTGCGTGCAAATGCGCACATGTGTAGAATTAATATATATATATATATATATATATATATATATATATATATATATATATATATATATATATATAGGGTAATTGAATAAGAGAATTGATCTTAAAAAACCCGACATTACCTTAATGGTTTTGTTGATGGAGTCTTATACAAATGTTGGAGTGAAAAAAAAAGTTTCCTTTAAATGACGAAACGCGACGTGCTGGGATTTTCATTCCATTTTGTCGTAAATTACATATATATAGAGAGAGCGTGTGGGGAATAGTGAAGTAAAGAAAGAATTATTTCTTTCTTTATCTTTCTTTCTTTCTTTAATTCTCCTTTCTCTGCTATCTCTATGTGTATGTAATTTCTGAAAAAGATGGCAACTGAAAAAAGAAAGAAAGAAAGAAAGAAAGAAAGAATGGTGATGAAAAAAGAAGAGATGAAAAAAGAAAGAAAAAAATGAAAGACAAATAAAAGAAAGAAAAAAGTGATAATGAAAAGGAAGAAGTGAAAGAAAAAAGAATTGGTAATAGATGAAGAAAGGAAGAAAGAAAGAAATGGAGATGAGAAAGGAAGAGGCAAAAAAAGAATTAAAAAGAAAGAAAGAAAGAAAGAAAGAA
>OZ010589.1:16862851-16865351 GCA_963932145.1 Acanthosepion lycidas
GATATTAGGTTGGTGCAAAAATAATGACGTAATAACGTCAAAAGACGACATATTACGTCATTATTTTTTGCACCAAATTAATAGATAGATACAAAACCCTGACGCACAGACAGATATATTTGGAATGGATATTTTTTACCCGACTTTATTTCTTATTACTCCAAAATTTATTTTTTTGAAATTACTGACAACCGTCTTAGAGTGAGAAGTCTTTCGAAAGAAAACTTGTGCGTGTTCTAAAAGGAATGGAACCTGTAACCAAGAACGTCATCTGAAATTTCCAAGAACAGTTTCTATAAATGCAGGTAATCTTTACGAATCAATTCTGATTATTTTCTTTTCAATCCGAGAATGGAAACAAGTCCCTTTATTGTATAAAAAAGAATTAAGCCATTTCCATAATTTGATAGGAAACATTTATTTATTAAGATATTTTTAAATTGAAATGTTCTCATCATATTTCATTTTGGAAGTATGAGGATTTTTTGGAATTTAGTGCTATGGTTCTCTACCATTTCTGAAGCATGCCCTACTTTGGTATTTCTAAAATTCTGATGCACTCCTAACCGATAATATTTAAGTCTTACATATTCAAAATTTTACTACTATTCACGTGAAGGAGGCCATTGGACTCTAAACAAGCCTCCAAAGACCATGGCGTCCATGAAAGAGAAAAATTAAAAAAAAACAAAAAGACAGTCGAATATATATAGTTTCAAAACATATAATAGAGAATTGAAAGGTAGAAATATAAAATATTTGAATGAAAACTTATTCTGTAATATACTTTGATCATTTTAATCATGAAATAATAATGCAAAATGAAATTTGAACTCACTAGAAATCAATTCACTGTTAATAATTCATTCTCTGTTGGTATAGTAAGCCGAAGGGTGCACATCCTACGCATGTCCCAATAAAATGTTACCATCCCTAACCTGTGGGGCATGCACCCAATGTTGGGCCGTCCTGGGTATGACGATAAACAACATCCGAGTCCTGGGTAAGACGATAAACTACGTCCAACAGCAAGGCGGAGGTTTTGAGGAGCGTGGAACCACCTCTTAATTGCTGGTGTTCGCAGGTCCGCCCTGACCAGGCGTGATAGAACCTTTTAGGGCCCCAGCTATTTTGATGTACGCATACTGTATATGCATCGTATGTATTGTCATGCATTAACATTAACACTTTCGCTCAGACTCAATAGAAAACAATTCACTGTTAATAAATCATTCTCGAACTGTCCCCTTATTCTGTTGGTATAGTAAGCCGAAGGTTGTACATCATACGCATACCCCATCAAAATATTACCATGCCCAACCGGTGGGACATACGCCCTACGTTGGGAATCATTGCTCTAACCTCATCAGCTGTATTATGGTATCTTAGACACGTTCGAACTGAAACACTGCTGACCCAAAGTAAGACAAGACAATGACGAGAAACTTTACCACAGTTTAACTCCAGGACGGTTTCTTTGGTCAGAATAAATTATATTCATCGCAGAAAACACTATTTCTGCCTTCGCAGAACTTACAAAAATGACATTAATTATATTTTTAGCTATGTCGGCTATTAATATAAAAACTATTTTCGGATGATCCAACAAATAAGCTTTTATAATTTCAAGAATCGGCTGGCGCGTTTCGTTGCGAAACGGCAGGAGGCAAATACTGCCAGTATGCCATTCTCCAAGAAAGGAAACCAACCCGATTCTAGAGCCGAAATCTTCTACTACCAGTTTGGCATCAGGAAACCACGTTGATAAAGAAACGTTTGAAATAAGGATATAAGGAAGGCACCAATCTGTTTGGAACTTCAACGATTCAATATATCAACTAGCTTCAGTTTCGTATCTGATCTCGGCCAGTTGTTTCGTATCCGATCTAGGTTGGCTGTTTCGTATCTGATCTCGGCCAGCTGTTTCGTATCCGATCTAGGCCGGCTGGTTCGTATCCGATCTCGGCCGGTGGTTTCGTATCCGAACTAGGCCGGCTGTTTAGCATCCGATCTAAGCTGGTTGTTTTGTATCCGATCTAGGCCAGCTGTTTCGTATCCGATCTAGGCTGGTTGTTTCGTATCCGATCTAGGCCGGCTGTTTCGTATCCGATATAGGCCAGCTGTTTCGTATCCGATCTCGGCCAGCGGTTTCGTATCCGAACTAGGCTGGTTGTTTTGTATCCGATCTAGGCCAGCTGTTTCGTATCCGATCTCGGCCAACTGTTTTGTATCCTATCTAGGCCGGCTGTTTCGTATCCGATATAGGCCCGCTGTTTCGTATCCGATCTAGGCCGATTTGGTTAAACTGCAGTAATATCAGTGATCGTATGCAATGATTTAATATTGGCCGTTCATTGGTTCTTCAAAGACAAAGTCTCGAATCTGTCTTGTTACACAATGCTGATATTTTTTTCACTCCCAGTTGGTTATGGAGTTCATATGAAATAAACTTATGACAATATGAAAAAACAACTTGGATATATCAACTGTGACCAACATG
>OZ010589.1:16870351-16885351 GCA_963932145.1 Acanthosepion lycidas
TATATGTATATTTACCACTAATATTATCTATATATATATATATATATATATATATATATATATATATATATATATATATATATATATATATGCAACCACGTCTTTGTATGCTGAAAAATTTGCGGCCCGACCAAAGTGTTGAAGAGAAACATTCTTTTTCGGGCTTCAGTCAAAACTTTTATGTCAACCAATACATACATATATATATATATATATATATATCTGTGTGTGTGGTGGGGGGGGCTCTGTGTGTGTGTGTGTGTGTGTGTGAACTCTCTCCTCGCGGATGATAAATGGAGGCACAGTAAAATAAAGAGGTGCTCAAATTCTATGGATACTTATGCATTGCCCGAGATGCACAGGTTTTTTGCAGACTTTTCGAGAGATTCGACGTGTGGTAGTGTTATTTCGTTGCAACAGGATGTCAAGTGCATTAAACAGGTTGGTGCTGTTTGCTGAACAAAGTGCACATGACTTGTTCATAGCCGTAAATTCTTGTGCAGTCAAACACACACCCATTGTGGCTTCTTCTAGTGCACAATTGCTGAAGTAATCGCAGCTTTTAAATCAGAATTTTCATTCACCTGTGGAGGTTTCCTAGCAAGGACTAAGCGGTCTCTGTCTTTCTCTCTTTTTCTCACTCACTTTCTCTATGTGTGTGTGTGTGTGTGTGTGACTTAACCCTGTAGCCGGACTTCCAACACTACAAGCGATTTTTACTATAAAAAAATAACTATAAAAACTACAAAAAATAATTGTAAAATCCTACTCACTTGTAAAATATTACCAAATGGCTACTCACTTGTAAAATATTACAAAATGGCTACTCATTTGTAAAATATTATAAAATGGCTACTCAATGAAAAAGAATTGTTAGATCTTTTGTTTGATCATCTATATCTATAAAACAGAAGATGTCTGTCTGTGTGTGTATGCTATTTATGCATGTCCACATTTCTCGACCGATTTCGATGAAATTGTACACACATGTTGCAAATTTACCAAATTAGGTCAAGAACAACTTCTCAATCTCCAGACCCCACCCCACCCGAATTTAGGAGAAAAATCGATAAAACTGAGGGCGGGTACGACTTATTGCAGAAAAACCCAAGGCAAAGTTATATGTGAATAAAATTGTTACTGGATGAAATGATGTTCTTTGCACTTAATGCGAAACATCAGCCCATGTTACGTGGTTTATGTGCTTGACTGCGACATTTGCTGCACACAAAAGTTGCAAAACAGTGTGAAAAAAATCAGCTTTTTCGTACTACTTGAAACAAAAACTAGAAAATTTTCATCATTTTTTATCCGCTTTTCTTTAAAAAAAAAATGCCATCGTGCAAGAAATAGGATGGTGTGGTTTTAGTCCTAATCGTTTCCTGATATATACAAAAACACGAAAAACTGTTCAAAAAGCCTGTTTTTCTGCCATAACTCTCTGGATTTTTCATCTGATGGTTTCCAAATTTTAAATCACATATGTCACACAAATTGTCTTACGTGAAAGTTTGGTTTAGGTTATTTTAGTTAAGTGGACAAAATCTGCGACAAACTAGGTTCAAAATCGGTTTTTGCCGTTTAGCCTATAGTTTCTTAATTTGATTCCATCATAAATTGGCATCCGAACAACCTTTGATGGAAAGATTGTCTGAGAAGGAATAATGAAGCGTCAAAAAGGGGAAAAATTTCCCCAAGAACATCTTATTAACCCCAGCTTTACGGTAAATGTGAGAAGGCGGCGGCGACGTTCATGCGTTTGCACTTGCAGTTGAATCAAGCTCTGATGCTTCATCCTTGTTTTTGTTTGATTATTAGATTTATGAACAATGCCATACTATTTGAAATTTATTACGGCCATAGGAAATTTACTGAATATCTAAAACATTGAAACAATTTAACCCCGATCAACGAGTACACAAGAAGGTTTTATCGATGGAATTCCTCTATTAAGAACAATCAAACACTTACGAAGGACATACCCTGAAAAAGATGAGGCGGGGTGGGGAGTAGCTTAGTATAATGCATGGAAGTGGGGAAAGCAAGTAGACACAGACACCGTGTGCGGTTATTCAGAGGTGTACCGTTATACAATTTCAGTCATGTACAACCAGGCAACGCCAGGTAACTCAGCTAGTGATTAATAAAAAGAGAATATGCATAAACGTGTATATAACACTATCATACTGCTGGGCAGAAATTAAATGACAAAATGTTTTAAATGTGCATTGTTTATTGAAAATCACACTAAAACTATTGCACTGTATAACATATTACATCATAGCTAGATTGTGCAGTATAATTTGCCTTTGAAGTAAATGAAGGTCTTATTTGATGGCACAAGGATTTAGTAATAATGTACTTGTGCCATGCATCTTGTTCATACACAATTTCTAAAGCTTCAATAAATTAGAAATAAGTTCTCCCTTTTATCCCATGGACCATAAAACAATTGTAACCTAAAAAATACACGCAAAAGACATAAATAAATTGCATAAAATATTAATAATAATAATAATAATAATAATAATAATAATAATATGAAAATTATAAATAAAATAAAATAATAACATAAAAACGTCGTATAAAATAAATTAAATAAAAATTTAAAATAATAAAAATACTCCCAGAATGTAACAAAAACTGTTCCTACCAGAAATATGGACATCTCACCAAAAGATATTAAATTAAATCTCTTCAACACGAACCTTGGTACGAGCAACACGTGTCCGAATTCTCTTTATGACATACCTTGTAATACTACGGAGTAAATTCTCCTTTTATCTTATGTACCGTAAAACAATTGTAACCTAAAAAATACACACACCAATACACGCAATATAAATAAATGGTTTGAAATAACGTACTATTGACCATGCTTTTTTCTGCTAATTGTGTACGTTTTATTTCCTGTCAAGTGTTCTTTTATCTCAGTAATCACAGGGGCAATTTCTTCTTCTATGATATGAATGAACCCCACGACATTTTGGTAACCGCCGACGTGTATAAGAAAAACAACCTATTCATCCACAGGGTTTAGCAGGAGTAAATAAAATATAAGCAGTACTTTCATACAGACTGACTTCAAAGTTTTACTATTTCACGAATAACTTTAAATACGTTGTACTAAATACACTTAATGGAAAATATATTCAAGCTAGAATTCTAATTATGAATCACCACAAGTAAAATATGCAATTTTTTACTGCTGTATTGGATAAGGAAAAACTGTGTAAAAATTTGTAAAAGATTACAAAAATGGCTGCTCAATGAATAAGATTTGTTAGATCATTTTTAGATCATAATTAATAAAAACGAAAAATAAAAGTGTTTAGAACACCATAACACATTGGGAACAAATTATAAGACAAAATGTTTTAAAGGAGTGATGCTAGAGCTGTGAAATCTTGCATGCTTTCATTTCAACTCTTCTTATTAATAACTACATTGTTTCTTTACAGGTATGAGGCGAGGCTGAAAAGTTCATAGGCTGACGATGAAGGTGTGATGCTGGACATGTGAAATCTTGCATGCCTTCATTTCAACTCTTCTTATTAATAAATGCATTGTTTATTTCCAGGTAAAGTGACATCTGACTGTTCAAAAGTAAATAGTATTGACTTCACTTGAAAATGGACAAAATTTGGCATTTTGGCTTTATCAAGTGCCTGCAGAAAAAGGGTTTAGCCCCCACCCAGGAGAACATTCATTCGTGCCTTTTAGAATTAACTGATGAGGCTGAGCTGAAAACTTTATAGGCTGACTATGAAGGAGTAATTCTAAAGCTGTGAAATCTTGCATGTATTAATTTCAACTATTCTTATTAATAACTGCATTGTTTCTTTCCAGGTACGAAGGCGGGCTGAAAAGTTCACAGGCTGACTATGAAGGAATGATGCTAGGGATGAGAAATATTGTATGCATTAATTTCAATTCTTCTTATTAAGAACTACATTGTTTCTTTCCAGGTACAAAGGTTGGCTGAAAAGTTCATAGGCTGATTATGAAGTTGTGATGCTAGACCTGTGAAATCATGCATGTGTTAGTGTAAAACTCTCCTTTGTTTATTTACATGTGCGAGGATGTACGTGAAAAATTCCCAGGATGACTATGAAAGATTGATGCTATATCTGTCAAATATTGCATGCATTAATTCCAAATCTTCTTATAAATAACTGAAATTTTTCTATCGAGGATAACTTTCTGATAACTGGCTGTTTAAAAGAAGACTAAGCAACAGAGACCAACTTCCTTTGAAAATGTACAAAATTTCGCTTCAGGTTTGCAGATACAAACGTTTAGTTACCAATGACATTCAAGCTGATATAATTGCTACATATATATAGTAAGGGGGTGCATATATGTTTTGAAAGGGTTGCGATACATGTTTTCTTTTCTCTTATTCCTATATCTAGTATTATGAGTTTCTTTATGAAGCTTAATATATTAGATTCGTTTTTAGGTAGTTACAGTTTCGTGGGCATTTCATAAATACATCCAAAAGATATAGACTATAGAATCTTATAATTGATTAACACAATATCCTGTATAGCATATATACAGTTTGATTAAAAAGTACCAACAAATACTTTTAATATTTTATTGCATTTTTCCAATATTCGGATAATCTATTGAGTACTGTGCTCAAAGGAATGCATAAACTGTCCAAAGTTCATATTTTGTTATTGTTTTGTTCAAGTACTTTTGAATTTTGCAGTCATTATCAAGAAACGTGACAAAAGAATTCTAATTGCTACACAGGGAAAGTTGGATTCATTATATTCACTTACGAACAAATACTCTTTGTGAAAGGCATGAACCCACATCTTTGCCTCAGAACGATGGGTTTAATTTACACGCCTTGTATTACTAAATCTATATACCCCCCACCACCATCAAAAAAAAGAATTCTTACAATCTAAATATATCTTCTAAATTTTAATAATTTGCTAAGGGTTGGAAACTAATCAAAAAAACAAATAAAAAGTTTTGAGCGTCTCCTTCGAAATACTACTCTCTCTACCTGCTGTTTTCACACCAGATAACCAAGGGTCGCAAAAATTTAACAGCAAAGATAGATAGATAGATAGATAGATAGATAGATAGATAGATAGATACGAACAGATCGAGATAGATAGATAGATAGATAGATATATAGATAGATAGATACGAACAGATCGAGATAGATAGATAGATAGATAGATAGATAGATAGACATGAACAGACCGAGATAGATAGATAGATAGATAGATAGATAGATAGATACGAACAGATCGAGATAGATAGATACGAACAGATCGAGATAGATAGATAGATAGATAGATAGATAGATAGATACGAACAGATCGAGATAGATAGATAGATAGATAGATAGATACGAACAGATCGAGATAGATAGATAGATAGATAGATACGAACAGATCGAGATAGATAGATAGATAGATAGATAGATAGATAGATAGATATGAACAGACCGAGATAGATAGATAGATAGATAGATAGATAGATAGATAGATAGATAGATATATCACGAAAAATTCGTCTTCATCATTTCATTAATACAAATTCGATTGGAAATGATTCTATTCTCCGACCTACGTTATTAATATACACTGCTGCATATCATTGCCAACATTGTAGCAATATAAATAACTTGCTCCGTTACATATTTTTCTGATTTGGTGACAAATTCTTTGACCTACCTCTACGGTGGTACTGAAAAGCACAAATTAAAACTCGATCTATGTCCCACATTTTGTTTGCAATGTGGTCATGCGGATAAAAGCTGTTATACGCGCAAAATCCTCGCCGGCTCTAACGTGTTTGTGTTTAATGAAACCTGTTGTCAGTCTCCCTGTTGCCATCACATCAATCCTTATAATAAAACTTCAATCTAAAGCAGAGCTTTCAAAAAATATTTTGCGTCATCGCCCTCTTTCACATGGAAAAATGTTCCACCACCTACCTATATAGTAAACATTCAAAATCCTACCAAAATTATTTGGTACAAGTTTGTTACTGGTTCGTAAACTGGCTTTATGACGTAGTAAAAGTACCAAAAGTGGGTAACGAATAATGCTCACTTATGTAATTGCTGCTACCGTATTAAAGAAGAAACGGAAGCAAACTAGATCATTGAACATAATATACAGGGTGACTGGAAAATAATTCCCTATTTTATGCATGAGTGCCCATCCAGGAGTCTTGATTTAACACCCTGTGAAATTTTCTTTGGGGTTGGTTAAAGATGTCTACTATACCAAACGAAGACTTTGGAAGAACTTGAAGGACGAATGTAAGAAGTTATGTCTTCCATACAAACAAGGGTTCTTGGCGAAAATAAGTTGACGTAATTCCTGAACGGCTCAAAAAATCTGGTAACGAAATCTGGCGCCAATATCGAATTTTAAATAAAACCTCATGCTAAACACTTTTTTTCCTTATATCTATTTCTTGTAAAAATTATAGTTAATAAATACATTATAAGTATTTTGAAATGCAGAGTTACATTTCAATCTCTCTCTCTCTCTCTCTCTCTCTATATATATATATATATATATATAAAAGTGAACATTGAAGTCAGGTTCTTCATGCTGGACGCAATCGTCAAGCGATTGCGTCCAGCATGAAGAACCTGTCGCCTCTAAGTGTTGACTTCAATGTTCACTTTTATATTTATATTTACACACGCTCTATCTCTGATATTGAGCACTTTATCCCATAAATACACCGCACCTTAAAATTATATTTCTTCAACTATATATCTCTCTCTCTCTCAGTCTCTCTCTCTCTCTCTCTCTCTCTCTATATATATATATATATATATATATGTATATATATATATATATATATAATTATTTATTTAAAAATATGATTCCAACACGTTACATAACCAGTTCTTTCCTATTTTCTATATATTTTCACCCACCCACACACACACACACACACACACACACATATATATATATATATATATATATATATATATAAAGAAAGTTCAAGAAAGACATTTAGGTCACTAACACATAAAAAAGATAATGTCTCATATCGAAAATATTTAACATCGAAAAACATAAAGGAGAAAAAATTAATTATTTTTTAATAATATCTGGAAATCTCCACCCTTTGCCTCATGACGGTCGCGAGGCCAGAAACACGTGTAGCAAAATTATGGAAAATGAAGCATAATATACACACTATTCTCTCGTTGGAACTACCATAAACTCTTACTCATATATATATATATATATATATATATATATATATATATATATATGTGTGTGTGTGTGTGTGTGTGTGTGTGTGTGTGTGTGTATGTGCTTGTTCCATTAAAAACGACAGACAATGTACTAGGGTTAAGCTTTTTATTTAATTTTTCTTCTGTTCGAACAAGAGCTTTCTTTTATGGACAAAGAGTGTCTAAGAACTGTCCAAATGTTTTATATTTCCGAGCGCTTTCGGCTATACCTTTAGCCATTATCAAGGATGATTCGATTTTTCAGCTTAATTGAGTGTGTGCATTCTGTGTATGTCTTAGTGTGTGGTAGTGATGTTTTTAATTTCCGAATACGGTTAGCACATTGTGGCCTTGTTCGTAGTTAATATTGTTAAGAGTTGGCCTTTTCTTTTTTTTTAATTAAAGCTTCCATTATTTTTAATCATTTTTTTTTTGCAGGTGGATGCTAGTATTTTGCAGGATTCTACTAGTATGTTCCTAACGGAGTCGGGTAAATTTGTGTGTCTGCTTAAATGGGTTCTAATGGAGCAGTGATCAGATAGGTGTAACGTAAAACGTCTGGATAAGCATGTGGTTGTGTAACCGATGTAAACATTGAAGCATGCATAAAGGAAAGATTGCTGCCTAAATATACAACTATCAATATATATATATATATATATATATATATATATATATATATATATATATATTCTGTTGTATTGATATGAGTTGAAACCCAGGGTCAGAAACTCATATGCATGCAACGAAATATGTTAGCTCTGTTACTGATATTGAGCATAATTACCGCGTAAAAATATAAAGAAATTATATACATATATGTGTGTGTGTGTGTGTGTGTGTGTGTAGACTCCTGTATATAATTTACTTTTATGGTCAATTTTTGTTTTATAGTTAGGATTATCGCTACAAGTGCAAATAAAAAAAATCGATGGATTTTTTGCTGAAAATTCTAAAATCAAACGAAGAATGTTTCGTTGTTTACTGGGATATTTATATCTGATCTAGGAATGTAACACAAGTATTCCTAATTAGACACCTGTTTTGTTTCATGGGACGTAGAACTTAACCCTTTATTTCGCTCACTGGGGTAGACTGTTCTAGTTCCATGTGCCATGTTTCAATGGATGTCAGTTATCAGTTATCTCCTGCTAATTCCCCTCTCCAAGTTCTCCACTGCCTTAACCGGGTATTGAACTCACACTCTCTGAGTTCTGTCACTGATCTAACTAACGCCTTTATCCACTGTGCCATGTGTCCGTGAACAGTCTACACCAGTGAGGGAAATAAAGGGTTCAATTCGACGTTCCAACGACCTGAAGAAGGCCGGAGCGTACAACGGCCGAAACGTTGTTATAAATATGGCGACAAAGATGAGAACAATAGTCCGAATAATGTAAATAGTGTACATAATACCTCATCTCAGAAATATAGACAGATACCGAAAGGCCAAAACATTGTAATAAATATAGCGACAAAGATGAGGACAATAGTACGAATAATGTAAATAGTGTACATAATACCTCATCTCAGAAATATAGACAGACACTGAAAGACCGAAACATTGTAATAAACATCGCGACAAAGATGAGGACAATAGTCCGAATAATGTAAATAGTGTACATAATACCTCATCTCAGAAATATAGACAGATACTAAAGGGCCGAAACGTTGTAATAAATATGGGGACAAAGATGAGGACAATAGTCCGAATAATGTAAATAGTGTACATAATACCTCATCTCAGAAATATAGACAGATACTGAAGGGCCAAAACGTTGTAATAAATATAGCGACAAAGATGAGGACAATAGTCCGAATAATGTAAATAGTGTACATAATACCTCATCTCAGAAATATAGACAAACTAATTTTACTATTATCGATTAATAACCTTTTTCGTAAGCAGATATATGCACGTTGTGTTTTGGGAATGTAAAGAGAGAAAGAATTACTTAGGGTATTCCGAAAACAAATTTATTTTAATTGATTGTGTTTCGTTCATTTTTAACGGCTTATAGACCGTTTAGAGTTTATTTATAACCCAAAACAAGATTGTACGATTTTTCTCTTTTTAGATAATAATGAGTTAGTGATAAACGTCTTACTAATTAACTCATTGTTAAGGGAGGAGAGAAGAGGTTGGTCTATGTATTTTCCAAAGGTATTTGTGCTTAAGTGACAATTACGAACCCAACTGGAATTCGAACTCAGCTCTCCGATTAACAATCCCGGGCCATTATCAATTACACCACCCGCCCATCTAAGCATGTGTTATTCTAAAGCGGTCACACATCTAGGCTCGACGTTGCTTAACCGTCGATTGTACGGGTACTGGTGAAATTTTATTTCAATTTTTGGTGGGGGGCCTGCTAAATAATAATCATCTAACTGATCGATAAAAACACACAGAGTGTCTTAAGAAGAGACAAAAAAGATCAATCTGATCAGGTAGCAGGATTTCGGTTATTTTAGGGACCTAGCCCGGGTGCATGAGCTCGGCCTCCTCACATGAAACTGACCTTATTTCACATCATGCTGCTGTGTGCTGCCAGTATAAAGAATCTGTTCTCATCTCCAATGGTAATGTTGATATTAGGCATTTCGTTATAAGGAAACATTCATTGTATGAGAACCATTGCTACTCGAGTTAGCCTTTCTTCAATCTCTGGTCATCGAGCTGGGATCAAAGTGTATAATCACTTCTTCTCGTGTCTATTGATAATGGTAATGTTATCCTTTATATCCTTATATGTAGACATTCGGCATTCATTGGCTGAACAGCCAGTCCTACCGTTGACCGAAATTTATTCATTACTAGCTGTAGAGCCCGGCGTTGCCCGGGGATGTAACAGTAAGAGATAGATCAAGTATCGACCATCATAAAGACTGAAAAATAAAATTGACAATGATTATTGTTTAAGGTTGACGGACGCATGTCTTAATTATTTTTTTTTTTTTTTACGAATTGGTCAAACCCAAACTCAAACAAAAACATTGTTTTCAATCGTTATGAGTCTATCGATTGAATAGAATTTTATTATAAACAATTGTCTTGTAAATTGAATTTTTAAAGCATTCTGAATGTTAAAATAAAGAAAAAAGTGTGCAAGACAATAAGAAACACTACCTGCCAAAAGGGAAGTTTTGTTGAAATCGATTTAAAAATGTAGGAAATCCGATCCCATATATAAACGAGCACACACACACGCACACACACACACAAACAACCTGGGTTTTATAATAAGTATAACTCGATATGAGTTGTCCCCCTTTCATTCTCGACAGCAATGCCTCTTAATGCCTCTTAATCGTGTTTTCAAATTGATTTTGTGCAAAAACAATTGTGTTTTTCCAATTTTTGGCGCTGTAAGAACCACCGCAAGGTAATTTTACGCAGTCCTGTGAAGTTTTGTTGAAATCGGTTGAAAGATCTAGGAAATCCGATCCAATATATAAACGTAACACACACACACACACACACTCACACACACGCACACACAACCTGGGTTTTATAATAAGTAAGATTTTCATTAAGCATTTTTTCTGGAAAATAGGCTCCTCAAGCCCACTAATGGTTATTGCTCTTTTCATTACTGATATCAGTTTCCTTCCTAACCTTTTATGCGAAGTGGTGTGGAATGTAAACATTTTGAGTATGTCATGACGAGAAACGTGTGCTGTTGATTCAAAGATAAGGTTATGAAGGGACGTAACTTAATTTATATTTGTCAAACTTATAAAGAATTACAATTTAAATATTTTGAAACATTGCTGTTTTATTTTTTTTATTTTTTTTCAAATTACAATTTAGGTATTTTAAAACCTTGCTATTATAGACATTTTAAAACATTGTTGCTCTACTCATAATTAATCCTATTTAGTGTTGGTTGTAATTTTCTTATACGAAGGCCTTTTCATGCATATTTACAAAAAAAAAATCACACCTAACTATTACATTAATTTTTGTCTTATTAATTCACCTCTGAAGATTAGCGTACATGAGTTTGAAATACTCGGGAAAATAAAAAAAAAAAATGAGAAAAATACAGCGCCTTCTTTAATGAGCTTCATCCATGGATTTGAAAGGATTTGAAAGGATTAAAATTTAAAATGTACATAGACATAATATGTATAGAGATTATATAAGATAGATAGATAGATAGATAGATAGATAGATAGATAGATAGATAGATAGATTTAGTGTATTGGGGCTACAGATCATTATGTAAACATAACAACTCTGAAGATGGCTTATGTAGACGAAAGCTTAGATCAAGGACAAGTTAATAAGAAAAATATTTAAATGTTGGACAATTTTTGTCTTTATTTTGACCCGGAATTAAAGCAAACATTAGAATGGCTCCCGATCAGACATAATAGCCATTCATTGCCTGTTATATTTTATAATGCATGTTTATATATATATATATGTGTGTGTGTAAAGAAAGAACAGTAAGATATATAATCCGATGTTCTTATTGATATTTTTATTTTTACAAAACATTGTTCAATGTAAATTTACAGAGAATAAGTATTATAAATTAACTGAAAATATGTGCGTTTAAACCTCAGTAAATTTAAAAATAAGTTATTCCAAAATTCGCTTGAAGATGAAACAAAACTAATGTTTTTAATTTAATATATATATATATATATATATATATATATATATATATATATATATATATATTTAAATAAAAACAGACCACTTTAAGGTTCCATGTAATAAATTATTTCACCACAGCCCTTTTAAAAGGACTGCGGATCATCAGACTTTACTTCCAAACAAAAAATGAAAAGAAAATTTACACATTTTTGACGGGCAGTATTAAACATATGTAAATTAGCGAAGTGAGGAAGTGAGTGGGGAGAGAGAGAAGACATGAGTGAGTTAGCAGATATTGACACATTTGAACGGTTAACTTAACGGAAGTTATATATTGAAATTGAAGGGGTAGAGAAGAAAAAACCCATAGAGAGAAAAAGAGAAAAGTTTATTTAAATTGTTTGCTCTGGATTTACATTGAGCTCTCTAGATTTTATCCTCCTTAGGTTTACCCATACGAAATACCTAGTTTTTCATAAACTAAATATATATATATATATATATATATATATATATATGTTTGTGTGTGTGTGTTTGTGCATATATACGCGCGCAAACACAAACACACACACACACATATATACATACATACATATATATATATATATATATATATATATATATATATATATATATATATATATATGTAGTTAGGCCACAATAAAATCCAAAATTAATTCATATGGGTAATAGGCTCATTTCAACCGATAAACTTCGTCGGTTTTATTCAACCCCTGTATAGTATGATGTGCTTTTTTGTTGTTTTTATTACCTTTAATATATATATATATATATATATATATATATATATATATATATATATATATATATATATATGAAAATGTAGAACGATAAATTTTAAATCTAGAATTTAAAAATATTCAATCTTTATATTTCTGGCGTCTTCCGTGTCGAGGCATATTGCTCAACCGATGTCATTTGGTTTCAAAACGGCTTATTTTTACCACTATTTTTTTTTACATAGCTCGCATGTTGCACGAATATGGTTACAAATTTACCACGAATGATTCATAAATCAGTGCACTTCCTGTATATTCTCTCATTTGCAAATTACGTAATCTTTGAATTAAAGCACCGTTTTGTAAATTAAAATGATGCTCACATTCATTAAGCTGAACGGTGTGTGTATTGAGTGTGTTGTTTTGTAAAATATCTCTTTTGTGTTCATATAATCTTCTATTTACAATTTCTCGAAGTCACTCCTGTGTATTTTTTGTAGCAATTATTACAGCTTTTAGTGTAACTTCTGATTTCAGGTTTTAGGTTATTATTTTTATTGAGTTTTACAAATAATTGTGACAAAATTTATATGAAATTTAAATAAATTCTTTCCATTCGTAGTTGCAATATATAGTTTCTAGCTTCGGCTTGAGTAAAACGTTAAACAACATCCGCATCCTGTGTATGACGTTAAACTACATCCGCGTCCTTGGTAAGACGATAAACTACATCCAGCAGCAAAGCATGTGATCAGGAGATTTTGAGAAGCGCGGAACCACCTCTTAATTGCTGGTGTTTCTAGGTTCACTTGACCCAGGGTGGTAGCACCTGTTAGGGTCCCATCTATGGGTAAATAGTTAACTATTACCAGCAATACTTTTTTGAAAAAAATTATTGCCAGCCATACATTTTTGAAGGAAAAATATTACCAGAAACCGATTTTAGACAAAAGAAAATATTACCAGCAATAAAAAATGTTGTCGGCATTTAAAAACCCATTGAAGTTGGTATCCCGTAAAACAAAATAAATCAAACCAATCTAAACCAAAGAATACATATTCTATTCATACGAATCTATCCTAAAAACGTTGTCGGCATTAAATAACCCATTGAGGTTGATATGCCGTAAAACAAAATAAACCAAACCGATCTAAACCAAAGAATACATATTATATTCATACGAATCAATCCTAAAAACGTTGTCGGCATTAAATAACCCATTGAGGTTGATATGCCGTTAAACAAAATAAACCAAACCGATCTAAACCAAAGAATACATATTCTATTCATATGAATCTATCCTAAAAAATTTGCCGGCATTAAATAACCCATTGATTTTGATATGCCGTAAAACAAAATAAACCAAACCAAACCATAGTTTCTAGCTATATTAAGTTTGATTGATTCATGTTTATTTTTTAATTTTGTGAGCTTTTTGTTTCGTGTTAAGCATGAAATAATCAGAATTCTTTACAGTCTGTAGAAAGGATTTTCAACCTTTTCTGCCTGGCGGACCATTTTTGGTGCCAAAAATATTCCAGACCCTCAGAATCGCAAATAGAAATTCCATATAAATGTAAATTCCATGTTGTTAATGAAATAATAAATAAATAAAAATAAAATTTTATTTACAATAGCAAAACGTAGCAGAAAATACAAATCCTGACTAATGACTACAATATCTGCTGGTGTCCACAGGCCACATTTAAAATATTTCTGATTCCTACTTTTACGCCTGAGGGCCCACGTTGTCTATCACTGGTCTATGCAAACAGATACCCAGGTTATTTATATTTTGTATTGTTTTAACTAAATCTCTTATTGTTTAGAAAAACATTTTTAAATTCTTTTAGTGTTACTGTAATAACGTTGGAAGTCTAGTTTTCATTAATTTCGTTTCATTATGTATATTGCTTTTATATTTTTTTAAAATAATTTTAAGAATTTTTTTTATGAAATTTAAATAAATACTTTCCGCTCGTAGTTGTAATAGCGTTGACAGATAGTTTTTATTTATATTAGGTTTATTTATATCATTCATTTTTGAAATTTTGTGAGATTTCTGTTTCGCGTTAAACATGAAGTAATCAGGATCCTTTAAGTCAAAATCATAGCTATATTTACGACGAACGACTCGTGTATTGTTTTGCGAAAAGTTCCTTTTGTTTCCATATCATATTTCTCGTGAAAAAATATTCCAGAAGTGAAAATAGAGATTCCATGTAACAGTAAATGCATTTTATTTACAAAAGCAAAAGGTAGCTGAAATCCTGACTAAAACTACACTGCTCCTGTTGTCCGTCTGTCTGTCTCTGTGTCTCTCAGCTTGTCAATTTGAACTCCCGAACATAAGTCGCCTCTCTTATCAATCTCAAACTACAGGGACATTTAAAAAAATTCCCAGGCCCACATA
>OZ010589.1:16890351-16895351 GCA_963932145.1 Acanthosepion lycidas
GCAATAAGAAATTATTTAGATCTAGGTTGAAATGATGATGATCCCTCTTCCTGTTATGACCTCCAGTTTTCCTCTGAAATTTTGACTCTTTTTTAAAAATTGTTCTCCGCTGTCTTGATAGTTCTTGATTGGACTTTGAAGATGGACGCCAGATTATGAATGTTGGTACCATTACTGAAGTCCTGGATGATCTTTTTCCTCTCACTATTTCTCAGTAGGGAAATCATAGTGACGCTGACAAAAACGATTTTAACCTATTTTTTTTTTCTAGCTGATTAACTCAAAGAGTTTTTCAGTGATTCTTATGACTAATGGTGTCAATATCGCTTAACGTTTAATCCTGGGAAAAGAAACTCAATTAGTTTAGTGGGGTTTTTTTTTGTTTGTCTGTTTTTAGATATTAAACATTTTGTGGGATTGACAATTATCCCATGGGCTAACACGATTTGGGCAATTTTGCTGTTAAAACGGGTATAATATATTTTTCGAAACTTGTTGAGCTAATCAGAATCTATTCATAGCTTAAATATTTCTTTGTTTCTAACGAAATTTTCCTGTTTTTCATTACTGTGCTTAGGTTTTGGGGGGCAACTTTTGCCTTTCTAATAATGTTAGGCACCTTTCTTTACCATTTAAATAAATGTCGCATACGCTTCTTAGACGCTTTCTTTGTCTTAACATTATATATATATATATATATATATATATATATGTATATATATATATATATATATATATATATATATATATATATATATATATATATATATATATATATATATGTATGTATGTATGTATCACATTGTGAAATGGACAAAGTCCGACAATTAATTTAAGACATTTTTATGTTTATACATACTTTTTATAGATACAAATATTTAAGTAAATGCTCCGGTTTTAAAATATATATATATATATATATATATATATATATATAAAAGAAAAACAGACCACATTAAGGTACCATTATAATAATTTATTTCAGCAGAGTCCTTTTAAAGGACGGCGGATCTTCAGATAGCACTTCCAAAAATGAAATGAAACGAAAAATACACTATATATATATATATATATATATATATATATATATATATATATATATATATATATATATATACAGTGTCCATAAAGTTCATGTGCACTTTAAAAAATTTATAACTTTATTTGTATTTGCGATAGAAATAATCTGTAAAAATGTTATAAAGTTTAATGTGCCTAATATAGATTTACTTCTTTCTAATCTTTCTGGCTATATGAATGGTAGATTTATAAATGCGTAAGATGCTATTATATTTATTGTGTATTCTTCGGTGTTTACGAAACTCTGGGTTGTTTTGAAAACAGTGCGATGTCATTTCAAAAATGAAAAAAAGAAAAAGCATAGTAAGCATATTTTTGGGGTAAGAATATGCCACGTGGAAAGTCTTCATAGACCTTCTTTTTTTTTTTGGAATTTCGTGTTTTTACGTCTGATCTGAAAATCTGGAAAAAGAAACTCAATTAGTTTAGTGTTTTTCTAGATATGAATATACACATTTATAAATCTAACATTCTTTTAGCCATCTTGACAACATTTGTCGTAAGAAACACTGGAAAACCCTTTGAGTTAATCAGCTAGAAAAAAAAGAACAGATTAAAATCGTTTTGTGTCAGCCTCACTGTGTTTTCCTTACTGAGAAATAGTGAGAGGAAAAAGATCATTCAGCCCTTCAATAATGGTACCAACATTCATACTCTGGCTTCCATCTTCAAAGTTCAAGAGGGGTATGAAACATTTTGTGGTATGAACAATTCTCTTATGCTGTTACATGGTTTGGACAATTTTGCTGTTACACCGATATATAATGGCCGGTTAGATGCTCTTGTCTCAAGAACATGATACAAAATTCCGAGATACGTTATTGGCGTACCATTAATCCTAATTTCAGTGAGATTCCATGATTCGACCTTTTATTGAATCTCAAGGTCACTCGAGCCCTTAACTGGAACTTCATTGTAGAAGATGCTGAGAAAATGGCCATGAAGGACCTGACCCTTTCTCACATATTTTATCTTTCCAAGAATCAGATTAAACAAAATTTGGAATACTGCTGCTATATCTGAGCCGAATTTACTAAATCCTTTCCAATCTTGATAAAATTCAAAATCCTTAAAGGGGGTGGAGAATCCTATGGGAGATGTCTTATTCTCCTACCCTTTTCCTCACAGCTGAAATATTGCAAGCCTGTCGCTGTTTCCATGGTAAATGTTCAGATGAGCGTTCCATTCTTTAATTCCAGCAGTTCAGATTTTTGCAGCTAAAACATGCTATGACACTTACACAGAATTGAATACCCACCATTTCCTCTGTATTCCAAATGTAAGGATAACTTTCTCTCAGCTTTATTCCAAGTACATTTTGGAAGTGACTCCCGTGTGGATACTTCCTTGAATAATATAATCTAACCTCATTAAGTCAATCGTTATATATCCTACTTATCGTTATAATCTTCACTTCATACTATATCTTTCATTCATATCCGATATCTTATTTATCTTTAGTTATTTGAGAGTAAATCTCTGTCTTGCGAGGCTCTTGAGCCTTTTATTTGTGAACATTAGTACTAAAAAATATAATAAATCCGTAACTGCGTACTGCAATTAATTTTCCAGGGCTACATTTCAATTCAGAGATTTTCTTCCTGATTTTTCACCACGATTTGAGAGTTCAGTCTGACCCGTTATTTAACCCATAGTTGGGAGTAGTGGTTTTGTCCAAAAATGTATTTATGCGGAAATGAATACAAAGAACTTGACCGAAATTCGTTCCAAGCCACTAACATCACATTATCCTCACATCCCCAAAAATATGAAAAGCATTTTATGCGGTGCGGGCACACTTCCAATACTGCTGACGTCAATTCTTGGATTCATTTTAAAAATAACGTGCAACCCCTCCACCAAACAAATTGTAGTATAAACAAGATGCGAAGAAAATATGTTAATAGTTGATCGTTACATGTAACTGATAATATTCTCTAATATTTTCACGGTTTTTATTTCTCATGGCAAATTTTTCAGGGCGTTTTATTTTTCATGGCTTTTATTTTTGATGGGAAATTTTCATGGCTTTTTATTTTTCATGGCTTTCATTTTTCATAGCAAATTTTTCAAGACTTTATTTTTCATGGCTTTATTTTCCCATAGCAAATTTTTCATAGTTTTTATTTTTTTTATTTTTCATGACTTTTATTTTCCATAGGAAATTTTTCATGCCTTTTATTTTTCATAGCAAATTTTTCATGGCATTTTATTTTTCATGGCTTTTTATTTTTCATGGCTTTTATTTTTCATAGCATTTTATTTCATTGGCTTTTATTTTTCATGGCATTTTATTTTTCATGGCTTTTATTTTTCATAGCAATTTTTTCATGGCTTTTTATTTTTCGTGTCTATTATTTTTCATAGGAAATTTTTCATAGTTTTTTTATTTTTATTTTTCATGGCTTTTATTTTCCATAGAAAATTTTTCATGGCTTTTTATTTTTCAATCCTTTTATTTTTCATGGCTTTTATTTTTTTGATAGCATTTTATTTCATTGGCTTTTATTTTTCATGGCATTTTATATTTCATGGCATATTATTTTCATGGCTTTTCATCCCATGGCTTTTATTTTTCTATGGGCCGCGGCCCGCCGAGACAGAGGCGAATATAACTCTCCATAAATTGCTAACCCGTTTGACCCTTACAGTAATAATATGTGATATCGACCCTATTATTTGGCAGTGAATGCTGGACAATCTCTCCAAGGATGGGGAGAAAAACTGGAGAGATCAAAAATGAGGTTCTGCAAATGAATACTGAAACCTTTATATTTATATATTTAAAAAATCTCTTATATGAAAACTTTCTACTAATAGAATGAACTTTGCAAAATAGGCTGTTGTTCTAGCAGAATTGGTAAACTTGAATTTTTAAAAGACCAAATACTTCTTAGCAATAATCAATTTCAGTTTAGTATCCCTCCGCTCTCCACTCAACTTGGGGTCTTACCATCTTCTACTAATAAAGATGAATGTCTTGCTCGTAAATACTTTTTAAATTTAAAATTCGACTTATCTCATCAGGAGTATCTTTGCCTGACTTTCAACTTGTTCAGGCATCTTGACTTCAATGACTTTCTCACCGACGTGACGTGGCTTCCCTCTGTCTTTTCTACAAATATTTTCACGGCAACAGCTCTGATGAACATTTTACATTGGTTCCCCGACTGCATGAATTTAAGCGTGCTACTAGATTGGCATCTAAGTCCCACCCGTTTACTGTTGAAATAACTAAATACATCCGCCACTTCTACCCGAAAATCTTCTTTTCTCGCACTTTTAACCCGTGGAACACCCTTCCGTTTATTTGTTTCTCTAATAAATCTTCAAAAATTTAAATGCAACATCAATCGCCATATTCTCTCTTCTTGCATCTTTTTTTTTTCTTTTCTCAATCTTCCATATTCTCAGTCTTCTCTTTCCCTTTTCCTCCATATAACCTACCTTAAACTGCTCCTGAACTGCTCCTGTTATCTCTAAACTCTATAATAAATGCTTTGCAACTTCTTTCTTTCTTGCTTGTTGAGAATCCTCTTCTGTAGTTCCAGCCTTTAAGAACTCTGACAAGCCATCTGATTCTTATATTGAACTAGAAGCAGGCTACATGTTTGTAGAATCTCTAAATAACTCTGAATTGTTTAAGCTTCTCACGTCACAACGTCTACTTTCAACTAAGCAATATGGCTTACACTTCTACTGCTGATGTGTAAACGATTATTGCTGAACTAGCTTAAAAGCCGCCCTATCGCAAAAACTTATCCTTAACATCAGACAGAGAAAACTGTCTAGTGTAGATAAAGTGGAAAGAAGGCTCAGAAAATTTAATACTCAAAGAACATTTTGCTGGTAAAAGGGAAAGAGAAAAAAACCTATTTAACGAGCTTTTGTAAATAGTTTACAGAACAAGTTTTAGGATG
>OZ010589.1:16900351-16970351 GCA_963932145.1 Acanthosepion lycidas
ATTTGTCTTTTTATTATTTCACCTAAACCTTGTTCCTCTATCTATAGCTAAGACCCTAACAAGTGCTACCACCCCAGATCAGGGTGGATTTGGGAACAACAACAATTAAAAGGTGGTTCTGATTCATGTTGGCAGCTGGGAATTATCTCAGCTCGGCCGGTGGTCGCTCATCATTTTAGTTCAGGGATTAAACACACAGAATTTCGACTTAACTATTTTAATTAATCATGTCGGCATCTAAATTATCTAACTATCCTGTGAGGGTCACCAACCCCTCAGTGAGGAGCCGTTTTGGACACGAAAGAGAACACGTCTACAACTCTTGACGAGTAAGAACCATCTCCCCGAAACCTTTTCTCCTATCTATCTTTCCCACGCTAACTGACCCAATCAAAATCGATATCCTTATTATGTCTTACATTTGTCCCCGAAGGTCAACCTCCGGAAGTATGAGCCGAGATACACTTTATCTATAAATAATAGTTTGCTAAACTATTATTTAACAGTTCCCCACTTCCGCAAAACTTCTTGATCAGTGGCCTTGCTGCCGGTTGTAGTTGATCGTCATACCCAGGACTCAGATATTTGTGAATGAGTTTGGCCACATACATGATTGTATGGAAATCTTGATCTGGCGAGGCTGTTTAAGATCTTTACTTATGATTTAAGTTATTTTTTAGGTTTAGTAGCAACGTGCTGTTTTGAGCGAAAGTACCCCTCGAGCAGCGTAATCCCTGTTAGGGTTCTTGTCATCGTTAAATCAGTATCACCGATAAACTCTCACGGAAGCTGATAATGTAAATAAACCCAATGACAAATGTCCTGATTTCTTGTAAAATTCACAATACCTATTTGGTAAAAATAGCTCGCGTCGAAATAGACGTCCATTTTTTTTTTCTTTTCCTTTTTTTTTTTTTTTTTTTTTTTTTATTTAATAATAAACTTAAAACGACTTTGAACATTTTATTTTTCTCTTTGAATTTTATGGCGATCGATCTGGAAGGCTCCGAAAAATTGTAAACATCATTTTTTTTTTTCTCTCTCTCTTTTTCTCTATTGCCACCACGTCCGTCATTTTTATTTTATTCTATTTTTTTATTAAAATAATTGGTTTTCTCCTCCGGGGAAATTCCTTCTCCTTATTTCAACGCTCTCCCCACTCGACCCGCCAGAACGAAAAAAAAAAAAAAATGAAAGAAAAAAAAAATACCATCTTACTATCACGTGATCATCCCCGATTCACTGTTCACTCGCTCGTAAACCAATTTTTCGAAATAACAAATTCTGGCAATAACATACATCTTTGCACACACTTGCACACACACACACACACACATATATATATATATATATATATATATATATATATATATATATATATATTCTTTATTTATTGCGGTCGTTCATTCTGATGGAGTCGTCTGTTTTAATGCATCTCGCTACTGTAACTGTTAAAAGATGGGAAAAATATGTCAACATTTAAATGGTTCTTGGGCATCCATGTTGTCATGATAGTGTATGAAAATTATTCTCTCAGACATTATTTTATCCTTCCTTATTGACCCTCTTCGCTTTTCCATAATTTTCATATATAGCTGTTGTCTATTACTAGCACAGTACCCGTCAAAAATGGTAGTCTTATTTTACGTACGGATCGGGATTGCAGACTATCTGTACTGTCTGCCTTGTATCAAAGCCGTTTTTTTTCCTAGAACGAAATTAAAATCCATGCGCTCTCCGAATGTTTGCAGCGTTAGTGTTACAAGACACGAATTATATTATCATTTCCTGTCAGCCATTTGCAGGTTATTTAAAGCCAGAAAATATTTTTAGACTGTAAGAATATTTTTTGGTGATATTAAGGATTTAGCGATACAAATATTACTAATTAACCCATATAGGGGGGAGTTGGATACATACCTTGCGTTAATGAACTAGATTTGGAACTCGCTTCTATGATTAGAAATTTCGAGCCATTCCCCATTACACTACTCGCATATGCAAACTTACAGCTCTAGTTATTCCCAAAGACTCACCCGTTTAGATACTAACAATACTCGACATTGCTTAACTTCAGTAATCGTGCCGGGACCTTCAGTATCTGTACGCTATCCCGTGCAGCTGCAGAAAGAAATATAGAGGGGAGACAGGCCGTCCACTTAAGGTAAGGTTTCAAGAATACCAGAAAGCTGTAACACGAGGGGAAGTGGAAAAATCAGGCGTGGTTGACCACATATGGAGAGAAAAGGGAGATCACCATCCTCTGTGGGATCAGGTTGAGATCGTAGAACATCATTGGAAAATTCGTAAACTACAGGAATCAGCACATATGCTAGGCCGCAAAAATCTCCTGAGCCGACCAAGCATAGAAATGAATACAATATGGGAACCAGTAATAAGGAGTGCCAGAGAAAAGCCATAGTAACAACAAAAATTACAAAAATGCTTGATAAGTTTATAATACCCAGAAATTCAAACACAGATGTCCTCAAGGACACATGGCACAGTGGATAAAGGCGTTGGTTAGATCCAGAGACACGACCCAAAGTGTGTGAGTTCAATACGCGCTTAAGACAGTGGAGAACTTAGACATAACTTATAACTGACATCCATTAACATGGCACGTGGAACTAGAGCCCTCTAACCCAGGTATCGAAATAAAGGGTTCAGTTCGAAATTCCAACCACCTGAAGATGGCTGGAGCGTACAATGGTCGAAACGTTGTGATAAAAAAGATGAGGATAATAGTCCGAATAATGTAAATTGTGTGCCGAGACCTGTGTTTTAAACACCATCTGTAAAATTATTGAATAATTTGATTTTTACTGCTTATCATCCCAATTCAGTTTTTTTAAAGCCAGAAAATATTTTTAAATTTTAAGAATGTTTTTTTTTAAATAGTTTAGTGCTATATTTTTTGATAATTAACCCTTAACTGGGGGAGATGAGATGGATTCAAACCTTTTCAAGACTATTCGCGCATAGGTGAAAATAAAGAATACGAGTTGAATTTGAACTTGGCAGTTCTTTGTTTGTGATTCTGTAGCACCAGTCCACAAGGTTCAAAGAAGAATGACCTTTGCCAAGAGACTCAGGATTCATTATTTTCTCTTTGACTTACATGTGATATCCATTTTAGTTGTTGCTGCTGTTGAAAGTCCTCAAGTGATGTGATTTCTGTTATTTGGTACAGTTCTTTGTTTGTGATTCTGTAGCACCAGTCCAAAAGGTTCAAAGAAGGATGATCTTTGCCAAGACACTCAGGCTTCATTATTTTCTCTTTGAGTTACATGTGATATCCATTTTAGTTGTTGCTGCTGTTGAAAGTCCTCAAGTGATGTGTTTTCTCTTATCTGGTACAGTTTATTGTTTGTAATTCTTCACCGCCAGTCCACACTGTACAAAATATTGACTTTGCAAAGACCCTCAGGCTTCGCTCGCTCAAATCTATTTATCACCTATGATCTTAGAAAGCGTTTTTATATAGCTGACAGTTTGAATATTTCTAAAGCGGTTTGGCATTATACGTGGCTTCTATATGAATGTCTCGATCAGACGGGGATATTTAAAAACATGACTCGAGAGTTTTAAGGTTGATAATTTGGTTTTGTTACAATTTGTGTTGTTTGGCGAAACTACGTCTGGCACAGCTTATTCGACTGGAATTCGAACTCAGCTCTCCCATTCCTCAATATATACCAATTATTTGTTAATTTTTGACCCAGGAACTGTGTTAAAATTTTTCAGGAAAGCAGGGCTCAAACAGTTAATAATGTTTCTCTTTTTTCATATCCTTAACAATCAGTGACTATTACTATTTTAGCGAATTTAGTGCACCTCATAGTGTGAAATGATTATTTTTTAAATTGTTCACTTAAGATGTTTACATATGTCATTCTTTAACGATAAAATTATCCAGTACTAGCAGCATGGCCCGGCGTTTCCCGTGCTTGATTCAAAAATCGTACGACTCATACAGCAATCGCTATCAGTTGACTTAAAATAATTTTGCCCTTCCTTGCCTTTAAAGGAGTGCCCTTTGCCGTGCTAATGTTGCTACATGCCTTACTTCTTGCTTATCTCACACTGCGAATTTTTTCTAAGCTCTATAATAAACATTAAATCTGTTACGAAAAAAGAACTAAACAAAATGAACACAAAACGGTCAGCTTTAAAAAAGGACTCGTAACTGGAAAAACCGAATGAAAAAAGAATGTTAACAACAAATACTTTTTCACGCCCAACCCAGTTCTGCAGAATCAGAATCAACGTTGAGTTTAAGCAAACGAATGAGTCACTTCGAGTAAAGTGCCATGCAGATTTAAAAGTTTCCCACTTGTGACGAATGCAGCTATCGATTTTTTGCATGCTAGCATGCTTGTTAACATTCGTGTCAGTCAGCTGTTGGCTCTCACACTGGCCAATAGAATCTTCCTGCCTATTCGTGGCAGCTAGCTATAGGCTCTTACTCTGGCCAGTAGAAAATGGCCGCAAACTACATGAATACTGCCGTAGAAGCATGAAAAAATCGATTATTTCCATTATCGATGGGAGTTGGGAAATGCAAAGTCGGTCTTGGCCTTCCCGCTAACTTGGAGCGTGTGCATGTAAATTCTGGTGCAAATCCGTCGAAAATTGCGGCCGTCTATTCGTTACACACACACACATCCTGCCTTTTATAGATAGAGATATAATAGAACAATTTCAAATTAGATGTTTTCACGTCATAAAGTTGTTTTTTTTTTAATTGAAGAAGAACGTTTTAATTTACGTCAATAATTAACTTTTTTGATGTTATATATTTTAAAATATCTTTATATATTAATAGATTTAACGGGTTCAACTTACCCCAGACGAGCTGATCTGCGTCTTCGAAGCTCAGAGTCAGCAGATAAGTTATTAAAGTTTCTATTGGTTGATTTACTATTAATATGATTTTAAAAGAATCTCAGCTT
This sequence comes from Acanthosepion lycidas, assembly GCA_963932145.1. NCBI lineage: Eukaryota > Metazoa > Mollusca > Cephalopoda > Sepiida > Sepiidae > Acanthosepion > Acanthosepion lycidas. Next base: position 16,905,307 of record OZ010589.1, read on the forward strand.
AGAAGCAGGGACACATGATGTTTTAAGCGCCTCGACTTTACGCTAGACAGTCTGGTAGATACGGACGCTGCTTCCTGCCATAAACGTGGCTAATCCTCTGAATTCATGAATGTAAGTCCCGTGTTAGGCAGACGTGGATTATAGAAGATCGGTGAAGGAGCACTTTGTCGCCATAAGCTTTACTTAGGGAAGGACGATGGACCTTCACAGAAAAGTCAAAAGAACGAAATCTTCAAACTTCAAGGATGTAATAAACAGTAATATACTATTAGATTGGTGCAAAAATAATGACGTAATAATGTCGTTTTTGACGTATTTTTTAACGTCAAAAAACGACATTGTTACGTCATTATTTTTGCACTAACCTAATAAATAATAAATATTAAATTACTATTTCTCAAACATTCAGGCCGGTAGACGAAAATAAATATATATAGTGATTATAAATAAAGGGAGCATCAACTCAAATACGAATATCGACAAAAAAAATAACGTTTACATTGTTCTATTTTCCTTATCTTTATTGGCATATCCACGACGTTTCGGCCATTGTACGCTCCGGCTTTCTTTAGGATCTGTTTATATTTCTGAGATGAGATATTTTAATTATTTACACTATTTGCACCTTTCGGACTGTTGTCCTCAAATTTGTTGTCATATTCATGACGTTTCGGGCGTTGCACCCGCCGGACTTCTTCGGGTGATATACGCTGGAATTTTGAGCCGAACTCATTGTGGTGAGTTGTTCGTGTTCCACGTGCCGTGCCTCAATTTCAGTTAAACATCTTTAGTAACTCAATTCTCCAAGTTTTTGTTCAGATGTGATCAGGTATTGAACTTACAACTCTTTGGGTCAAGTCACATTTAGATGAGTGAAAATGTGAAAAATTCTAAAAATAAAGAAGGCCGGAGCGTAAAACTGCCGAAACGTGATGGCAATAATCCGAACACTGTAAATAATGTAAATAGTTATATTACCTTATCACAGGATAGGATTTACCGGCTTGGATAAAACACGCCACTAAACATTTTCAGATTTATCATATTGTTCTAAATGTACACGATGCCAAAAGCACACGCATAATAGACAATGACGGAGATCATTAACAAATAAAAGCAAAGACCTCCTTCCTTCTCCCTTTCTCCGACTAATCCTATTTTTTTTATTGCCTTTTAAGCAGGGGAATATTTTCTACACCAATCCAAGAAGTATTACTACGACACAAAAAACAATGGTTAAACAGGAAAAAAATAAAAAAAATAATTCCTTTAAATAATATGTCGAAATAGCTATTATCGGCCTGATGATGGTCGCAAGACCTAAAACCTGTGTAGCAAATTATGTAAAATAAAATATAATATATGTTTTTCCAAAATTAAATAAGTAAATAAAACATTCACATTATACAAAAACATATGCGGATTCTCTTTTCTCTTTAAAATATACACTTTTCTCTCGTTGGAACAACTATAGTCCCTCCCTTATACATATATATATATATATATATATATATATATATATATATATATATATATATGTGTGTGTGTGTGTGTGTGTGTGTGTGTGTGTGTGTGTGTGTGTGTATACTGTAGCAGAGCTAGCGATTTAAGCATTCTCTAAACGTTTATTTCATTCATATGTATATATATATATATATATATATATATATATATATATATATATATATATATATATATATATATATATTAGTAGTAGTAGTAGTAATCTTATAAGTATAAGAAATTATACTCGTCCGGAAAACCTTCGGTGTCTTGATTTACAAATAATCAAACCAATACCAAAGGGAAAAAAGGTATAAAAAAAGAAAGAACCCAGAACATGTATGTCAGCCGAAAACAATGGTCTAGCATGCAAGTGCAAAGTCCAAAGAAAAAAAAACCGATACGAGTAAGCAAAATGAAGTGCTCAATACGGTAAGTAGTGCAGACCTTCCCTGACGATCCGCTTAGCTGAAACCTTCGTACGTTTGTCTGGCTCTCTAGGCTTAACTATATATATATATATATATATATATATATATATATATATATATATATATATATATATATATATATATATTATAAGAGATTATAATAAAAGCATTTTGAAATCGCTACACCAAAGCTTCCATGTTTCTATAGTAGGATTTTCTTTCTTCAGGCGATGATAAGTAACATTTAATCACAAATTACTTGCCCTCACCTGAAGAAGTACAATAAAACTATTGAAACATGAAAGATTTTGCGTATCGATTTCAACATGTTTTTATTATAATCTATCATAATAAAAATAATATATTTCTGTACTTAGTATTGAGCACCATTTTTAAAAGTAAATTCTATGAACAGTGGATTTTTACTCTATCTCTCCTTTCACTCTCTCTCTCTCACTCACTCTCTCTCTCTCTCTCTCTCTCTCTATATATATATATATATATATATATATATATATATATATATATATAGACCCTTATGCAAATTAATTGAACCAATTGCTTTAATTTCCATTTTTTTCGCCATTCGGTCAGGTTTAGACCCATTGGAGTGGAAGATTTCTATTTTTTCCTCAGATTAGGTTATTTGCAGTGGTGAGCAGTGATATGATTCTATTTCCAGTGTATATGATATAATTTATTTGGCCTTGTAAGTTATTACGTCATCCGTGATTGCATCAGATTTTTATCATGCCCAGACACTATTGTTTCAAGTGTCGATTAGTTGTCCTCCGGCAATTGCCTGCAATGGTCGTTACTCAAAGGAAGCGTACGAAAATTTTTACCAGCAAATACTATAGACCATTTTTACCAGTAAGTACTATAGACTGTCCTGTACGGAAACTGTCCTTATTTAAATCCATTCGATAATCTGGTCACTCTGCAAAGAACGACTACATGGAATGAACATATGAAGTACTAACTTGTGCTCTGGGTCATTATTCAGTGGAAAAAATAGGAATTTATAAGGGAATTATTTGTTTTGTTTCATTTTAATTGCACAAGGGTTTATGTAAATTTAGGCAGCAACATTACTTTCAAATAGGTTTTATTGAGTATATGTCTATATTTCTGAGATGAGGTAATATGTACACTATTTACTTTATTCAGACTATTGTCCACATCTTTGTCGCCATATTTATCACAGCCATATTTATCATAGCGTTTCTTCAGGTGATTGGAATGCCGAACGAACCCTTTATTTCTCTCACTGGGGTAGACTGTTCTAGTTCCACGAGCAATGTTTAATTTCCCTCCAAGTTCTCCATTGCCTTAATCGGGTATTTGAACTCACACCCTTTGGGTCACTGGATCTAACCAAACTTTTATCCACTGAGCGTATGAAATTCTGGGTACTATAAACTAATGACGTCAGCAACCATTTTTTTTTATCTGTGCTCATATTGCAATTTTCTTTTATTGCAAATAACTGACAAAGAATTTACTAATTTTTATTGAGTTATTCTCGTATAATTATAGTGTTCTGTTTGGTGGGAGCAAGCGGGTGCAAAAACATTGGCCATAGTGTCTGTTGCCCCAAGCGGTTTCGACCACATGTTTAGCCCTTTTCAAGGTCTTTGCTATTAATTTTGGCTAAGTTCTTCTCACGTTTGTCATTTAAGATGTAGTCGTGTGAGGTATCTTGAACGGTTTGAACATGTCTGAAATTCAACTTCAGCTCATTGTTTCTGTTGTTATTTAAAGATTAATACTGGGTGCAAGATTTTAACACACATTTCCTTCTTCCTTTGTTATTATTAATTTTTCCTTTTTTCCTTTCCCTTCCTCCCTCTCTCTCTCTCTCTCTCTCTTCCTCTCCCTCCCTCTCTATCTATCTATCTGTCTATCTATCTCCTTTCTCCTTTTTATATGTCTGGATGGATTGATTCCATTTCTAAAATAAACATTCGGTCTGAAGAGATGTATATAAAAATATTCATGAAATAAATTAGAAGCGTGATGGATTTTTAAGAAGAAAATAATGACAAAGAAGAAGAAAAAGAAGAGAAAAAGAAAAAAAAAAGAAGAAAGCTCGAGATAGAAGAAGAAAAAGAAAAAGGAAGAAGAAAAAGAAGAGAAAAAGAAAAAGAAGAAGAAAGCTCGAGACGAAGAAGAAAAAGAAAAAGGAAGAAGAAAAAGAAGAGTAAAAAGAAAAAAAGAAGAAAGCTCAAGACGAAGAAGAAAAAGAAAAAGGAAGAAGAAAAAGAAGAGAAAAAGAAAAAGAAGAAGAAAGCTCGAGACGAAGAAGAAAAAGAAAAAGGAAGAAGAAAAAGAAGAGTAAAAAAAAAAAACGAAGAAAGCTCAAGACGAAGAAGAAAAAGAAAAAGGAAGAAGAAAAAGAAGAGAAAAAGAAAAAGAAGAAGAAAGCTCGAGACGAAGAAGAAAAAGAAAAAGGAAGAAGAAAAAGAAGAGAAAAAGAAAAAAAACGAAGAAAGCTCAAGACGAAGAAGAAAAAGGAAGAAGAAAAAGAAGAGTAAAAAGAAAAAAACGAAGAAAGCTCAAGACGAAGAAGAAAAAGAAAAAGGAAGAAGAAAAAGAAGAGAAAAAGAAAAAGAAGAAGAAAGCTCGAGACGAAGAAGAAAAAGAAAAAGGAAGAAGAAAAAGAAGAGTAAAAAGAAAAAAAACGAAGAAAGCTCAAGACGAAGAAGAAAAAGGAAGAAGAAAAAGAAGAGTAAAAAGAAAAAAACGAAGAAAGCTCAAGACGAAGAAGAAAAAGAAAAAGGAAGAAGAAAAAGAAGAGAAAAAGAAAAAGAAGAAGAAAGCTCGAGACGAAGAAGAAAAAGAAAAAGGAAGAAGAAAAAGAAGAGAAAAAGAAAAAGAAGAAGAAAGCTCGAGACGAAGAAGAAAAAGAAAAAGGAAGAAGAAAAAGAAATAGTAAAAAGAAAAAAACGAAGAAAGCTCAAGACGAAGAAGAAAAAGAAAAAGGAAGAAGAAAAAGAAGAGAAAAAGAAAAAAACGAAGAAAGCTCAAGACGAAGAAGAAAAAGAAAAAGGAAGAAGAAAAAGAAGAGAAAAAGAAAAAAACGAAGAAAGCTCAAGACGAAGAAGAAAAAGAAAAAGGAAGAAGAAAAAGAAGAGAAAAAGAAAAAGAAGAAGAAAGCTCAAGACGAAGAAGAAAAAGAAAAAGGAAGAAGAAAAAGAAGAGTAAAAAGAAAAAACGAAGAAAGCTCAAGACGAAGAAGAAAAAGGAAGAAGAAAAAGAAGAGTAAAAAGAAAAAAACGAAGAAAGCTCAAGACGAAGAAGAAAAAGGAAGAAGAAAAAGAAGAGAAAAAGAAAAAAACGAAGAAAGCTCGAGACGAAGAAGAAAAAGGAAGAAGAAAAAGAAGAGTAAAAAGAAAAAAACGAAGAAAGCTCAAGACGAAGAAGAAAAAGGAAGAAGAAAAAGAAGAGAAAAAGAAAAAGAAGAAGAAAGCTCGAGACGAAGAAGAAAAAGGAAGAAGAAAAAGAAGAGAAAAAGAAAAAGAAGAAGAAAGCTCGAGACGAAGAAGAAAAAGAAAAAGGAAGAAGAAAAAGAAGAGTAAAAAGAAAAAAACGAAGAAAGCTCAAGACGAAGAAGAAAAAGAAGAGAAAAAGAAAAAGAAGAAGAAAGCTCGAGACGAAGAAGAAAAAGGAAGAAGAAAAAGAAGAGAAAAAGAAAAAGAAGAAGAAAGCTCGAGACGAAGAAGAAAAAGAAAAAGGAAGAAGAAAAAGAAGATAAATAACAAGAGAAAATAAGGAGAGTAAAAGAAAAAGAAGTTAAAGTATTTATTGTGTTATTCTCGTATAATTAAATCGTTCCGTTTGGTCGGGGTAAGCGGGTGTAAAATCATTGGCCTTAGTGTCTATCGCCCCAAGTTGTTTCGACCCCATCTTTAGTCCTTTTCAAGGGGTTTGCTATTCATTGCGGCTAAGTTCTTGTCACGTTTTACTTTTAAGATGTAGTCATGTGAGGCATCTTGAACGGTCATACCATTTTTTTTCGAGGCCCGCGAAAGGAACATGGCTTAAATTCAACTTGACATTCTTCTATTTTTAGAATATCTTATAATACTGGCCAGAATTTATACACACACAGATATATATATATATATATATATATATATATATATATATATATATATATAAGGTAACCATAAAAGTTCTGTCCGTTTTTAAAGGAAAAAAAGAAAACGCTTTACAGTATGTGTAACGTATATTTAGTCTTCGAAGTAATCGCCATCGGCATCCGGCACCTTCTGCCAACGTGTCTCCAGATGTTCAATGCCCTTACGGTAGAACTCTGGGGGTTTTGAGGCAAAGAACTTCGTCAGGCCTTTGCGCAAGTCTGTTTCATTGATGAAGGATTTCCCATGAAGATGATTATCCAGGGAGTGGAAGAGGTGGTAATCGAATGGCGCAAGGTCAGTTGAATAAGATGGATGGCACAAAGTCTCCCACCCAAGTTGCTGTATGGTATCCCTGACCACTCGCGCGACATGTGGCCTGGCGTTGTCATGGAGGAAAAGCACACCTTTGCGATTCACCAGTGCTGGCTCCTCCTGGCGCAATGCCTGTTGCACACGTTTCAATTGCTGCGAGTATAGGTCTCCAGTGACCGTTTGGCCCGTTGGTAGCAGTTCATAATGAACCACTTGACGACCTGTCCACCAGACACAAAGCATAATCTTGTGTGGGTGCATAGGCCGTCTTGCGGTGTGAGGGACAGGATCCTGAGGAGACAACCAATGTCTGGAACGCTTGGGAGTTTCGTACAGAACCCACTTTTCATCACTGGTAAGCACTCGATTGAATAAGGATGCGGTACGGTGGCGAGAAAGCAGCGATACGCAGACTGCCATTCGTTGCCCCTTGTGGACCTCCAACAGCGTTTGCGGAACAAACTTGCTCAGTTTGTACGTCTTACCTAGGCGGTGCAGGTGAAGTCTAACTGTTTCATCGGAAACGTTTAACTGTCTTGCAAGTTCACCACACGTTAGACTACTGTCCTCTTCAATGGCCGCCTTCAGGACTCCGTCATTCAAGACCTGTGGTCGTCCACTGCGAGGCTCATCATGGAGAGACAAATCTCCCGACTTGAATTTTCAACACCAACGCCTTGCAGTATGTTCATCCACAGTACTATCCCCAAACGCTTGACATATGCGGCGACTTGATGCAGTTACTGATAAGCCCACTTTGAAGTCGTAAGGCAAACAGCCCCGAATGAAATCTCTTGATACTTCCATCCTTCTCACAGCTGTCCAGCTTATAACCAGGCACGGTGCGTGTGTTTTTTATAATGTCTGATGTTTCTACTTCCGGCTGTCCGAATTTGAAAACAATTGCTCCACGCATTTCGTATATATTTCAACTTCATTCAATGACTAATCAAAAAACGGACAGAACTTTTTTGGTTACCTTGTATATATTCCCGTAAGAATCCCTGAAAAACCTTTTGAGTTATTCAGCTAGAAAGAGAACAGGTTAAAATCATTTTGTGTCGAACCAACTGTCTTCCCAAATGAGCAATGGTGAGAGGGAAAAGATCATTCAAGCCTTCATTAATCCTACCAACATTTATACTCTGGCATCCATCTTCAAACCGGATCATGCGATCAAGACTGGAAGAGGGATCAGCATTTCAACTTAGAGTTAAAGAGATCAATTAGAAAAGATCCAATTCAATCCATAAGACGTTTAACACGTGGAAGAGGAGTTTCGGCTATGACAGTCCAAAGAGCAGTGAAAAAAGACTTGAAAAGGAAATCGTACGTGAAACTTGTGAACTACCTTGTTACTACAGGACAGAAAATTAGATTAGAGAGGTCGAAGATCATCTTGAATAAGTTGGAAAACCGTCCTGGTATAATATATATATATATATATATATATATATATATATATATATATATATATATATATATATATTTGAGCTTCATTTCAATCTTCAGATCTTTAGTTATGATGAACTTGTCATTTTCATTTATGATCGATTTCATCAAGATTCTTTGGTTAGTCTTGGAGAGTAATTATACATTCCTATTGCTCAAAGTAGAGTGCAATGGTGTTGTAAAAATGCCGGAGAATTCCAGTAAGATATATTTAATCATTTCTAAGATACAACGTTTCAAATCTGAATCTAACAATTAGACAATTTCAATGTTACACGATACGAACAATTTTACTGTCGCACCGGGCATTTGGACAATTTTCCTATTACACCCGACGCGCGTGCGCAAACACACACAGACACACACACACACATACACACACACACATATATATATATATATATATATATATATATATATATATATATATTTGAATATATTTGAAACGGTACAGAAGCGTATTAAGGCATTAAAAAAAAGAAATTTTATATTATGGACCATGATAGATTTAAAATAAAAACAAACACCAGTTGACCGGTTTCGTCTCCTCTCATCAGAACTGTTAACGGGGAAATTATGAGGAAAAGAAAAAGAAGTCTGTTATGCATGACATGAATGATTGGACAGGAAGAAATAAATTATTATAAAAGTTATACCAACCAAGATGCTAGAAACGCAGCACAGCAAGTCCAAGCAAACAATCTCTTTGTTTACAAAGAGTAGGTTGCCTGAACCTGATGTAAAGCGTCTCTAACACCTTAAGATGGAATAGCGAGTGCGAACTGGCCAAAACACAAAACAAGTTCACACTGAAATTCAACGCACAAGTAGGATTCTTTATAAAGTGATCCGCAATCGAAGACCCATACGTGTTACGAATGGTATCACCCAAAGAAATTTTTTTTATATATATATATATATATATATAGGTAGAGTGAGAAAGAGAACTAGCGGAAGAAGTGGGTTTTGAAACAGACTCCTTGCGTTGGCACTAAGTCTTTCAGTTATTTAAGGCATCCCTTGAAAACAATGCACGCAGCAATGCTGGCGATGAGCCGACTTCAACTTGTATGTCTGTCACTAAAGCTAACCTCAGTACAGTTTCAGACACGTTGTCAGCACAAAGCTAATTAGCTGAAGAGACAAACGCTTTGGCACCGCAGGTTTATCGTCTAAAGTTGTCAGACTTTTCGAGATGAGTCAGTCTCATTATTAATTTTGATTTATCTTCCATCTTCCGCGTTTGTTTTTAATCTCTGGGGCAGAATCAAGAGTCGACGAAAGAAAGGATAATTGGCTTGGCCGATTTTACAAACATATAAAACGCATATTGAGTTATTTCGCGCCGAAAACATTCTTTATTACACAAAAAAGACCTGGCATCCATCTTGAACGTGAATCTGAAGATAAGTATTGATTTATATATGGATGGGCGGCTGGTGTGATCTATAGAGGCTTGAAATGTGAAATCGAAGGGTAGAGTCCGAATTCAATTGAGTTCGTTGCATTTACAATCGAGCAAATATTCATGGAAAAATTAAAAATTAAATAGTGAGGTACACTGGCTTTCGTAACTTTTGTGATGTCAAGGAACAACCCATTGCCACTTTTGTGATTTCAACGAATAATCGTTGTCACTTTCGTAATGCTCGTTGTAGTAGAGATTTTTGTAATCGCAGATAGAACCATAGTAACGCCGTCGAACAATACTGGTGTCATACGCCTTCGAATAACGCTAGCACTAATGGTACTCGCTCGATAATAGTATCTCGAATAGTAACCAGCGTATAGTGATCTGAAAAGAAAATAATAATAGAGTATAGTGATATAATGTAGGGAATAGTGGTCCGCATATTGATAGAGGATAGAATAGAAATGGTGGTCCAAATGGTAATAGAGGGTTGACTAGAAATGGTGGTCCGAATAGTGATAGAGGATAGAACATAAATGGTGGTCCAAATAGTAATAGAGGATAGAATAGAAATGGTGGTCCAAATGGTAATAGAGGGTTGACAAGAAATGGTGGTCCAAATAGTAATAGAGGATAGAATAGAAATGGTGGTGGTCTAAATGGTAATAGGGGGTTGACTAGAAATGGTGGTCCAAATAGTAATAGAGGATAGAATAGAAATAGCGATCATTAGTCGTCAACTACTTCCTACATATATAAACTTTCCTTTATGGCCACGTGGTCTATTTAATTCAATAATCGAATCGCCTGTGTTTGCTCACTGGCGATCTATGTTCAAACTCAAGTCTCGGCATCGACAGTGTATTCCTATATAACAGTAACCAATCTGGCGAATCAAATACTATGAATCTATGAAAAGGATGAGTGAATTCTCAATGATACGAGGATCCCGAATGCTGTCAACCCGATGACGTTAGTTCGGTTTACGGTAAAGTATTGTCCTATTCTCGATAAAATACAACGATGATTATGCAATATTATTGGTTCTAACCTGGCATCCTGTCTTCAGTCACTTTCACACAGTCGTAATGTAGCTTCCCTCTGCCTTTTCTATCAATACTTTCATGTTAATTGTAGGGATGAACTTTCCACTCTTTCTCTCTCTGTCTCTCTCTCTCTCTCTCTCTGTCTCTGTCTGTCTGTCTGTCTGTCTGTCTCTCTCTCTCTCTCTCTCTCTCTCTCTCCGCTGATGACACAACTATTTAGGTTTAGGAGAAACAAAAAAAAGACAAAATTTATTAAGTAGTACAAAGAGCAGGGAATCGTGGAGAGCCATGATCGCCTACGCCCTGAAGGGGCATGGTACATAGAAGAAGAAGAAGAAGAAGAAGAAGAAGAAGAAGAAGAAGAAGAAGAAGGAACTTGTATAAATGGAAGTGGGGACAAGTTTTAGTGGAGATAATAAAATGCTAACATTTGTTAAGAGCTACAAAGGGCAAGAAATTGTGGAGAGCCATGATTTCCTACGTTCTGAAAAGAGACGGCACATAGAAGAATTAACTGGTATAAAAGGAATGGCGGAAGGAAGTTTATGCGTTACAAAGAACAGGAAATAGTGGAGAGCCATGATCGCCTACGCCCTGAAATGAGATGATACAAAGAAGAAGAAGAAGAAGAATGAATTTGTGTAAATGGATGGCAGAACAAGGTTTAATGGAGATAACAAAAAGATAGCATTTTTCAAGAGCTACAAAGGACGGGATATTGTGGAGAGCCATGGTCGCCTACTTGCTGAGAGACATGGTACGTAGAAGAAGAAGAAGAAGAAGAAGAAGAAGAAGAAGAATGAATGAATGAATGAATGAACTTTTGTAAATGGATGGCGGAACAAGGTTTCGTGGAGATAACAAAATGATAACATTTGTTAAGAGCTACAAAGGACAAGATATTGTGGAGAGCCATGATTGCCCACGTTATGAAGGGACCAGTACTTAGAAGAAGAATGAACTGGTATAAATGGAATTGAGCGCGAAGGTTTAGGAGAGATAACAAAATGATAACATTTGTGAAGAGCCATGATAGCCTACATCCTGAAAAGACGTGATGCATAGTTGAAATAATATACGGATGAGGAACTTTTAAAGTAAATCATACTGGTGTAAATTATAAATCGTGAGTCCTTTTTTTCCCGGATACCGTGACTATTTTAATGTCACTTTGCAATGATCTTGATTTCACATGAACCCTGGAAAAATTTCCAGTATATATCGTTATGAAATTTTCCCTAAAGTCAAAAAGATAGATGGAGGTTTGGTTTGCGCTTGAGTTAAAAAAAAAAAAGAAAGATGGGCCCTGTTTGCACGCGAACCAAAAATATTAGGTATGAATTTAGTTGGCACGCACGTCAAAAAGATATGGTTACCACTCTGCACGGTGATGTAGACGTCGTATTCTTAACCCAAAGATTTTTCTTTGATTTGTTTGCTTGCGCTTTTAGCCGTGGTATATATTTCCTATGTCTCCAAATGAAAACGAATACATACACGCGTACATATATATATATATATATATATAGTTAAATTCCCAGATCAATTCTGTGGACAAGACAGACTGGTATAAATAAAATGACAATTGGAAAAAAGATCTTAGATTTTGCCAACGTGTTTCGTCTTCCGACTTTTTCAAGGCAAAAATGAAATCGAACTGTTCTTATTGTTATAGTTACATTAAAAAAAATCCAAATTTAAAAAGATAGACGCTTCTGTCTAAGCCTTTTTTTTTCTGGTTAATGTAATATTTATACCAATCTGTCTTGTCCACAGAATTGATCTGAGAATTTAACTATAATGTTGACATGGAAAAAAAATAAATAAAAAAAAATCCCTTACTATAAAGGTAATTTACATTAACCAGAAAAAAAGGCTTAGACAGAAGCGTCTATCTTTTTAAATTTGGATTTTTTTAATTTTTTTTTTTTTTTTTTTTTTAATGTAACTATAACAATAAGAACATTTCGATTTCATTTTTGCTTTGAAAAAGTCGGAAGACGAAACGCGTCGGCAAAATCTAAGAACTTTTTTCCAATTGTCATTTTACATATATATATATATATATATATATATATATAGAGAGAGAGAGAGAGAGAGAGAGACAGAGAGAAACAATTTACTCACCACAAAGATGCAACCTCGTTTTGGTGCATTTAGTTGCACCTCAACTGGTGAGAACCAAGAATTGTTATGAACAATTCTGTTTGGAAGAAAGCCGGTCGTGGAACGTCATGTAAGCACTATTGTCTCACTCTGTCACCCTGTTGCCCTTCCTATCTTTGACCTTATACGTAACCTCTTAAAATATTTTTTTATTTCAAACAAATATAAAAAAGAAGTGACGTTTAATGAACGGCCTGCTTACAAACAGAATTGTTCATAGCCACTTTGGTTCTTACCAGTCGAGGTGCAACGAAATGCTCCGAAACGAAGTTGCATATTTGTAGTGAGTAAATTGTTTTTGTCTATACGAATAAATTATAATAAATAATTATTGCTCTACTAACGGTATTGAACCCTCTTTTGAATTAATGCTGTGAACGTTAGAATTTATATATTATTTTCGTTCTCATTACATTCGGATATATATGTGTGTGTGTTTGTGTGTGTGTCTGTGTAACTTTAAAAGTCCAAAGTGCAATGAAAACAGACTTGAAACGGAAACCTGTGAGAGACCAGGACAGAAAGGCAGAGAGGGCAAAGCTCATCTTAAATGAGTAGAAAAATAATCATGGGATAATATTTATGGAAGTAAATTTCAATCCTTCATGAGATTTCAATCCTTAATTAATGATGAACATACCATTTTCGTTTATAATCGATTTCATTACGAATCTCTCTGTTAAGATTGGGGAGTAATCATATATTTTTATTGCTCAAAGTAGAGACCAATTGTGTTATAAAGCCTCGGATAATTCCAGTAAGATAGCTTTAATCATTTCTAAGATATATACATACATACATACATATATATATATATATATATATATATATATATATATATATATATATATATATATATATTGAAGTAAAGAGAGAAGACTAACAGCAGGTAAATAATGAATGTGTTCGTGGAATGGTGCGTTGTTTTGCTATTTGTATAGAAATCGTATTTTCCTTGCTTTATTTACTTACCAACCCCTCTGCCCAAATTATATTAATGGCGTCCTCGTAATTAATTGGCCAATGTGGAAAATGTTAGCTTGGACCAACGCCGGAAATGATCCGAATTTCTGACCTGTGACCCCCAAGGCAAGCTAAAATGGCCCGGCTATTTTGAAAGCAATGAATTCTGATCACCGAACATCGCCCTTCCACTTCACCACCAATAATCAGATTCTGTTTCCCCATCTTCGTTCATTTACCCACCCCCTTTCCCACACACATAGATTATAAATTAGTTTATTTGACACAGATTTAGCGCCTGAGAACTGGGTAATTGCTCAGGGGTAAAGCCATGCGAGCAGATTCTAAAGAACGATGTTTGTTTTCAATACCGACTTCATCCTACGCGTTAACTCATTTTGGAGAAGAAGAAAAAAATGAAACAGCCCAAAATCTAATACAGCTTATCATTACGATAAACATACAGAATTCACTTTATTTCAGAATTCAGTTCTACAGCTTAAAACTTTAAAACAAAATCAAATTTTAAATTCAAGCAGAATAAAAGTAAATTGTAATAGAAGTCCGTTATATGCCTAAAATAACTGTACGAACAAAATTTTCATCGAAGCTTTTAAAGTTGCTTTTGTCATTACACTAAAATTGAGGATGCGATAGTCACCATTTTATATTTTTAAGTTTGCGCATGCGCGCTGTTTTTTTTTTTTTGTTTTTTTTTTATTTTGTCGATTGCACAGTCTGTGAAAAAAACAGTAGCATGACGCAATTCACTTCGCCAGAAATTTGGCATCTATACTGCTTGGCATCCACGGATATTTTAGATTGTTTGGGGGTCAATATGACGACACTGCATAGAATTCGGAAAGATGCCGATGAGTCTAATGGGGATTAAGGAGTTACGGCACCCCGGAAAACTCTCCGTGATCATTCTGGAAAGAAAAGAACAACTGAATTTGTTGGTAAGGGCCTCAGACTCAACACAAAGGGCCTTGAGGAGGTAGTGCTTCCCTGGGTCAAGAGGGTGGCTGCTAGAAGACCTATCTCTGGCAACAGGACACTGCACCATGCAACACAGACAGAAGAACCCAGCCATGACTGTCAAACAATTTCTGCCACCGTATCGCTTCATACATCTGGCCACCTAACTCCCCAAACTACAAGTCTCTTAATTATTGTGCGAGAGACCAACAAAATTCCTTGTAGCACCAAAGATGAACTGAAGGCAATTATTAAGGCAGCATTCGCCAACTTAAACAAGAAGACCGAAAACAAGAATTGCAGGAGATTCCGAAGTTGTCCGGAGGCCGTGGATGAAGCCAATGGCGATTTTATTGAATTAATTTACTCTTGAGTATTTCAAGATAATTTTGCGTAATTTTGGCAAATATATCTGTATAAAATGAGATGTCAGTGTTAATTTCATTTTTTGCGTCATTTAGACGACATTTTATTCATCGCATCCTTCAACCACTTTCTCACAACCGTAATTGTAGCCTCCCTTTGTCTTTTCTCTAAATATTTTCATAGTAATTATTCTGATGAGCTTTCCTCTATGGTACATAGAGACTACAGGTATTATGGTGATTGTAGCAAGAATGGTAAGTAAGAATGTGTTGTTTTGGTTTAAGGAATACTGTGGTAGGTTTGGGTTTGTGACTAGCTAAGTTTAAGACGTTTTGAAAACCAGCCTTCCCCTACCCCCACGTTTTGGAATTGTGGCACATTTTTGTATTTTTTACAGTTTGTTTTTGTACAGTAAGACTCACTCTTTATAAGGCATAAAAGATGGATTTGAGGATGGAAGCCAGAGTATGAATGTTAGTAGCATCACTGAAGACCCGAATGATCTTTTTCCTCTCACCATCGCTCAGTTAGGAAAACAGTGGGTCTGACACAAAACAATATTAACCTGTTTTTTTCTACCTGGATTAATCAAAGGGTTTTTCTGTAATTCTTACAACAAATGGTATCACAATGGCTAAACGTCTTATCTGAAAACCTGGGAAAAAACTCATTTAATTTATTGATTTTTTATATATTAAACATTTTATGGGATGGACAATTACAGCGAGTATATTTTTCTTTTTGAATTTGTAGGTCTGATGAATTGGAATGTCGAACTGAACCCTTTATTTCACTCACTGGGGTAGACTGTTCTAGTTCCACGTGCCATGTTTAATGGATGTCAGTAATCAGTTATCTCCTGTTAATTTCCCTCTGAAAGTTCTCCACTGCCTTAACCGGGTATTGAACTCACACTCTATTGGGTTTTGTCACTGGATCTATTAGGTTGGTGCAAAAATAATGTCGTTTTCTCAAATAGTAACATATGTGAGAAAACGACATTATTTTTGCACCAACCTATTAACTAACGCCTTTATCCACTGTGCCATGTGTCCTTGAGGGGACATCGTCATAAATATGGCGACAAAAATGAGGACAATAGTCCGAATAATGTAAATTATTTCCACAATACCTCATCTCAGAAATATAGACAGACACTAATAGTATCTATCTATCTATCTATCTATCTATCTATCTATATATATATATATATATATATATATATAGTTTATGCAAACTTAGGTAATCCGTATGGGTAGACCCGAGGAGGATGATATCCGGAGAGCTCAATGTAAAATTCAGAGCAGATATGCTTGAATAAAAACAGACCACGTTAAGGTTCCATGTAATAAATTATTTCACCATAACCCCTTTAACAGGGCTCTGGATCATCAGACTTTACTTCCAAAGGTTGAAATGAAAAATGAAAAGAAATTCACACATTTTTGACGGACCTCATCAAGTATACGTAAAATTAACGAAGTGAGGTGGGAAAGAGGATATGAATGTGTCATATGTATCATTTCAAATTCTTATTTTTAATTTTTAACTCCAATGTGTCGGCTAGATGTTGTTCGAATTTATTGTGTCTAGTCTCAAGATATAGATGGCTAAGGAGTGGAGGGGTGGAGACCGACTTTAAAGGAAGAAGCTACACTACTTTCGCGAGGACAGTTTGTTTTTCAAATTTTTTAGACGCTGTTAATTCGCGTTACTTTAACGGGAATGTTTGGGAGATTAAAGTTTTTTCTGTATCTAAATGTTTAAACAATCTACGAAGAAATTAATTTGAAATTCTGTGGAGTTTTGGTATTTTCTATGAAACAGTCGATTAGAAAAATTCACAGATAGTACATTGAAAGAGTAATCTATTTTATATTTAGTAATCTTATTAATTAATTTATTTTTATCTTTTAATAATTAGTATAAAAAAAAAAAAATTTGAAATCTACTAAAACAAACATACACATATACACATATACATACATACATACACACATACACACGCACACATATATATATATACATACTCATACATACACACACATATATATATATATACATATATATATATATACATATAGATATATATATACATATGCATATATATATATATATATATATATATATACATATACACACATACATACACATAAACACACATACCAATATGGATATATATCCATATATATATCCATTAATTTGGATAGTTAATTAAATCATTTTATATTTAGTAACTTCAGTTACCAAAATTATCATTAATCATAACAATAACAAGACCAAAACTAACCATAATTATAATATATAATTATTATTATTATTATTATCATTCTTATTTTCTTTGCTTTCTGGCGTTTACACATTTCTTTCCGGGTCCCAACCAGGGACCTAAGGTTAGAGATGGCATCATGACACTTTTCCCTGACAAAAAAAATAAAAATAAAAAAATAATTACATAGATAGAGCCCTTCGTAAAGTGTGGGCTGTACTTGTCAGAACAATTTTTTGTATCTCCTTGAGCCATGGGCTTCCAGGAATCCCTGCAATTAGTCTACTGCAATCTTTTCCAACCAGTCCTAAAGCTCCAACTACAACAGGGATTGTTGATGTTCCCATGTGCCACATTTTCGAGACCTCTATTTCAAGGTCTTATTATTATTATTATTATTATTATTATTATTATTATTATTATTATTATTACTATCTTATCATTATTATAACTACAATCTCATTACTATTACAATTCTATATTAAATAATCATAATCATTATAATTATAATCATCACAATTATAACAATAATTATAATCTTAATCATAACAATAATAATATTACATTTAGTAATCCTAACCATAATAATTATAACAATTATAATAATTATTAATTCATTTTATATTTAGTAATCTTATTAATTCTCCTAAAATTTATCTTATTGCTTGTTAGGTTAACATCTATTCGTTTGATTTTAGTTCATTAAGTAAACTTGTGATTGTTTTTATGCACCCAATTCTCAACGGTTAATCCCATTTAAGTGATTTTATCATCAATAATGGGGTAGTATATTTCCAATAAATTAAATTACCAATTTAAACTTTAACTCAGTGCTATTTAAAACTCACTTCCAATTGGAGAATATTAGAGGAGAGATTTGGATAAGACGTCACTAGTAGAAAATTAGGTCCTTCTTATACAATCTTTTATTTATACATGTCTTAAATCTCTATTTATATCGACATACCTATATCTTACTATATGCCTATGAGTTCCTATATACACCTGTACACACATCCACCCCCCCCAAAAAAAAAACTATGTATATTCCCATATTTACACATATACATCTGCAGAGAAAACGCATATTCATATATCTTCATACATATCTCCACATACACTTATACTTACATATATATACATATACATTTAAAGACACCTGTATATCCATATACATCTACATATATACATATATATGTATTTTTTCACACATATATGTATATACACATGCACATATACACACACATATGCATACATACATACACACATGCATATATATACAAACACATACATTCATATATACATAATATGCAGCATATCCATATACACACATATATGTTAATTTGCACTTACACATATCTACACACGTACATGTCTCTATCCTCATGTTCACCCATGCACCCACTTATGCCTGCGTTCGAATACTCCTTCTTATTCCATATAAAAATATATACATGTACATATCAACAGGTGCCTCAGTGTTCAAGCACATTACCATAGTTGTATACATATAGTTATGTGTTGGTGTTCATGTGTGCATAGTAATATTTCTAAAAACAAAGGGAATAAAAAACACTCAAAATTGCTCTTATTATATGATTATTTTTCAGTGTATCTCCTTAGGTTGAAATTGTTTTTGTGCCGGCATTTAAAAATTAGTTCACTGTTTTTATTGAGTAGTATGTCTGGATCTTTATGTTTGATTATGAAGATTTTCTCCTTTAAACATAAGTTGCATCTGTCTCTGAAGTTTTTGGGAATTCTGTCTCTTGATATTATTTTCCACTTTATTTGTGGGGTTAGGCCACTCTCCAACAGATTTCAATAATGAATAGATAGTGCCGTTTGGTTCTTTTTGCACTTATTTTTGAAGGATTGGCGATGGTTGTATAGTCGGTGCTTCCAATTTCCCGCAACTGCAGAACAGGAACAGAGTGCCCAGTTGAAGGAATATGCATGGCAGAGAACACAATATATGAAGCGACAATTTTCCCCAAAGAAAAAGTTGAGGAGAAAAAGATATATTTAGGAATATCGGCGGGAATTTTTATTCCCTTTGTTTTTAGAAATATTACTATGCACACATGAACACCAACACATAACTATATGTATACAACTATGGTAATGTGCTTGAACACTGAGGCACTGTTGATATGTTCATGTATATATTTTTATATGGAATAAGAAGGAGTATTCGAACGCAGGCATGAGTGGGTGCATGGGTGAACATGAGGATAGAGACATGTACGTGTGTACATATGTGTAAGTGCAAATTAACGTATATGTGTGTATATGGATATGCTGCATATTATGTATATATGAATGTATGTGTTTGTATATATATATGCATGTGTGTATGTATGTATGCATATGTGTGTGTGTATATTTGTATGTGTATATACGTATATGTGGGAAAAAATACATATATATGTATATATGTAGATGTATATGGATATACAGGTGTCTTTAAATGTATATGTATGTATATATATGTAAGTATAAGTGTATGTGGAGATATGTATGAAGATATATGAATATGCGTTTTCTCTGCAGATGTATATGTGTAAATATGGGAATATACATAGTTTTTTTTGGGGGGGGGGGGGATGTGTGTACAGGTGTATATAGGAACTCATAGGCATATAGTAAGATATAGGTATGTCGATATAAATAGAGATTTTAAGACATGTATAAATAAAAGATTGTATAAGAAGGACCTAATTTTCTACTAGTGACGTCTTATCCAAATCTCTCCTCTAATATTCTCCAATTGGAAGTGAGTTTTAAATAGCACTGAGTTAAAGTTTAAATTGGTAATTTAATTTATTGGAAATATACTACCCCATTATTGATGATAAAATCACTTAAATGGGATTAACCGTTGAGAATTGGGTGCATAAAAACAATCACAAGTTTACTTAATGAACTAAAATCAAACGAATAGATGTTAACCTAACAAGCAATAAGATAAATTTTAGGAGAATTAATAAGATTACTAAATATAAAATGAATTAATAATTATTATAATTGTTATAATTATTATGGTTAGGATTACTAAATGTAATATTATTATTGTTATGATTAAGATTATAATTATTGTTATAATTGTGATGATTATAATTATAATGATTATGATTATTTAATATAGAATTGTAATAGTAATGTGATTGTAGTTATAATAATGATAAGATAGTAATAATAATAATAATAATAATAATAATAATAATAATAATAATATATTATAATTATGGTTAGTTTTGGTCTTGTTATTGTTATGATTAATGATAATTTTGGTAATTGTAGTTACTAAATATAAAATGATTTAATTAACTATCCATATTAATGGATATATATATGGATATATATCCATATTGGTATGTGTGTTTATGTGTATGTATGTGTGTATGTGTATATGTATATATATGTTTGTATATATATATATGTATATATATATATATATATATATATATATATATATGTGTGTGTGTGTGTGTGTGTGTGTGTGTGTGTGTATGTATGAGTATGTATATATATATATGTGTGCGTGTGTGTATGTGTCTATGTATGTATGTATATGTGTATATGTGTATGTTTGTTTTAGTGGATTTCGAATTTTTTTTTTATTTTTTTTTTTACTAATTAATAAAAGATAAAAATAAATTAATTAATAAGATTACTAAATATAAAATAGATTACTCTTTAAATGTACTATCTGTGAATTTTTCTAATCGACTGTTTCATAGAAAATAAGAAAAAACTCCACCGAATTTCAAATTAATTTCTTCGTAGATTATTTAAACATTTAGATACAGAAAAAACTTTAATCTCCCTAACATGCCCGTTAAAGTAACGCGAATTAACAGCGTCTAAAAAATTTGAAAGACAAACTGTCCTCGTGAAAGTAGTGTAGCTTCTTCCTTTAAAGTCGGTCTCCACCACTCCACTCCTTAGACATCTATATCTTGAGACTAGACACAATAAATTCGAACAACATCTAGCCAACACATTGGAGTTAAAAATTAAAAATAAGAATTGGAAATGATACATATGACACATTCATATCCTCTTTCCCACCTAACTTCGTTAATTTTACGTATACTTGATGAGGTCCGTCAAAAATGTGTGAATTTCTTTTCATTTTTCATTTTTCATTTCAACCTTTGGAAGTAAAGTCTGATGATCCATAGCCCTGTTAAAGGAGTTATGGTGAAATAATTTATTACATGGAACCTTAACGTGGTCTGTTTTTATTCAAAAAAAAAAAAAAAAAAATATATATATATATATATATATATATATATATATATATATATATATATATATATGAATATGAAGTGTAAACTTACATTCAGTATATTTAGATTTAATTTAATATTAATATGAGAAAAATAATAATCTAAATAATTTTTTGTTTGGCCTTGCTCCCAGTAACCGTTACACGTGACGTCACATTTTATCTGGAGTGTTAGTAATTGTTAGAGTCCCTGTTTTAGGCAAACAGTGAATTTCCATTAATGCATTTTTATAGAAAAATGACAATCGCTGCAACACTAAATGGATATAAAATTACTAACAATACATTTTATGATTTACAATATATATATATATATATATCTAAAAATGCATACCTTTAATCAGAAAGTATAAAATGAAGTATATGAGTATTTAGATATCGGCTTTAAATAACCAATAGAGGCTGATATGCAAAATCAATCTTGCAATAAAAATCATAATTATGAATGCAATTAATTATTTAAAGAAGTAAGAGGGTACAAATTAAAAGATTTTAAAATGTCACGGTTTTCCATTACAATAAATCAAACCTTAGATACATGAAAATGTTCTCCCCTATTTTATCTCCCCCTTTTTTCTTTTTTTTTTTTTTTTTGTCGCATAGGCAACACATACCTCATCCATTCTTATTTGCTGAAGAATGAAGATCAACATGTACATGCCAAACCGCATTCACGGGGAAACACGTTTTAAGTGAATAGACTCATTTAACTCTCGTAAGATATAAAAACTTCTAAGAAAACAATTTGAGTAAAATAAGGAGTACCAGAGAAAAACAATAATAACAACGAAAATAGCAATATGAGCTCTGGTAAAAAATTTTGTTGAAGACATTAAGTTTATAAATCCCTGAAAGTTGTATGATGCGCTTAAAGATAAATGGCGTAGTGGTTAAAGTTGTTTGCTTAGACCCAGTGACAGGGGGAGTTCAATACCTTGTCAATGCAGTGGGGAACAACAGGTAACTTATATGATTAGACGCGGAACTAAAACAGTCTACCCCGGACAGCGAAATAAAGGATTCAGTTCGCCATTTACAATCACCTGATGAACATGGCAACAACGATGGACAACAGTGTGTATAATGAGAAAACTATTTGAAAATACTGAAACCTCGAATATTATATCCTACTTTGATTTGTTTTACGACATATCAACACCTCAATGGGTTATTTAATGCCGACAAGATTTTTCCAATAGTTTCGTATCAATAGAATATATATTTTTTTGTAAAGAAACTTTGTACATACGGTTTCATTGATATATTTTCTAAAGAAGGTTGCAGTCTAGAGTCTGTTTTCATTGATGTCATTTTTCCAGATAAAAGGTTTGTAGAGAAACTGATATTGACATTCTCATTTGGTTTATAATTTTTAGTAGAGTCTAGATAAGGAAGAAAGGCCCAATATATATATATATATATATATATATATATATATATATATATATATATATATATATATATAAAAGTGAAGATAGAAGTCAACACTTAGAGGCGACAGTCTGTTTCATGCTAGATGCAGTAGTCAGGCCACGTGATATTGAGCACTTTATCTCATAAATATAGCACATCTTAATACTATATTTCTTTATATATATATATATATATATATTTGTTTGAATAAAAAACAGACCACTTTAAGGTTCCATGTAATAAATTACTTCACCACAGCCCTTTTACAGGGCTCTGGATCATCAGACTTTACTTCCAAAGGTTGAAACATATTTGCTCTGAATTTACATTGAGCACTCCGGATATCATCCTCCTTGGGTCTACCCATACGGATTACCTAGTTTTGCATAAACTATATATATATATATATATATATATATATATATATATATATATATATATATATATAATATTAGCGGTAAATATACATATATATGCAAAATCCACAGCTGCATATACACACATGTATATTTTTTGAATAAAAAATTCCGAGAGGATAGAATCCAGGTAGAACTCAATGTCCAAGACAGAATAAGGATATAATAAAAAGGCTTAAACACTAATATTCCATGGTCATAATTTATTCCATTGGAATCGTAAATACGATCCAATTCATCAGACCTACAAATTCAAAAAGAAAACAGAAAAAAACCTACTCCGGAAATAAAAATAGAATTTAGAGAGAGTGTAAGTATGAGAGTGTAGGACGAATGTTAGTTCATAAGAGAGGGGTTTAACAGAGAGGGTTATTTAAAAACTAGGTGTGAGTGGAAGGGTGACAAATGATTGTTGTCGGATGTCTAATACAATAAAGATACATTTCGTGGTGACATACACACACCATGGCCGATCAAATCTTAAAGAAGGAGGGAGAGGTAAGGAAAGAAGTGGTGGGGAAGAAAGATGGGGCGGGTGAAATTAAAATTTATAGGGACGCTGTGTAATTGAGAAAATTTGACAAAAATAATATCGACTACAGGTTACAAATCAAATAAAAACATATAAACAATAAATATGACGATTATCTAATCTAGCAAGGACCTATATTTTTATGTTCAAAACGCATGCAAAACCACACATACACAATAACTTATACACGTATATATATACACATCGCCGTGTACCTACATACAGACATACATATACCCATGTACACATACACATATATCCACATATTCACACAAATACACACATACATATACATACACACACACATATACACATATACATATATCTGATTCAATATCACTGATACTAAGCGCTTTCTAATAATTACCGCGCATATGATATACAAATAATTACACCTACATATATACATATACACATACACATAAACATGCACACACACCTCCATATATATATATATATACATATACATAGACATACATATATATGAACATATACACACATACACATACATACATATATATACATATATATACATATATACATAGACACACACACACATACATATACACAAACATCTACACACATACATACATGTATATATTACACACACACATACATACATATTTATATATATACATATATATATATATACATACACACATACATATACATGTACACACACATACACATATAAATACATACACACATACACATACATATACATATATATATACATACACACACATATATACACATATATCCACCTATACCATATACACACATTTTCCACATACACATACATAAATACACATGTACACACATACACGTATATACATGCACACACGCACAAAAAACAGATATATATACACATATATATATATGTACATACAAAAATGCACACACACATACCTACATATACACACATACATCCATACGCATCCCCTCCTTACACATTTACACACACATGTACATATGAACATACACATACATGAGCATAAACATATATACCTAAAACCTTACATTTCTGTACAATTAAACAAAAAAACAATGTATCCCTGTATCTATCCGTCTATCTATACATACATACATACACATATACACGCACATATAGACCCACATACACACATATATATACACATACATACATACATACATACACATACATATACATGGGTACATATATACCAAAACATACGCACACACACATCCCTGCAAAAAAATATACACATATACCCACATACATACAAATACGTACATATACATACATATAAATTAGAATTTAAGAACTAAATAAGTAAAATTTCAACAATTTGGGGGTAAAAAAAAAAAAAAAAATACATAGCG
Source organism: Acanthosepion lycidas (assembly GCA_963932145.1). Classification (NCBI taxonomy): domain Eukaryota; kingdom Metazoa; phylum Mollusca; class Cephalopoda; order Sepiida; family Sepiidae; genus Acanthosepion; species Acanthosepion lycidas. The sequence continues at coordinate 16,930,348 of OZ010589.1, forward strand.
CATCACAAAAACACACAATGATCTATATAGAGATAAACAAAATAAACATAATAGTCATTCCGTTAAAATGTCATGCCCGATGTTTTGAACCAAGATGGAACTGACATAAGTGACAGAAAGTTACAAAACGGTGTTTATGTTTTGAATCTCTTCTTATGTCTATACTTAGAAAATATCTCATTACGAAGATTCAACAGTTCATCTTGATTCTTATCTTTGATAATAAAATTTTTTTCCGCCAAGCACAGATCACACCGATCGCGGAAGTTATTAGGTGTTTTGGCTCTTGATAGGTATCTCCATTTCAAAAGTGGGGTTAACCCCTTATCCACCAGATCCCAGTAGTGTTTCGATAAGGAAGTTTGACTTCTAAGGCATCTATATCTACAAGAGTGTCTATGGTTGTATAGACGCTGCTTCCAATCACTTTTTTTTTACCCCCAAATTGTTGAAATTTTACTTATTTAGTTCTTAAATTCTAATTTATATGTATGTATATGTACGTATTTGTATGTATGTGGGTATATGTGTATATATATATATATATATATATATATATATATATATATATATATATATATATATATATGTGTGTGTGTGTGTGTGTGTATATGCATGTATGTGTATGTATGTATGTATGTATGTACTTGGCTATGTGTATATATAGGTATATATTTAGGGGTGTGTGTATTGGTATATGTATGTATATGTATGGATATGTGTGTATATGCATATATTCATGTATACGTATATGGATGTAGGTATATGTAGATGGATATATATGCATGGATGTGTGTATATGTATATGTATATATATATATATGTGTGTGTGTGTGGGCGTATGTTTTGGTATATATGCACGCATATATATGTATGTGTATGTATGTATGTGTATATATATGTGTGTATGTGGGTATATATGTGCGTGTATATGTGTATCTATGTATAGCTAGACGGATAGATACAGGGATACATTGTTTTTTTGTTTAAATGTATAGAAATGTAAGGTTTTAGGTATGTATGCGTATGTTCATATGTACATGTGTGTGTAAATGTGAAAGGAGTGGATGCGTATGGATGTATGTGTGTATATGTAGGTATGTGTGTGTGCCTTTTTGTATGTACATATATATATATGTGTATATATATCTGTTTTTTGTGCGTGTGTGCATGTATATACGTGTATGTGTGTGCATGTGTATTTATGTATGTGGAAAATGTGTGTATATGTTATAGGTGGATATATGTGTATATATGTGTGTGTATGTATATATATGTATATGTATGTGTATGTGTGTATGTATTTATATGTGTATGTGTGTGTACATGTATATGTATGTGTGTATGTATATATATATATATGTATATATATATATATGTATGTATGTGTGTGTGTAGTATATACATGTATGTATGTGTGTAGATGTTTGTGTATATGTATGTGTGTGTGTTTATGTATATATGTATATATATGTATATATATGTATGCATGTGTGTATGTATATATATATATATATATATATATATATGGAGGTGTTTGTGTATGTGTATATGTGTATGTGTATATGTATATATGAAGGTGTAATTATTTGTATATCATATGCGCAGTAATTATTAGAAAGCGCTTAGTATCAGAGATATTGAATCAGATATATGCATATGTGTATATGTGTGTGTATGTATATGTATGTGTGTATTTGTGTGAATATGTGGATATATGTGTATGTGTACATGGGTATATGTATGTCTGTATGTAGGTACACGGCGATGTGTATATATATACGTGTATAAGTTATTGTGTATGTGTGGATTTGCATGCGTTTTGAACATAAAAATATAGGTCCTCGCCAGATTAGATAATCGTCATATTTATTGTTTATAATATTTGATTTGTAACCTGTAGTCGATATTATTTTTGTCAAATTTTCTCAATTACACAGCGTCCCTTTCAATTCTAATTTCACCCGCCCCATCTTTCTTCCCCACCACTTCTTTCCTTACCTCTCCCTCCTTCTTTAACATTTGATCGGCCATGGTGTGTGTAAGTCACCACGAAATGTATCTTTATTGTATTAGACATCCGACAACAATCATTTTTCGCCCTTCCACTCACACCTAGTTTTTAAATAACCCTCTCTGTTAAACCCCTCTCTTATGAACTAACATTCGTCCTACACTCTCATACTTACACTCTCTCTAAATTCTATTTTTATTTCCGGGGTGTTTTTTTTCAGTTTTCTTTTTGAATTTGTAGGTCTGATGAATTGGATCGTATTTACGATTCCAATGGAATAAATTATGACCATGGAATATTAGTGTTTAAGCCTTTTTATCGTTACTCTGTCTTGGACATTGAGTTCTACCTGGATTCTATCCTCTCGGAATTTTTTATTCAAAAAATATACATGTGTGTATATGCAGCTGTGGATTTTGCATATATATGTATATTTACCGCTAATATTATATATATATATATATAGTTTATGCAAAACTAGGTAATCCGTATGGGTAGACCCAAGGAGGATGATATCCGGAGTACTCAATGTAAATTCAGAGCAAATATTTTTCAACCTTTGGAAGTAAAGTCTGATGATCCAGAGCCCTGTAAAAGGGCTGTGGTGAAGTAATTTATTACATGGAACCTTAAAGTGGTCTGTTTTTTATTCAAACAAATATATATATATATATATATATATATAAAAAGAAATATAGTATTAAGATGTGCTATATTTATGAGATAAAGTGCTCAATATCACGTGGCCTGACTACTGCATCTAGCATGCAACAGACTGTCACCTCTAAGTGTTGACGTCTATCTTCACTTTTATATATATATATATATATATATATATATATAGATAGATAGATAGATAGATATATGTAAGTGTGTGTTTTGGAAGCATTCCTTCTTTCATTCACATTTCATTGAATACGACAGACAATTTTTTATTTAGTTTTTTATACAATTTCTCATGCCATCCAATAATTTTTGTTTCTTTTCGGATGATAAATTATATAAAAACTGTCCGAATGTTCTTTTTATCCGAGCGCTTTCGGCTATACATTTAGCCATTTTATAAAATGTTTTCATTTTTTCAAAACACGGTCAAGATATTCTGTCTATGTTCGAAGTTAATATTATTAAGTTATCAATATCTTGACCGTGTTTTGAAAAAGGAAAACATTTTAGAAAATATACATACAACAAGCTATTTCTTAATTAACAGTTGAAATATTTTAATCCTTGAAAATGGCTAAATGTATAGCCGAAAGCGTTCGGATAAAAAGAACATTCGGACAGTTTTTATATAATTTATCATCCGAAAAGAAAAAATTATTAGATCGCATGAGAAATTGTATTTAAAAAAAAAAAACTAAATAAAAGCACCTTGTCTGTCGTATTCAATGAAATGCGTATATATATATATATATATATATATAATGAAATGGACAAAGTCTGACAATTATTTTAAGACATTTTTGTGTTTATACATTTTTTTTATAGATACAAATATTTAAGTAAATACTCTGTTTTAAATAAACAGTATTAAACAACATTTACCGGCCTGAATGTCCGAGAAATTTTCACAGAAAATATTCTTTTTCCGACAGAATTCGAACCTGCATCCTATACAGAACCGTCATTTAGCTTGACGTAGCTTTACGGATTTGGCCACGAGGGAGCGTTCGAATTTCCTGTATTTAAACTTCAATCTTCTATGAAGCTCTCACGTACATTCATATCTGCTCATAGCGTATCCAAATGTAAACAAATGACATTACACATTATGAAATGGACAAAGTCCGACAATTATTTTAAGAATTTTTTATCTTTAACATTCTTTTTATAGATACAAATATTTAAGTAAACACTCTGTTTTATAATAAACAGTATTAAACAACATTTACCGGCCTGAGCATTTACTTAAATATTTGTATCTATAAAAAGAATGTTAAACATAAAAATGTCTTTATATATATATATATATATATATATATATATATATATATAATTATTTATTTATATATATATATATAATTATTTATTTAAAAATATGATTCCAACTCGCTACATAAGAGGTCTCATGTTTCAAAACAAGAGCCGAAAACTTCAAAATAATATTTGAATTAACTTGAGTTAAAGTAGGCTCTGTTCCATCTTCAAGCGAAATTTTTTGGGAATGACTTATTTCTGAAATTTACGAGTTTTAATAGTATGGTCAGAATTGAAATCAAAAATTTCCATGGTAACATCAAGGGCGGATTGTTTAGAATCGGCAGGGGTGGGGTGTTAATAATTTGTATCAGTATAGAGTTACTTTCATAGATGCCGGGTCACGGTAAGGTGGGGGTGGCTAAATTTACAACGGAGGAAGTTTTCGCATAGTCTGGCTGGAGCGTCTACGGAGATTTATTTATTTATTTTTATTTTATTCTTTTATTATATCTCTTTATGAAAGGGATTTGTGTATATGAAAAGGCCGTAACGTTTGTTATTTGACGACTTCATAAAGGGTTATCAATTTTTGTAAGTTATTAAAACTACGTATATGGGCTATGGATTTTAAAATTTATTTTTTTGTATGCGTGTTTTTAGCTAGTTATTCAGAGCGTAAGTTCGGTTGTGTCGGCAGAAAACCGTTAATTCTTGCCTGTTTTTATTGTTTAGAAGCTTAATAATGTATAGTTTCTCATGGAGGCACAAAGAGCATGGGTCATCCCAAGTTTTGCAAGTTCTAGTCCTGTTAATGATTTTCCATTTTACTTTAGATGTCCTATTTTTTTCTTTCAGGTGCCAAAAATATTTAGATAGAGAGGTCTGATGTCTAAAGTTTATGTTGTTGAAGGAGCATTTATGCTGCCTCCATCTGGTTTTAAAGGCATTTTTCGTGGACCCAATGTATATCATATTATTGTTAGTGTTCTCCGTGGATGATATAGTGCATTGGTATACCATATATATATATATATATATATATATATATATATATATATATATATATATATATATATATAACATACATTTGCTCTGAAAATACAAAATTATGTATAAAATATCTGTAGTCGAACACATAAAATCTTGTTCAAAATATATGAAGTTGAAACCATAAAATTTCGGCATTAAATAACCAATAGAAGTTGATATACCGCTAAACAAAATGAACCAACCAAAACCTATCGCCCTGTTCATTCTTATTTTTTTATCTTTTGCGGAAATGAATGGTAAAAAGTTGGCTGGGCCCGATGGCAAAAAGATAACTTTTACGAAGGCCTACAACGGAAAGAAAGTTGTCGAAAGCCATGACTACCGACATCTTGAAAGTACACGTCACATTAAAATACTAGTAGTTGTCTCTGTTTTAATTTGAACTTAGTTTGACACAAGGCCGCAAGAAAGGAGAACCCAGAGTCGGCCGAACACATTACTAATGAACAAGAATTACCCGACAACAAGGCGCCAACCTACTGTGATTTCTTCAAGTATATATCTTTTCGGAATCGAAAAGTCGATTCTTCCCGGATTAATTTGCATTTTAAGTATTATTGATTTGAATATGAAAACCATTGGGGATAGAAAAAAAATGTCCGCCATATCAGAATATCTGTATTATTAAGAAAGTGATTTTCAATACAATTATAGAGATTTTTTTACCGGAGACAAAAGAAAGAATTTTAAATGCGGAAAGGAATTTTATTCTCTTATCACGTCTCTTAACTTTTTTTTTTTTTTTTTTTTTTTTACAAAGTTTTCACCCAATTCAAGGCCCAGGAGCCACACAAGTCTGAGGGCTACTAAATGAGATTGTTGTATAAATGAAGGATATATAGGATGGATAACGGTTGGCTCTAGACTTAAAGTGGTAGAATATTATAGTGATTGGAGAAACATCCACTCGGGAGTCTGTTCCATTAAATTGCACCTCTGAGGTAGAAGCTGTTCGGATGGAAACTCTTTCTTGTCAATGGAACACGATAAAAATAAAGATGCAACCCTTCTGTGTATACGGCATGACGTATGTTCACGTGGCCGAGTGGTTAGATCGTTCGATTTCCAACAGGGTTCGATTCTCACCATGGCCTCCAATGTTTAAATAAAATGCCATCTATATCTATAATTCTCAAAATGTGTGTGTGTATGTATGTACGTGTGTGATCGGATGTCTTTTTGTGTATACCGGTCAATGTATTTGCTTATTATCAGAGTATGAATGAGTCGGCGAAGTGTTTAGCAATTTCTTCTGGCGGATTATCAATATTACGATTTCAGTCCTCATTGGGGATTTCGCACCCGTGTCCTAAACCTGTCATTATTCTATAGCCATTTCAATGAAAAATGTTCTGACGAACTATTATGCCTAGTTCCACGCGTTCATGCCTTCACATGACCGGATATCGGGTGTATAAAGGGTGGATACATTCTTATTCCTGGACAGATGGGTAAGATACTTGAAGTAACAGAGATGAGGTTCTGCAAAAAGATGCTGTGGATACCATGGACCGAACATATGAGCAACGACGAAGTTCCAGAAAGAAATGAAGAAAAGGACACGTATATGTAGCAACAGAAACAAATAGTTGAAAATATCTAGGTCACCTAATGAGGAAAGAGAGTTTGGAAAATCTGACACTCACAGGATATACTGAAAGCAAGAGGGACAGAGAAAAACAGCGCAAAACCTACATAGCGAGATTCATTAAATGGATGGCATGATTTACTAAGAGTTGGAAAGGAGAGGAAATTGTGGACAGCCACGATCGGCAACGTCCTGATGGGACACGACACGAAGAAGAAGAAGAAGAAGAAGAAGAAGAAGAAGAAGAAGAAGAAGACGAAAAAGAAGAAGGAGAAGAATTTCTATTACGGTGAAAAAAACTAATTAATCCAGATTGTGAAATCTAATTTTTTATTCTATCAGATTCATGGAATGTCGAGAAATAAATGTTTAAATCGTCTGGTTTCTAAAAATTCTGCAGAGGGCGCTTACGGAAGCTCGGACAGTAAAAGACAAATTGGTGTTCTTCGAGAATTCCTGGTGAAAGAAAAGATCCAAAGATTATAATGCTACCTGGATTTCACTAAAAACAAAATAATTTCCATGCCTGAGGATGACTGAATGTACAGTTGAAAGTACTTGCAGATTAAAAAAAGGACCTTATACAGCTTGTATTTATTAATAAAACAAGGATGATAACATTCATCGAGATAACATTCATTTTTAGCGTGATTGTCAATAAACAATAAAAATTTAAAACATTTTGTCTTATAATTTTTGCCCATCAGTATTATGGTTTTATATACACCTTTATCTATGTTTTAATTACTTATGAACAAACAAATGGTCTTACATATTCATTAAGTATCCTTTTTTGTAATCTTTTATTTTTTTTTTACCTAGTTTTTAATTATCGAGTACAATATATCTTACATAATACATTATACTTTTTTATTGTACTGTATAAAATTACATAGCTGAATTACTCAATATAATTTCTCTTTATATTAAATGAAGGTCTTATTTGATGACATTTGTGCGATCCAGCTTGTCCATATACAGTTTGTTAAGCTTCAGTAGATTATAAATTGTGTAAAGCTTTCACTGATCACCGGAATAAAATCCCAACGCTACAATTTTGAACCTAAACTTAATCTTCAAACTTGTTGTCTACAAAAACGGTAACGATTTTATCAAGACAATTTCTTTTCTCGCCAGAATCAATCTTACATATTTATGAGTCTACCATTCATCCATGCATTGAAGATTCCCGCCACATTTAATCGAGTTCTTTTGCTTTGCACCTAGAAAATTATTGGCAAAATCCAAAGGAGAACCTGACTAGTTATAGGTCTTGTTTTGGCATCTCATATTCTAATTATCTTCCAACCCGCGTAATGTCATTTCTCTGTGACTTTTCTATCAATATTTTTATGATAATTCTTATGATGAGCTTTATTTAGTCACATATATAAAGCAATATTTACGATTTTCTTTAAGATTATTTTTGGAGTCTGTTAATTTCTTGAAACTTAGATTAGACGCGTCATCTCTCGTTGAATCTGGAATGCCACAAATTATACTAACGTTAGTTTAACAAGTCGAATGCATATGAAACATGACTGAGCAATGAAAATCAAACACAAAAGTAAAAATACCAGAATTTCTTCTTTTTTTCTCTTCATCTCATTCTCTGATGATGTCTTAACAGAAGTAAAACATTAGATTGATAAACGTTTGCCATTTGTTTTATATCTTATTATTCTGTCAGATTCCAATCCATATTTGATCTAAATGCTACTAATGAAAGATAGATAGAAATTACTGTCTGACCTTTTCCTTAAACCTTCTTCCTAAATGCAATAGAATTATTTTTTTTTAATTATTACGCATATCTTAGGATTCTTTATTTCTCAGTCGAAGATCTTGGGAATGTTGATGGACTCTACTTTCAAAGATTTTTTTGGTCAAGAATCTTTAGTTTCGTTGTCCAAGAGAATCTTCACATAGAAGAAGAATAGGGAGGAGGATGAGAAGAAGAAGAAGAAGAAGAAGAAGAAGAAGAAGAAGAAGAAGGCAGTGAAAAAGGAGGGGTTTGACGAAGACAGTGAATAAGGAAGGGGAGAAGAAGACGACATTGAATAAGGAGGGGGAGAAGAAGAAGAAATTGAATAAGGAGGGGGAGATAATAATAAGAAGACATTGAATAAGGAGGGGGAGACGAAGAAGAAGAAGAAGACATTGAATAAGGACGGGGAGAAGAAGACGAAGACAGTGAATAAGGAAGGGGACAAGAAGACATTGAATAAGGAGGGGGAGGTTAATAATAAGAAGACATTGAATAAGGAGGGGGAGAAGAAGACATTGAATAAGGAGCGGGGAAGAAGGAGAAATTGAAAACGGAAGGGGAGGATAATAATAATAATAATAATAATAATAATAATAATAATAATAATAAGATATTGAATAAGGAGGAGGAGAAGAAGACATTGAATAAGGAAGGGGAGAAGAAGAAGACATTGAATAAGGAGGGGGAGAATAAGACATTGAATAAGGAAGGGGAGAAGAAGAAGACATTGAATAAGGAGGGGGAGAAGAAGACATTGAATATGGAAGGGGAGAAGAAGAAGACATTGAATAAGGAAGGGGAGAAGGAGAAGACACTGAATAAGGAAGGGGAGGAAAAAATAATAAGAAGACATTGAATAAGGAGGAGGAGAAGAAGACATTGAATAAGGAGGGGGAGAAGAAGACATTGAATAAGGAGGGGGGAAGAAGAAGAAATTGAATAAGGAGGGGGAGAAGAAGACATTGAATAAGGAGGGGGGGAAAAAGAAGAAATTGAAAACGGAAGGGGAGAATTATGATAATAAGACATTGAATAAGGAGGAGGAGAAGAAGATATTGAATAAGGAAGGGGAGAAGAAGAAGACATTGAATAAGGAGGGGGAGAATAAGACATTGAATAAGGAAGGGGAGAAGAAGAAGACATTGAATAAGGAGGGGGAGAAGAAGACATTGAATATGGAAGGGGAGAAGAAGAAGACATTGAATAAGGAAGGGGAGAAGGAGAAGACACTGAATAAGGAAGGGGAGGATAATAATAATAAGAAGACATTGAATAAGGAGGAGGAGAAGAAGAAGAAGAAGACATTGAATAAGGAGGAGGAGAAGAAGAAGACATTGAATAAGGAGGGGAGGAGAAGAAGGACTCGAAAAGACTGATGAAGGGGAAAGGTCATTGAAGAAGAAGGCATTGCAAATGAAAAAGAGGGAAAAATTTAAGAAGTCGACATTGATGAAGAAAGATCATGACATCGTATTACAATACTAATAATCTCAATGTATCGCCATTGAAACATGTTCATCGGTACCTACTGAATTTCATTTCATTCTTTAGTACGTGAAAGAAAGATAATTTAAGTAACTCTGGAGACACCATGATCATTGGTGCCAGACAGTGGGTTGGTCTGATTATTTCAAAAACAGCTAATCTGCTAGCATTTAGACGCGCGGGCATCTGTAGAATTTCCAGAAATGGATGTTAAAAAGCAGCAGTTCTACAGCTGATAAAATAGATTAGAATACTAAATCAATCTCATAGAAAGCAACATTGCCTCAAATAATAAATCTTTCTAACAGATTACAATATACAACATCTCTGGGCGCATATCTTGCTGTCTTTTTGAAGCAGGTGGGTCACAGCAACAGGCGACCACGCCTGGTAACATTCATGTCAGCTAAGAGCAAGAAGCAGAGGCTGAAATGCACTAAGCATAAAGGAAATGGCCAATAGATGATTGGAAAGACTTTGGCGCGATAAGTTTCAGTTGCATCATTAGCATGGTAAGTTCAGAATTTAGCGGAATCATCTATGGGCATAAGCTACCTTTTACCAACGATTCAAACAGCTGTTGGTAGTTTATTTTATTTTAAATCATTTCTCCAAAAAGCAAGGTAACAAAGCCACTAAGATGCAAGGTTTTAATTCTTTTATTAGGTTGGTGCAAAAATAATGACGTAATAATGTCGTTTTTCGACGTATTAACGTCAAAAAACGACATTATTACGTCATTATTTTTGCACCAACCTAATAGTTGTTGTTTTTTTTTTTCTTTTTTTTTTACAATTATTTTCAACCTGTTCAAACCCCAAGAGCCACTAAACATGGAGAGCTTATGTCGAACACGTATCTATACAGAGGTAAAAGACCTCGGATTGAAGGTGGACATGCTTGTCAACACCAGTTACATCCGAATTCTTCCCGTTAGCAGCGAGACAGCTAGGCGTGTCTAGTTACGAGCCTCCCTGTAACTGGGCAACTACGAGTCTTTGTAAGATGTCACATGCCAATAAAAGCAGGGTAGGGAAAATCATCGGTCAGAAAGAGTTGTGAGGAGGCAATCTGCCCGGACGCGGAGGAGATGCTGTTGTAGTATCTGTTCTGTGCTGGACACTCTTCCGTAGCTGCTTGGGTAGAATCATCGGATCTGTTTCGTAGAGTGGTTTTTTGACTGGCCATGACGAGCTAAGACCTAAGTGGAGACACTCGTGTTCCCCGCGTTAAAACTAACCTCATCTTGTGGCGCATCCTACCTCAGTGTGATTCAAGAGTAAATATCACATACGGTGTATCGTGAAGTCGATCCCTTGGTAATTTTGTTCCTCGAGTTGCTGTGGTTTCCAAGGCAATGTTATTTTTGTTACCTCCCGTCTCTTTCCTCTCTCTGCCTAAAGACATATGCCATTGGGAGATCAATCGTTTAGGTGTATCCACCTAATCTCAACTCACTTTTTCCTTACATTGCAATAGGGTTACAGTGCAAGAACCACATTTTGTGGGGATATGTATGGAAGGTAAATATTTACTTGAAAAGGTTAAGCTTGGAGTGATCGGGGAAGCATCCTCTTGGGAGTCGGTTCAAGAAACATCACTTCGTGGTAAGAAGCTGGTCGAGTAGAATTGACATCTCATCAATGAAGAACGAAGGGAATGGGTTGTTCGGTAGAGTATGTGTGGCATGACGGATTTTAGCCATGAAAGTTTGAACTTTTGTAAAAACAGTGCTTAGTATTATAAAGCTATTAATATTAGTGATTATACATAATATTCCACGACGATAGGACGACTTGGAGTTTAATATATATATATATATATATATATATATATATATATATATATATATATATATATATATATATATATATATATATATATATATATATATATATATATATATATATATATATATTTCATTCGATTCATATTTATCACGGTTTATTCATTATAGATTTATCTCATTCTGTTCATATCTATCTATCTATCTATCTATCTATATATATATATATATATATATATATATATATATATATATATATATATGTGTGTCTATCGATCTCCGTCTGTCCATATCTATCTATCTATCTATCTATCTATCTCATTCTGTTCATATCTATCTATCTATCTATCTATCTATCTATCTATCTATCTATCTGTCTATCGTTATCTGTCTGTTTATATCTATCTTTCTATCTATCTCATTCTGTTCAGATCTATCTATCTTTATGTCTATCTATCTCGCTTTAGTAGCATTTAGATCAAATATGGATTGGAATCTGACAGAATAATAAGATAAAAAACAAATGGCAAACGTTTATCAATCTAATGTTTTACTTCTGTTAAAACATCATCAGAGAATGAGATGAAGAGAAAAAAAGAAGAAATTCTGGTATTTTTACTTTTGTGTTTGATTTTCATTGCTCAGTCATGTTTCATATGCATTCGACTTGTTAAACTAACGTTAGTATAATTTGTGGCATTCCAGATTCAACGAGAGATGACGCGTCTAATCAAAGTTTCAAGAAATTAACAGACTCCAAAAATAATCTTAAAGAAAATCGTAAATATTGCTTTATATATGTGACTAAATAAAGCTCATCATAAGAATTATCATAAAAATATTGATAGAAAAGTCACAGAGAAATGACATTACGCGGGTTGGAAGATAATTAGAATATGAGATGCCAAAACAAGACCTATAACTAGTCAGGTTCTCCTTTGGATTTTGTCAATAATTTTCTAGGTGCAAAGCAAAAGAACTCGATTAAATGTGGCGGGAATCTTCAATGCATGGATGAATGGTAGACTCATAAATATGTAAGATTGATTCTGGCGAGAAAAGAAATTGTCTTGATAAAATCGTTACCGTTTTTGTAGACAACAAGTTTGAAGATTAAGTTTAGATTCAAAATTGTAGCGTTGGGATTTTATTCCGGTGATCAGTGAAAGCTTTACACAATTTATAATCTACTGAAGCTTAACAAACTGTATATGGACAAGCTGGATCGCACAAATGTCATCAAATAAGACCTTCATTTAATATAAAGAGAAATTATATTGAGTAATTCAGCTATGTAATTTTATACAGTACAATAAAAAAGTATAATGTATTATGTAAGATATATTGTACTCGATAATTAAAAACTAGGTAAAAAAAAAAATAAAAGATTACAAAAAAGGCTACTTAATGAATATGTAAGACCATTTGTTTCTTTAAGTAATTAAAACATAGATAAAGGTGTATATAAAACCATAATACTGATGGGCAAAAATTATAAGACAAAATGTTTTAAATTTGCATTGTTTATTGACAATCACGCTAAAAATATTGTAGATATTAGGTTGGTGCAAAAATAATGTCGTTTTCTCACATATTAACATATGTGAGAAAACGACATTGTTTTTTCACCAACCTAATAGATATAAAAATAGATATAAACAGACAGATATCGATAGATAGATAGATAGATAGATAGATAGATAGATAGATAGATAGATAGATAGATAGATAGATATGAACAGACGTAGATCGATAGACACATATATAGATTCTATGGAGAAAAAAATGTCTAGAATGACACAGAGAACCAATTTTTCTAGCAGCTTAACCAGCAATTGATTTAATATAATTATCCCATTTTTCAGTGACGTTCCCACCGCTGTAAATTTGCCTTCCTGTGCCTTTTCTATGAATACTTTCGTGGTACTCCTTCGGATGGGTTCTTCTCTAAGGACATTATGAACATAGGCACAATATTAAACTAGCGATGACGTCCCATCGATATACATTTCAAATGGCTAGATGTAATCGTAAGTGCATATGATAACAGTTTCTTTTCTCGCTTATATAACTCTTTTCTGATTACCTACTTCCACGCCAACTTTAATCTTCAAAAACGTAAGTACAACGTCAATCGCTATCTACCGTCCTCCTGATTACTCGCCTTTTGTTCTCTCTCCTTAGGAGGAGGAGCTTTCTCAAACATTTCTTCTTGAAGAGGTGTACTAAATTAAAAAGGGGATATTGGCTCATGCCTGGCACGATAAACACTTTCTTTAATAACACTTTCGAAATCAAATCAAGAATGGCGTATAACGACCCTATCTAAACAGGACTTGTCCAATTATTGCTTTTTAACTTTGACAGGGTTCGAACACGTTCAGGCAGCCATTTTGGGTGATGAATTTCTGGTTGGAGTGTTTTACATCGGAATTAAAGTTCCTAAAGCACATATAAATGCACTCGTTTGACCGTTGAAGATGGCGTCATTATCAATTGATTAAATTCTAATTCTAGCTAGCTAAAAATGCTGGAATTTAGTAACTTCGTATGTCCGCCTTTGTTTCCGGATTCTTCTACAACCAACACCACGTGTGTCTTAGTGGCTTTACTGCCTTGCTTGGTGTGAACTTGATTTAAAAAAATGTCAACGGAAAACTTTAGCCTAAGAAGGCGTAATTTATTCTTCTGGGGGATAGCATCAGCTATATATGTTCCAAAATGCCGAACCATCCAGAGAAACCAGTTATATCCAATCTGTAACTGGCGAATATATATATTAGGGCAGATCAATTTTGGATTCGTGGTATTGCACTCAGCTTGAAAGTTGGGGTTAGACCTTTTAAATAAAATAGATAAAATTCTTACCGTTTTTTTAGACAACAAAACGTTTGAAGATTACGTTTAGGTTCAAAAGCGTTGGTATTTTATTCCGGTGATTAGTCAAAGCCTTACAAAATTTATAATCTACTGAAGCTTAAATACTGTATACAGACAAGCTGCATGGCACTAGCACATTATTAGTAAATCATATATGCCATCACATCGAAAGGGACCTCCAATCGATTGTGAACTGAGGCAGGAATTGGCTGGTTAACTTTAACGCCTCAAAACAAAACTGCTCTCTATTAATCACCACAGAGATCCTTCCCTGCCCTCCATTAGAATGTCAGACGCTCAACTTCTCGAGAGCAACTCTCTGCGGCTGCTCGGTCTCACATTGCCTGCTGACCTAAGATGGAACAAATACATTGAGTCAATTGCTTCGTCCACCGCAAGGAAAGTTGGCTCCCTGTGCCGCGCCAGGAATTTTTTCTCCCCGGAATCGATCCTTCAAATCTACAAATCAACAATTCGCTCTTGCATGGAGTATTGTTGCCATATATAGTCTGGAGCCCCTTCTGTTTGCCTCGGGGTTCTTGATAAGATCCAGAGACGGATATGCAATATAATTGGCCCTGTTCTGGCATCTCGTCTGCAGTCGCTCTCTCACACACATGCAGTCGCATCTCTCTGTCGTTTTTACAAATACTTTCATGGTAATTCCTCTGAGAAGCTGCTTTCGCTAGTTCCCAGACTTCATGAATTCAAGCGTTCTACGAGGCTGGTATCCCGCTCTCACCCTTTCACTGTTGAAACTGTTAAATGTAGCCGTCTCTTCTACTCCAATAGCTTCATATCTCGCACCTCTCGCCTGTGGAACTCACTTCCCTTTTCCTGTTTCCCTGATATCTATAATCTCTATTCAAATGTAATGCCAATAGACATCTCCAGTTGCCTTGATCTATCCACTATCCTTCTCTTCATCCTTTCCTCTATCTGTTCTCGCTTCAAATCCTATGTAACCCCTTGCGTACCAGTTGCTTCCCGCTTTGCTTGGGGTGAAATGCTTTTTTTTTTTTAAACAAGAACTTCTTTTAATATAAAAAGAAATTATATTGAGCAATTCAACTATAATATAATGTGATTTTATGCAGTACAATATTATTTTGTCAATAAACAATGCAAATTTAAAACATTTTGTTTTATCATTTTTGCCCAGGAGGATTATGGTGTTATATACACTTTTATCTATTTTTTGTTTTTATTATTTATGATCTAACAAATGGTCTTACATATTCATTGAGTAGACTTTTTTGTAAATTTTTTACATTTATATTTTTTATATTTTACTCGTGGTGATTCATAAATAGAATTATGTTTCGGAAATATTTTTTATTCAATGTATCTGATAAAAAAAATATCAACTTTATTTGGATTTATTTGATCCGATAAAAAAAATATCAACTTTATTTGGATTTATTTGATCTGATAAAAAAAATATCAACTTTATTTGGATTTATTTGATCTGATAAAAAAAAAATATCAACTTCATTTGGATTTATTTGATCTGATAAAAAAAATATCAACTTTATTTGGATTTATTTGATCCGATAAAAAACAAATATCAACTTTATTTGGATTTATTTGATCTGATAAAAAAAATATCAACTTTATTTGGATTTATTTGATCTGATAAAAAAAATATCAACTTTATTTGGATTTATTTGATCTGATAAAAAAAAATATCAACTTTATTTGGATTTATTTGATCCGATAAAAAACAAATATCAACTTTATTTGGATTTATTTGATCTGATAAAAAAAATATCAACTTTATTTGGATTTATTTGATCTGATAAAAAAAAATATCAACTTTATTTGGATTTATTTGATCTGATAAAAAAAAATATCAACTTTATTTGGATGTATTTGATCTGATAAAAAAATATCAACTTTATTTGGATTTATTTGATTTGATAAAAAAAATATCAACTTTATTTGGATTTATTCTTGATATAACAAAATTTTCAAGTCAGTTTGTAAGTAAAAACTTGCATAAATTAGACGATTTTAAAACTAAATTCTCAAAACTTCAAGAGACGAATTTTTGTGTATAGGGGTGGAAGACACCGGTTAACCCTGGCCTTGATCGTGTTAAGATTGTAGTGATCGTGGAAACATCCACTTCCACAGGGCATTGTTTCGCGAGAGGGAGCTGCTCGAGTAGAACTTCTCACCGATGAAATACGAAGTGAATGTCGGTAGTTTGTTACGATGTAAGTGGCATGGCGTGTTCTTGCCTCAGCGGGAACAGGGACGAGCACGTTTCGTGAAAGTATCAGCAGAGCAGCTAGAGGCTTGCCAAATTCCACCTGTAGGAAAGAGATTGAAGGATGGGTAGAATAATTCGTCATCCACACGGGTTCGAAAACGCTTTTGAACTCTAGGCTGTAGAGAGAGTTCTGGGCAGCTCCTGGCCAGATATGACAACAGTAGGTCCATACGTGTTTCCGCTAAATTCTCAAGTTACCATTCTTGTAATGGTTGATGATATCACGAGGAATCAGGTACCTACTGCAGCGGTACAGGCAACCGACCAGCGACTTAGCAGCGGATTATATATACGAACTAGCAGCATAGCCCGGCGTTGCCCGTGCTTGATTCAAAAATCGTACGACTCATACAGCAATCGCTATCACTTGATTTAAAATATTTTTGCCCTTCCATGCCTTTAAAGGAGTGCCCTTTGCCGTGCTGATGTTGCTACATGCCTTACTTCTTGCCTATCTCACACTGTGAATTTTTTCTAAGCTTTAGTATAGAAAAATACATTAAATCTGTTACGAAAAAAGAACTAAACAAAATGAACACAAAACGATCAGCTTTAAAAATGGACTCGTAACTGGAAAAAACCGAATGAAAAAAGAATGTTAACAACAAATACTTTTTCACACCCAACCCAGTTCTGCGGATTCAGAATCAACGTTGAGTTTATGCAAGCGAATAAGCCAATTGGAGTAAAGTGCCATGCAGATTTAAATTTTTCCCACTTGTGACGAATGCAGCTATCGATTTTTTTTTTGCATGCTAGTTAACATTTGTGTCAGTCAGCTGTTGGCTCTCACGCTGGCCAATAGAATCTTCCTGCCTATTCGTGGCAGCCAGCCATTGGCTCTCACTCTGGCCAGTACAAAATGGCCGCAAACTACATGAAAACTGCCGTAGAAGCATGAAAAAAAATCGATTATTTCCACTATCGATGTGAGTTGGGAAATTCAAAGTCGGTCTTGGCCTTCCCGATAACTTGGAGTATGTGCATGTAAATTTTGGTGCAAATCCGTCTAAGATTGCCGCCGTGCATTCGTTACACACACACACACACACACACACACACGCACATCCTGCCTTTTATAGATAGAGATTCCATCAATCGCTATTTCCACGAAAAGAGTCCACACGAAATACATTCCTTAGTTCCACCAGTGCAAAACTTCATGGGTAAAATCCGTCATGACACACTACTAAAACCCCATTCCCTTTGCTTTTCATTGATAAGATGTCAATCCTACTCAACGAGCTTCTTCCCACGAACCGATGTTTCTTGATCCGACTCCTGAGAGGATGCTTCTTCCTGAGAACCACTTCCCTGTGGAACCGACTCCCAACAGG
This sequence comes from Acanthosepion lycidas, assembly GCA_963932145.1. NCBI lineage: Eukaryota > Metazoa > Mollusca > Cephalopoda > Sepiida > Sepiidae > Acanthosepion > Acanthosepion lycidas. Next base: position 16,948,454 of record OZ010589.1, read on the forward strand.
ATGTTTCCCCGATTACTACAAGCTTAACCTGCTCAACGTCAGGGTTACCCGGTATCTTCCACTCCTATACACACAAATGGCCTCCTGAAGTAGCCCTCTACCTCGAGTGACCCCCGGGCCTTGCAAAGAATGAACCTCTCTCTGTAAAAAAAAAAAAAAAAGAAAAATGTGCAGCGAGAGGCTTGCAACTTTTCATCTTTGAGAAAGTGATCGCAGGGTTGAAAATAATTCAGCACCCACAAGGTCGCGGAGATACTTTTAAACACTATCTTGACTCGAAAGTAAAGATTGGATAGCTCTTATCCATTTATCAGTAGTAATCCATTTTAATCTGCCTTCTATTTGCATTGGTTCATTTTGGTTTACGGCATATCAAGAGATCAACGAATTATTTAATGCTAGCAAGATTTATTCAGGATACGTTTTTATGAATAAAATAAGTATTCTTTTTAAGAAACCAATATGGTTTGGTTTATCTTGTTTTACAGCATATCAACGTCAGTGGTTTATTTCTACTCTTTCGTCGTACAGTCCGTGATCTCTATGTAAGTGTGTTCGTTCAGCGTTACAATTTTTGTACGCTTCCTTGGAGTAATGTCCATTGCAAACAATGGCCGTAGGACAATTAATCGACAAGTGTCTGGACGGAAAAAAAATCTGATGCAGTCACGAATGACGTAATATTTTTCAAGGCCGAACAAATTTTATCATGCACCCCGATAATAGATTCATATCACTGCCCAAAACTGCAAATGACATAATCTGAGTTAAAATAGAAATCAGTGGATTATTTAATGCCAAGATTCTCAGGATATTTTCATATGAATAGAATACTTATTATTTGTATGGAATCTGTTTTATACATAAGATTTCATTCCCGTATTTTTGTATAGAGGGTTTTCTCAAGGGTCAAATACATTGCTGGTAATTTTTTTTTTCAAAAATCTATTGCTGATAAGATTTGATTTCAAAAACTTGGATCCTTCTAATATATTTTTTTCAAAAGTCTATTGCTGATAAGATTTGATTTCAAAAACTTGGATCCTTCTAATAATTTTTTTTCAAAAGTCTATTGCTGATAAGATTTGATTTCAAAAACTTGGATCCTTCTAATAGATTTTTTTTTTTTTCAAAAATCTATTGCTATTATTTTTACTATGAAAATCTACTTTTATACTTCAATGGTGATTTGACCTTAGGTTGGAGAGTTAACAATTTGATCAATACTGGGACTCTAACAAGTGCTATCACCCCAAGTCAGGGTGGCCCTGGGAAAACTAGCAATTAAATGTTCCACAAACCTCAAAACCTCCCGATCAGCGGCCTTGCTGCCGGATGTAGTTTATCGTCATACCCAGGACGATATGGCCCTTGAAATGTACTGCAAAATAATATAAGAAAAAGTAAAAACATTATCAAACAGAGAGAACAATCATGACGTAATTATGTCGTTTTTTGACGTTAAAAATACGTCAAAAAACGACATTATTACGTCATTATCTTTGCACCAACATAATATTTATGAATTTATTATTATTATTATTATTATTTTTATGTAGCCGAGTGGTCATAAGGTTCGATTTTCGTCCCTTCACAGCCTGACTTTATTATGCTATCGTTCCGTCTCGGCCCCAGCGTGCGTCACATTTGGAAAGTGCCTGGAAACCATATCACGGATCGAGCCAAAATCTCGTCAGTGACATTGGGCAGACGAAGCTGTGTGCAAGCATGAAATCACAAGTCAGCGTGACCGAGGTTTTGAGCGTATCGGCGTTGTGCCAACTGTTGATCTTAGTAGATGATGCGCTCTCCAACAACCCCCCAACCCACCCCACCCCAGAAACCGTAGCTAAGGTTCGCTCAGTCCAGTTGCTGTATAAACCACAGGTGAACTCTGCTGGGTGTGGCTCAAACACGAATAGAGGTGAGCAGACATCTGCGCATCAGGAATTAGTTAACCGCCGTATCAGATGGGAGTGCTCGCACGACCTTTACGCCCTGACAATATCTCACATTATTACGTCATTATTTTTGCACCAACCTAATACTTTATTCGTATTTTTCCAATGAAACAATACCCAGTGCACATATTAGTACTTCGTATGCCTGCTTTTATTTTTTAGGTGTTTGATGCGATTTGGCATGGTATCCACTAATTTGGCGCAGTCCTCCTTGATTTTGGGGTCACTACACGACTATAATGGCCGTCAGGAGCTTCTCTTTCGTCATGCAGTCCGCGATCTCTCTGTAAGGCTGGCCAGTTTGTTCGTTCAGCGTTACAATCGTTACATCGCAGGCAATGGCCGTAGGACAATTAATCGAGTCTGGGCGGGATAAAAATCCGATGCAATCACGAATGATGTAATATTTTTCAAGGCCGAACAAATTTTATCATACACCCTGTTAATAGATTCATATTACTGTACACCACTGCAAATGATCGAATCTGAGGAAAAAATAGAAATCGATTACACCCTGTCTTTCCAGTGAATCTAAAACTGTCTGTATGATGAAAGAAAGGAAACTAAATTGGTTGTTTCAATTAATTTGCAGAAGGGTGTATAAAAACACTTGGTAGTAATAAAATATTGCAAAAATGCGACGGCATACCTACGTTTTGTGGCTGATCCTAACCTTTGTTTATGACTACAGTTCATCTATCCTCTGGTGGGAAAATACAACAGGACAATGAAACATGTCACAATAACGGATTTGTTCATATAAAACAGCTCTGAACTTTTTGAGTTAGCCTCACCTCATATTTCAATTTGGATTAACCTGGAGTCATGGATAGCGGCTAGGAATCTGAGAATTATTAAATTAGGGAATTATTAATTCAGGCTCTAGACGATTCTCCTGCATCTCTTCTGAACGGTCTCCCTGTTTCAGTTGGTGAATGCTGCCATAATACCTTGACTTCAGTTCATCGCCGGCGTTGCAAAGATTTTTGTTGGTCTCTCGTTCAACTACACCTCGCAAAAATAATCAAGGGTGTTGCAGTCTGGGGAGTTATGTGACTAAATGTAAGAGGTGATGTTGTCACAGAAATTGTCTGACAGCCATGACTGGGTTATCCTGCTTGTGTAGCATTATGCAGTGTGCTGTTGCCAGACATAGGGTCTTTCAACAGCCACCCTCTAGAGCCAGGGTAGCACTACCTCTTCAAGGCATTTGATGTAGGCCTCCGTGTTGAGTCTGAGGCTATAAATTCAGGAGTTCTTTTCTTATTAGAAAGATTAGGGTGATTTTTCCGAGCTACCGTATCTTCGTAATCACCATTAGACTCATCCAACTCTTTCCGAATTATCTGCACTCTCCGCAGATTGACACTAAAACATTCTGAAATGATCGCACAGGAACTTCCAGAATTGAGATCGGAAGCTAAAGTGACAACTTAACCCATGAGCTTCCAATCTCACTTCCTGTCAGTTAACTGCTACATCCCGCTTCCTCTAACCTTACAGGCATGAACTTCATTTCACTCCACATCAGGTTTGAGAAAACAGACGACCACCTTCATCGTCTGTCGAAATAGCCTATTCCCCACACGAAGTAAAAGGATTGTTTGATTAAATACATCAAGCTCTTTTTTGTCGATCAGTTCTAATATTTTCATAAAATTAGGATCCATTTGGATTAGATACCAACGGGTTTTGCCTTACACACATAAACACACACACACACACACACACACACAAGTATATATATATATATATATATATATATATATATATATACAAATGTGAAAGTACGAGGAGTAAGATTTCAGAGTTCAAAACATGAATTTAAAACAGGGCTCAATACAAAAGTAGAGCCGTAAATATTTATTTATTATGCAGTGTTATATTAGAACATGCACATACCCACTACAAAACTGTACATCTTGTTTCAACGTTAAAAAAATTTTTCTAACGTTTCATCAGGTGGAAAATCTCGATGCTACTAAAATAATTTATTCCGAAATGAAGTTAACGAAGCATATCTTCCACTTACGCCATTAGAAAGTTTCCCATAAAAGGCAACAAAGAATTTGCATGTGGAGAAAGAAAGGAAGCTAAGTGATTAGTAACAGCGAGAGAAGAGAAAGAAGAGGCAAAAGGCCAAGAAAAGGAAATAAAGTTTGAGAAAAAAAGAAGAAAAGAAGAAAAGAATAAAAGAGAAGTGAGGTGAGACAAACTAAGAAAGGACAAATTCAACCAACGGATTTCCGTCGAATCATACAATTCGTCGAATATATATATATATATATATATATATATATATATATATATATATATATAAAGAAAGAACAGTAAGATATATATTCCGGTGTTCTTATAGATATTTTTTATTTTTACAAAATAGTGCTCAATGTAAATTTACAGAACATTGATATTATAAATTAATTGATTTAAAATATGTTTTTTCGTTACACAGTTCTAACCATGTTTCAAAAATGGAAGATGAAAGCTTCGAATTTAATTTTGTAACTAAATTAAAGACATTAGTTCCATTTCATCCTCAAGCGAATTTTGGAGTAACTTTTAAAATTACTGGATCTTAAAGACACAGCAAAAATCATAAATCACGTTTCCCAGGATACAGAGAAATTCGAAGCTTTCAGCTTCCATTTTTGAAATATGGTTAGAACTGTGTAGCGAAAAAAACATATTTTAAATCAATTAATATATATATATATATATATATATATATATATATATATATATATATATATATACTAACTTGTTTAGCCCTTTAAGAAAAAAAAATCTACGTCATTTTATTTTATTTTTGCTATTGGGTAAACTTTTATTTCTCCCTTTCTTTTCTTTAACTTTCTCTCACCCATTCTCTCTCTCTCTCTCTCTCTCACTCGCGCGGGCGCGAGCTCTCTCTCTCTCTCTCTATCTATCTATCTCTCTTTCCAACCCTTTCTCTCTCTTTTTCTTCCCTTCTTTTTTTATTATTATTTTTTTTCCTTTTTCCTTTCCTTCTCTCTTCATCTATCTATCTATCTATCTATCCCCTTTTTATCCTAATATCTGTTTGGATGTATTAATTAATTTTCTAAAAACTTTCGGTCTGAAAAGATGAATATAACAATATTCATGAAATCAATTATAACCAAGATGGTTTTTAAGGTTTTCTTGATTTATCACTATATATATATATATATATATATATATATATATATATATATATATATATATATATATATATATATATATATATATATATATATATATATATATATATATATATATATATATATATATATATATATATGGTAAAGCAAAATCACGTACCATAGGGAATAATGTCTAAGAGTTTCTTTTGAGTGACCAATATTGATATTGAGGGCAAGACGGTGTAATGGTTAGCAAGCTTGTCTCGCTAGAACAATTACGACTGAATAGTGAGTTCGATCCTCACAGGGTGCCTCATACTTTCGGCCTTGTGCCACATATAAGCTACGCTTGGAAAATAAATATATTGAGGGCAAGAGAGATGGAGAAGGCAACGAGCATTTCGCTTAGCAAGGTCGATTTTACTGTCTTTAAACTACAATCTTCCATGAATCTCTCACGTACATTTATATCTGCTCATGGCGTATCAAATGTAAACAAATGACGTCACACATTATGAAATGGACAAAGTCCGACAATTATTTTAAGAAATTTTTTATGTCTATACATTCTTTTTATAGATACAAATATTTAAGTAAATGCTTTGTTTATAATAAACAGTATTAAACAACATTCACCGGCCTGAATGTCCGAGAAATTTTCATAAGAAATATTCGTTCTCGGACAGGAATCGAACCTGTATCCTATATGGAACCGTCATTAGCCTGAGGTGACTTAACCGATCGAGCCATGGAGAATCGTTTAATTAAGAAGGTCGATTTCACTGTTTTCGCGGGCATTCAGTTATGTTGTTAATATCCTTTAATTAATTTTACTCGTTTTGGAGGTTTTTTCCTTTGGATTTTGAGCTTGAACTCTGGGCGATTGTTTTTGCCTCAATTTCATATTCTGGGTTCTTTCTTCTTTTATTCCTCATTTTTCCTTGGGTACTGGTTAGTTCTAAACCAATCGAAATATCCAAGGTTTCTCCAAGCGTCTACCAACATATATATATATATGTGTGTATGTATGGTGATGCAAAAATCAAGCACTATAGGGATTAATGTCTAAGAGTTTCTTTTGAGTGGCCACCGAGGTCATTAGACCAGTCATATTAAACGCAAGAGAGATGGACAAGCCAACGAGCTGGACGCGCTTCTGCGATTGCGTGGCAAATGGCGAAAAACTGCTGAGAGACACACAAGATAGGAAGCTACGGAGACCCATGATCGCCAATGTCCCGAGAGGATGCGGCACATAGAAGAGGAAGAAGGTCTTTAAATCTTGTCAGTGGTTATTGCACGCATTTTGCCCTAAACACTTGGTAAAGGCATGTACTCATCTCTTACCCTTAAAATATAACCATATGACGGGATAGATTGTACATTTTTGCCGTGATTGGTCAATCAGTCTAGGATGGGAGAATGACCACTCTGAATTTGATACCTCCTACCAAGAGGTTATGGGCCAGCGTAGCGTAGTAATGTCCATTGCCCCTGAACAATGTCTGTCAGACATAGAGGACAGAGTCTTGCAACTGATCGATGCAAATAAGAATGAATATTGAGATGCAATGAATTCATCAAATTTCAAACAGCCTGACTAGATTTCACTGAGTGAACGGCCTTGCTAAAATTATCTAGAATATTATTAAACACTACAGAGGTTTCACAACTCTTTTCTCGTCCCCAAGAAACTACAATAATAATAGTAATAATAAAAATAAAAAAAAAATCTTAAGTCGGAAGATATAAACAGTTCATTAAGTCTGTCTGCCTTTTGTAAAGATCATTATTGCAAAGCAACTACCAGTCCCTTTCTAAATATTCCGTCTGTGCTTAATTGAGCGTGGGTTGATAGGCTTTGTGCGCGTATTAAGTGAATGAGGTGAGTCGGGTCAGGTCGATTTTTTCTCTCCCTTTCCTACCTGTTCGGTTTCTTTTCAGTCTGTAGAAGAACTATAAACATATTTATTGGTGTTTTCGATGGAGGAATTAATAACGTTGATAATATTTGTTTTTATTACTGTGTACTATTAATAATAATCGTCATCTGCCCGGTTTAGGAGATGTCGTAAAAAGAGAAACATTGGTAGGTGCTACAAAGGGCAGGAGGTGATGGAGAGCCGTGTTCACCCACGTCCTGAAGGCGCACGGACAAAAAGAAAAAGAAGGAGCAAAAGAAGAAGAACGGGCAGAAGAAGAAGAAGAAAATGTAGTAGAAAAAGAAGTAGAAGACGGTGCAGAAGAAAAAGTAGGAGGGAAAAGGAAGAAAGAGGACGAAGAGTAGAAGAACAAGTAGAAGGGTAGCAGAAGAGACAGAAGAAAAGGAGGAAGGGACAGAATAAGAAGAAGAAGAAGAGGAGGAAGGGTCAGAAGAAGAAGGAGGGAAAAAAGGAGAAGGTGGAAGAGGGGAGAAGACGAAGGGGAGGAGGAGGAGAAGAGGAAGAAGAAGTGGAAAAAGAAGTAGAAGACGGTACAGCAGATGAAGGAGGAGGAGGAGAAAAAGAAGAAGGAGAAGGAGGAGAAGAACAAGTAGAAGGGTAGCAGAAGAGACAAAAGAAAAGGAGGAAGAGACAGAAGAAGAAGAAGAAGAAGAAGAGGAGGAGGAGGAAGGGTGAGAAGAAGAAGGAGGAAAAAAGAAGGAGGAAGAGGGAAGAAGGGGAGGAGGAGGAGGAGAAGGCCAGGAGGGGAGAAGAAGAAGAAGAACAAGTAGAAGGGTAGCAGAAGAGGTAGAAGAAAAGGAAGAAGGATCAGAAGAGAAAAAAGAAGAGAAAGGAACAGAAGAAGAAGAAGAAGGAGGAAGAAGAGGGGGGAGGAAGGGGAGAAGAAGAAGAAGAAGAAGAAGAAGAAGAAGAAGAAGAAGAAGAAGAAGAAGCTACCTTTATGTCCACACCGTTTCAAATTTATTTTTTTGGTGGTGGTTATAAGGTCTTCCAATGGATCCGTTTTTTCTTCTAGAGTCTCAAACTGCATCATTTCTAGATAGGGGATTTTCGGCAAATTAGCGGCAAATGGTTGATAAGCCATGAAAAAACAATTTCGGATGATGTCTAGTTATGTGGTTGACATAGGAGATGACGAGAATGGTTGTCATCTCATTTCTAATGCTCGGATTCTTCGTCGTGATTCTGCTTTTGATGTCCAAGCACAAGCAACTCCAGTACCAGCATCAGCATGGACGGTGAACCACTGAAGCAAGTGTCTAGCTTCAAATACCTGGGAGCAACCCTATCAAAAGATAGCACCCTCTAAGCAGAAATCAGCACACTGATAGCCACGGTCATATTACCGATGGCCAGACAGGAAAGAATATCGAAGAGCAATATCAGCTTCAAGACCAAGTTCAAGCTCGATAAATTGCTGATCGTATCCATCCATTTCTACGTGCGGGTTATTTGGACACTCCTGGTTGAAGCAGGAAATATTATCCAGGAGTTCGAGAACAAATGCTTAAGAAAACTTCTCCCTATCTACTGAGAAAGATCCAAAGGATTGTGGGCCGAAATAAATCTCTCCTCGCCATTATTAAGCATCGGAAGATGTCATTGTTTGGCCCAGTCACACTGAATGACAGCCTCTGCAAGACCGTCATGCAATGCACTGTTGAACGCGAACGCGAGGAGAGAGGGCAACGCAAGAGCTGGTCTGACAACATGAGACGGACGTGTCAATGCCGGAACTCCTGAGAGCCACCGCCAACAGATCATACTTGAGATGATTGTCTATTCCTTCTGCCCTTAGGTCCCCACCCCGGGAGGATTTGAAGCAGTCAAAGAACTGACGTTGATGATAATGATGATGATGATGATGATAAGGAGTTGACTAAATTCCAGCATTTTTAGATTGCTGGAATTAGAATTTAATCAGTTGATAATGACCCCATCTTACAAAGGTCAAACGTGATCATTTATATGTGCTTTAGCAATTTAAATTCCGATGTAAAAGACCCCAGCCGGAATTTCTTCACCCAAAAAGGCTGCGTAAACGTTTTCGAACACTGTCCTGGTTGAAAAGCGATGATTGGGCAGCTGCTGTTGAGAGAGAATCGTTATTTGCCATTCTTTATTTCATTTCCAAAGTGTTATTAAAGAAAGAGTGTATCGCGCCAGACATGAAGAAGTATCCACTTTTTAATCTAGTACACCTCTTCGAGAAGAAATGTTTGAGAAAGCTCCTCCGCATCTGCTACTGGGGCCACAAAACTAATGGCTACATACAGAGCAATGTCGAAAGATTCGTGGGACGACAGGAATTTCTCAAAGATGTGAACATTATTCCGTAAATTAGAGAATAGAACTTAAAATGTATTAAAATATCTGCTGTCCTTAATCACACACACACACACACACACACACACACACACACACACACATATATATATATATATATATATATATGTATATAAGTGAGCAGTGAAGTCAACACTCAGAGGTCACAGGCTTTTTCATGCTAGACACAATCGACAGGCCACAAAAAAACAGCACTCATGGCATGATGATTGCGTCTAGCATGCAACAGACTGTCGCCTCTAAGTGTTGACTTCAATGTTCACTTTTAAATTTACACAAGCTCTATCTCTGATATCGAGAAATTTACCCCATAAATATAGCACACATTAAGACTATATTTCTTCAAATATATATATATATATATATATAAAGAGAGACAGACAGAGATAAATAGAGGGTAACAGACAACCTTAAATTTATAGAGAGAGGAACGGACTGAGATAGATAGATAGATAGATAGATAGATAGATAGATAGATAGATAGATAATGTACTTAAACTGTTTAAAGTGCTGTGCACGTCAATGTGTTTAATAAAGAAAGTGTTAAGTCGGCATCCGTTTCCTGCCAATTCTCGCTTGCACCTTCACCGGCAGATTTTTATTTCAAATTCAGCAACAAAATGGCGCATTGGAAGTGAAATTAACGACGCCGAGTCACGCACCAAGGAAATGGCATCCGTTGCCAAAATTTCACCACGAAATTCTCCTGGCAATCTGTTTTTGCTCAAATGGCTCTCGCGCAAATCCTTTGTTTCAAATTATTCATGCTCTACTACTGTGTGAACTGTTTTAAAATTTCTTTTGTTTTTCTCCGGTTGGCTTTAACTTTTCTACAGTTTTCATATTCGAATCCGATTTGTTTTTAGTTCAATAGTGCGACAGAGAAATGCGGAGAGGCAGTAGTAGAGCAAAAGATGACTTCCTAAACCGTGGCAAAGTATTAAGAGAGAGAATGTTTTCGTTAGAAAGAAAAGAGTACTGAACTGTTACGTAATATCAGTCCTCCGATATGGCAGTGAATGCTGGACAATCTCCTCACAGATGAAGAAGAGACTTGAAGCAATAGAAACAAAGAAAAGAGTACTGAACTGCTACGTAATATCAGTTCTCCTATATGGCAGTGAATGCTGGATAATCTCTTCACAGATGAAGAAGAAACTTGAAGGAATAGAAACAAAGAAAAGAGTACTGAACAGTAACGTAATATCAGTCATCATATATGGCACTTAATGCTGGACAATATTCTCACAGATGAAGAAGAGACTTGAAGCAATAGAAACAAAGAAAAGAGTATTGAACAGTTACGGAATATCAGTCATCTTATATGGCAGTGAAACATGGACAATCTCCTTACAGATGCAGAAGTCAATTGAGGCAACAGAAACAAAGAAAAGAGTAGTGAACTGTTACGTAATATCAGTCCTGCTATATAGCAGTGAATGCTGGACAATCTCCTCATAGATGAAGAAGAGACTTGAAGCAAGAGAAACAAAGAAAATAATATTGAACTGTTACGTAATATCAGTCCTCCTATATGGCACTGAATGCTGGATAATCTCCTCACAGATGAAGAAGAGACTTGAAGCAACAGAAACAAAGAAAAGAGTATTGAAATGTTACGTAATATCAGTCCTCCTATATGGCAGTGAATGCTGGACAATCTCCTCAAAGATGAAGAAGAAACTTAAAGCAACAGAAACAAAAAAGTGTATTGAACTGTTACGTAATATCAGTCCTCCTATATGGCAGTGAATGCTGTACAATCTCCTCACAGATTAAGAAGAGACTTGAAGCAACAGAAGAAAGAAAATAGTAGTGAACTGTTACGTAATATCAGTCCTTGTATATGGCACTGGATGCTGGACAATCTCATCACAGATGAAGAAGAGACTTGAAGCAACAGAAACAAAGAAAAGAGTAGTGAACTGTTATGTAATATCAGTCCTCCTATGTGGCACTTAATGATGGACAATCTCCTCACAGATGAAGAAGAGACTTGAAGCAACAGAAACAACGAACAGATTACTGAAATGTTACGTAATATCAGTCCTCTTATATGGCAGTGAATGCTGGACAATCTCCTCACAGATGAAGAATTGACTTGAAGAAACAGAAAAAAAGAAAAGTGTAGTGAACTGTTACGTAATATCAGTCCTCCTCTAAAGCTGTGAATGCTGGACAATCTCTTCACAGATGAAGAAGTCATTTGAAGCAACAGAAACAAAGAAAAGAGTACTGAACTGTTACGTAATATCAGTCCCCCTATATGACAGTGAATGCTGGACAATCTCCTCACAGATGAAGAAGAGACTTGAAGCAACAGAAACAACGAACAGATTACTGAAATGTTACGTAATATCAGTCCTCTTATATGGCAGTGAATGCTGGACAATCTCCTCACAGATGAAGAATTGACTTGAAGAAACAGAAAAAAAGAAAAGTGTAGTGAACTGTTACGTAATATCAGTCCTCCTCTAAAGCTGTGAATGCTGGACAATCTCTTCACAGATGAAGAAGTCATTTGAAGCAACAGAAACAAAGAAAAGAGTACTGAACTGTTACGTAATATCAGTCCCCCTATATGACAGTGAATGCTGGACAATCTCCTCACAGATGAAGAGACTTGAAGTAACAGAAAAAAAGAAAAGGGTACTGAACTGTTACGTAATATCAGTCCTCCTATATGAAAGTGAATGGTGGACAATCTCCTCACAGATGAAGAAGAAACTTGAAGTAACAGAAACAAAGAAAAATTACTGTAATGTTACGTAATATCAGTCCTCCTATATATCAGTGTATGCTGGACAATCTCCTCACAGATGAAGCGACTTGAAGCAACAGAAAGAAAGAAAACTGTACTGGACGCTTACGTAATATCAGTCCTCCTCTATTGCTGTGAATATTTGACAATCTCCTCACAGATGAGAAAATAGACTTGACGTAACAGAATCAAAGAAAAGACTACTGAACTGTTACGTAATATCAGTCCTCCTATACGGCAGTGAATGCTCTATAATCTCCTCACAGATGAGTTAATAGACTTGAATAACAGAAACAAAGAGTAGTGCACTGAACTGTTACGTAATAATAGACCTCGTATATGGCCGTGTATGTTGTACAATGTACTCAGATGTAGGAGAGACTTCTAGCAACAGGAATGTCGTTCTATAGAAAGATTTTGAGGATTCTCTGGCCCGAATATTTTTGCAATGTCGAAGTTTTCGACTATTTACATTTACTCTATTTATAGTCGGATTATCGTCCTAATGTTTTTTGTTATCACAACGTTTCGGTCCTCATGATCCCACGGCCTTCTCCAGTAAACATCGATCTGAGTAACCTACAGGGATTTCTGAATTGAAAACTTCATTTAATCCACAAAATTCAGACAGAAATTACCAAAATATTTTATTCTTATTAAGGAAATGAACCCACAGTTACATTTCTAAATTGATTAGTGGCTTTAGTTTGAATCCGACATTATTTATTTATAGTGGACAACCGTGTTTGACATAGACGCCCCGTTCTTTTTGTTTTGTTTGTATTTTTTATGAATGTATGTTATGTTTAGCCGCCCGCACACTTCAGAAAACATAAATAAGAATATGTGCACTCTGGCTGGGTTCGAACCCGCGTTCCGTTCGTATCAGAAACGACCGTTTGATCCGACAAGAAAATCTGCATTCTTTAAAAGGGTAGATATAATCTTGTTGAGCTGTGCCATTCTATTTGTCTTACCGGTCAGAAGCATACCTGTTCAGGCGCTGGTTTCAACTGCAAAGGGAGAAGCTGGTTCGAGCCGTATCGGAAAATTCATTTTTTTTTAATGCGGTTTTCTCGACTTCGCATTCCGGTAGACTTAATATTCACTGTTTAATATAAAAAGAAACTGGGCGTCGTTTTCAAACACGGGTATTTACTCAAAATAATTTTCGAATTCATAGAGATATAGGTTACTGGTTATGACGATAAACTACATCCGACAGCAAGTACTCTGTTAGGGGGATTTTGAGCAGCGTATAACCACTAATTGCTAGTGTTCTCTTGTCCACCTTGACCCGGGATGGTAGCATCTTTTAGTGTCTCTGCTATGTACAAAAATAAAAAAGGAAACAGTATGAAAGTATAAAAAAAACATTTTATAGTAAAATAGTCTTCTTCTTCTTCTTCTTCTCCTCCTCCTTCTTTTTCTTCTTTTTCTTCTTCTTCTTCTTCTTCTTCTCCTTCATCTTCTCTTCCTCCTCCTCCTCCTCCTCCTTCTTCTTCTTTTTCTCCTCCTCCTCCTCCTTCTTCTTCTCCTCCTCCTTCTTCTTCTTTTTCTCCTCCTCCTTCTTCTTCTTCTTCTTCTTCTTCTTCTTCTTCTTCTTCTTCTTCACCATGCGAGAATCCATAAAAATAAATGATATATATTCATAATTATATATTATATATATTTTTATTATATATATTTGTTATTAATTTATATATTATATAAATGCTATGATTCCACATGTCATTCCCCCAGCTATGGGTTAGTTAGTAAAATTTGTATCGTCTTGTTATATATATTTATTTATTCAGTTCCAAAAATATTAGATACTTTTATTAAAATGATTATTAAAATTATAAGTAATATTAAACCTTCAAACATAAAAATATAATTTTAATAATTCTTCTATTTAACATATTTTGCTTGTGTTGAACTTATATGCGTTTTTCAACTCATTGGTGGATTTTTGTTTGATCTGTTTTTTTCTCAGTCTCACACCATGTCCACCACAGAGCCTACGTCTAAGCATTCCAGAGTGAGGTACAGCACAGCAACAGACCACTAGGCACACCTAAACTGAGGTACAACGACACTGTTAAATACAATCTTAAGAGATACTACATCAGCCTTGATAGCTGGGGAAAATACTATCCAAGACCGTGCAACCTGGAGGAGAACTTTCAAAGAGGGCATCGATGTCTTTGAGAACAGGCGTACCAGTCTCCTCATTGAGAAACAGACCAAAATGAAGACTAAAAGTGGCTCTCTGAACCCACTCTATCAATGGGGTATCTGCAATAGGGCTTACGGCTCTAGAATTTGACTCTACTCTCACGAAGGGACTCAGCGGTAATGTGCCGATTGCATACTCATGCATTGGCTCACGACGCGAGAATCCATATATACAGGGTGACCCAAAAAGTGGGAACTTTTTAACAATCCAATAAAACCAAGGGTGATGGAAGAAAAATATTTTGTTCATAGTAATTAAAACCTTAATACATGCCATTTAAGAAACAATGATGGAATTTTCATTTCTTAAAAATTACGTGCTGTAAATGGCATCCTCCTGTACGAATGCATTCTTCATATCTGCTGTTGAGATTCCTCATTGACTGGTGCAACATCTCAGCTGGGATACTGTGAATTTCATCTTGAATTCTAAATGGCGAAATGTTTACTTGCTCAAGGTCAGTGTCTCGCAGTGTTGTCACTTGCTCATGTCTGACAATATGCACTTCAAAAATTCCCGTTTTTTTGGGTCACCCTACATATATATATATATATATATATATATATATATATACTCATGCATTGGCTCACGACGCGAAGGCATCGATGTCTTTGAGAAACGTGCCAAGAGAAAGACCAAGAGTGACACTCAGAACCTACTTTATCAATGTAGCATCTAAAATTAGGCTTGCGGCTCTAGACTTGGGCTCTGCTCTCACGAAAGGACTCATCGGTAATGTGTCGGTAGAAAACCCATGCTTTGGCTCACGACGCGAGAGTCCATACATAATTATAGTATAATGACCAAAAATACATTTTCTGTACTTGAAGGCATGCAATTGCGTTCAAAATATTTAAATTTCGGCATTAAATAACCCATAGAGGTGTTGGTATGTCGCTAAACAAAATGAACGAAACAACCAACATGGAACCACCTCCAAGTTACTGTTGTTCCAAGTCCCGAAATGGTAGCACCTGTTAAGGTCCCAGCTATGGCCAAATAGCTAACCCCTAAACAAAAACAAAACAATATGAAAGTATAAAAAAATATTTTTATGGTAAAAATACCATCAATACATTTTATAGAAAAGAATTACTAATAGTATATATGTATATAAAATTAGCAACAATATATTTTATAACTAAATGACCAACAATGCATTTTATCTGTTGTTGATGGCATTAAATTGTGTTCAAAATATTTAGATTTCGGCATTAAATAACCAATAGATGTGTTGATATGCCGCTAAACAAAATCAACCAACCAAAATTCAAATATTTAGATTTCGGCATTAAATAACCAATAGATGTGTTGATATGCCGCTAAACAAAATCAACCAACCAAAATTCAAATATTTAGATTTCGGCATTAAATAAGCAATAGAGGTGTTGATATGCCGCTAAACAAAATCAACCAACCAAAATTCAAATATTTAGATTTCGGCATTAAATAACCAATAGATGTGTTGATATGCCGCTAAACAAAATCAACCAACCAAAATTCAAATATTTAGATTTCGGCATTAAATAACCAATAGATGTGTTGATATGCCGCTAAACAAAATCAACCAACCAAAATTCAAATATTTAGATTTCGGCATTAAATAACCAATAGATGTGTTGATATGCCGCTAAACAAAATCAACCAACCAAAATTCAAATATTTAGATTTCGGCATTAAATAACCAATAGATGTGTTGATATGCCGCTAAACAAAATCAACCAACCAAAATTCAAATATTTAGTTTTCGGCATTAAATAACCAGTAGATGTGTTGATATGCCGCTAAACAAAATCAACCAACCAAAATTCAAATATTTAGATTTCGGCATTAAATAACCAGTAGATGTGTTGATATGCCGCTAAACAAAATCAACCAACCAAAATTCAAATATTTAGATTTCGGCATTAAATAACCAATAGATGTGTTGATATGCCGCTAAACAAAATCAACCAACCAAAATTCAAATATTTAGATTTCGGCATTAAATAACCAATAGATGTGTTGATATGCCGCTAAACAAAATCAACCAACCAAAATTCAAATATTTAGATTTCGGCATTAAATAACCAATAGATGTGTTGATATGCCGCTAAACAAAATCAACCAACCAAAATTCAAATATTTAGATTTCGGCATTAAATAACCAGTAGATGTGTTGATATGCCGCTAAACAAAATCAACCAACCAAAATTCAAATATTTAGATTTCGGCATTAAATAACCAATAGATGTGTTGATATGCCGCTAAACAAAATCAACCAACCAAAATTCAAATATTTAGATTTCGGCATTAAATAACCAATAGATGTGTTGACATGCCGCTAAACAAAATCAACCAACCAAAATTCAAATATTTAGATTTCGGCATTAAATAACCAATAGATGTGTTGACATGCCGCTAAACAAAATCAACCAACCAAAATTCAAATATTTAGATTTCGGCATTAAATAACCAGTAGATGTATTGATATGCCGCTAAACAAAATCAACCAACCAAAATTCAAATATTTAGATTTCGGCATTAAATAACCAATAGATGTGTTGATATGCCGCTAAACAAAATCAACCAACCAAAATTCAAATATTTAGATTTCGGCCTTAAATAACCAACAGAGGTGTTGATACACCGCTAAACAAAATCAACTAACCAATATGAAAGATCTTTTTTATGACATTAATCCATATTATATGCTACAATTTCTTAAAGAAATCAGACTGTATTCCAAAATATAACTTTAACAAAAATACAACATAAAACACATATCAACGCCTGTAGTAATTATGTCGACACGAACATGTAATGGGTGTTCCAATAATTTGGACCGACTTGAAATGTGGATTAAATTTAAGCGTCTAATGATTTTTTCCTTTTTCTTTCAGATTTGGCAGACATTTGGGCGATATTATTTTTCACACATAATCGCCATGACTTAAATAACATGATCCAATAGAGAAATAAATAATTTTTTACCAATAACACTGATTTATTTACTGCTGACTTTGATCTTTCTTAATGAAACACTCTTATATATAATCCGTCTTAATGAAAACCATATGCACAGAAGCTACGATATGTATTCCGTTGTGAAAGCAGAATAACATTTATTACTTCAAAGCTCCCAATAAAATTGAATTTCGACATAAATGACCCATAAGGATGTTGATATGCCGTTAAACAAATCAAATCAAATCAAAAATCATAAAGATCTATATGCTCATATTTACCAGTTACTGTAGGTTTATCTAATCGTATTAAGAACATAATGTCTAACAGTACTGGAAAATGTGTCAGTGGCAGAAGCAAATAAAAGTCTGCGATTGCGAAGAAGATTCCTACTACGGATTTTCTTCTCCTTCCTTCAATCCTCTGTGAATACGACTGTTGCTGGCATTAATTCCTTCTTATCAAAATGGTGTTCTTCAAATTCCGGGATTTAGCTGAAGTGGCTTAGCGATTACGAGCCAAATCGTAGCTAGGTAGAAGAAAAGAATGTGATGGAAAGGTCGCAAGGTACGCTAGATGTCGGGGGACGTAAGTTATTTGCGGACACAGATTAGAATAAAGATTGACCTCCCTTCCAAAAATAGGGAAGATTTGCAAAGATCAGCGAAACAAAAGCGTTAGGGATGGCAGTCGAGCGAGTAACGTGATTTGGGTTTAGATTGGTTTGCTTTATTTTGTTTTACAGCATATCAACCTCAATGGGTTTTTTAATGCCGACAACATTTTTAGGATAGATTCGTACAAATGGAATATGTATTCTTTGGTTTAGTTTGGTTTGGTTTATTTAGTTTTACGGCATATCAACTTCAATGGGTTATTTAATGCCGACAACATTTTTAGGATAAATTCGTATGAAGAGAATATGTATTCTTTGGTTTAGATTGGTTTCGTTTATTTTGTTTAACGGCATATCAACTTCAATGGGTTATTTAATGCCGACAACATTTTTAGGATAGATTCGTATGAATATAATATGTATTCTTTGGTTTAGATTCGTTTGGTTTATTTTGTTTAGCGACATATCAACCTCAATGGGTTATTTGAAATTGTTTTCGACGAACTCCTGAATCTGGTTGTTATTAGATAAAATTTTCCGCCATCTTTGCAGTGATCGAAAACGGTAACAATCCTCTGGTGCAAGGTCAGACCAATATGGCAGCTGATGGGGGGAGAGGAATCCAAGCGAGTTTCAAAATAGTCTTGCTGTATACGCGTTGCGTCGTCAAGTCGTTGAAGACCATTATTCCTTTGATAATTACGTTGCTACTGAAGTACAAGAACAAAAACAAGTATTATAGTGTTCTTCGTATTTATTCTCAACTGACCCATATTTTTCGGGGTTGGGATGATGCATTCGCCATTACAATGGCTCCGCAAAACGGAAATTGCATATGAGAAGAGGACTGCTTGTGGAAGATCTAATAAGTGTATACCAGTTTACATTTAACACGGACAAATGTGCGTGATATGATGATGGGTTTTGATAAAACACTTGTTAAATGAAAATATATACTTACTTATCTATCTATCTCAACCTGTTCAAGCATGTCTGTCTGTCTGTCTCACTCTGTTCATGTTTGTTTATCTATCTCAGTCTGTCTGTATCTATACACACACACACACACACACACACATATATATATATATATATATATATATATATAAATTATTAGGGGGATTTGATAATTATAATTAAGTAATTCATCGAGCCTGAAAGAAACCTCAACAGAATGCAGAGAGCATTGGACGGCCGTTTGGTCCTATATTTGGGACTCATCAGCATTGCGCATCCATTACCGAGAATTGCAAACGTCTTACCAACTGTTCCACCGGGCCTCGGTAACGAAGAGATTGCAAATCAGACTCAATATAGCGCCGCTCGCTCACATATTCTGTGGTGGAACTCAACTGAGTTTCACTATAACTATAGGACTGTGCCCCCAGGAGCCACGACAACTATCACCAAACCGCTCAGACTTGAGCATTAGAAGCCGGTTCAAGCAATGATATACAAGTGATAGAGATTATTAGGAGGCCCATTGGAACAGTTGATATGTCGTTTGCATGATAACCTAACTTTCCGGGTTTCAATTCTCGGTAGTGGATGCGCACTGCTGATGAGACCCAAATATAGGACGAAACGGCCGTCCAGTGCTTTCTGCATTCTGTCGAGGTTTCTTTCATACTCGATGAATTACTTAATTATATGTATAAATATTTTCCCTAAATTCATGAAAAAAATCATAAAAATTTCTTGTGGTTAGCATATTATTGAACCAAATTTTGTTTTGTATGAAGATAATGATCCAAAACAACTCCAAACTTATCTAAAATCAAAGGAAGGTAAAGGGAATTTTGCAAGTTATAAATTGGCCTCTCAGATCTTTCATCAAATGAACTAGTCTGGGACGAAATTCTTCGTAAAGTTCGAAGTGAACTAAGAATAAGCAAGAATTGCTTACACATTTTCACACTGCTTCGGAATCACTTCCACCAAAATACTTTTACAAGTTACTAAAAATGACGCCAAGAATTTGTGCTTCTGTAATTAATGGTCATGGTGGATTCTTTGATGAAAAAATATATAAATTTGTTTTAATAGTAATTATGATTATTTTACATACATTTTGGTTTAAATTAATGAATAATTGCATTCAAAAATAGAAAAATATCTTTTATCTTTAAAGACATTAAAATTGATTCATTTTGTTAGTTTAGAGGAAAATTTCAATATAGCTCCAAACTTTTAGTAGGTAGATGCAATCATAAAAACCACAATGACGCCAACTATGGCAATGTGTCTCGCCGTTCTGTCAATAAGGTTTTGTTGTTTGCAACAAGGTTTGAACATCATCATCTGGAAAGAGGGGCCCATAGTAATACACAGGTGAGTTGCGCACCATACAGACTCAGTCCAATCCAGGATACAGAGTTTGTGTCATATATGCATAATACCTATAAAATCAAATTCTGGTTTCAAGGGTCAACTTAAGGCCCATAAGCACCGAAACGAGACGGAAGCCATTAAAAGTGATGCAAAAGATAAGTAGACGGCTCTCATCTGAGCTAAATGTTGCAATCACCATATATGAATATGTGTGCCCAGGTCAATCAGAGGTTCCCCACCTCGAAGAGCCCACATGATTTTAAGCGTAGCTTAAGTGTAACACAAGGCCGAAAGAGCGGCGTACCCAATGAGGATCGAACTCACTACTCCGTCGTAATTGATGTAGCAAGATAAGCTTGCTAACCATTAAACCACGTCGAAGTGCTCACATGATTTTCTAAGCGTAACTTAAGTGTGACACAAGGCCGAACGTGTGGAGTACCCAGTGAGGATCGAACTCACTCTTCAGTTGTAATTGATGCAACAAGACAAGCTTGCTAACCATTACACCACCTTGAAATGCTCACATGATTATCTAAGCGTAGCTTAAGTGTGGCACAAGGCCGAAAATGTGAGGTACCCAGTGAGAATCAAACTCACTATTCAGTCGTAATTGATGTAGCAAAACAAGCTTGCTGACCATTACACCACGTCGAAAGGCTCACATGATTTTTAAGCGTAGCTTAAGCGTGGCACAAGGCCGAACGTGTGGAGTACCCAGTGAGGATCGAACTCACTCTTCAGTTGTAATTGATGCAACAAGACAAGCTTGCTAACCATTACACCACCTTGAAATGCTCACATGATTATCTAAGCGTAGCTTAAGTGTGGCACAAGGCCGAAAATGTGAGGTACCCAGTGAGAATCAAACTCACTATTCAGTCGTAATTGATGTAGCAAAACAAGCTTGCTGACCATTACACCACGTCGAAAGGCTCACATGATTTTTAAGCGTAGCTTAAGCGTGGCACAAGGCCGAAAGTTTGGAGTACCCATTTAGCATTGAACTTACTCTTCAGTCGTAATTGATGCAGCAAGACAAGCTTGCTAACCATTA
Source organism: Acanthosepion lycidas (assembly GCA_963932145.1). Taxonomy (NCBI): domain Eukaryota; kingdom Metazoa; phylum Mollusca; class Cephalopoda; order Sepiida; family Sepiidae; genus Acanthosepion; species Acanthosepion lycidas. The sequence continues at coordinate 16,969,782 of OZ010589.1, forward strand.
CACCACGTCGAAGTACCCACCTGATTTTCTAAGCGTATCTTGAGTGTGGCACAAGGCCGAAAGTGTAGAGTACCCAGTGAGGATCGAAGACACTATTCAGTCGTAATTGATCTAGCAAAACAAACTTACTAACCATTACACCAGGTTTAAGTGGTCGACCTTAGCATGGATATATCTATATCTATTCAAACATATGGCCACAGTTTTCTTCTTAGATAACTTGTATGTTTGCAATTCGGCATTGCAAATAAATGCGTACCTATAACTGAATGAAATGTATCTGTACTTTATATTTTGAAGAATAAAGTTGACAAACTAATTAAGACAATCTAATATATATATGTATATGTGTGTGTGTTTAAACAGTGAAATTGATTTTCTCCAAATAAACTCTTTTAATCAATAATTTTAATTAGCTACATCAATGCAATCACATTAAGACGGCTGCATTTGAATGTGACACACATCAAAGGAAAGTATCCCAAGTGTACATAGCAAAAAGGTTATATTAACACATTTGTACCTTTTTTTTCACACTCTATTACTTCATCTTTCAATATAATGCTGTGC
>OZ010589.1:16975351-16980351 GCA_963932145.1 Acanthosepion lycidas
TATCTAAGGCTCCACTATATTTTTAATATTGGTTCTTCCGACAAAACCGTCTTTAACCTGTGGAGGTAAAAAATATAGTTAATAAGATTTCCTACATGTTTCATGTTCAAGTAGGCTGGCATCTCACTCTCACTATTTCACTGTCGAAACTGTTAAATGTAGCCGTCTTTTCTACTCCAATAGCTTCATGTCTCGCACTTCTCGCCTGTGGAACTCCCCCCACTAATCCTGTTTTCATGATAGCTATAATCTCCAACTATTCAAATTTAATGTCAATTGATTTAATGTCTCCACATGCCAAGATCTATCTGCTATCATTCTCTTCATCCTTTCCTCAATCACACCTCTTTGCTCTCGCGCCAAATCCTATGTAACCCCTTGCGTGCTAGTGGCTTCCGCCTTGCTTGGGTGAAACGCTTAAGAAAAAATAAATAAATACTGCTACTAGAATTTTTAGTTCCGTAAGAATCGCCACACTTTAAAGGCTAAATACGTTTGGCGAGAAATTACATATTTCTATTAGCTCCTTTTTCTCAGATCAATAATTACAAATAGGGTCTCTTTTTCCACCTCTCTCTTTCCACCTCCATCTTCCCACCTCTCTCTCTTTCTCTTTCCACCTATCTCTCTCTTTCCACCTCTCTCTTTAGCTTCCAACTCAACTTTCAATATTTCTCTCTTTCCACCTTTCTCTTTCCATCTATCTCTCTTTTCCACCTCTCTCTCTCTCTCTCTTCAACCTCTCTCTTCCACTTCTCTCTTACTACCTTTCTCTCTTTCCACCTTTCTCTTTCCATCCTTCTCTTTCTACCTCTCTCTCTCTCTCTTTCAACCTCTCTCTTCCACTTCGTTCTTTCCACCTTTCTCTTTCCATCTCTTTTTTTTGTCTCTATTTCAACCTCTCTCTTTCTCTATTACACTTCTCTCTTTCCACGTTTCTCTCTTTCCACCTTACTCTTTCCATCTCTCTCTCTCTCTTTTCACTTCTCTCTCTTTCAACCTCTCACTCTCTTGCACTTCTCTCTTTCAACCTTTCTCTTTCCATCTCTTTCTCTCCACCTCTTTCTTTGTCAACCTCTCTCTATTCCACTTCTCTCTTTCCACCTTTCTCCATTTTCAGTTTTCTCTTTCCATCTCAATCTCTCTTTCTATCTCTCGCTCTTTCAAACTCTCTCTCTCTTCCACTTCTCTCTTTCCACCTTTCTCTTTCCATCTCAATCTCTCTTTCTATCTCTCGCTCTTTCAAACTCTCTCTCTTCCACTTCTCTCTTTTTACCTTTCTCTTTCCATCTCTCTTTTTCTTTCTGCCTCTCTCTCTCTCTCTTTCAATCTCTCTCTCTCTTGCACTTCTCTCTTTTCACCTTTCTCTTTCCATCTCTCTTTTTCTTTCTGCCTCTCTCTCTCTCTCTTTCAATCTCTCTCTCTTGCACTTTTCTCTTTCCATCTCTCTCTCTTCCTGCCTCTCTCTGTCTCTCAATCTCTCTCTCTCTCTTGTACTTCTCTCTTTCCACCTTTCTCTTTCCATCTCTCTCTCCACCTCTTTCTTTGTCAACATCTCTCTATTCCACGTCTCTCTTTCCACCTTTCTCTCTTTCCACCTTTCTCTCTTTCCACTTTTCTCTTTCCATCTCTCTCTTTCTATCTCTCGCTCTTTTAAACTCTCTCTCTCTCTCTTCCACTTCTCTCTTTACACCTTTCTCTTTCCATCTCTCTTTTTCTTTCTGCCTCTCTCTCTTTCAGTCTCTCTCTTGCACTTCTCTCTTTCCACCTGTCTCTTTCCATCTCTCTTTTTCTTTCTGCCTCTCTCTCTCTCTTTCAACCCCTCTCTCTCTCTTCTACTTCTCTCTTACCACCTTTCTCTCGTTCAACCTCTCTCTTTCCGCCTCTCTCTCATTGTGTGTGTGCTTAGTAATATTTCTTAAGAAAGAATATTTAAAATATTAAAAAATATTGTGAATAAGATTTTAAAATACGAATTATTTATACAGTAAGTATTGTTGGTTCAAATTTCTTCAGACAAGATTTTAATGCTGAAATCAACTTCAATGTCTTAAAACCTGAAAGGTCAGTGACAACGAGTTAAGGGTAGACTGGATTTCTAACAAAACTTCGTCGTTGTTCAAAGGTTCGGTTTATGGTACCCCAGCATCCTCCTGTGTAACCACATTTTTTATGCTTCAAGTTTTTCGCAATTTCTGAGAAGATTTTCCACCATCCACTGCCATATAGAGGATTGACATTACATAACAGTACAGTACTCTTTTCTTTGTTCTTGTTACTGTCACTTGCATCATCTGTGAGCAGATTGTCCAGCATTCACTGCCATATAGGGGGACTGATATTACGTAACAGTTCACTACTCTTTTCTTTGTTTCTCTTGCTTCAAGTGTCTTCTTCATCTGTGGGGAGACTGTCCAGCATTCACTGCCATAGAGGGGGACTGATATTACGTAATAGTCCAGTAATCTCTTCTTTGTTTCTGTTGCATCAAGTCTCTTGTTCATCTGTGAGGAGATTGTCCAGCATTCACTGCCATATAGGAGGACTGATATTACGTAACAGTTCAGTACTCTTTTCTTTGTTTCTGTTGCTTCAAGTCTCTTCTTCATCTGTGAGGAGATTGTTCAGTATTCACTGCCATAGAGGGGGACTGATATTACGTAACAGTTCAGTACTCTTTTCTTTGTTTCTGTTGCTTCAAGCCTCTTCTTCGGCTGTGAGGAGATTGTCCGACATTCACTGCCTTATAGGAGGACTGATATTACGTAACAGTTCAGTATTCTCTTTTTATTCCTGTTATTCAAATCTCTTTTTCACCTCTGAGGAGATTTTACAGATATCACGTAACGGTTTAGGACTGTTTTACTTGTTTCTAACGAAACTTTTCTGTCTCTTAATACCCTGCTTAGCTTTTGGAAGGTATGTTTGAATATCTCAATGCGCCTTCGTATTCCAGTGCTACGCTTTTGGTCCTCGCTTAATAAACTTCAGATATATTTACATTTTTGTACTTTTTGCATCTCCGATTTGAAATTTGCATCTTAGGCTCATTCTTTTTCTAACAACCATGCATTCTGTCTTCTTGCAGTTAATTTTTAATCCTTTCTTCTCACATTCCTTCACTACTTTCTACGTACAAGTTTTTGTAGTTTTCTTTCTGTGTCTGCTATCAATACTGTGTCATCTGCATATTTTATGCTGTTACGATTATGGCCGTCAATAATGAATCCTGTTAGGACTTATTAATGTTAGACATTTTCATGACGGTCGTCTTCGAGTATAGAATCCAGAGGTTGGCAGTGAATATTTCGGAGACAGTAGGAAAGCGTAGTTCAGGTTCGCAGTCGATATCTTAGCAGAGCGTAGTTCTTCCTTCTATCCTCTTCGCCTGGCAAGTTAGCGCTGGTCCTTCCGGTAGGTTAAACAAAGATGGCCGCCTTTATACACGACGAATACAATGTTCTGCGGCTTCTGATTGGTTAAGCTTCTATTGGTAGACTATAAAGGAAGTTGAGTCATTTGGATTATCTCACTAGTCATATCTATATACACAAAAAACCGCAACATGCTGAACGAATAATTCGTTCAGCATCGCTTCGCTGTACAGGTTGAATAAGTCCGGCGAGAAGGCACTTCTTGTCTTACGCCCCTTTATATTTTCATATATCTACTGAACTAATTTTGTATACGTATGCAGGTGGTTTGCCTGTATGATTTCTTTAATTTTTCTAAAATTCTTACCAAATATGTCATGGTTGTTGAGCAGTTACAGCAATTCTTTGTAGCGTATTTTATCGAACAATTTTGCGTAACCTATAAAACCCAGGTACACGTTCTTCTGTATTTACATTGCTCTTTCTGAGAACATTCTGAACCTAGATATTGCATTCCTTGTTACAGTGTCTTTAACGACCCCGCAATGTTCTTGTCCTATATCTGTTCTGATTCAGCTGCGCACTCTATTCAAGAGAATTCAGTTGTTTTGTTATATGGTTCATTAGGCTTATTGTCTGATAGACAGATACATAGACATATAGATAGATAGATAGATACATACATACATACATACATACATACATACAGGGATTGAGATAGGCAGATATAAAAAGGGACTGAGATAGATAGATAGATACATACATACATACATACATACATACATACAGGGATTGAGATAGACAGATATAAAAAGGGACTGAGATAGATAGATAGATACATACATACATACATACATACATACATACAGGGATTGAGATAGACAGATATAAAAAGGGACTGAGATAGATAGATAGATAGATAGATAGATAGATAGATAGATAGATATCAAAAGGGACTGAGATAGATAGATAGATAGATAGATAGATAGATAGATATGAACAAAGACTGAGAATTCAGTTGTTTTGTTATATGGTTCCTTAGGCTGATGGAGATCACATTCATTCGCACTAGGCTTCTTAAGCAGTGCTATGAAAAAAGGTCTGCTTAGGTCTTCCGGTATTTCACCACTGTTGTAGATTTACTTTATTATGTAGACAAACTTGTCAGTTCTGGAATAATCTAAGGCTGCAGAGAATTTCTATTACAATGCTGTCTGGACCATCAAAACAACATTTTTACCAAATAACAAACAATTTTAAAAACTTAATATTCCCAACAGCTGCAACAACTAAAATGGCTAACATACGTAACAAGAAGAGAAAATACAGGGTGGATGAGTAAATTGCCACCATTTTATATTTTCTAATTTTGCGAATGCTTGTTGATTGTTTTTGAATTTGCCGATTGCACAATATAGTTGGGTCAGTTGGGCAACGTCTCTGGGAAAAGAACACCATGCCGCAATTCACTCCGCCAGAAAGTTGGAAACAGCATGCTTTACTGCTTGGCATTGGCTCTAATGCGAACATTTAAGCGTGTTTGGGTGTCAATCTGAGGACTGTGCAGAGGATTCGGAAAGAGTTGGAGGAGTCTAATTAACCCATCGCACCCCGTATAAATGAACA
>OZ010589.1:16985351-17017851 GCA_963932145.1 Acanthosepion lycidas
GAGGCAACTTGTTACTCCAGGGTAGAAAGATGGACGGTTAGAGAGGGCGAAGATCATATTGAATAGATTGGAAAATGATCCTTGAATACACACACACACACACACACACACACACACACACACACACACACACACATATATATATATATATATATATATATATATATATATATATATATATATATGTAAGCAAATATATGGATATAGATCCGACAGTATGAAGAAAAATAGACGGAAAAAACAAACAAAAATCCTTATATGCAATTATGCTGTTTTAATGTTAATATAATGTCAACATCGGACGTTTCGGTCTAATAAACCATCTTCAGGACATATTCATAAAATATAATTAACATTATCAATTTAACATGACAAAGACGATGGACATAAGAACAAGACTTATCCAAACAGATAACTGAAAGTTTTAGATCAGCGTTCCGTTTAAACATGGTCACGTGTCGTCAGGTGGGCGACGCTGTGAAAACATATTCCTAAAATTTGAGTATTTTGAATGAAAAATGAAAAATGAAAAGAATTCTATTTTGATCTAAAATTTATATGTACGCTTGTCGAGCATTAATCTCGCTAGAAAAGGGGAAATATTAAAGAAGCCAGGTCTAGTATTCACCGTGCATGAGATGGATATTATGCCTGCTTCATAAATCCTCCTAAGGAGGGTTTATTAGACCGAAACGTCCGACGTTGACATTATATTGACATTAAAACAGCATAATTGCATATAAGGATTTTTGTTTGTTTTTTCCGTATATTTTTCTTCATATATATATATATATATATATATATATATATATATATATATATATATGGACTTTATTTCAATACTTCATGAACTTCCGATCCTTAGCTATGATTAACTAAAGATTGATCATGTCATTTTCGTTTATGATCGATTTCATCATGATTCTTCTGTTAAGCTTAAAGAGTAATTATACATTCTTATTGCACAAAGTAGAGTTCAATAGTGTTATAAAAAAGACTTCGGAGAATTCCATTAAAATATCTTTAATCATTTCAAAGATAGAACGGTTCAAAGATTAATCTAACAATTTGACAATTTTGCAGTTACACAATTTGGACAATTTTTTGCTGTTACAGCCAGTATATTCATATATATATATATATATATATATATATATATATATATATATATATATATATATATATATATGCATACATACACACACACGCACGCACTCACACACTCACACATATATATATATATATATATATAAAGACATTTTTTATATTTATACGTTCTTTTTATAGATACAAATATTTACGTAAATGTTCTGTTTTATAATAAACAGTATTAACAACATTTACGGGCCTGAATGTCCGAGAAATTTTCATAGAAAATACGCGTCCTCCGACAGGAATCGAACCTGTATCCTATACGGAAACTGTCATATTGCCTGACGTCCTTTTATCGAATGAACCTCATAGGAGCGCTTAGGTTAACAAGGTCGATTTCACTGTTTTTAAACTACAATTCTCCATGATTTTCTTTCATACTTTCATATCTGTTCGTATCCAAATATAAACAAATGACGTCACACATTATGAAATGGACAAAGTCCGACAATTATTTTAAGACTTTTTTTATGTTTATACATTCTTTTTATAGATACAAATATTTAAGTAAATGCTCTGTTTATAATAAACAGTATTAACAACATTTACCGACCTGAATGTTCGAGAAATCTTTATAGAAAATATTCGTCTTCCGACAGGAATCAAACCTGTATCCTATACGGAACCGTCATTTAGACTGACGTGCTTTTACCCATTGAGCCACAGAGGAGCGTTTCAGTTAGCAAGGTCGATTTTACTGTTTCTACAATTCTCCATGATTAAAAACAGTAAAATCCTGTTTCCTGTTTGATGTTTTCAGTTTTCCCGTATCTGTTGAGTCCGTAACTCTTCTCATACAAAAAGACCTTACCATCTATGCAAGATAACGTCCACGTATATGCAACCCAACGTAACGTTTCGGCTCAGATCAAAACGTGCAAACATGCACAAATTGCATATAAATTCCTCTTTGGGGGGATTTTAATGCACGCTTATCATCTCTCAGTTGCGTCTCTGTGTTTGGGCAGAGTGCACTCAGGGGCGACTCCGTCAAAGGACAGAGTCACAACTGAGGAATATTATACTGAGAGGTGCCGGCCCTCGGGAACAGCTTCCCGAGGCCGCGCCTTCTCATTGCACTAGAGAGAAGGATCGGTGCACGCACCGAGGCCAGCGCAACCGACGTTTTCGGGGAATTTTTGTTCCTTGCCCGGGTGCACACGCTCGGGCTCCCCACATTAAACCGACCTTGTGTCACAACCTGACCTCGTAGAGGGTCAAGTAAATACCACGTAAATCCCTCCTTGGAGGGATTTCGCATTATTTATCATCTCTCAGTTGCGTCTCTGTCCTTGGATAGAGTGCTCTCTGGGGCTTCTCTGTCAAAGGACAGAGGGGCAACTGAGAAAATTATACTGACGAGGTGCCCAGCCCTAGAGAACAGCTGCCCGAGGACACCCCCTCCCATTGCACAAGAGGGAGAGATCGATGCTCGCATCGAAGCAAGCACAACCGACGGTTGCGGGGGCTGAGGGGAATTTTTGTTCCTTGCCCGGGTGCACACGCTCGGGCTCCCCACATTAATCCGACTTTGTATCACATCTCATTTTCGTTGGGGAATGAGTAAACACCGCAAACATACACAACACATACAGTGCACTAGTTGCTGCTAGTAATGTGTTTGACTAATTTCGAATGCTGTATTAAGATAGAGGTTGGCAATCTCCGGGCCACATCCGGCCCGCGAAGGATTTTTGTCCGGGCAGCCATCTTAATACCTGGACAATAAATATCTAATTAATTTTTGGAGTAAGTGGTAGAAAAAAATTCCCTGAATTGACTTACAATACGACGATTTTTTTAAATTAAAATTTAATTCCGAATCCACAGCTGACTTCTATGATAAATAAATTTGAATAATGCGAAAATGATAGCATCATTATTTGGAAGCACATATATTTGAGAACAACTTTAATTTCATTTTCGGAAATTAAATATATCAAAAGTCGGTAAGAACAAGATTGGGTGATGGTCACCTGGATAATGTTTTCTTCCTGTCGTTAACAAATATTTCACCTGATGTGGAGAAGTTATCGAACGATAGATAAACAGAAACAAGTGTCTTATTAAATTATTTATCATATTTATTAGGTTGGTGTAAAAATAATGACGTGATAATGTCGTTTTTTGACATATTTTTTAACGTCAAAAAACGACATTATTGCGTCATTATTTTGCACCAACCTAATCAATGTATTTTGTTTGTAGTAAAGAATTTGCATTTTTGTTGATTGTGTTATTTGCTATCCTCTTATACTTGCAGTAAAAAAAGGAAAACTGTTTAAATAATATAACATTAACTTCGCTATTTTTTTTTTTTTTTGCTTTAAACCTCCAGACCAAGGCAGCCTTTTGGACTCAGTTCGAGACAATTTGTTACAATACACTTGATATCATGGCCGAGAAAATGCATAGCTTTCTGCCCCGCTTTTTCCAAAAGGTTGCCGGCCCCTAAAGTAAGGGGTACGTCTGATAAGTTTAATGTTATTACAAAGTTTGACAGTTGAAATGGCTCGATGTATCCGTAAATTCTATATTAGCAGTTTCTTTTATTGCACTAATCGACCCGGTTCTTGCTTCTTAGACAAATTTGATCTTGAAAAATTTAAATGCAATGTCAATCGTTATCTTCTGTTTTCTTAATTCTTGTTCTTTTATTGTCTTCTCTCCTTAACAGTATTTTTTCTCATATTCTCTAACACGCAGTAATTACTTGCGTCCTAGTGGCTTTATTGCCTTTGATCTTCAAAAATTTAAATGTAATGTCAATCGTTATCTTCTGTATTTATAATCCGTCTTCTTTTTATAGTCCTCTCTCCTTAATACTTGTTTTTCATATTCTCTTACACTAAGTAAACTCTTGCATCCGAGTGGCTTTATTGCCTTGCTTGGGGTGAAATGATTAAAATAAAAAAAGAAAAATTAAATTGTTTATTCATTCCTCATTCGTATTTTCGTTCTTTATAATATATGTGAATGTCAGTGTGTCACTGTGTCGCACTAATTCAACTTTACCCCTAGAGGCCATAGCCCTATATATCATATCATTTTAGAATTAGACAAACCCTGTGAGCAAATTAAAAACATTCGGGGCCTGAAATTCTGGATTGACTATAATTAATTCAATTATGCCAATCGTCTTTTCACGTTGAATTAACTATAGTCTAATGTTAATTATGTTTTATGAATATATCCTGAAGATGGTCTACTAGACCGAAACGTCCGACGTTGACATTATATTAACATTAAAACAGCATAATTGCATATTAGGATTTTTGTTTGTTTTTTCCCTATATTTTTCTTCATACTGTCGGATCTATATCCATATATTTGCTTACATATATATATATATATATATATATATATATATATATATATACAAATATAGATAACTAGACTCGTTTCGAAAAACCCTCGAATTTTTGATTTGCCAATAATCAAATCAATCTCGAGGGAAAAAAAAGGTTTTAAAAAAAGAAAGAGCTACAAACATGAACTACTGCTGAAAAAAATCGCATAGATGCCGGTCTGAAGCCCAAAGAAAAAAAACCCGGTACGAGTAAACAACTAACAAACAAGAATGCTATTATAACTTTATTAACAAAAGCGTGGCTCTGAATTATATATATATATATATATATGAATTATATATATATATATATATATATATATATATATATATATATAGCGTGGCTCTGAATTATATATATATATATATATAGCGTGGCTCTGAATTATATATATATATATATATATATATATATATATATATATATATAGCGTGGCTCTGAATTATATATATATATATAATATATAGCGTGGCTCTGAATTATATATATATATATATAATTCAGAGCCACGCTTTTGTTAATTAAGTTATAATAGCCTTCTTCATGAGATTTAGAATGCTGATTTTCTAGGCAAGCATCTTCTCCCTTACTTTGTACTCCATTAACGAAATTTTCATATCAAATATATTTATATATTTCTACATTTTTCCCCTTAATTTTTCAATCAGACGCGTACTTTTGAAATAATCCTTTTCTTTCACTACTGATAGGAAAGCGAAATAATATAATCCGTTGGACGTCATTGAAAGTGGCGTTCCTGTCAACAGAAAGACATTTTCACAGTAATAAGACGTTAGATAAGTTGCAAGATCCTCCGAAAAGCGATTGTCGCTAGCGTCAGTTCCGTAAGATGGCGGAAAACGTCAGAAAAAAATGAGAAGAGGCGGGAAAAAAAGTCCTTCTTGCCCATTTCTTTGTACCTGCACCCGTTTTAAAGGCAGTACAAATTAGTGCCTTCATCTTTACCTAATATTGATCATTTTGTACGATTTTTCCGGTTCAGTCGGTGCTTCGTCGTGATAACCCCCACACCACACACACACACTGCACTTTTGTTGAATAATTTCGTTCACTGTATCTTTGTTTTATTTTACCTTTTTTTCTGTATTTTTTTTCTTCCTCGGAAACCACGAATAACATTGCCCGCTAATGACCTTGCAATGTAATCCCATTCGTTGAGGCGAGAAAATGGAATCGCAAAATCCGAAAAGAAATAATCGTGTAAAAGAGAGAAAAGATAATTCTTCGAACAAAAGATAATCGCTTTCTTAGTCTGCGCACACCTGGGTAAATTATTGTCAAAGGTATGCTAAAAATTAGATATAACGCCAGCTACATTATTACGACAAAAGGTAATGAAAAACAAAAGTTAATTCCCTGATAGAAAGATTAACTATTGCTAAATGGATTCATCATTTTTTCTATCATTCACTCAATACAAGGCTCAAGAGCCACTCAAAGGAGATGGTAATGAATAAGGTTGTTATAGCAGCGTAAAAGATTTTAATCGATTTATTATTTACGGTTTATCAACCGTTTCCAAGTTATTTAATGACAGAAAATATTTTAGACTGTATGATTATTTTGGGAGATAATGACAATTTATACATACGTGTCCTTCTAATTAACCCATAGCTGGGGGGCAAAATGTGGATACATACGTTTCACTAGGTTATTTGCGCGTAAGTCAATATAACCAATCAAAATGGATTTGGAACCCCGGATTAAAATCAAAACCCTTAATTCTTTAGCAAACACACACATACACACACACACACACACACACACATATATATATATATATATATATATATATATATATATATATATATATATATATACACACTCCGTGCCAAATTATTATCGAGATATCTTTTTTCAAAAATATAATATTTCAAAAACCGTCCTATCAATTCACACAAAATTTTCACACGCCGTTAGCAATACTGACCTGCGCAATCACTGAATTTTTCGTACTGATCTGCGCAATGTAAACAAACTGGCGCTATATTTGTTATCAGCACGGTGATTTCAGCGTGCCAAATTATTAGAATGTTTTAGTAAAATTCCCAGAATTGAGCAAACAAAACGTTTATTAATGTTGCACATGAACGTTTATGATCAAAAGAAGCGAATAAATAAGATAATCAAACAAATAATAACAGATACAAACAAAGGCACAATTATAAACAAATTAATAGGGAATTTGCTTTACCAGTTTTGAAATTACTTGAAGAAGTCTACGATCCATCGAATTTGTTAATTGTAGGATGTCATCTGCTGTAATGCCACGAAATATGTCAAGAATTGCTTCCCACAACTCAGCGTTGCTCCTGAATCGTCGTCCGTTGGCGTACAGTCTTCGCTTCATGATGCTCCGAAGGTTTTCGATTGGGTTCAAATCCGGAGAATTTGCTGACCACTTCATTTTTCCAGGTCCATCGAAGCCTAACTGTTTCAAATATTCAGTAGTCTTGTGTGCAGCATGAGGGAGCATTATCTTGCATGAAAACAATGGCCCTTCTGAAGGCAAGTCTTTGCTTTTTCATCCACGGTTCAAGATGCTCCTTCATAAACACTATGTATGCATCAGCAGTCATCTGGTACTCTCCATGGGTCCACTAATGTTTTTCCAATAACACCACCCCAGATCATTATGTCTCCACCGCCTTGTTGGCGTCTCAAACGCTGATGGCGATTCTGTTCATTCATTACCCAGCCTTTGCACCATCTATCTGGCCCATCAAGTGTTGCTCGCGTTTCGTCTATGGACAAAAATTTAGAGAAGTCAATCTTCATATTGTCCTCGGCCCATTTCAATCAATTTTGAATGTGATTTCTCGTCAACGGAGGCTTCGATACAGGTTTGACTGTTGTTGCTATTTCCCTCAGATACCGACCCCGAGTACTTTTAGACACAGTAGGATCCCCAATGCGAATGAAAAGCTCTTGACTGGTAAGTCCAGGGTCCTTCGTGGTTTCTCGTTTAAGTCGTAACATGAGACGACGTGAAATAACCTTCGGCTTGCCTTTATCTGCCCTTTTGCGTACTGGTGTAGGGTCGGCGGTGAACTTATTTTGATGACACCTCCCTATCATTTTAGAAATTTCTAGGGTAGATTTATCTTTTGAGAGTTCTGAGGTGATAGTTTTCTTTTCAGCATCACTTAAACTGCTTTTACGACCCATCTTTTCACTACATTCTTACACATTTCTAATAATTTGGCACTCTCAAATCACCGTGCTGATAACAAATACGGCGCCAGTTTGTTTATATTGCGCAGATCAATACGAAAATTTCAGTGATTGCGCAGGTCTCTATTGTCAACAATTGATTGGAGAGTTTTAGAAATATTAGAAAAAAAGTTATCTCGATAATAATTTGGCACGCAATGTATATATACAGGTAAATATCCCGTCGGGTGAAATGGCCATCTAAATGAGGTAGCAGAGTTTCATTTTTATGTAATTCATATATATATATATATATATATATATATATATATATATATATATATATTATAAATTGATTTATTTAAAATATGTTTTTTCGCTACACAGTTCTAACCATGTTTCAAAAATGGAAGCTAAAAGCTACGAATCTAATTTTGTAATTAAATTAAAGACATTACTTCCATTTCATCCTCAAGCGAATTTTGGAGTAACTTTTAAAATTACTGGGTTTTAAAGACAGAGCTAAAATCACAATTTACGTTTCCAAGGTTACAGATAAAACTATTTCAACTAGACAAGGGGTGCCTGGGTGTTCATTATGTCTTTATTTTGATGTATCCGTTATTAGTTACGTTTTGGTAGTGGGTAGGGATGTATTTTTCAATGAAATCTAACATCCGTTAAATGCATGTCATCTGGATTTTTAAAAAATTTATGGTTAACGGCAAAAATTCTTACAGCATTTTTTATATTTTTATATTTAAAGATTTTTGGGGTGTTTAGGTTAGAATACGTTTTATTTAACTACGATTTGAAATATTTTCATTTTTAATATACTATATTTTTTGAGAACAATTAAATATATTAGAATCCAATATAGTATGTAGAATTATTTTTACATCAATTATAAGTATGTATATTAGGTTACAAATAATTTTTTTAATATTATTTAAGTAAAAATTATGACAATGACGGCAAAAATAGTGACTTAATTTCACTGATTTAGTAAACTTTTATTTTTTATCTATAAACCTAGTAATATATTGTTTCTCGTGTAAAAACACCGTATTATATATCTTACTGTTCTTACTTTATATATATATATATATATATATATATATATATATATATATATATATATATATATATATATATATATATTATATATATGTAAGCAAATATATGGATATAGATCCGACAGTATGAAGAAAATATACGGAAAAAACAAACAAAAATCCTTATATGCAATTATGCTGTTTTAATGTTAATATAATGTCAACGTCGGACGTTTCGGTCTAATAAACCATCGTCAGGACATATTCATAAAATATAATTAACATTATCAATTTAACATGACAAACTTGTTCTTATGTCCATCGTCTTTTTCATGTTGAATTGATAATGTTAATTATATTTTATGAATATGTCCTGAAGATGGTTTATTAGACCGAAACATCCGACGTTGACATATTAACATTAACACAGCATAATTGCATATAAGGATTTTTGTTTGTTTTTTCCGTATATTTTCTTCATATTATATATATATAATTATATATATAATTTGAACAAGGGTATATATATATATATATATATATATATATATATCCTTGTGCAAATTAATTGAAACAAAACGAATAATCCGGTTATTATTTGCTTTTTTTTCGTATTTTTCCAGTGAAGCATGCCCCAGTGCACATGTTAGTACTTCATATGTCCATTCCACAAAGTCCTTGCAGATTTCCAACAGAGTCTCGACTCGATTTAAATCAGGAGAGTTTCCGAGCCAGTCGATAGTACTTTGATTTGGTCACTGGTAAGGCTTTATAATAGAGTCTCGGCATGACAAAATTTGATGCAATCACCGTTGATGCAATATTTTTCAAGGCCAAACAAATTTCATCATACACCCCGAAAATAGATTCCTATTAATGCACACTACTGCAAATGACCTAATCTGAAGAAAAAACAGAAATCGATTACACCCTGTCACTCCAATGGGTCTAAAACTGATTGTATGTTGAAAAATAGGAAGCGGTTGTTTCTATTAATTTGCAGAGATTTATATATGTATCTATCTATCTATCTACTTATCTATCTATCTGTCTATATATATATATATATATTATTGTGGAGTTTGTAAACATTTGAATTACGATCAAACGTGAAGATCTGTGTTTATCTAAATTGCCCAAACATCAAGCTATACCACACTTCTTCCTTCAAAGCCCTACGCCCATCTCTTATTTCTTATCTCTTCACTCCACCCTATCTTTTTCTATTATCCTTTTTCTTTTTTCTTTTCTGTTTTTTCCCATAACATTTCCGGTGAGTTGACCAATTAAATAAGTCAATATCTGATCCTTACCCACCTTCTCCTCAATATTAAGTATTGTAATAAAATAAAAATAAATTTTAAAACTCTCCCTTCCCTCTCTGAACTCGATCATGCCTCTCACACTATTCCTCGACACCCTCTATGTCACCTTATATAAGCTCAATACTGTCCTTCAAAAGTGTAAATTTTAAATTCATTTTTTCACCCTTGAAAGTGAAGTCCAGAGAAAAATAAAATCTCTGGTAAAATAAATTATAACTAATGAAATCTTAAAGCGGTCTGTTTTTTCTTTAAATTATATATATATATATATATATATATATATATATATATATATATATATATATATATATATATATATATATATATACCTTGTCCTACTCCGAAGCAATTGCGTGGTGAGAAACAAAAACCATCAGTCTACAAATTTCCAGAGAGACCGTTGAAAGTAGAAGACAAACCCCTGAACTATTTAAAGTCTTTCATCTATCTTGGTAGCAAAGTCTATTACACTGGAACTTTAGATGATGAAATCATGCATCGGATTGCTAAGGCTACCAGTGCTCTTGGAAAACTTCGCCATCGCTTGTGGAATGAGCGGGTTATTCGACTGGGTACGAAAATTCATGTTTACAGAGCTGTTGCCATCCTTTTGTATGGCTCAGAGTAATGGACTCCATATAGGTACTATATACGCCAGCTAAATGTTTTCCATAAAAGCTATCTTCGTGCAATCTGTGGAGTTAAACTTCAAGATAGGACATCTAACGTAGACCTGTTTAACAGGTGTAATATTGGAGGAATCGAGACTTTTATCATACAGTCTCAGTTACGGTGGACTGGTCATGTCTTGAGGATGTCTGATGACAGGATACCCAAGATCCTAATGTACAGCCAGTTAGATCAGGGCTACAGGAATGTAGGACGTCCATGGCTAAGATACAAAGACAAGCTGAAAAGCAACTTGTCAGCAGTCAATATACTACATAACACCCTTGAGCGCTTAGCTTTGGAGCGGGTAGAATGGAGATCAACGTGTTTTAGTGGACTCAGCAATTTTCAATCTGCTTGTCTGAAACATCTTCAAGAAGCGAGAGCAAGATCTAAAAGGTCATCCAAACTAACAGTGATCTCATCTCACAATTCTCACGCCTGTTCCATATGTGGCCTCCTTTGTAAATCACTAGCGGGTCTTAAATGCCACTTAAGATTATCGCATAAACTTTCATAACTGAATCAATAAGCTTGCAGAAACCGACGGAAGAGTCCATTATATATATATATATATATATATATATATATATATATATATATATATATATATATATATATATATATATTTGGGTGTGTGTGTGTATACAAATTTCAGACACGGAAAGAAAACTAGATGCATTCCTACAGAAGATAGTTTAGGAAAGCGAGATGAAAGGACTAAGCACTAATTGTAAGAAGGATTCATATTTCGTTGTCAGCAAAAGATGTGAATTGAAGACACCAAAATCTAGAAAGTGGCAAAATTTCAATATCTAGTAAGGGTCGTTACAATAGCGATATATAAAAGCTAATTAAGAAAATTTGATTTCAAGTGGGGCGGCTATTCGAGAATGAGTTATTAACAGTTAGTTTTTTCTAGTGAGTCTGAGTTAGTATGAGTGTGTGCTCGAGATAATACAAACGGTGGATGTACAGAAGCAGTAGACATACCGCGGCTCGAGTGCCACTTGCGGTTCGAGAGCCACTTACAGCTCGAGAGCCACTTGCAGTTCGAGAGTCACTTGCGGCTCGTGAGCCACTTGCGGTTCGAGAGCCACTTGCGGCTCGTGGGCCACTTGCGGTTCGAGAGCCACTTGCGGCTCGTGAGCCACTTGCGGTTCGAGAGTCACTTGCGGCTCGTGAGCCACTTGCGGTTCGAGAGCCACTTACAGCTCGACAGCCACTTGCAGTTCGAGAGTCACTTGTGGCTCGTGAGCCACTTGCGGTTCGAGAGTCACTTGCGGCTCGAGAGCCACTAGGGGCTCTTTGACAATTAATATGCTGCTTGTAGAAATATATTAGCTGAGCTCTTCTTCTCATCACAGTGAGTATAAAAAGTAAAAGAGAAACAATTCAAGCTTTGTAATTCTTTCTTTCTTTTTTTTTCTATGTGCCGTGTCCTTTCAGGACGTAGGTGATCATGCCTCTCCACCTCCCTCTATACTTGGCAGCTCTCAACAAGTTTCTTTCCTCTGCCACTCCCTAGACCACGTCATGCTTTGTTTCCACTTGTCTCCCTTTCCCTCTATTCGACCCGTGAGTTTCAGATTCTCAAGGCCCTCCTTCCTCATTATGTGTCCCAGAAACTTCAGCTGCCTCTTCCTGATATTAAGTATAAGCCTCGTCCTTCTTTGCATCCTCTGTAAGACCTCATCGTTGCTCACGTGCTCTGTCCATGATATCCTCAGCATCCTTCTGTAGAACAACGTCTCTGTCGCCTCGAGTGTCTTTTTTTCATATTTGAGGAAATCGTCCAACACTCGCTGCCGTAAAGAAGGACAGATGTCACATAACAGTTCAGTATTCTTTTTTTTTGTTACCAAAGATATCCTCCTGTCTCGTAATACTCTGCCCAGCTTTTGGAATGGGTCCTTGGCCATCCCAATACGTCTACGGATCTCAGTGTCGCACTTTCCGTCCTCTGTCAAGACGCTTCCCAGATATTTAAAATTCCGCGGCTGCTTGATTCTAGTGTTCTCGACCTGCAAATCGCATTTTGGGCTCATCCTTTTACTGTCTTCTTGTAGTTTATGCTTAGTCCTTTCTTCATGCACTCTGTGTCATTATTTATTGGATATGAATTGAGAACCCATTGGATTAAAGCATAATTTTGATGTTCATGGTTAGTAAAAAGATTTAAGAATTTAAATCCTAATTTTAAAGCTAGGGATGTTGTTCTTTAGTGTCGAAAGAAGGAATGATGAGAAACAGAAGGATTAAAAAAAATTCCGGTCACCAAGGATTACAGGGGAATGTCAGAAGAGTGAAGTCATGGGTAAGGAAACTAAGTAGACCACACTCATATATATATATATATATATATATATATATATATATATATATATATATATATCGTGTCCATAAAGTTCGTGTGCACTTTAAAAAGTTATAACTTTATTTGTATTTGCGATAGAAATAATCTATAAAAAATATTATAAAGTTTAATGTACCTAGTTTTAAGTATAGCTAAAATAACTAATATGATTTCAGGCATTACTGTAAATCAGTTGGCAAATGTTTTCCGTGAACTACAAAATCGTATTACCTTTTGTATTGCTAATGATGGAGGACATGTGGAAACTTAAATAAAATTTCAATAAAACCTTAAAAAATATAGATTTACTTTTTTCTAATACTTTTTACAAATTATTTCTATCGCAAAGACAAATAAAGTTATAATTTTTTTAAAGTGCACACGAACTTTATTTTCTTCCTTTAGTTTTATTTTCTTTCAAATAGTTTCCACCTTCATCTTCCATTATTTCGCCTTCTGCTTGTTCTTCTTTGCACTCATTTTCTTTTTTTTATTCTCCAGCCTCTCTTTCGTTTCATCTTTCCTACTTCCGTGTCATTTTCTTTTGCTTATTCTCCAGTCTCTCTTTCGTTTCATCTTTCTTACTTCCGTGTCATTTTCTTTTTCTTATTCTCCAGCCTCTCTTTCGTTTCATCTTTCTTACTTCCGTGTCATTTTCTTTTTCTTATTCTCCAGCCTCTCTTTCGTTTCATCTTTCCTACTTCCCTGTCATTTTCTTTTTCTTATTCTCCAGCCTCTCTTTCGTTTCATCTTTACTACTTCCGTTTCATTTTCTTTTTCTTATTCTCCAGCCTCTCTTTCGTTTCATCTTTCCTACTTCCGTGTCATTTTCTTGTTCTTATTCTCCAGCCTCTCTTTCGTTTCATCTTTCCTACTTCCGTGTCATTTTCTTTTTCTTATTCTCCAGCCTCTCTTTCGTTTCATCTTTTCTACTTCCGTGTCATTTTCTTTTTCTTATTCTCCAGCCTCTCTTTCGTTTCATCTTTCCTACTTCCGTTTCATTTTCTTTTTCTTATTCTCCAGCCTCTCTTTCGTTTCATCTTTTCTACTTCCGTGTCATTTTCTTTTTCTTATTCTCCAGCCTCTCTTTCGTTTCATCTTTACTACTTCCGTGTCATTTTCTTTTTCTTATTCTCCAGCCTCTCTTTCGTTTCATCTTTACTACTTCCGTTTCATTTTCTTTTGCTTATTCTCCAGCCTCTCTTTCGTTTCATCTTTCCTACTTCCGTGTAATTTTCTTTTTCTTATTCTCCAGCCTCTCTTTCGTTTCATCTTTCCTACTTCCGTGTCATTTTCTTTTTCTTATTCTCCAGCCTCTCTTTCGTTTCATCTTTCTTACTTCCGTGTCATTTTCTTTTTCTTATTCTCCAGCCTCTCTTTCGTTTCATCTTTCTTACTTCCGTGTCATTTTCTTTTTCTTATTCTCCAGCCTCTCTTTCGTTTCATCTTTCCTACTTCCCTGTCATTTTCTTTTTCTTATTCTCCAGCCTCTCTTTCGTTTCATCTTTACTACTTCCGTGTCATTTTCTTTTTCTTATTCTCCAGCCTCTCTTTCGTTTCATCTTTCTTACTTCCGTGTCATTTTCTTTTTCTTATTCGCCAGCCTCTCTTTCCTTTCATCTTTCCTACTTCCCTGTCATTTTCTTTTTCTTATTCTCCACCTTTTCTTTCGTTTCATCATTCTTCTTTATTCTCATTTTCTTTCAAATAGTCTCCACCTTCTTTTTCATTTCACGTGTCATTTTCTTTCTCTCATTCTCCACCTTCTTTTTTATTTCATTTTCCTTTATTTCTCTTTCTTGTTTTCCCTCTTTTCTCTCATTTTTTCTTCGTTTTCAATTTCTTCTTTTGCTTCTTTCTTCTCTCTCTTCCTTATTTCTTTTCTTTCTCTTAATCCATAAAATCTTTTTCAGTTTCTCTTTCTTTACTTTTCCTTCTTGTTTTCTTTCTTCCCTGCCGTTCTTCTTCCCCCACACACCCTTCTTTATTTTCCTTCTTCTTCTCCATTTTACTTCATTCTTTCTTCTTTTTCTTTTTCATTTCATTACCTTTTTAAATTTTTTAATACCCATGATTGCGTTTAATCTTGCCTTATTCAACTTTTATTTTCTCTTTCTTTTTTTATTAATTCTTCATTTTTTTTCCCTTCTTTTCCATTTTTCGCTGCCAATTATCATTCACCTTCATTTTAGTTTTTCTCATTCTTGCCATTTTTCGTTTCTTTTTTTAACTTTCATTTTTCTTACCTTTCTCTTCTATATCTCCTTTTTTTTCTTTTTCTTATATTTTTCACCTTTTTTTTCTCTTTTTTTTTGGGGGGGGGATTATTACTTACAGATATTCTTTCTTTTTCACTATCTCTTTCTTTGCTCTTAATTCTTCATCACCTTCTCAAGTGATACCTCTTTTTTCATTTTCATTTTTCTCCGTTTTTCTTCTTTCTTTTATTCTCTTCATTTTCGTTTTTTCTCCCTCCTTTTTTTTTTCAATTTTAACCTTTCTCCCTCATTCTTCACTTTCATTTTTCTTCATTCTCTTTTTCTTCGCCTTATTTTTTTTTTTTTTCATTCCCTTACTTTTATATTCTTATCTTCCCCCTGTATAAATATTTCTCTTATTTTTCAACGTCTTTTCATTTTTAGATTTTAGATCTTTTTCCTTCAAACTCATTCCTTCATTTTCTTCTTATTTTTCGTCGCACTTCCTGTTCTTCGATGCCCAGACAGATCGACTTTCTTCTGTTTTTTTTTTTTTTTCGTTTTTTTTTTCAGCATTAAATTAGTTTTCTTTACCATCGCCGTCAACAACTTGGTAATTAATATATTTTCTCCAAGACGATTTTAAATCAATTCAAACAATCGAGTACCCGACTCTTTCTTTAACTCACTATTTCTTAGAGGTTTTCAATTTACAGTAAAACCTTTCACGTAAAAAAAGAAAAAAATATATTTTACATTAAATAGAAATTCAAAATCATTTGAAATATAGAATAACCAATTTTTTTTTTAAATCTTGAGTACTTGAGTCATGGTACGTCATATTTTAAATTAACGATAATTATATTTGAAACGTTCTAATGAACTAAACCGTACCTACCTAACCTTTGAGGGAATCAGGAAGTCGTTTGTGATATTGAAAGTTTTACAAGCACACGAATGTACTGATTTATATCGACAGGTGTATATCCAGCTAACAAAATGACATTGCGATAGATTTTCTTCAAAGATACACAAAGGCAAATTAAATTTATGTCGACTGGACACTCACCATTTCTTTTATTCTCGTAATAAATACATTACCCCTACGTGATAATACTCTTAGGAAAGGTATGGATCCTTTTCTTCTCCCCCCCAGCTATGGGTAAATAGCAAGACACACTGGGTTCTATAGCCTTTGATGGCAAGTGGTCTACCGCAGGAAAAATAGCAACCTACTGTGAGAAAAAAAAATCTGCCTCGTCAGTCATGTATCGAAAGATACATGATCGCCTAAGCATGTATCACGGATGGCACATAATAGACTTAATAAATAAATTGTGTCATTGTCAGTGATCTTTTTCTGAAGGTGAGATATTGAAGGATTTCGTGGATTTAAATTCGGTCCTCTTCGTTTCAAACCCGTAAATCCCCTTTTTTTTTTGCCAATGACCATCTTGTAAGGAAAAAGAAATGTACGTGGAATTTTTAATTAAAATAAAAACGCTCTAAATTTGATTTCCAGTAATTGCATACATAACTAGTAGAAGAGAATACTTCGACGTAATTTAATGGTTAACAAAAGTGTATCAATTAACACTGAGTAGTGGGTTCAATACTCACTGGAAATTCATGCACACTAAGGAGATTATTATTCGTTTTCAGTTTTTTTTTTCCTTCTTGTTCATCTTGTTTTTCTCATTCTTGCCATTTTTTGTCTCCTTTTTTAACTTTCATTTTTCTTACCTTTCTCTTTTATATCTCCTTTTTTTCTGTTTCTTCTTCTTCTTCTTCTTCTTCTTCTTCTTCTTATTATTATTATTATTATTATTATTATTATTACTACTACTACTACTACTACTCTTCTTCTTCTTGTTTTTCTTCTTGTTTTTCTTCTTCTTCTTCTTTACTATAATCAGATAGCACCATAACCTTTGAATTCTTCAATTCAATAATATGACGATATGTCTCTTACCCATAACCTGTCGTTCTCTTTGTCATCGTCGTCGTCGGGAAATTCTTGCTTCATTGCAGCATGTATTAACTTTGCAATATTTCGCTCTGCCTTGTCAACAAACGTATTAATGGATACTACAAATGACTTCATCAACAAGAACAAAAAATAAGCAAATAAGAAAACAATATGGCTGCCTTACATTATAGAGTAAAATTCCTTAATGGAGTCTTGCGAGAAAAATCGTACCGTCGAGATTTGGCATTATTCTCTCGTTTGTCGTTTACTTTTACTTTAATATATTACCTTTGCTTACTATTGAAATTTCAATACACACACGTACACACACGCACACACACACACACACACACACACACACACATATATATATATATATATATATATATATATATATATATAGATAGATAGATAGATAGATAGATAGATAGATAGATATTAGGTTGGTGCAAAAATAATGACGTAATAATGTCGTTTTTTCACGTATTTTTTAACGTCAAAAACGACACTATTAGGTCATTATTTTTGCACCAACCTAATAGATAGATAGATAGATAGATAGATAGATAGAAACAGGAAGACATAGATAGATAGAAAGAAAGAAACAGAAAGATATAAATAGATAGAGAAATAGATAGATATAAAAAGAAATACATAGATAGATAGATAGATAGATAGATAGATAGACAGATAGATAGATAGAAAGAAAAAAAGAAAGCAAGAAAGAAAGAAAGATAGATAGATAGATAGATAGATAGATAGATAGATAGATAGAAAGAAAAAAAGAAAGCAAGAAAGAAAGAAAGAAAAAAGAAAGAAAGAGATAGATAGATAGATAGATAGATAGATAGATAGATAGATAGATAGATAGATAGATAGATAGATAATGCATGTTCGGGCATCAAGAATTCAATCAAATGACTTTTAGTCACTACTATTGACATCTGTCGATTTAAATGTTTTATTATATTTTCCCAATTAACGAACGAAAATTTTCGACAGCCGGATGAAATCTGCGGCGAAACTATTTCACAACTGTTTCATCAAGGAATCATTTGGTATTATCCGATGGAACAGATATTTTTGTCTTAGGTTCAAATTTATAAAATCTTACTCTTAAAATAATTTTTCAAGAAAATAGGTTTCTCAACTCAAGTAGCTGTCATTACACTTTCCAATGTGGAAGGAGGAGGGTTTCTTTCCTAACTTTTTGTTTAATGTAGTGTGGAATGTCAACATCTTGATTACCGTGTTTCTCCATATATAATACGCATCTTTTCTAAAAAAAAAATAATAAGCAAAATTAGGGGTGCGTATTATGCACAACTACAAAAAATCGTTTGAAAAAAATTGCCGTTTCATAGGTCAGTTTCAGTTGCGAAACGGCCAATCACCATAAACATACGAAAATTTGTTACTAAAATTTGATACATAAAAATGTCAAATACAATCATATGAACCTAACTATACTTAAAAATGTTAAATAAAATATGAATTATCATAAAACCAAATTAGAATAAATATTATTCTATGTTTAAAACCATTTTTACTGAAAAGCCACATACAGATCCGGTAGATTACACATTTTATCGAACAAAACCAGGTTAATGAGTCTGCGCAGTAGGCACAATATAGGTATTTCCGTTTCCTTTTAGAATCGTGATGATCAGAAATTTTGATAAATATCTTCAATTACAGATTGAATAAGACTAGAAAACGCCGGCCATAATGACACTGGAGAGGTACAATTTATGAGGTTTGATTGCCAAACAAGAGGTGCGTATTATGCGTGACTAGAAGCATTTTCCCACACTTTCAGCAATATTTTAGGGCGAGAGTATTATAAGTGAAGGCGTATTATACACGGAGAATTATGGTATGTCATTATTTTCTCTTCGAGTTACATGTACTATGCATTTTAGTCTTAATGAGTCTGCGCAATATAGATATTTCCTTTTCCTTTTAGAATCGTGATGATTTGTGAACTCCATGAGATAGATAGATAGATAGATAGATAGATAGATAGATAGAAAGAGACTGAGATAGATTGTTGTAATGTTTACGGCGTTTCGGCCGTTGTGCGTTCCGGACTTCTTCAGGTAAGAAATCTAAATGGGAAATAGGCCTCCCCCTTAATGTGAGATTGCAAGAACATTGTAAAGCCATGATACGAGTGGAAATAGAAACATCAGGCGTAGCTGACCATCTATGGAGAGAAAAGGGAGATCACCGCCCCCGTGAGATGAAATTGAAATAATAGAGAGAGAACATCATTGGAAAATGCGAAAACTTAAGGAATCAGCACATATGCTAGGCCATTAAAATCTCCTGAGCCGACCAAGCATAGAAATGAATACAATATGGGAACCAGTAATAAAAAGTGCCAAAGAAAAGCGATAATATTAGGTTGGTGCAAAAATAATGACGTAATAATGTCGTTTTTTGACGTTAAAAAATACGTCAAAAAACGACATTATTACGTCATTATTTTTTCACCAACCTAAGAACAACAAAATTGAAATATGAGCTCTTAAAAAAAAATGAACACAGACTTTAAGATTATAAGGCCAGTACAATGGCCGAAACGTCATACATGACAATAAAGAGTAAGATAACAGTCCGAACATTGTAAATAATATATATATATATATATATATATATATATATATATATATATATATATAAAACACCAGTTTTCTGCAATTAAGCATCGGTTAAGCAACGTCGAGTTTGCTTAGTATCTAAATGGGTGACCGCTTGTGAAAACCAGGTGCTGTAAGCTTGGATTTGCGGGCTGTATGAAATGGCCGGAGTGCCGAGTTCCAATTGCTGTTGGTTTCTCTTACGCGCAAATAACCTTGAGAAAGTTATCAATTCACACCTTCTCTCCCCATCTATGGGTTAATTAGTAAAACTTGTATCACTAAACAAATATTATCTGCAAAAATAAAATAAAATTGCGCACAAAATATCCATATTTTGGCATTAAATGACTCATGGAGATGTTGATATGCCACTAAACAAACTCTCTGGCATATAAGCGATACAAGTGAATTTTTCGAAACGTCACTGGTGTAAAAATAAATTTACTTTGTAAAGCACATTTAAATGACATTCGTTTGGAATTAAGAAAAAAAATCTTTAATTGCTTCTTTGAATATTTGCTGGCATGTTGTCCCAGCTTCTCGGCGTAATCAGAAAAATGCTGACTGCAGGAATATTTTCAACTGAAAAGCAGTCTGCAAATAAAAAAGCAATGCGAAAATACCAACGAATATATAAAAACACAGATAGTTTTGTTCTTCATGACATGATTGCTGCAAAATTCAAAATTAATTTTTCTCTTTTTTTTTTGTCGTTTTTTTATATCGTGACAATTTGGGGAAATCGAAGAAACATTTTTGATTATATTTTTTTTTTTTTTTAATTTTCAACGATTTTTTCTTTTTCTTTTCTATCAATGACTCAGCTTCCTACCCTCAACTATTATTTCGTATTCGAGTTATTTCTTATTACAACTCAAGAATTAAATCATTTCTGATTCGATTTATGTTTGGTGCTGATATTAAGTGGAAAGAGAATATTGAATCAATTTCTGTTTTTGCAGCTAAGAAAGTTGGTTCACTGTGTCAAGCTAGACAATTTTTCTCCTCGTAATCTCTCTTACACATTTACACCCCTGTGCAAATTAATTAAAACAACCTCTTTAATTTTCTTTCTTACACCACACGGCAGATTTAGACCCACTAGATTGACAGGCTGCAATTAATTTCTGTTTTTGCAGCTAAGAAAGTTGGTTCACTGTGTCAAGCTAGACAATTTTTCTCCTGGTAATCTCTCTTACACATTTACACCCCTGTGCAAATTAATTAAAACAACCTCTTTAATTTTCTTTCTTACACCACACGGCAGATTTAGACCCACTAGATTGACAGGCTGCAATTAATTTCTGTTTTTGCAGCTAAGAAAGTTGGTTCACTGTGCCAAGGTAGACAATTTTTCTCCTGGTAATCTCTCTTACACATTTACACCCCTGTGCAAATTAATTAAAACAACCTCTTTAATTTTCTTTCTTACACCACACGGCAGATTTAGACCCACTAGATTGACAGGCTGCAATTAATTTCTGTTTTTGCAGCTAAGAAAGTTGGTTCACTGTGCCAAGGTAGACAATTTTTCTCCTGGTAATCTCTCTTACACATTTACACCCCTGTGCAAATTAATTAATACAACCTCTTTAATTTTCTTTCTTACACCACACGGCAGATTTAGACCCACTAGATTGACAGGCTGCAATTAATTTCTGTTTTTGCAGCTAAGAAAGTTGGTTCACTGTGCCAAGGTAGACAATTTTTCTCCTGGTAATCTCTCTTACACATTTACACCCCTGTGCAAATTAATTAATACAACCGCTTCAGTTTCCTGTCTTTCACCGTATGGCCAGCTTTAAACACACTAGAGTAATAGGATGTAACGATTTCTATTTTTACCTCAGATTAGATCATTTACAATGGTGTGCAATAGCATGAATCTGTTTTCGGGGTGTGTGATGAAATTTGTCGGACCCGGTTAGTACGTTGATGGGTGACCGCTTTGGAATGCCAGGTTCTTTAATCTTGGATGTGCGGGTGGTGTAATGTATAATGGCTTGGAAATGTTAATCGAGGAGCCGAGTTCCAATTTTAATAGGTTTCGTTATATTCTCTTACGCGCAATTACCCTTAGGAAAGGTATGAATCAACCTCTTCTCCTGTCCAGCTTTGGTTTAAATGCAACGACAATCGCTATTTTCTACCTCCTTGAATCCCGTTCAGCATTGGTCCTTTCTTCAAACCTACCTATACACACTATTTCTCTCACACTTTCATTCCCTGTAACACCCTGCATACTAGTGGCATTCCCGCATTACGTAGGATGAAATAATATAAAATAAAATATACATACACCCTTCTACAAATTTATTGAAACAACCGCTTTAGTTTCCTTTTTTTCACTATATGGTCAGTTTTAGACCAGGATGTAATCAGGATGTTGTATCTTAATAACTTTCATGGTGTAATCGTTTTCTATTTTGCCCTCAAATTAGGTTATTTGCAGTAATATGAATCTATTTTCGAGGTGTATGATGAAATTTGTTTGGCCTTAAAAAATATTGCGTCATCCGTAATTGAATCAAATTATTATCACGCCCAGACACTATTGTCTCGACTGTCGATTAGTTATCATTGTCTGCGATGGATGTTACTCCAAGCAAGTATACGAAAACTGTAACACTGGACGAACACACTGGCAAGTTTTACTAGTGAGCGAATCAAAGTACAATAGAATGTCCCGGAAACTCCCCTAATTTAAATCCAATCGAGAATCTGTGGTCAGTCTGCAAGCAATGACTTCGTGGAATGAACTTACCGAGTACTAACATGTGCAATGGGTCATGTTTCATTGGAAAAATATTAAAGAAGTAAATAATAACGGAATTATTCGTTTTGTTTCAATTAATTTGCAAATGGGTGTATATGTCTATCATACATCCTCGCTTTCAATAATACTGCTACATATGACCCTGTTCTACTTCGATATATTTATAGATTCTTGATAAAATCCAAATATGAATCTGCAGTGTTATTCGTCCTGACCTGGCAGCTCGGCTTCAGTCCCTTTTCTCACCAGCGTAGTTTCCCAGTGACTTTTCTATAAATATGTTCATGGTAATTGTTCTGATGAACTATCCTTTAGAGTTTATGCATTTAAGCGCAGTACTAGATTGGCGGCAAGGTCTCATCCTTTTACAGATGTAATGGCTAGATGTAACCGTAAGTTCTATGCTAACAGTTTCTTCTATCGCACTTCTTGCTTGTGGAACTCTCTTCCGGTTTTTTGATTTGCCTGCCTATTTAGGATCAAGTGCAATGTCAATCGTTATATTCTTATTTCTTAATTCTTGTCCTTTTATTGTCTTCTCTCTTAGTATATATTTCTCATATTTTCGAATAACTCTTTGTGTCTTAGTGGCTTTATTGCCTTGCTTGGGATGAAATGATTAAAAGAAAGATAGATATCTGTGTCATTTACATTGTCTCTGAGATATCAAATGATAGATGTTTTCGATTTGCATTAGAATGAAAAGGACAATATAATTTACACGAGATTAAAAAGTTAGACATTGGCCCGGTTTACTAAAAGTCAGTATATTTTTCTCATATTCTCAAACTTTCTGTAAACCTTTGTATCTTAGTAGCTTTATTTCCTTGCTCGTGGTGAAATTATATTTAAAAAAAAAAAAAAAAAAAAAAAAAAAAAGAAGCTTCATTTAAAAGCGGCAACATTTATTTTACATATTTTTTTCTTCGTTCGTTTTTTTTATTTTTTTGTTTAATTTGCTTTCGAAACTATTTTTTTTTCCTTTACATTTCCGAAACGTTTTTTTTTTCTTGGTCTCATATCCTAAATTTATTACTGATTTTATTTTATTGCTCGGCTGTTTGGGGCGGTTTTTTTTTTTTATTTATTTTATTCATTCATGTACCACTTCTTACTCTCTCTGAATCGTTACTTTTTTTGTGTGTTTTCCCGTTTATGAAGCCTCCTGTTGTTATTTCTTGAAATTCTCTTCCGTTTTACTGCCATTTTTCGCATCTTCCTTTTCGCTTGTATTCATTCGCCATCTTTATTTTCCGGCTTCTTGTAAAAGTGTCTATTCTTTTGAATTTCGTTTCATCACAGTCGCCCGCGTCTTTATTTTTATTTTTTATTTTTTTTACTGCTTTTCTAACATTTCTTTTAATTATTCTAATTATTTTCAAGATATTTTTTTTAAATATCTCTATTTGAATTCATACTATATTGCATTTCCTTCCCTATTTCTTTTATTTTCTCTTTTTTTTTTTTTTTGTTACTTTTTATTCCAAAAACTTTTCGTTTCATTTATAATTTTGTTCTGCAGAATCTTTCAACTTCATTATTTTTACTTGTATTATCTGCGCAGATTTAGCGGGTAGTTTAACGGTTATTGGGGCGGCAAGTGACATCGGAAAGCCGCTTTTAATTTTTGGTTTATTCTGTTCCATTCACTTTCGCAATAATGTCTGAGACTAAAGGTATTAATTCGACTCTATTCTCTTAAAGAGAAAGGCGATCCGGGCTGTCTTAACTTCAGTGGCAACTAATGTAAGAGAATGAAAACTCGGAATTTTAAACCGGGAAGAAGACAATGGAAAATGACAAAAAAAAAAAAAACGCCTGCCTCCTCACCGTTTTTATTAATGATAAATGGATATTTTGCCTTACTCTAGATCTTTTGCCTTAAATTTTGCAGAAATAATAAATAGACGTTTTACCTTACCATTTATAGTAATGAAAAGCCGTCCTGTTTGCCTTACTGTTTATAGTATTAAGGAATAAATTTTGCTGCCTCACCGTTTATATTAATGAAAAATGGTCCATTCGCCCTACTCTAGATCTTTTGCCTTGTGTCTTACCGAATTAATAAGGAGACCTTTTTGCCTTACCGTTTATAATAATGAGAAGTAGTTCTGTTTGCCTTACTGTTTATAGTATAAAGGAAAAAATTTTGCTGCTTCACCATTTATATAAATGATAAATGGATCTTTTGCCTTACTCTAGATCTTTTGCCTTATGTTTTACTGAAGTAATAAATAGACATTTTTGCCTTACTGCTTATAGTAATAGTTTGCCTTATTTTTATAGTTATTAAGCAATAAATTTTGCTGCTTCATCGTTTATATCAATGATAAATGAATCTTTTGCCTTACTCGAGATCTTTTGCCTTACAGAAATAATGAATAGACCTTTGCCTTACCGTTTATAGTAATAATTTGCCATACTTTTTATAGTATAAAAGAATAAATTTTGCTGCTTCACCGTTTTTGCCTTACTCTTTATCTATAATAAAAGATCCAGAAATATCCCGAACGCTATCCGAATCGATAGATCCCCGAAAAGGCCTGAGAGTACAACGGTCGAAATCTTCTGATAATCTGAATGTAATTCTTGTAAATAATGATAATTTCATATCCCAGAAATATAGATAGAAATTTCGAAAAGTAACTAATGAATATAAGTCTATATTTCTGCGATGAGGTATTGTAACTATTTACTTCATCTTTGTTGTCACATTCACGACGTTTCGGCCGTTGTACGCTCCAGCCTTCTTCAGGATCTGTCTTTATTTACACTATTTACACCGTTCGGACTGTTGTCCTATATCTTTGTTGTCAAATTCACAACATTTTGGCCGTTGTACGCTACGACAACCTTCAGGATCTGTCTACATTTCTGCGATGAGGTATTGTACCTATTTACACTATTTACATCTTTCTGGCTGTTTTCTTCATTTTTATTGCCATATGCACGACATTTCGACCGTTGTACGCTTCAGCCTTCTTCAGGATCTGTCTATATTTCTGCGATGAGGTATTGTAACTATTTACACTATTTACATCTTTCAGACTGTTGTTCTCATCTTTGTTGTCACATTCACGACGTTTCGGCCGTTGTACGCTTTGGCCTTCTTTTCTTTTCTTGATTTTTCTTGAACTTGTGGCGAAAGTATACTTCTGCTTAAGGGCTAATAAAACAATTAAGATTGGTCAGAGAAAGGGTTACTACTACACACAAAAGATTGGTTAAACATCGGAAAAATTAATTCCTTTTAATAATAAGGAAGATTAATTCCTTTTAATAATAAGTAGAAAGAACCATTATTTGCCTGATGAAGTTCGAGAGACCGGAAACGCAAAAATAGGGAAAATAAAGTATAATATATATTTAAAAAATACACATTATAGCCAAAATGCGTTTGCGATTTCTGTCTTTCATATATATATATATATATATATATATATATATATATATATGAGTCCCAAATATAGGACTATCAAATATTATTATCTTTTTTTTTTAATTTTTATATATATATAAAAATTTAAAAAAATAATAATAATATAGTCCTATATTTTTAATGCATGTATATGCAATCGTCAGGCCACCTGACGATTGCATATAGCATGAAACAGACTGTCGCCTCTAAGTGTTGACTTCTATGTTCACTTTTATATATATATATATATATATATATATATATAAGTAAATAAACCTAAAGAGCCAGACTAAACTACCTAGGTTTCACCAACGCGATCGTCAGGGCGCCCTGACGATCCGCGTCGGTGAAACCTAGGTAGGTTCGTCTGGCTTTTTGGGTTTATTTACTTATTTTGCTCTATTTAGCGTATTGAGCACTTTGCTTATTTATTTTTACTTTAATCGTGTCGGTGTATTTTTTTCTTTGGACTCTGAACTTAGATTCTAGACGATTACTTTCGGCGGAAGTACATGTTCTTAGTTCTTTCTTTTCTTACCTTTTTTTTCCCCTTGGGTATTGGTTTGTTCATTTACAAGTTAAAACACCTAAGGTTTTGCCGGACGTGTATAGCTGCTTCCATCTATAAGGGTATATATATATATATATATATATATATATATATACATACAGGTAATTGATCCGTTGGTATATAATCCGGGTGTATCCTAGTAATATTAATTATTAAAACTGCCCCACAGATGGCTCTATGTTTTTATTTTAACAGAGCATATGTATTTTTTTACAAGAAAAAACAAAACTGTTGAGGTATTTTTTGTTTTTTGCTGTAAATTTATATATATATATATATATATATATATATATATATATATATATACATTCAGGCCGGTAAATGTTGTTTAATACTGTTTATTATAAACAGAGCATTTACTTAAATGTTTGTATCTATAAAAAAAGAATGTTAAACATAAAAATTTCTTAAAATAATTGTCGGACTTTGTCGATTTCATAATGTGTGACGTCATTTGTTTACATTTGATACGCTTTGAGCAGATATGAATGTACGTGAGAGATTCATGGAAGATTGAAGTTTAAATACAGTAAATTCGACCTTGCTAAGCGAACGCTCTTCTGTGGCCAAATCGGTAAAGGCACATCAAGCTAAATGACGGTTTCGTATGACGGAGGAGGAATATTTTCTGTGAAAATTTCTCGGGCATTCAGGCCGGTAAATGTTGTTTAATACTGTTTATTATAAACACAACATTACTTAAATATTTGTATCTATAAAAAGTATGTATAAACATAAAAATGTATATATATATATATATATATATATATATATATATATATATATATATATATTCTGGTGAGGATGGCCATGCTGGCAAAAACCTAATTGAAATAATAAAATAAAAAATTTTAATATACAGCCCAGTGTAAAAAATTTAATTTTGTAATATTTTTATTGTTCAAAACAGACACACACACACACACACACACACACACACACACACATATATATATATATATATATATATATATATATATATATATATATATATATATATATCACAAACTCATACAACATATTGTGTTAGCTCTATCAATGATACTGAGCGCTTTCCACTAAGTTCCACACACACACACACACACACACACACACACACACACACACATACAGATAGATAGATAGATAGATAGATAGATAGATAGATAGATAGATAGATAGATTTTAAGTTTCGGAATAATGGAGTATTGCTGCCATATATGGTCTGGAGCCCTTTCTGTTTGTCTCGGGGTTATCCAGAGGCGGATATGCAATATAACTGGCCCTGTTCTGGCATCTCGTCTACAGTCACTCTCTCACAGACGCGCCGTCGCCTCTCTCTGTCTGTTTTACAAACACTTTCATGGTAATTGCTCCGAGAAGCTGCATTCGCTGGTTCCCAGACTTCATGAGTTCAAGCGCCCTACGAGGCTGGCATCTCGCTCTCACCCTTTCACTGTTGAAACTGTTAAATGTAGCCCTCTCTTCTACTCCAATAGCTTCATATCTCGCACCTCTCGCCTGTGAAATTCCCTTCCCTATTCCAGTTTCCCTGACAGCTATAATCTCCAGCTATTCAAATGTAATGTCAATCGACATCTCCAGTAGCCTTGATCTATCCCCTATCCTTCTCTTAATCTTTTCCTCTATCACTCCTATCTGATCTTGCTCCAAATCTTCTGCAACCCCTTGCGTGCTAGTGGCTTCCCGCCATGCTTGGGGTGAAACGCTTAAAAAAATGAATATTTATTAAACCATAGACATGATTTAACGGTTTTATTTTTTTGTTTTTTGTTTTTTTTGCCGACATCAACAAATTTTCGCATTAAACAATTAGCATAAAATTAAAAATTTCATGCTCTAATAAAAGGTTTAAAAGCTTAACCCAATCATAAGATAAAAAAAAACTATATGAAGTCGTCAAAAAAAACAAATTGTAGTTCAGTGCGACGCGTTTATGTACAAACAGCCCTTTTAGGAAAAAAATCTTTACAGACACTTAACGACGTACAATGGTGCCAATAATTCTCTGTCGCTAAGACGGACCAGACGATGTCCGTATAGGGATGTCATCTTTCGCTTTGAAATGGACACTCCGGCCCTGCCTTTGCTTGGCCTCTTCCCGAGGGTGACCGATATGTTGATACAAATTGTTAACTCTTACACCCCCTATTGGACTGGGTGCTTCAGCCGTTTCCACAGTAATTAATTCTACGAATGAATCTGCTTAGAAAGATGGGTAAATTTCAAGATTGGTTATTCCTAAATTTTCGCTTGAGGATGAAACAGGGCTGGATACTTTAACTCTATTTAATTTTTTTCAATTATATTGAAGTTTTTCGCTCCTGTTTTTCAAACATGAGAACTCTTATGCAGCGAAGGAATTATATTTTTATAAAAAATAAATATAATTATATATATATATATATATATATATATATATATATATGTGTGTGTGTGTGTGTGTGTGTGTGTGTGTGTGTGTGGTTGTGAAAGTCAATTATACCCTATTTATATGGCCATTTCGCTCCTCAAGAGATTTCTCTAATCCCTGGAGCTTTTCAATGTTAAAATGTTGTATGAAGAAAATTAATCGTAACGCTTTTTTTTTAATTGAAAATTTTAAAAAGACAGGAAGAAAGAGAAAAGAAAGAGTATGAAAAAAGAGGAAAAACTGCGAATAATGGCAAAGGCATTTAAGAGAGAGATAAAGAGAAAAAAGAAAAGGAAGGAAAAACCAAAATACTGAGGGGGAACAGAATGATATATATATATATATATATATATATATATATATATATATATATATATATATATATATGTATTAGGTTGGTGCAAAAATAATGACGTAATAATGTCGTTTTTTGACGTATTTTTAACGTCAAAAAATGACATTATTACCTCATTATTTTTGCACCAACCTAATATATATATATATATATATATATATACACACACACACAAGTCCAGAGAGAAGTTAAAAACGGTTGAAAATTAACAGTCACCTATATTTAATAGGTTAACTCTTCTTCATATATATATATATATATATATATATATATATATATATTACAAATTGCATTCATAAATTAGATTCAAACTGATAAAGATGTTACCGTAACTATTTTTTACAATATTAAAAAAGTACGATCGGTCGGGTAAACAAACTGCTATAATTTAAAATATTTTTTAATATGTTCTCTATAAATGTGTTAATAAATTTAGTATTTAACTTATATTAAATCCCTAAATTATTTGTTTAAAAAAAATTAAATATTTAAATTGATAGCAAACATCAAATTAATTTATTCGTTTTTTTTAGACATCTAAATTACTATCAAGCATTCAAATCTATTCTTTACATAAATTGCTAAAACCCAATTACAGCCTCTTTCTCTTTACTTCCCTCTCCCTCTTCTTTCTTTTTCCTTTTTCTTATCTCCCTTCTCCCCTCCCATTTCAATATATCACTTCCCTTAAGTTAACCGTTTAAATAGGTCAAGGTCTGGTCACTCCTCCTCCCCCAGTAGAAAGTATGCTTAAGAGAGTTATGAAATTAATCCCTCCCTATACTCTACCATGTCTCTTTAACTACTCCTTTTACACTCTCTGTTAAATTACAAAACGTACACTACCCATCAATTTTAATTTAATTTTTCGTTTCATTTCATTTTTGTAAGTGCTCTCTGATGATCCGGCGTCCTTTAAAAGGGCTCTGGTGAAATAAATTATTATAATGGTACCTTAAAGTGGTCTGTTTTTCTTTTAAATATTAGTTCTGAATTTACATTGAGCTCTCAGGATTTCATCTTCCTTGGGATTACCCATACGGATTACCAAGTTCTATATATATATATATATATATATATATAATGAACAACGTACTACTTGCACCCCTGAAGATGATGTTGGAAGAAGATCGAAAGTACTTGGAAAATAAAAATAAAAGAAATTTAAACAGCTATAGAACATTTCTCTCATTCTTTAACATCAATACACGGAAGATTATTCAAGAGTAAGAACGGATTTTGTTAAAAATTAGACGACATAACTTCTGTTATTTATTTAATCAGACATGCCTAAAAGAGAAGTTGCTGTCTAAATACACAAATTACATACATGCATATATATATATATATATATATATATATATATATATATATATATATATATATTTAAAAGAAAAACAGACCATTTTAAGGTACCATTATAATAATTTATTTCACCAGAGTCCTTTAAAGGACGCCGGATCATCAGATAGCACTTCCAAAAATGAAATAAAGTTTTTCGTTTCATTTCATTTTTGGAAGTGCTATCTGATGATCCGGCGTCCTTTAAAAGGACTCTGGTGAAATAAATTATTATAATGGTACCTTAAAGTGGTCTGTTCTTCTTTTAAATATTAGTTCTGAATTTACATTGAGCTCTCAGGATTTCATCTTCCTTGGGATTACCCATACGGATTACCAAGTTCTGCATAACTTATATATATATATATATATATATATATATATATATATATATATATATATAATAATTAACAACGTACTACTTGCACCCCTGAAGATGATGTTGTAAGAAGATCGAAAGTACTTGGAAAATAAAAATAAAAGAAATTTAAACAGCTATAGAACATTTCTCTCATTCTTTAACATCAATACACGGAAGATTATTCAAGAGTAAGAACGGATTTTGTTAAAAATTAGTCGACATAACTTCTGTTATTTATTTAATCAGACATGCCTAAAAGAGAAGTTGCTGTCTAAATACACAAATTACATACATGCATACATATATATATATATATATATATATATATATATATATATATATATATATATATATTTAAAAGAAAAACAGACCATTTTAAGGTACCATTATAATAATTTATTTCACCAGAGTCCTTTAAAGGACGCCGGATCATCAGATAGCACTTCCAAAAATGAAATAAAGTTTTTCGTTTCATTTCATTTTTGGAAGTGTTATCTGATGATCCGGCGTCCTTTAAAAGGGCTCTGGTGAAATAAATTATTATAATGGTACCCTAAAGTGGTCTGTTTTTCTTTTAAATATTAGCTCTGAATTTACATTGAGCTCTCAGGATTTCATCTTCCTTGGGATTACCCATACGGATTACCAAGTTCTACATAACTTATATATATATATATATATATATATATATATATATATATATATATATATATATATATATATATATATATATGATTTCTTTATTTCTTTTCTACTGAGTTTTGGTTTATACACTCAGATTCGCTTCTAAGTTTCCCTTCAGTTCTTACGGAACTTATTTTGTACGAAGCATTTTGGTAATGCACAAAATCAATACCCAGTGCTAAGTTGAAATGCAGTAGGTCGATGCATCTTCAAGTGCATTGACAATAAAGGCATAAAGCAACAACAAAACGAAATAAAACGAAAACAAAATGAAGAACCAAAAAGAAAATCTAAAAAGATATTTTCGCGAGGCGAAGGAAAGCAGAAGACAAACAAAACAAAAACAAAAAAATGGCGACGACAGACGTTTATCAATAAATATTTGTTTATTATATAAAAACGCATTTCGAAACGGTTTTCCCTGGGTTTGTTTTTTTTTTTTTTATTGTTCTTGTTTTTTTTATTTATTTAACAAGGTTTCTTTTTGTAAATCTTTTTCTCTTTCATTTTTCTTTGCCTCTTGTTCTTGGTGATCGCAATATTTTTTTTTTTTTTTTTGTCAAAGATTTTGTTTTATTCTGCAGGCAAGATAGAGAAATGAAATAAAGCGAGGGAAGGATTTGAACATTTCCGAAAGAGAAAAATTAAAGAAAAAAAAAAAAAGTAATATTTTAAAAAAATTGATGAC
>OZ010589.1:17020351-17055351 GCA_963932145.1 Acanthosepion lycidas
TATTTTCATATATTCATTACTGGCGTTTGTTATTTATTGGTACCGGATTTCATCTCGGAATCCACAATATATATATTGTTAAATATAACAGTCAATGAATGTCTATTATGTTTGATAATGAGCCGTTTTAAATTTCGTATGGTTGCTTTATTTTCTGGTGAAAATAAAAACAAAAATTTGTACGACATTTGGATATTTTTTATTAAGCTGTACTTTGATCTAGGCTTTCGGCTCACATGAGCCATCTTCAGAGTTATACGGACATTTAAACAAAGATATATACCATCAAAGATGATATTCTCTTATGCTCACATAGAAGATTGATATGCGACGATAACGGTCGCGGAATAGCAGACGCAGGTCGTAAATTCATGATACGGTTCTAAGACGTCGTACCACGTGAGAGACCGAAATATTAGAAAGAGGACGGTATGTCTAGATGCAAAGTAATATGTTGTGACTAGTTTGAAATGTAATTTTGTTGAATATGGGTTATATATATATTACGGAATACAAATTTTGGAGATTTGAATAATTTTTCAGGATTTATCGTGTCTAGGCCAGGAAAGCTTAGCAAAATACAGAAAAGCACTGGATGATCGTTTTCAGGAATCTTCAGCAGTACGCATTCACTACAGTGAAACGAATCTGTACAGTTACGAAACAAAAGAAAACATCATATCTTTGGGTCAGCGAGAGGTACTAGTTTATAGGCGCCACACAGCAACAACTTAAAAAGACAGTCTCTTTATATGGATTTATCTCATTCAGTTCACATCAGTCTCAGTCTCTTCATATCTATCGATCTATCTATCTATCTATCTATCTATCTATATCAGTCTGTTCATATCTATCTCAGTCTGTTCATACTCATGTCTCCCTGTTCCTATCTATCTATCTATCTATCTATCTATCTATCTATCTATCTATCTATCTATCTCAGTCTGTTCGTATCTGTCTATCTATCTATCTATGTATCTATCTATCTATCTATCTATCTATCTATCTCTTACTCATTCTATCTATCTATCTATCTATCTATCTATCTATCTATCTATCTATCTATCTATCTCAGTCTGTTCATACTCATGTCTGCCTGTTCGTATCTATCTATCTCAGTCTGTTCGTATCTATCTATCTATCTATCTATCTATCTATCTATCTATCTATCTATCTCAGCATGTTCATATATATATCCGCCTCTTCATATCTATCTATCTATCTATCTATCTATCTATCTATCTATCTATCTATCTATCTCAGTCTATTCATATCTATGCCAGCCTGTTCATATCTATCTATCTATCTATCTATCTATCTATCTATCTATCTATCTATCTATCTATCTATCTATCTGAGCCTGTTCATATCTATATCCGCCTCTTAATATCTATCTATCTATCTATCTATCTATCTATCTCAGCATATATATATCCGCCTCTTCATATCTATCTATCTATCTATCTATCTATCTATCTATCTATCTATCTATCTATCTCAGTCTATTCATATCTATGTCAGCCTGTTCATATCTATCTATCTATCTATCTATCTATCTATCTATCTATCTATCTATCTATCTATCTATCTATCTCAGCATGTTCATATATATATCCGCCTCTTCATATCTATCTATCTATCTATCTATCTGTCTGTCTGTCTGTCTGTCTGTCTGTCACTGCCTGCTCATATAAAATAATGCTCTTGCTTCTGAATCGTTTAAAGAATATATGAAAAATATACATGTAAATATTATAATTAATATGAAGCCTTTAATTATGAAATATTTTTATTAAATTCCGAGTGTATGCGAAATCTTTGATTAGCTTTTGTCTTTCAATATCAGTTTTTTAAAAATAATTTCCCCCTCATTTTCTGCATCTCTCTCTTGAAAGGAGACTTTGTCAGCTTGCTAACTACAACATTTTGACGCTGCTAAAATTTTCAGTAAATCCTACTTGCTATATGAGACCGACCAAAAACAAACCTGAGTACAGAATGACTTCAAAATCTGTCAAAACTGCTTTGCCATGCTAAAAATGGCGTCGACTGTACAGTTTGTTTTGTGAGTAAAATCGCCGGAAGTGACAAAGATTTGTAAATTTGCCAAATAAATTCCAAATGCAGCTGAGGCAATATCTACCTATCTATCTATCTATCTATCTATCTATCTATCTATCTATCTATCTATATATATATATATATATATATATATATATATAGTGAAGAAAAGAGAGATAAAAATAAAATATTTCTGAGATAGGCAAAATGAAGATGGTGTTTGTTGGCCGGCGTCCATCTTTTTTATTTCTTAGTTCAGCTATTTCATTTTTTTTCAAGTGTGTTGTTATTTTTCTTTCTTTTTAAAGAAACGCTGGGTGAAAGCCGTAGACAAATTACATCAGGAACTTACAGACACTTATGACTGCCATTTGCCGTTTTTGCTTTCTCCATCGCTTTGTTGAACAAACAAAATACTAATGTTTACCAACTTCACTTGTGTCAGGCACAAGATTTCGTGTACGAAAAGAAAAACTTGGTAGTGTCTAGGCGTTCGAATTTCTTCTTCGTCTTCTTCTTATATGGACATTCTTCTTAAGGACGTTGGTGATCTTGGCTCTCCTCAATTTCCTGCTCTGTGTATTTATTAATAAATTTTGTGGTTTTGTTATCTCTCTAAAACCCATTAGTCTCATGCATTCGCTTAGTAAGTTCTTCCTTACATTTCTCGCTCCCTTCTTTGCTTCAAACTCTCCTGTGACAGTCAAATTTTCTAAGACCACTCTCCTCATTATGTGTCCTAGAAATGGTCAGTAAATGTGTCCATTTTGTTTCCATTTTCTCTAAAACTTAGATGTTGTTCATAAGTTCAGTCATGATATTCTCAGCAACTTTGTGTAAAACACCACTGGCCTCAAGTCTCTTCTTCATCTGTGAGGAGATTGTCCAGCATTCACTGCCATATAGGAGGACTGATATTACGTAACAGTTCAGTACTCTTTTCTTTGTTTCGGTTGCTTCAAGTCACTTCTTCATCTGCGAGGAGATTGTCCCGCATTCACTGCCATATAGGAGGACTGATATTACGTAACAGTTCAGTACTCTTTTCTTTTGTTCTGTTGCTTCAAGTCTTTTCTTCATCTATGAGGAGATTGTCCAGCATTCACTGCCATATAGGAGGACTAATATTACGTAACAGTTCAGTACTCTTTTCTTTTGTTCTGTTGCTTCAAGTCTTTTCTTCATCTGTGAGGAGATTGTCCAGCATTCACTGTCATATAGGAGGACTGATATTACATACCAGTTCAGGAGCCGTTTTTTCTGTTGCTTCAATCTTTATCATGACCCCTGTAGTTTTTTTCTAAATTACGACTGAATTTTGATAAGGCAGATATAAGTCTTAACCTAATTCGCAGAAACATTATGTAATGGATTCTCTGAACACCCCCACATGATGATCTGCTGCAAGAGTATTTAAACAGCACTCTCTCTTACTGAGCAGAGGAGTTAATGATTAACTGTTTATTACATTATTTTCTGTTCTCAACCGTGTACCATATTTTCTCCGGAATAAACTGCTTTTATATGTGTGCTAACCTTTCATTTTTAAGGCACCCCACATTATATCCAGCAATTTTTTAAAAGTGAAGGTGAATTCTGAGTTAGTACATTTTGCACCATCGTTGTGGTCACCATTCCCCTCCATCTCATGGTGACATTCAAAGAAGAATAGCGCAATGGATTGCCGGTTCCTTTTGCACCGGGGATCTTGAGGTTACCTCATCCCTCCTCACAGAGGTGGGTAGTTTTTAAAGTTACTTTCTTCTAGCCTTTGCCTAAAGAGGCGGGACCTGCGAGACAACAGGTGGTTTAAATTCAGAGTTTTCCCTCTCCAAGACTGGTTGCCATTCAAGCCTATAGGGCCCAGTCTCTCCTGCTATTTTACCCATAGCTGGGCATCCAACTATATCCTGTTTAAATAATGCATTTGAATACAGTATTTATTATAAATGCTGTTTTGTCATCGCATATTTTTAAATTGATGTCCGTTATGATGCAGATATCATATATATATATATATATATATATATATATATATATATATAGATAGATAGATAGATAGATAGATAGATAGATAGATAGATAGATAGATAGATATATGAAGAAATATAGTCGTAAGGTTGCTATATTTCTGAGATACAAGGCTCACTATCAGAGATAGAGCGTGTG
The DNA here is from genome assembly GCA_963932145.1 of Acanthosepion lycidas. NCBI lineage: Eukaryota > Metazoa > Mollusca > Cephalopoda > Sepiida > Sepiidae > Acanthosepion > Acanthosepion lycidas. Next base: position 17,024,582 of record OZ010589.1, read on the forward strand.
TAAATATAAAAGTGAACATAGAATCAACACTTTGAGGCGACAGGCTGTTTCATGCTAAGCGCAATCGTCTGACCTGACGATTGCATCTTTATATATATATATATATATATATATATATATATATATATATAGTGGGGGAAAACAAATGTTCGTACACATACAAATTTTTAAATTATTGCATTTCCCTGAAATGACTTTGAAGCAGTCGCTTAACTTTATCGGCGCAAAAAGTTGACTTGAGATGTACACTGTGAAACGTGTCTACATTTTGGGGGATGCCCTCTATTTCAATATTAATACTGAAGATGGAATATTTCACACGGAAATCGGAATACACCCATTGGAATAACCAATCATGGCTTCAGTTAATTTTGATTTCAATCCCTGCGGTGGGCAGTGTGTAGTTGCACTTTGTGGAAACAATCGAGAAATAGCTGAACAATACTAAATAAAATAAAACCAAGACGATATCTCTAGACATGAAAGTTTACATTCCCCCACTACATGGATTAAATAAAGGGTTCAGTTCGGAATTCCCTGCAGTTTACTCAGATCGATATACACCTGAGGAAGGCCGGAGGGCACAACGACTGAAACGTTGTAATAAAAACAAGAAAAATCAGGACAGTAGTCCGAATATAAATAGTGTGAATAATAGTGTGAAGTAATTCGGGTGTTACAATCCTCATTACAAGTGATTCCCACAAAAAACGAAAATTACTTACCACTCAATCTATTAGTTAGTTAGATATCTGTCTATCTGTCTATCTATCTGTCTGTCTGTCTATCTATCTATCTATCTCAGTCTATTCATAATTTTCTATCTTTATCAGATTATTAATATCTATCTATCTATCTAAGTCTCTTGATTATCTATTTTTCTATCATTTGTTCATATTTTTTATCTATAATATTCTTTTCACACCTATCTCTCGATCTATCAAACTCAGTCAATTCATATCTATCTATAAAATACTATTCACATCTATCTATCTACCTATCTATCTCAACCTATTCTTTATCTATCTATCTATCTATCTATCTATCTATCTATATATATATATATATATATATATATACATATATATATATATGTGTGTATATATATATATATATATGTACATATATCAATCTGCTCTTTATCTATCTATCTATTTATCTCTCTCACTCTCTCTCTCTCTCTCTCTCTCTATATATATATATATATATATATATATATATATATATTCATATATATATATATATATATATATATATATTTGTGTATTTAGGCAGCAAATTCTCTTTTAGACATGTCTGATTGAATAAATTGCAAACATTATGTTTGCTAATTTTTAACAAAATCCGTTCATACTCACGAATAACCTTCCGTGTAATGATATTAAAGGATGGGAGAAATGTGCTATAGCTGTTTAAATTTCTTTTATTTTCATTTCCCGAGTACTTTCGATCTTCTTCCAAGATCATCTTCAGGGATGTAAGTAATACAGAACTATATGTTGTTCATTAATATAAGTATTTATATAAAGATGTGCGTTGTTATCCATTACCCTATTTTTTTCATTCTGCTTTTAAATGCAAAACCGTTTTGATTTTAAAAGTATAATGAAAAAATTACGGTAATGTAAGACCTCGGCCACGATGATTTATGACTTCTTGCTAGAACAGCTATCTTCGACCCATAAGGATACCGTTTAGCCAATTTCACTCACAAGTCTTGGGTCAACCCGTGGTATAGTGTTCAGGCACTTTCCAAAGTTGCTGCAGTCTGGGATTGAAAAATCGGCCATGGTAAGAGTCGAACACGGATCTCATGGTGAGAATGCATAGTTCTAACCACTCAGCCATGTGCCCATACCTTTAGCAAATGGCTCAGAAAGGGGCCGGATTTAAACCAACTTAGAAAGACTTGTTTAGAAAAACCAAAGATTTAGAAACTTTTAGACAATTTCCCTTATTAAAGTATTTTTTTTAAGCGTTTCACCCCAAGCAAGGCGGGAAGCCAAAAGCAAGCAAGAGGTTAAAGACAGTTGGCGCGAGAGCGAATAGAAGTGATAGAGAAAAGGATGAAGAGAAGGATAGGGGATAGATCAAGGCATCTGGAGACGTCGATTGACATTACATTTGAATAGTTGGAGATTATAGCTCTCAGGAAAACAAGAAATGGGGAGGGAGTTACCCAGGCGAGAGGTGCGAGATATGAAGCTATTGGAGTAGAAGATACGGCGACATTTAACAGTTTCAACAGTGAAAGGGTGAGAGCGAGATGCCAGACTAGTTGAGCGCTTAAATTCATGAAGTCTGGGAACTAGCAAAAGCGGCATTACCTAATCTTAGTCTTATTTCAAGGAATATTATCAGAATGAGAGCTTTATAGACAGAGAAGATTAAATGTATTACTTGTTGACGCTGGTTTTTTTTATCGATAGTATCATCAAAATTCTAACTCAAAGTTAGACAGAGAGTAATGAGATGCAAATAAGATAAGATTTAATCTCCTAAAATGGACTTAAAATATCAGCAAAGGGAAAATAAATCTAATGTTTATATATATATATATATATATATATATATATATATATATATATATATATATATATATATTTCTTTTCGTCTCTTTAAGTCATGTCGTAAGTAGTTTTACACAAAGAATTCAAAATGTGATTTTTTTTCCTCGGATGATTAATTTTCAATGGGCTGGGCCCAAATAGCTTCGAACTAAGATCAACGTAGAAACATTTCCTTAATGTTTTCTTTATTTTTATTTTTATTTTATTTTATTTATTTATTTATTTTTTTTTTTGGCTTGCGACTTGTAGTAAGAACCATGACAATATATAAGCAGTTAGTTCCTCGCTGTACTTCCTAGGAGCGATATCTGGCTGCTACTTAGCACGTATTCAATCCGACCCCATCTTGTTTTGTGCTCCGTTTGGCAAGAACGAAAAGAGAAAACGAAAAAAAAAAACATGGCGGTCGGAATATACGCTTGCACTCGGTAGCCATGCATAAATAAAGAAAGTCAATTTGGGCGAGCCAGTCAATGAAACGTAACGAAGCTAAAAGCAAATCTTAAGAAAGAAATGAAAAATAGGAAAAGAAAGAATCGAAAAATGTATGTAAATTTCGAAAAAAAAAAAACAAATATGACAAAATAATCGTTAATATTATTTTTTTTTTTTTTAATTTACTTTCTTTTTATTTTATTTTTTTTTATTATTTATTTATCTTTATTAAAAGTACTGTCAGCCATTATTAATTTCCCAATGGTATTTATTTTCATCTGTATTTTATATTTCATCAAATATTTCATTATTATTAATAATTGTTGCTCGTAATGTTTATGTTTCCCTTTATTTTTATTGGGTGAATCATTACCAACCATGATAATTATTTTTCTGACATGAATTTCTTTTCATTTTTGGTTAAATAAAGGATTGACAAACGTTAATATTAAATCTTGACTATTAGGTACTTTCAATTTCATTTTTATTAAAGAATTATCAACCATTAATATTGATATTTCACAAGTATATACCTTCATCTTCATTTTTATTAGATGAAGAATTGGCAACCATTAACAAGTATTTTTATTTGCCATTATTATATTTTTTAGTTTTATTTACTTTCATCTTCATTTTTATTAAAGGAAACTTTGTCGGCCATTATTATTATTTTTTACGAATATTTATTTCTAGAATCTGTCTATATTTCTGAGATGAGGTATAATGTACACTATTTACATTATTCGGACTATTGTCCTCATCTTTGTCGCCATATTTATTACAACGTTTCGGCCCTTCAGTATCTGTCTATATTTCTGAGATGAGGTATTATGTACACTATTTACATTATTCGATCTTTCAGTATCTTTCTCTATTCCTGAGATGAGGTATTATGTACATTATTTATATTATACGGACTATTGTCCTCATGTTTGTCGCCATATTTATTACAACGTTTCGGCCCTTCAGTATCTGTCTATATTTCTGAGATGGAGTATTATGTACATTATTTACATTATTCGGACTATTGTCCTCATCTTTGTCGCCATATTTAATACAACGTTTCGGCCCTTCAGTATATGTCTATATTTCTGAGATGAGGTATTATGTACACTATTAACATTATTCGATCTTTCAGTATCTTTCTCTATTCCTGAGATGAGGTATTATGTACATTATTTATATTATACTGACTATTGTCCTCATCTTTGTCGCCATATTTATTACAACGTTTCGGCCCTTCAGTATCTGCCTATATTTCTGAGATGAGGTATTATGTACATTATTTACATTATTCAGACTATTGTCTTAATCTTTGTCCGCATATTTATTACAATGTTTCGGCCGTTGTACGCTCCGGCCTTCTTCAGGTGGTTGGAATGTCGAACTGAAGCCTTTATTTCGCTCAATGGGATAGACTGTTCTTGTTCCACGTGCCATGTTTAATAGATGTCAGTTATCCTTCATCCTCAAGGACACATGGCACAGTGGATAAAGGCGTTAGTTAGACCGAGTGACAGAACCCAAAGAGTGTGAGTTCAATACCCGGTTAAGGCAGTGGAGAACTTTCAAAGGGAAAATTAACAGGAGATAACTGATAATTGACATCCATTAAACATGGCACGTATAACTAGAACAGTGTACCCCAGTGAGCGAAATAAAGGGTTCAGTTCGACATTCCAACCACCTGAAGAAGGCCGGAGCGTACAACGGCCGAAACCTTGTAATAAATATGGCGACAAAGATGAGGACAATAGCCCGAATAACGTAAATAGTGTACATAATACGTCATATCAGAAATATACACAGATGTGACGTCGTCCCCTGGTCGCAGCGCCAACCGTGTCGTTGTATCCCAGTCTACCACGGCACCAACTGTGACGTCCTACTTTGATTCCCAGTCTGCCTACCCACGTTGTGATTTGATCTAGGCAGAGGAAATCAATCAGTCATCGGGGCCGTACTGCAAACCGAGTCCAACGGGGGTGATACCACAAAAATACGCATAAAAGGCAATAAAATGAAAACTCAAAAGTTCAAAGTATCAAAGAAAAAGGGAACAAACTTTATGTCTAGTTGTTCGATACATAGAACTGCATCTATCTCCCGACCCGTTCTATGGATTGTGACACGTCGATTTCCGCTAGGCAAGTTTTAACACTTCAAGTCGTCTGCTCTTTAAGAAATTGGTGTTTCGGTGGGTCTTTGGACGAAAGTCAAAAGAAAAACTTATTTCGGTGATCTGGATCTAAGTCGCTCTTCAAAATAATTGTTCTTGGTTTGAAGAGATGGTCCGGAAAATGTGCGGGAATCTTGGTCAGCTATCTGCGAGGCTTGCCTCAACGGGAGACTGACTCTGGGAACTGCTGGGTCTCGACTCATTTCTCCTCGTTGTGGCTTCGTTTATATGGGCGCCGACCAAAACCGGGGTGAGTTTGTCGGCGCCGGGGGGTTCCTCGATAATTCTAAATACATATCCACCTCTCCGGTTAGGAATTTCCACCTTTTTCCATTTTTGGGAACCTTTCCTCACTCCCACCTTCTCATCATACCTCAGAGGGGCGTGAACTGCCCTCCCCACATCTTCGTGGCAACCTCTCTTACTCATCCTCCAGATGGGCGGCAACAGCCTCCCTCGTGCATCACCTGTTTACCACTCGACCAATGATGTCTTAGTCGGGCGTGGACGAATCTGCGGCTTTGTTTCAGGAAGAGAAAAAAATATCTTGCTTAAAAAAAAAATGATCTCTTCCCTTTTCTTCCCCTTAATGGTTTATCATTTCTCCAGCCGCGAACGGGACAATATGACAATGGCGGTCATAACTCTTGTTCTACACGTGGTTTACGTCAGGTATTTTATCGCTAATTATCAGAATGTGTGGTCTTCTCGACATGGTCTCAGAAGTTCCAGTCGGTCTGTCGCCTCGAAGAAAGAAAAAAAAAACACATTTATTTTCTTTCGGCACAAAATTTTATTATCGCAGGCCAAGGATGCTCGTGGGTGTTTTTTTTAATTTTTCATATCTGTCTAAGTCTTTTTAGTTGTCTGTTTTTCGTCACTTAACGAAATAACATTCTCATTTGAATTTTTTCCTCTTTCTCTGGCCAGTCGGTCTGTAGTTGATAATAAGATATCTTCCCGTACCAATAGTTTGTTTTCATATCCTTTAGATAACACGGCCGATGCCAAAACATATCTGATTCTTTCCTTCTTTCCCTTTCTTTTTACTCAGAATTTCCCTGTCATTGTAATGACACTCTTTCGCCATTTGTTACTTATCAAAATATCCTTTTATCCATTGTCTCTTAGCTGTGTGTGTGTTCATGCTTATCACTCACGATTCGGTTCTTAGCCTCTCTTTTTCTTCTTTTCTTTCTTTTCCCTTTCTGCCTCGTTAAATGGTGCCACACAGATAACGTAGGCGATCATGTCTTTCGATACATGATGACTGACGAGGCAGATTTTTCCCGGCGTAGATTGCCATTTCTTTCTGCGGTAGACCAGTTGCCATTCAAGGCTATAGAAACTATTTACCCATAGCTGGGAGAGAAGAGGATTCGTACCTTTCCCAAGAGTATTAGCTCTAAGTGAATGTGATGGAGTTGACTCGAATTTGAACTCGTCTCTCCGATTCCTCAATCTGATCCGCTATTCATTACTCCACCGTCAAAACAAATTCACAGATTTGAACCAAAAAATGATCCCAAAATTACGTCAAAATCCGCGAAAAACTTTCATCCTTTAATAGACTGAGGTCCTACGTTTAATTTGTACTGTATATTAATGTATGTAGAAAAAACACAAATGTTGTTAAGATAACGAAAATGCAATGCCCGGCACCCCGAATCATGGTTAGAGTTTGTGGATAGTAAGCACCGGCTTTGCACACAGTCTACTATTGAGTGGCTCTTGGGCCTTGCATTGTGTTCAAATTATTTTGTTTTCTCTTCATTAGCAAAATAGGTTTTCTTTCGAATTCAGCAATACAAATAACCCCCGCACATTTTTAAACCAAAAAAAAAAAACGAATGAAAATCAACTAGATCGGTCAGTTTCAGAATTAATAGCGCGAGAAGCGACCATCTCTCGAGTGTTTCTTACTTTGCACTTTAATGGGGCGGCAAAGGACTTTATTTGCAAGTTCTTATCGTAAAGCCAACGCCAAGTCATCTAGTACCGATCAACGAGCACCATGGGAACATTTAAAAAGAGGCGGTTTCCTTTATTTCTTTCTCTGTCTCAGGATCTCTCTCACACACTATCTATCTATCTATCTATCTATCTATGTATCTATCTATCTATCTATCTATATATATATATATATATATATATATATATATCAGTCTGTTCATATCTATCTCACTCTCTACCTGTCGATATATCTATATACATATATGTCAGTTTATTCATATCTATCTATCTATCTATCTATCTATCTATCTCACACTGTATCTATCTAACTCTCTGTTTCTTTATCTATCTATCCAAGCCTGCTGACTATCAGGCTATCTTACTCTGTACCTATCTATCTATCTCTATATATGTCAGTCTGTTCATATCTATCTATCTATCTATCTATCTATCTCTATATATATATATATATATATATATATATATATATATATATATATATATATATATATATAAAAGACATTTTTATGTTTATACATTCTTTTTATAGATACAAATATTTAAGTAAATGCTCTGTTTTATAATAAACAGTATTAAAAACATTTACCAGCCTGAATGTCCGAAAAAATATAGAACATATTCGTCCTCCGACAGAATTAGAACCTGTATCCTAACCGTCATATGTAAACTACAATTCAATGTTATTTACCATTTTATAAATAACTAGCAGTAGATCCCGGCGTTGCCCGGGGATGTAACAGTAAGAGATAGATCAAGTATTGGCCATCATAAAGACTGAAAAATAAAATTGACAAAGATTATTGTTTAAGGTTGACGGACACGCATGTCTTAAATAGTTTTTTTTTTCTTTTTTTTTTACGAATTGGTCAAACCCAACCTCAAACAAAAACATTGTTTTGAATCGTTATGAGTCTACCGATTGAACAGAATTTTATTATAAACAATTGTCTTGTAAATGGAATTTTTAAAGCATTCTGAATGTAAAAATAAAGAAAAAAGTGTGCAAGACAATAAAAAACACTACCTGCCAAAAAAGTGAAGTTTTGTTGAAATCGGTTGAAAAATGTAGGAAATCCGATCCCATATATAAACGAACACACACACAAACAACCTGGGTTTTATAATAAGTATAACTCGATATGAGTTGTCCCCCTTTCATTCTCGCGATGCCTCTTAATCGTGTTTTCAAATTGATTTTGTGCAAAAACAATTGTGTTCTTCCAATTTTTGGCGCCGTCAGAACCCCCGGAAGGTCATTTTACGTAGTCCTGTGAAGTTTTATTGAAATCGGTTGAAAGATGTAGGAAATCCGATCCAATATATAAACGTACACACACACACACACACACACACACACACACACACACACACACAACCTCGGTTTTATAATAAGTATGATTTGAATAAACGTATAAGAAACAACTTAAAAGAATGTTTTGTCCAGAGGAAGAGATGCACTCAACATATATATATATATATATATATATATATATATATATATATATATATATATATATATATATATCATAGCAACAAATTCAGACATTTATACACCCTAAGGCAGAGAGGACGGATGTTTTTGAAAATAATAGATATTTCAAAAACGTTTGTCCTCTATGTCCTAACCTGTACGTAGATAGAAGGATTTATTTATTATTAGAAAGATTTAGTTGTTCGGTAGATATAAATGAAAGTTCTTGCAATGTCGTTGTTAAATGTTTCTAATATTTCTGTTTTCTTGGTGAATGAATGGATTATTTTAATTGTGATAAATCTATCATTCAATGGCCATATACAACATCAGAATAAGTAAAAATTTATCTTTGGTCGTCATTCCTGCAGCTTTCCAAATCCATGTGCTCTCATGGTGTGAGGCTGTTAAAAAGAGGCCAAATTCTAAATTTCTCACCAGTAGGACAAAATTCTTTTTTTACCAGGGAATCATGGGTAATTAGTTCCTTTTATTTCTCGTGATCGTGAGAGTACAACACAATTTTTATTTCTCCTGATTGCGATATCACAACAATTATATGCATGCTAATTGTTATGGTCCGGTTCCTTGTACCACGGTAATAGTCCAAGGTAGAACCAATAAAGAAGAACTCGAACACAGGTATGGAATAACACAGATATATTACAAACAGGAATATATACAGAGAAGTAGAAGTGTTGGTATGAACAATCAGGTTTAGTAGGGAGAACAATGTAGTCTCGACCAGTATCACTATTCCAATGTCTTGCAGTAATTGTCTGAAAGCGACTCTGTTTCGGACTGCCTCTGACTCGACTCTTGACTCGTCTTGAAATGCTGACTATATTTAGTCATCCCGCCAAACGTGGGCATCATGTGGCACAAGGGCGGTTTAACGTAGGATCTCTGAGCCCGTCGGCTCGGCCAAAATATGCCCATTGAACCCGTATAAACAGGTTCAGGGTCGGTTTACCTCCCCGAAAGAGAATCCGCCCTTCGGCGTAGCCTCCTTCGTGTTCCTCCCCGCCCACAGGCAGAGCCTTCAACCGAACAGCCGGTCAAGAAGCGAACGACTGGTGATATTAAGTCACCCCCGCCGACTGGGGCAGCATGTGACACAAGATCGGTTATTTATTGTGGGTTTTCCGTGCCCGTGGGCTCGGCCTAAAAATATGCCCATTGAACCCGTATAAACGGGCTCAGGGCCGGTTTACCTCCCTGAAACAGACCCCGCCCCTCGGAGTAGACTCCTTTGGGTTCCTCTCCGCCCGAAGGCAAAGAGTTCAAACGATCAGCCGGCCAAGACGCGAACGACTGTCTATATTTAGTCATCCCCCCACGTGGGCATCATGTGGCACAAGGCCGGTTTAATGTGGGATCTCTGAGCCCGTGGGCTCGGCCCTAAAATATGCCCACTGAACCCGTACAAACGGGTTCAGGGCCGGTTTACCTCCCCGAAAGAGAATACGCTCTTCGGCGTAGACTCCTTCGGGTTCCTCCACGCCCGAAGGCAGAAAGTTCAACCGAACAGCCGGTCAAGACGCGAACGACTGGCCCCTTGCCTACTGACTGAGGCACAGTACTTATTAAGTATGGAATAGTCCATTATTATTATTATGGGTAAGATCCCATAACACTAATTATGTTAGTATTACCAATTTTAAATCACGCGCTTTTTTCCAATTTTTAAATCAAGCGTTCGGATTTTTTATCAATTTTTAAATTAAACCCATTTCTTACCAATTTTTAAATCAAACACTTTCTTCAATCTTTAAAATCAAATACTTCTCTTTCCAATTTTTAAGTTAAATGGCTTTGTACTGATAAGTCATCAGTTACCTCCCCCTAAGCTCTAGAAGATATAATAAAGACACTGTTGAATCTGTCAGTAGACGAGTATTCAGAGTAAAGTGCAATAAAGCTTTGGTATAAATTTATTCACTGGTTCTGTTTTTGCTACAGGCTATTTTTAATCCACTTTTTAATTGAAAAGTTTTTGTACCAATGATTAAATCAGACATGGGTAACCTGCAGGCTGTATCAGATATGGCCCATCATGAAGCTGACCGCACAACTAAAAATAGTCAAGGTAATTTTTCCTTTTAACTATATTCACTACAGATGACCATACGCGTAAGAATTTGCCTTAAAAATGTGGAATGGTTGAAATTTGTTGGGGAAAATATTTCTCTATTATTGAAAAAAAAAACGAAGTCTTGGCATATTATCATTAATGACAATGTGATTAACACACACTTTTGTGTCTAATTTTTTCTTATTTATTCACTCAAAAAAGCAAAAATTACATTTTTTTAAATAAAAAATATATATCTTCTCCAAAGAAAAAAAAAACAACTTATGAACATCCAGTTCCTAAAGAAACCGATATTTACACGCATGATCTTTCATAGAGAAAATTGACAATGGTTTAAAAGAATGAAATCGTTACCTCCAGAAAAAAGTTACAAAAATTCAAGAAGCATTTACTTAATCATTATTTCTGTATGTGGTTATGTATGAGAATATGTGAGTGAACAAGTGAGGACGATGTGTAGGATTACAAATTGGAGACAACAAAATCAAGCAAGTACATTTATCTGTGAAGTGTTTTAATGTTTCTAATTTCTTCATTTGAAAATAAAAAAATCAAGTTCCATAATTCCCTATGTGTAATACGCTTTCATCCATAATACGCACCCCTTAACTTGTAACAAAATGCTTCTACTCACGCATAACACTCACCCCTTGTTTGGTAAATGATATGTCCCGGAAAGGGATATTTTTGTTCGAAGTAGCAAAGTGGTTTTAGACTACTGTAACCGAGTAGGACAATCTAGCAGGTAACCGTAATGGACTGGTCCTCGTCGTAGTGGTAGGCAATAGGCGTAGGCAATAGGCGAAAACTGTAGGCTTAACCAATAGGCTTCGTCTCTGTATCTCCACATCAGTCTGTATTTATGGCTGTGAAGGGGAACCCAGTTGTATGCATATTCATTACACCAGTAATCAAAGCCTATGAATTGTACTTCTCCAATTTCATTACGGTCAGTGTTTCCTACTCTTATTAAAAAATGGTTTTAAACATTAGAATATTATTATTCTAATTTAATTTTATGATCAGTTTTATTTTATTTTACGGTATTGTTTAAAGGTTTTTTGTAGCTGTGCATAATACGCACACCTGATTTTGCTTATTATTTTTATGAAAAAAAATGCGTATTATACATGGTGAATTACGGTATATTTCTTCCCTTGAGAAAATAATTCTTATGTTTCAAAAGCAAAAGATGTTTACACGTATGATCTTCCTTAATGAAAATTGCCAATAGTTTAAAATGATGAAGACATTATCGTGAACAAAAGGTTAAAAAATTCAAGAAACATTGTATTTAGCCATGGTTTAAGTATGCGATGAGAAATTACGAACAAGTGAGAACGAAAGTATATTTTTTTATAAAGCTATTTTTCGTCATTCGGAAATCCGAACGGGGCGTATCTAATCCACGGTACTCATGTGACCCACGGTACTCATATGACCTACGGACGCATATGTATAGTGATTTTTCATGCGTAGCTTAGATGTGGCACAAGGCCGAAAGAAGAGGGCACCCAGTGAGGATCGAACTCACTACTCAGTATGTTCTAATATTTGTTATTCCTTAAATGGTTTTTCATCTACTTTTTTATTCTTTATATGGGCTTTTTTTCTACTTTTTAATATCTCTAATTTTTTATATGGCTTTTCTTGTATTTTTTAATATTTCTAATTTTGTATATGCCTTTTCTTCTATTTTTTTTTAAGATCTCTAATTTTTTTAGATGGCTTTTCTTCTATTTTTTTAAGATCTCTAATTTTTTAGATGGCTTTTCTTCTATTTTTAATATCTCTAATTTTTTATATGGCTGTTCTTTCACTTTTTAATATTTTAATTTGTTATGAGGTTTTTCTTCTATTTTTTGATATCTCTATTTTTTATATGGCTTTTCTTCTATTTTTAAGGTTTTTAATTTTTTATATGGCTTTTTTCTACTTTTCAAAATTTGTAATTTTTTTATATGGCTTTTCTTCTATTTTTAAGGTTTTTCATTTTTTATATGACTTTTTTCTACTTTTTAAAATTTGTAATTTTTTTATATGGCTTTTGATCTGTTTTTTAGTATTTTTTAATTTGTTATATCTTTATTTACTATTTTTAATTTTTGTAGATGCCTTTTCTTCTAATCTTTAATATATTTCTTTTTTGCCTTTTTTCTCCATATCTTTCTTTTGCTTTTGTTACATTTTGTATTTAAGACCATTTGTTTCTTTGCATTCTTTCTTGTTATTTCTGATTAAAATTTTTATCACAGTCTATCATTCGTTATATTTCTGGGATGAACAATTAGTTACTAGTTTATCCAAAATTTGATTAAATTTTAAATAATTCTACTACTCTATCTACATTATTCGGACTATTGTCCTCATCTTTGTCACCATATTTATCACAACACTCCGGCCTTCATCAGTTGGTTGGAATGTCGAACTGAACCCTTTATTTCGCTCGCATAGGTAGACTGTGCCATTATTAGTTATTTCCTGTTAATTCACCTCTCCAAGTTATCCACTGCCTTAACCAGGTATTGAACTCACAACTCTTTTAGGTTCTGTCACTGGATCTAACCAACGCCTTTATCCATTGTGCCATCCTTAAGGACATCTCTGTATGAACTTCAGGGGCTTATAAACTTAATTTCTTCAGCAACCATTTTTACCAGTGTTCATATTGCAATTTTTGCTGTTATCATTGCATATTTTTAACAGAGCTCGTATTGCAATTTTCGTTGTTATTATTGCTTTTCTCTGGCACTCCATATTACTGGTTCCCTTATTGTATTCATTTCTATGCTTGGTCGGCTCAGAAGATTTGTGTGGCCTAGGATATGTGCTGATTCCTTAAGTTTACGAATTTTACAATAATGTTCTTTGTCTATGATTTCAACCTGATGTCACAGGGAGGCTCTGATCTCCCTTTTCTCTCCATATGTGGTCAGCAATGCCTATATTTTTATTTCACTCACTGGAGTAGACTGTTCTAGTTCCACGTGCCATGCCTAATTGATGTCAGTTATCTCCTGTTAATTCCCCCTTTCAAGTTCTCCACTGCCTTAACCAGGTATTGAACTCACACTGTCACTGTGCCATGTGTCCTTAAGGACACATCCCACAGTGGATAAAAACATTCGTTAGATCCAGTGCCAGTGTGAGTTCAATACCTGGTAAAGGCAGTGGAGAACTTTCAGAGGGGAATTAACAGGAGATAACTGATAACTGACATCCATCAAACATGGCACGTGGAACTAGAACAGTCTATCCCAGTGAGCGAAATAAAGGGTTTAGTTCGACATTCCAACCACCTGAAGAAGGGGGAGCGTACAATGGTCGAAACGGTGTAACAAATATGGCGACAAAGATGAGGACAATAGTCTGAATAATGTAAATAGTGTACATAATACCTCATCTCAGAAATATAGACAGATACTGAAGTGCCGAAACGTTGTAATAAATATTGTGACAAAGATGAGGACAATAGTCCGAATAATGTAAATAGTGTACATAATACTTCATCCCAGAAATATAGACAGATACTGAAGGGCCGAAACGTTGTAATAAATATGGCGACAAAGGTGAGGACAATAGTCCAAATAATGTAAATAATGTACATAATACCTCATCTCAGAAATATAGACAGATACTGAAGAGCCGAAACGTTGTCATAAATATTGTGACAAAGATCAGGACAATAGTCCGAATAATGTAAATAGTGTACATAATACCTCATCTCAGAAATATAGACAAATTCTACTACTGATGTCAGTGCGGCTTAAGCATCTACAAGAAATAAAGAAGAAAAAAAAAGCAAAGTAAACAAAAAGAGATGCTAAACCCGTTATATTATACTGTATTCGACGACTCCAATGAATTGTCTCCATTTCTATTAATCAGAGTGAAAACAAACGTTGATTAAAACAATTTCTATACGAATTAAGCAACTTCAAATACTTGGCAAAATCTAAAGTTGATTATAAGATATATATATTAAATATTGTTTTATTATAGAGTTTCTGATTACGTCATTTATTCCTGGATAAGACGATAAACTACATCCGGCAGCAAGACATCTGATTGGCGATTTTGAGGATCATGAACCCACCTCCGACCTGGGGTGGTAGCACCCGTTAGGGTCCCAGCTATGGGCAAATAGTAAACCTCCAAATAAAAACATTATGAATGTATAAAAATACATTTTTATAGTAAAAATACCAACAATACATTTTTATATATAGAATTACCAGCAATACGTATTTATATAAAAATTACTAACAATACGTTTATAATAACAAATTGTAGTGGCGCCACCCAGATCCATTTAAAATATTACCAAACAATCAACGCGAAAAAATCCTTTCATGATATTGATCCATATAATATCTTACATTTCTTAAATCAAACTGTATTGCAAAATATAATTTCCACAAAACTACAACATAAAACACATATATCACCGTCTCTTGTAATTGTGATCATACAAACATGTAAATACAAGGAAGCTGAATATGATCTACCATGTATTCAACTGCGAAAGCAGAATAACATTTTTATTACTTCAATGCTCAAAAATAAATGACCCATAAGGAGTTGATATGCCGTTAAACAAATCAATCAAATCATGACCTCTTAACCAGCTGCTGCGGAGAGATAGACCTGGACAGCCCAAGAAGGTAGTCTATCTAGGGGAAGAAAAATCCGGGTTTTAAACCTCCACTTCCTTGCGGTCATATCCAAATATGGAAAAGGCTATGGAAGTAAACGCATGCAGAAAACTCGGAGGCGTTCATATCTATCCCTGTCTGTTCATATCTATATATCTATCTATCATGGGAAGAGCTGAAGAGGATCGTCCGAAACCGCATCCGTTGGAGAGGTGTTGTTGGGGCCCTCTGTTCCCCAATGAATCAAGGGCAAAAGAGAAACGGAAATGGTGATAGATCGGCCGCACATTCTGTAAGCCTGCTTCTAGTGTCAACCAGGCAGGCCCTTGACTGGAATCCACAAGGAAAACGTAAAGTCGGTCGACCAAAACAGAAGCAGGGTCAGAGGTGTTGACGCAGAGGTGGAGGCTATCTTGGCCGAGCTGAACAGGACATGGGCCGAGCTAAAGAGGATCGCCCGGAACCGCGTCCGTTGGCGAGGTATTGTTGCAGTCCTATGTTCTCCAAGGAATCAAGAGGAATAAAAAAATCCATGTAAATTTCTGCTAACAGGATGCTTCTCAAATAAGGGTCGCGAGAAAAAAAAATTCGGCCGCTAAATTAATGTAGCGATATCAGATATTTTATTAAATGGAAAAGAACTGACCTGTCACAAAATGGATTCGGAAATGTATTCTCATTTTCTTAATATTTATCAGTAAGTGAGGCGATTTTCACAAGTACATAGCAAGCGGATCAGACAAAGAGAGTCACCGAATGAAGATAAATTACTTATGTCGACAATGTTCTCTATAAGACAGTAGCCACTGCACGCGAAAAGTCCAAGAAACATGTAAGGGATGACGCTCGTTATACTGTTCACCTCCCCTCTCACCTTAGCCTCATATCGCCTTCGCTCGTTTATAACTGCATGTTGCTTCACGAGAATAAAACCTGCTTACTGCTAAAATTCCTCATGGTCTTAATACATCAGTAACGATCTGGCCAAAGGGTTATATTGAAGCCACAAGCGTTTGACTGGAATAAGCTGCACCCTGAGAAGAAACCTGCTGTCTGATCTGAGCCGCAACGCTACAAAAAGCAATGAGGATCTTGAACAGAATACATGCAAATGTTACTGAGAATAATTTACTAATATGTTTATCTAGAACGGCCACTCATCTAGATCTTTTTACATTAATGCAGGCGTACTCCATGGTACTATCCTTGAACTTATGTTGTTCGTAAATTTCATCAACGTTCTTTCCAATATCTCCAGTTCTAGACGGCATCTATACCGATAACACAACTACCATATTTGGTCTCATGCTTCTGCTATGCATCTCGAGATTTTTGACAAAATCTAAAGATGAATCTGCAATGTTATTGGTCCTAGCCTGGCATATCGGCTTCAATAGCTTTCCTATCACTATAATGTAGCTTTACTATGCCTTTTCTTCTATAAATATTTTCGGTCGCAATAACATTTTATTTCGTCAAGTTTTCGCTTAATGTTGAAAAAAAAAAAACTAATTTTTCGTGAAAAGATTATCTATGCGATTTGTTGTTGTCTGATAATCCAGAATTGGATTAGGCGTAGATTTGAATCCCTTTTCGGTGTTGATAAGGGTTTGGATGAAAAACCTCTGGGTAAACAGAATTAAATAAAAATATGAGATGGCAGTTTGAGGCATTTATTAGGTTGGTGCAAAAATAATGTCGTTTTCTCACATAGTAACATATGTGAGAAAACGATATTATTTTTGCAACAATCTAATATTCGGTTGGTGCAAAAATAATGACGTAATAATGTCGTTTTTTGACGTTAAAAAATACGTCAAAAAACGACATTATTACGTCATTATTTTTGCACCACCCTAATATTTAGAAAATTGCAATAATTCCTTGTTGAAAATCTCCGAACGCTATCTGGTGAGTGATAAGAGAAGTGAAAGTTTCACCTTTTTTTTTACGGACACCAATCTTTGTCCGCCAGGTTTGTCGATTTCGCTGCTCTATCTCTCTCTGTCTCTTTGTCCCTCTTTCTGTTCCCCCTCCCTCCCTCCCTCGTCGCGCCATAGCCTTGCAGGCTGTGGGTGATTATGGCTCTCCGTTTTTCCTGTTCTTTATCGTAATCCTAAGTCACTCCAAAACTGGCCTTGCTGAAAACAAAAGAAAAAAAAGAAAAGGAAAAGATCGTAAAAATAAACAAGGAAAAAATTACCTATAGACCCCGTAAAAACGGTGTCAGTTTCCCGAGACGAGGCTCTAACCCTTCGGCAGAACCTCGTCTGAGCGATACCCTTTGACAAGTGCTATATATATATATATATATATATATATATATATATATATATATATATATATACATAAAACATTAGACAGCATATAATTTATATACAAAGAAATAATCACACATAGAATCAATCAGCAATATTAATGCTATTATTGGCGACATCCATCGCTAGTAGTGTATAATGTATGCATTAAAATACTGTTAATCCATAGAGTGACGTGATCCTCATTTATAAAACTGTTGTCTGTTGTTTCCAGTTTATATGTTTTTAAAATGCAAAGTCATCTAAAATCGGCGTGTGTTTTTTTAAAAACACACGCCGATTTTAGATGACTTTTCACGTAGAAATATACTTTTAGTTTCCGGCGACCAAACCTGGCTTGCTTTTTTTTTTTTTTTTTTTTCAACTGAGACGAAAAGGAAGAAAAAAAATTGGACATTTAATGTTTATCCAGAAAACTTAAGGAAAGTATTCGCAAAAGATAAGATTTGAAATTAGGTCATGCACAAAGAATTTTCTTCACCTTCTCGTGTAATATTCAGCCAATGGGAATTTGGATAACGACGCAAGCGCAAATGGAACAGAACTTTTTTTTTTTTCTTTGATGTTGGATGTCCATTTGTTTAGCTTCACAGATTCGTACTATTTTGTACGGGTCATACCGTCCTTAACGGGATGACCTGAAGTCTCGTTTAAAATATCACGTGACTTTCGGGGGTGAAATTTTTTGTCTCATTTACATGAAGTGATTTCTACATGCAGTCTTTAGCTGCGTAACATTTTCCCCGGTTTCTTTTTCATTTTTTTCTTTCTCTCTCCCCTACTTCATTTCAATCTCTTCCTCTCACTCTCTCTCTCCCTTCCCCTCCCGCTCACTCTTTTCTTCTCCTTTCCTCTCTGTTACTCCCACTCTCTATTTCTCGTCCTTTCTCACCTCCCATTCATCTCTCCCTTCTTTTACTCCCTTACTCCCACTCTCTCATTCTCTGTGCCTCCTACTACCTCTCTCCTTCCTCTTCCTCTCTCTTACTCACCTTTTCTCTTCCCCTTTCTCTCTCACTTTCCCATTTATCTTTCATCCTGCTCATTCTCTTCCTCCTCTTTCTCCCGCACTCTCTCTTCCCCTCCTCTTCTTCTCTCTCTATTCTTCCTTCTTTACCTCCCTTGTTTTCTCTCTCTCTTCTGTCTTCCTCGTGTTATCTCTCCCGCCTTCTCCCCTTATCTTCTCCCTCTGTGGTTCTCCATCTCCTCTCTCTATTCCTCTTTTTTTTCCTGTCTTGTTTTTTTCACGTCTTCTCTCCTTACTTTTCCTCCACCAACTGTCTTTCGCTTTCTTCTTTCTTTACCTCCTCTCTCTGTGACTCCTCCTCCTCTCTCTGTTCTTCCTTTTTTCTTGCTCTCTCTCTCTCTCTCTCGTCATGTTTTTATCTCTTCTATCTGTGTCTGCGCTCCCCCTTCTCTCTCTCTTCATTCTTCTTTCTTTTTTTCTCTTGTTTTTCTTTCTCTCTTCTCCCCTCCTCACTCTTCCCTCTGTTGTCTTTCTCTTTCTTCTTTCTTTACCTCCGGTTATGTGGCTCTCCCCCTCCTCTTTCTATTTCTGATATTACCTGTAATAAATTCTTAATATTAGGTTGGTGCAAAAATAATATCGTTTTTTGACGTTAAAAAATAGGTCAAAAAACGATATTATTTTTGCACCAAACTAATAAATATTATTATTATTTTACTTAAGTGTTCGTTAGTCCCAAATTTGATAATTCTTTGCAGCTAACCATGAAAAGAAATGTTGATCAAAACTGTTAAAACCATTAAGCTCGTATTGCTGCAAAAATATCAAAACTTGAATTTGCCCGTCCTCCACTGAACGCGTCATATACTGTCGTCAAATTACATTGAATAAAACGTCACTACAAGCTTAAACTTGTGTGTCTCTTTTTCCTTTGCAGGATTATTCTTACAGGGCATATGATCCAGTAGATGAAAGCATTGGCTGAAATAATCCAAAAGTGACTTTCTTGTAACCTAGAAAAGATTTACTGAATGAGGAATAACCTAAACGGAGGTTGCAAATGAAATGGTAATCTTTATAACATCAACAAAATACAATACTCGCCAGCGTCGTGAAGTAGGTAAACCACTGCTATTGGTGCACTACTTAGCATATTACCCCCACTTACAATAATGAGGATTACGACATAACCATTAGTGTTCATAGGTACGGAATATCGCACGTTCTTTCTTTCTTTCTTTCTTTCTTTCTTCACCTACCGACAACTGGCTGAATTTCTTGCTGGCTTATATAAACACTATTCTTTCTTTCTTTCTGTCTTTCTTTCCTTTTTTCTTTTTTGTTTCTTGGTTCCTTTCTTTCTTTGCACACTTTTCTTTCTTTCTTTCTTTATCTTCTTTTTCTCTTCGACTTTATCTTCTTTTTCTTTGTCTATCTTCTTTTTTATGTTGTAACGTAGAAAAGATTTACTGAATAAGGAATAACGAAAATGGAGTTTGGAAATGAAATGGTAATCTTTATAACATCAACAAAATACAATACTCGTCAACGGCGTGAAGTAGGTAAACCACTGCTAGTGGTGGACTACTTAGACAGCATATTACCTCCACTTACAATAATGTTCAACGTATTTATGAGGATTGGAACATACATATTAGTATTCATAGGTACGGTATATAACAGACTTGACCCAAAGTGTTGTGAGTTCTGTAGCATATGGCATCTCATCTAGTCACTTTCTCACAGACGCGCCGTCGCCTCCCTCTGTCTGTTCTACAAATACTTTCATGGAAATTGCTCCGAGAAGCTGCATTCGCTGGTTCCCAGTCGTCATGAGTTCAAGCGCCATACGAGGCTGGCATCCCGCTCTCACCCTTTCACTGTCGAAACTCCTAAATGTAACCGTCTCTTCTACTCCAATAGTTTCATGTCCAGCACCTCTCGCCTGTGGAACTCCCTTCCCTATTCCTGTTTCCCTGTGAGCTATAATCTCCAGCTATTCAAGTGTAATGTCAATCGACATCTTCATTTGCCTTGATCTATCCACTACCCTCCTCCACATCCTTCTTCTATAACTCCTATCTGATCTTGCTCTAAATTTTCTGTAACCCCTTGTGTCCTAGTGGCTTCCCGCCTTGCTTGGGGTGAAATGCTTAAAAAAAAAAGCTAGCAGAAGTGGACAAAAACGTTGATTTACTAAAGTGTTACTCAGATTTCCAGTTATTCTTTCTTCTATCATTTGGAACTAGAATTGTCTATTCCGTGGACTAAATAAGGGGTTCAATTCGAAATTCCAGCATATAACTCCTGAAGAGGGCCTGAACGTAGAACGGCCGAAACGTCGTGAATATGACAACAAAGATGAGGACAACACTCCGAACGATGTAAATAGTGTAAATAGTTACAACACCTCACCTCAGAAATATAGACAGAGCCTGATGAAGTCCTGAGCGTACAACAGTCGAAACGTAGTGAATATGACATCAAAGATGAGGACAACAGTCCGAACAATTACTTACCATACCTCATTGCAAAAATATAGGCAGATCCTGAAGAAGTCCTGCACGTACAACGGCAGAAACGTTGTGAATATGTCAACAAAGTAGAGGACAACACTCCGAACGATGTAAATATTGTAAATAGTTACAATACCTCACCTCAGAAATACAAACAGATCCTGATGAAAGGCTGAGCGTACAACAGCCGAAACGTCGTGAATAGGACAACAAAGATGAGGACAACAGTCCGAACAATGTAAATAGTTACAATAACTTATCGCAGAAATATAGACAGATCCTGAAGAACATCGGAGCGTACAACCGTCGAAACGTCGTGAATATGATAATTAAGATGAGGGCAACACACTGAACGATGCAAGTGTAAATAGTTACAATACCTCACCCCAGAAATATAGACAGCACCTGAAGAAGGCCTAAGCGTATAATAACCGAAACATGGCGAATATGGCAATAATGTTGAGTACAACAATCGAACCGATATGGATACTGTAAATAGTTACAATACCTCACCTCGGAAATCTAGATCGATTATTTTTATACATTGATAACTCTTAATTTTTGGCAGTACAAACTGAACTCTACATATTCAGCCTGAATCGTTTTTATCAATCCTTATTGACTACTTTGATCGCTCCATTCACCTCTTGATATTCTGAATTTTACCCGATCAAAAAGCGATATCGTCTTCCATTTTAAATTAGTATCGAATCTTCAAAAGGTAATTGCCATGACAAAGTTTTGAATATTAAAACCCTGTGTGATACGCTGTTAATCCGAGCGTCACAAATATGCTTAACTCACACCATTTCGGCTTGCTGCTCAGGCGGGCAACGTACCGAGTTTCTTTCGACACTTGCGCGTGCGCAGTGAGGCTTCCTTTTTTCTCGTTTCCTTTCTTTGCTATATTCCGCTAAGACCTGTGCTCACCGGTGTGTGTTTGGCCGATAATTCTGGGAATTAATTTCGCGTTAATGGCGTTCGAAAAGGAGAAATAAATCCGTTCTCATTTTCACACGTGTTTTCTTTATCTTTATTTTCTCATCGTATTTACGTTTTCCTTCGGTTAATAACGTCATTTTTATTAATTCGATCTTTCTTTTCTTTTCTTTTTCTATTTGAGTCGTCTGTGTCAGTCATTCTCTTGTCTTCTTCATATCTCCCTTCTTTCTTCTTCATTCTCTTTCGCGCTTCTTTTCCTCTTTTTCTTTTATTTCTCTTTTTGCTTCAACCTCTTCTTACCTCGTCGTTCTCTTTCTTCCTCTTTCGTTTTTCTTTCTTCCTCAATTTCATTCCTAATTTGTATGCTTCGTTTTTTTTATCGTTCTCTTTCTTCTTCTTCTCTACTTTCTTTTGTTTCTGAAACTTATCTTTCCTTCGTCTTTCCTTGCTTCTCTATTCTTTCCTTCTTAATTTTTTTCCTTAATTACATTTCGTCACCCCGTTCTTCCTTTTCGATCGTTGTTCACTAATTTCCTTCATTCCCTTCTTCGCTTCTCTCATTTTCTTCTAATTTATTTATTTTTTTCTTTGTCTCTTCTTCTTTGGTAATTCTCTTTCTTCTTTCGTTTCTACTTGGCTTCTTTATTCCATCTTTCTTTCTTTTTCCTTCATCCTCTTTTCTTTTTCTCATTCTTATCTCTTTCCTTCTGTTTTTTCTTCTTCTTTATTCTTTAGTATCGTTTCTTCTTCCTATGTCCCTTCTTTCTTTCTTGTCTTATTCATTTTCTTTTTTCCTTTTTTCTCTTCTGATTCTCTTCTTTCATTCCGAATTCCTTCTTTTTAATTCTTTTCAGTTTCTTTTTCTTTCCTTATTCTCTTTTCTTTTCTTTTTATTGTGAAATTGAACAGCTTCGGTTGCCACTTTTGCTATGTCAAGCGAAAGCTCGTTATCACTTCGAAAAATGCTCCTTATATCCGAGAGATTCGTAGATCCCGGTACTAGTTGTAATGCCTTCCAATAATAACCGCACTAGTAATACTTGTTCAAGTAGTAATTGCCAAATATTATAATGATTTGAAGAGAATCTTAATCCGTATCGTAGTAGAGTAGAGAATGGACGTATAACAAAAGTGTAGAGACAAGAAGAGTGAACAGTGATCTCTATAGTCATCACGCTACTTCCTGTTTATTCACTTTCTTTAAGGCTTATACTTAACATCAGAAAGAGGCAGCTAAAGTTTCTGGGGCATATAATGAGGAAGACGGGCCTGGAGAATCTGATACTCACGGGTCGAATAGAGGGAAAGAGAGACAAGGGAAAGCAGAGAGTGACATACCTGGCGGGCTTAAGCAAGTGGATGACAGAAGGTGGTTTGGGGGAGGAAGCAGAGGGAAGGAACTTCTTGAGAGCTGCAAGAGATAGAGGGTGTGGAGAGCCATGATCGACGTCGCCCTTAAAAGACATGGCACATAAAAAAGAAAGGATATTGTTATTATGTTAGCAGATGATATCAACATTATCGTATAATTATTATATTCTCAATTGAGGAAATATCACTAGGTTTCTGGGACACATAATGAGGAAGGAGGGCCTGGAGAATCTGATACTCACGGGTCGAATAGAGGGAAAGAGAGACAAGGGAAAGCAGAGCGTGACATATCTGGCGGCCTTAAGCAAATAGATGACAGAACGTGGTCTGAGGGGGGAAGCAGAGGGAAGGAACTTGTTGAGAGCTGCAAGGGATAGAGGGGGTGGAGAGTCATGATCGCCTACGTCCTGAAAGGACATGGCACATAAAAAGAAAAAAAAGGTCTACTTAATAATGGAATCGCGAATATGACTCCTTGGCGATCTAGTTTCAAACCACAGTGTCGACAACGACACTTACTCTTACAACAACAATATGGCTTGCTTAATTGAAGTTGTTTTATAGAATTTACTTTAATCTTGCACAATCTTTTCTTAAACCACCTGTTTTGTTGATACAACCAACCATTCAGAAGCTAGTCATGTCTGAAGTAGCTTATCTTTCATTCTACATTCGAGGGAACGCTATCAATTTTATGCTACTGTTAATTTCTTTTTTTATGTGATATTGGGCGTCTTCGCTTGCCACTTTTGCTATGTCAAGCGAAAGCTCGTTATCACTTCCAAAAATACTCGTTATATTCGAGATTGTTAGACCCCAGTACAACTAGTAAAGCCTTCCAAAATTATCCGCACTAGTAATACTTGTTCAAGTAGTAATTGCCAAATATTATAATGATCAGAAGAGATTCGTAATCCGTATAGTAACAGAGTAGGGAGAGTGAACATATAGCAAAAGCGGAGAGACAAGAAAATTGAACAGTGATCCCTATAGTCATCACGCTACTTCCTGTTTATTCATTTCCTTTATGATCACGTGATCTACTTAATAATGGAATCGTTAGTGTTACTCACTGGCGATCTAGTTTCAAATCACAGTATCGGCTTTCTCTTATACAACATTAGACTAAATAGCAGGATACACTGAACTTTCTAGCCGTGTTTGATAGCTCGGATTCAACTAAAAATCCTACTTGGCTCAGATTGTTCATACTTTTGAAGCGTATCTAAAACCCGCTCAGTAGGTTGGCTCTGAAAAAAGAAAAAAAAAGTCCGTAAACTTTGCCTTCTCACGAATGCCTTTGAGAAAAGCAAGAATCCATCTCTTACCTTGTGTGATGTTGGACGGCTTCGCTTGTGACTTTTTTTATGTCAGTCGAAAGCTCGTTATCACTTCAAAAAATGCTCCTTATATTCGAGACGCCGTAGACGCCGGTACTACTAGTAAAGCCTTCCAATAATATCCGAACTAGTAATACTTGTTCAAGTAGTAATTGCCAAATATTTTAATAATTGGAAGAGAATCTTAATCCGTATAGTAAGAGAGTAGAGAGAGTGAACGTATAGCAAAAGTGGAGAGACAAGAGGAGTTAACATTGAGATCAACAGTAACCGCCCCACGCGGTCGGATGCAACACAAGGCCAATTATATTGTGAGGTGTCCGAGCCCGTAAACTCGGTCAAGCATTCCCCTTAGACCACCTAAAAATGGGATCGGGTACCTGTCTCCTGAGACGAGACTCTGCCCTTCGATATAGGGGTCTATCGTCTGGGGATCCTCTCTGTCCTGAGACAGAGAGCTTGACCAGTATACTTCCGAAGGTATCCGGAAAGAATACTAATTTTGTAATATTACAAAATTGTGGCACAAGGCCGAGGGGAGAAAGTAAAGGAGCTGTTCTTCACTACCTATCTTAATCCTAGTTAAATCCACTCAGGACTCATTCATTCATTACAATTTACTTATTCAATACAAGGATTTATTCATCACCGCTTAATTATTATACACCAAAATACCGCATATTCATATGGGACCTACAAAAAACCTATGTGATTGTTATGGGATCTTACCCATAATAATAATAATGGACTATTCCATACCTAATAAATACTGCGCCTCTGTCAGTAGTTCAAGTGGAGTCAGTATTTCAAGTCGAGTCAAGAGTCGAGTCAGAGGCAGTCCGAAACAGAGTCGCGTTCAGACAATTACTGCAAGACATTGGAATAGTGATACTGGTCGAGACTACATTGTTCTCTCTACTAAACCTGATTGTTCAT
Organism: Acanthosepion lycidas; assembly: GCA_963932145.1. Lineage (NCBI taxonomy): Eukaryota > Metazoa > Mollusca > Cephalopoda > Sepiida > Sepiidae > Acanthosepion > Acanthosepion lycidas. The sequence goes on from OZ010589.1 coordinate 17,050,351, forward strand.
ACTAACACTTCTACTTCTCTGTATATATTCCTGTTTGTATTAGGTTGGTGCAAAAATAATGTCGTTTTCTCACATAGTAACATATGTGAGAAAACGACATTATTTTTGCACCAACCTAATAATATATCTGTGTTATTCCATACCTGTGTTCGCGTTCTTCTTTATTGGTTCTACCTTGGACTATCACCGTGGTACAAGGAACCGGACCATAACAGAGATAAAAAAAAATCTGTCCGTTTTTGGGTTTTTTTCCAAAAATATATAAAAATTTCATCTTTCATGAAATGATGCGATGGAGATGAAACCCAATAACAAACTTAAAACTGTAACTCAAAATAAAATAAAATAAAATCAAAAATAATGTTAGTAGAACCCGTCCACCCCTCAAAATAATTAGAGAGGCCGCTGTGTTCTGCTGCTAGACAGAATCAACCAGCACACTCCCTAATGAAATAGGGAGGGTAAAAATAAATAACGCAATGGGAAAATCAAAGAGTGACCCAGCCGAGGTTAAAACAGGGACAAAAGCAAACTGGGGAGATTGGGAATCTCGACATGCGTCATAACAAAAAAGAGAGCCGGGAACAACAACAAAATAGTGTCTAACAATTAGGGGAGGGTTCACAGGTTGCGCTTAAGGGGCTTAAAAGAGAAAATCAAGGCTAGCCCCGTCCTCGCGAACCAGGCTCGCCTCAGTCACCCACCTTTCGCTGAAATCTGCCGAAATCAAACACTTTCGATCAGATCTGATTTTCACCATAACCTAATGCTTAACGAAAAGCACCAGATATTAAATAACGTTCGTCTTGCAAGATTCCATCCTTTCGCAATGTCCACACCACCATTCTTACCACGGCTAGCAACGTAAAAAACCATGCATTTTACCCCGGAGAACAGGGGCGACACATTGTCAATCGCGTCGATGTATACGAGCCGATCAGGAGCGATACGAGCCGTCAACTCGACGACATTATCCCAGAAATGGCGCACCTGAGGACAATGGCAGGGGGGGCGTTCGAAGCCGTTTCTTCTAAGCCAAGGTCACACCAATGACAGTCTAGCAGATCTGTCTCGCCCCATCTGTAGATTACGTCATTGAGAGGTGGCATGTTCCGAATCAAACGCCAGCTAAGCGAAAACCCAGGTTTGCTGCGAAAATCCGCGCTACAATAGTCTCCGTAACTGACAAAGGTAACTAGACCTTCAAGGCCGACCAACACTCGCTGAGGAAACTCGACAACCTTCCACAACCGCGATGGTGCTTACCCCAAGAAATAGGAGGAGGGATGGTAAGGCTAGTGAAACCTTCCCTAACATTCCGTGCCAAAATCAAGCCCTCCGTCAAAACTCTGCGTAGGAAAGCCAACCTTGAGGCATGGCAATGACTCACCAGGTGTGGTTGAGAAATAAACATTAATACCTCGATGAGGTTTATTAACACTTTCAGCCCTGCGTTGCTAAAAGATTTTAACCCTCCTACCTGAGCTCATGAGTCAAAATTCGCAAATAATTGCTATGAAATGATTCATGATAGATATAAAATAGTTACCAAAAATATAAGCATTGGCAGAGAGAGAGAGAGAGAGAGAGAGAGAGAGAGAGAGAGAATATGATGCCTTCACTTTATCGCTAGAATTCTTTCTTTTTGTCCCAGTCTACACAAATAAGACAGCCAGTAGCAAAATACGACGCAAATGCTTACCCACCGTTCAACCGGTGTCTGGGCATTAAGTCATTTTTTGTACACCGGTAAATCGGAGGTCAGGGATCAAAGGTTATATAAACGTGAGATGGATAGATTTATGAGCAGCTGACAACTTTTCTTAAAATTCCTGTCCCGTCTCAGATATTCAAAATAAATTTAATCCAAGATATCATGACTGAAAAATGTAGGATTCAGTAAATGCAGTCCGACCTGGGTAAGACGATAACCTACCCCCGCGTTCTCGGTAAGACGATAACCTACATCCGCGTCCTGGGTAAGTGGATAAACTACCCGCGCATCCTGGGTAAGAGGATAACCTACCTCCGCGTCCTGGGCAAAACGATAACCTACATTCGCGTCCTGCGTAAGAGGATAAACTACCCAGCGACTGCGTAAGACGATAACCTACATCCGCGTCCTGGGTAAGACGATAAACTACATCCGCGTCCTGGGTAAGACTGATAACCTATGTGCGCGTACTGGGTAAGGCGATAACCTACATTCACCTCCGGGTAAGAGGATAAACTACCCCCGCGTCCTGCGGGAGACGATAACCTACATTGGCATCCTGGGTAAGACGATAACCTACATTCGCGTCCAGGGTAAGACGATAAACTACATCCGCGGCCTGGGTAAATCGATAAACTACATCCGCTTCCTGGGTAAGAGGATAACCTACCTCCGCGTCCTGGGTAAGACGATAACCAACATCCGCCTCTTGAGTAAGGCGATAACATACCTACGCGTCCTGGGTAAGACGATAACCTACCTCAGCTTCCTGAGTAAGACGATAACCTACATTCGCCTTCCGGGTAAGAGGATAAACTACCCCCGCGTCCTGCGGAAGACGATAAACTGCATCCGCGTCCTGGGTAAGTCGATAAACTACATCCGCTTCCTGGGTAAGACGATAACCTACCTCCGCGTCCTGGGTAAGACGATAACCAACCTCCGCCTCTTGAGTAAGGCGATAACCTACCTCAGCTTCCTGGGTAAGACGATAACCTACCTCAGCTTCCTGAGTAAGGCGATAACCTACATTCGCCTCCCGGGTAAGAGGATAAACTACCCCCGCGTCCTGCGGAAGACGATAACCTACATTCGCATCCTGGGTAAGACGATAACCTACATTCGCGTCCAGGGTAAGACGATAAACTACATCCGCGTCCTGGGTAAGTCGATAAACTACATCCGCTTCCTGGGTAAGAGGACAACCTACCTCCGCGTCCTGGGAAAGAAGATAACCAACCTCCGCCTCTTGAGTAAGGCGATAACCTACCTCCGCGTCCTGGGTAAGACGATAACCTACCTCAGCTTCCTGGGTAAGACGATAACCTACATTCACGTCCTGGGTAAGACGATAACCTACATCCGCCTCCTGAGTAAGAGGATAAACTACCCCCGCGTCCTGCAGAAAACTATAACCTACCTCCGCGTCCTGGGTAAGACGATAACCTACATTCGCGTCCAGGTTAAGTCGATAAACTACATCCGCGTCCTGGGTAAGTCGATAAACTACATCCGCTTCCTGGGTAAGAGGATAACCTACCTTCGCGTCCTGGGTAAGACGATAACCCACCTCCACCTATTGGGTAAGGCGATAACCTACCTCTGTGTCCTGGGTAAGACGATAACCTACATCCGCGTCCTGGATAAGACGATAAACTATATCCGCTTCCTTCGTAAGAGGATAACCTACCTCCGCGTTCTGGGTAAGATGATAACTAACCTCCGACTCTTGGGTAAGGCGATAACCTACCTCCCTGTCCTGGGTAAGACGATAACCTACCTCCCCGTCCTGGGTAAGACGATAACCTACATTCACGTCCTGGGTAAGACGATAAAATACATCCGCGTCCTGGGTAAGAGGATAAACTACCTCCGCGTCCTGTGTAAGACGATAACCTACCTCCGCATCCTGGGTAAGACGATAACCTACCTCCGCATCCTGGGTAAGACGATAACCTACATTCGCGTCCTGGGTAAGACGATAACCTACCTAAGTTATGGTCAGTCGTTAACCCATGCTGTTACATGATTTGGATCATTTTGTTGTTGCACTCTGTATATATATATATATATATATATATATATATATATATATGTGTGTGTGTGTGTGTGTGTGTGCGTGTGTGTGTGTCAGTGTTAGTGTTATGACATTTTTAACCCTATGCTCCTGCGTCATAAATCGATGAACTTTTATTCAATAGTAATGAAAAACGTATTATTTATTTTAGTTCTTGAAAAAGGCCGCCCAAACCCATAATTGGAATTTACTATATACAAAATAAGAGTAAAAAATTCAAATATTTCAGATTCTTTATTTTTCAGTGTTCTAATTATGTATTTTTACGCATTTGATAGTTTAATGCTATCGCATAAAATACAAACATACAGAAGCAAATTCTAGAATGATCTAGAAAGTTCTACAAGGTTCCAGAATACAATAGTTAATACTATACTTATATACAACTTTAGAAATTTCGTGTTGCATATAATTTTAAAAAAATAAACTGAATTAAAAACTTCTTCATTATTTCTTAACAAATATTCATTTAATTATGATACAAGAAATCAATTATTATAAACAACTCATAAACCTAATATATGTATATATATATATGTGTGTGTGTGTGTGTGTGTGTTTGTGTATGTATGTGTGTGTTTGTGTGTGTTAGTTTGTATTTGTGTGCGTGTATGCGTGTATATGCGTGTTTCTGTATGTGTGTCTGTGCGTGTGTTTGTGTGTGTGTATGTTTGTGTGTGCGCGTATTTATTTGTAGGTGTGTGTTTGTGTGTGTGCGCGCGGGCGTGTATTTGTGTTTATGTATGTATGTGTGTGTGTTTTTATGTGTATGTGTGTGTTTTCTTGTTAGTATTTATGTGTGTACTAGTGTTTGTGTGAGTTTGTGTTTGCGTGTGTGTGCTTGTGTGTGCGTGTGTTTGTGTTTTTGAGTTTGTATGTGTGTTTGTGTGCGTGTATGTACATGTTTCTCTGTGTGTGTGTCTGCGTGTGTTTGGGTCTGTGTGTTTTTGTGTGTGCGTGTGTTTATATGTAGGTGTGTGTATGTGTTTGTGTGTGTGCACGCGCGTGTGTATCTGTGTGTGTGTACGTGAGTGTGTGTGTGCGTGTGTGAGTACTGGGAGTTTCACTAAGTTTTGAAGAAATAGAAAAAATGCATAAAGACTTAGAGGAAGCAAGAAAAAGAAAAACGGTTTCGGAGAGGTCCGCCAATGCGACACATCATTCCTCTCATCAAAGACATGACTGAAGTCGATGGAACTGTTCATGGGGT
>OZ010589.1:17060351-17085351 GCA_963932145.1 Acanthosepion lycidas
TATGTGTAGGGTGCAATTGAGCGAGAGACCAACAAAACTTCTTGTAACGCCAACGCTGAACTGAAGGCAAGGATTATGGCAGAATTCACCAAATTAAATAAGGAGACCGTCTAGAAGAGTTGCAAGAGATTCCAAAGTTGTCTAGAGACCGTAGATGAAACCACGGGCAATTTTATTTTTAAAAAATTACTCTTTAGTATTTCAAGATATTTTTGTATAATTTTGGTAAAAATATGTTAAAATGAGATGGCAGTGTTATTTTCACATTTGCATCATTTAGACCACAATTTCTTCATCGCACTGTATATATATATATATATAAATATATATATATATATATATTTCTAAATAGAGTGACAGATTTTATTACTTAAATCTTATTTTTAATGGATACTGGTGCTTGAGTAGACGTTCCGTTTATTTATTAAAGAACATATTTATTTGTTTTCGTCTATGGGCCTCGAATATTCGAGAAATTTTATTATAGAAAAACATGATCTCTTCGGCAGAATTCGAACCCGCGTTTCTGTAGGGAAAACCGTTGAGACGTGCTTTTGACAATATGAATAAAGGACAGCGCTTAAAATAAACGTCAATCAAACGAACACATGACTATAAAAGGGAAATAGATATGTTTTACATGTCTGCTCAGATGGAAGCTTTGGAAAATCGCTCAATTCGACGAGGAGTGTGCCATTTGCTACCGGCTCAACTGCAGGGATTGCTTGAAGTTGATGCCATCGGAGCCGAACACCAGAGTTACGTTAAGGTTTAGCCTTCCCTTTCCATGAAGATACTGCCGTGTCCCGCTTGGGAATAGCAGGTTCTGTAAGTTTGGATGTGCGGGTGGTATAATAGATAATGACTCGGAATTGTTAACCGGAGAGCCGAGTTCCAATTCCACTTGGGTTCGTTACATACACTTACGCGCAAATACCCTTGAGAAAGATATAAATCTAACTTTTCTCCTCACTCCACTTTTATGGGTTAGTAAGTAAGACTTATGTCGCTAAATCATTAATATCGGAAAAAAATTTGCAACCTAAAAATATTTCCTGGTTTTAAATTGTGACACTATGTCGTAAACTAGAAAGGGTTACTGAATGAGGAATAACAGAAACCGAGGTTAGAAATGAAATAATAATCTTTATAACATCAATTACTCACTAGCGCCGTGAAGTAGGTAAACCACTGCTAGTGGTGGACTACTTAGACAGCATATTACGATATTTATTTCTGTTAAAAATACAGAAAAATGTGGCACAAAGCCTAAAAGGGGGGATGGGTAAAAGCACGGTCTTCATGTGTCTTAAGTTTAAACTTAGCTAGCCGCAAACACTGACCCAAACATAGAAACAATATTACTAACAGAAAAACAACACCCTCTTACTAACCTTTCTTAATACATCCGCCAGAATACCTCAATTTCATTCCCAGACTTCTTTCTTTCTTTCTTTCTTTCTTTCTTTCTTTCTTTCTTTCTTTCTTTATTTATTTCGTTGTTTCCTTCTGTTGTAACCTAGAAAAGTTTACTGAATGAGCAATAACCAAAACTAAGATTGGAAATAAAATACTAATCTTTATAACATCAACGAAATACAATACTCGCCAACGGCGTGAAGTAGGTAAACCACTGCTAGTGGTGGACTACATAGACAGCCCTACTTACAATAGTGTCCAACGTATTTATGAGGATTGGGATATACCCATTAGTGTTCATAGGTGCGGTATATATTTATGAGGATCGGGATATACCCATTAGTGTTCATAGGTGCGGTATATATTTATGAGGATTGGGATATACCCATTAGTGTTCATAGGTGCGGTACATATTTATGAGGATCGGGATATACCCATTAGTGTTCATAGGTGCGGTATATATTTATGAGAATCGGGATATACCCATTAGTGTTCATAGGTGCGGTATATATTTATGAGGATCGGGATATACCCATTAGTGTTCATAGGTGCGGTATATATTTATGAGGATCGGGATATACCCATTAGTGTTCATAGGTGCGGTATATATTTATGAGGATCGGGATATACCCATTAGTGTTCATAGGTGCGCTATATATTTATGAGGATCGGGATATACCCATTAGTGTTCATAGGTGCGGTATATATTTATGAGGATCGGGATATACCCATTAGTGTTCATAGGTGCGGTATATATTTATGAGGATTGGGATATAACAATTAGTGTTCATAGGTGCGGTATATATTTATGAGGATTGGGATATAACAATTAGTGTTCATAGGTGCCGTATATATCTATGAGGATTGGGATATACCAATTAGTGTTCATAGGTGCGGTATATATTTATGAGGATTGGGATATACCAATTAGTGTTCATAGTTACGGTATACATTTCTTCTAACTGCTGTCAGTGACCCTTTATATGGTCACTGACAGCAGTTAGAAAAAATGTGACTCTATCGTTTGAAATTAGGAATTAAAAGGGATCATGTCTTCTTACATGGGTCCTTTTAATTTCGTAATTGCAAATTACCATTGTAACGACAGTGTCGCAGTCCTTTCAATGTATTGGAGCATTGGAAGGACTGAAAACCGTTAATCAAGAAAACGTTTGAACAGTGAAGAATCAGTAATTGAAATATGGAGCGAGAAAAAAATCTTTTTTTTTTCATTCTGATAAACTGAAATGCACATAAGGATTGTTGTAAGTTCATTCAAGGCCGAGAAGAGAATATTTGTAAAGCAAAAAAAATGTAAAAAACAAAAAAAGAAATTTCTGAATGGAATGTGGAGTCCAAAGTGTGTTTTGGAGAAATGTAAATAATTTTATTTTTGAAAAGTTGTCTGTGCTGGTACTTGAATATGATTCAACGCCGAGGACTGAATGTAAGTGAAATCGACAACTAGAATTACTGACTTTAAATAAAATTTATTGAGAGGAATTATTGTTTTTGAAAAGAAAGGAGTTTCTAAAAACAGAGAATTCTTTGCCGATTTAAAATAAATTTTTAAACACAAATATTTATTAGCGTAAACGATAATTGTTGAGTAAGAGGAATGTGGAGACAAATTTTATTGTTTTCAAATACTAGATCTCTTTGTTTTAGGGTCGATGTCATAACTCCTGGGTTGGAGAAAATAGTTAATTGATGAACACATAATGAGCTCTGAGGGTTAGTGAAAGTTAGGCGAGATCCATATAAACTGAATGCTCGGGTGAAGCGAGGAGCAATCGCAGTTTGAGCGAGAAGAGACCAAAGGCCATGAGAGGCCAGCAGAGAGCGCTCGAGCCCGGTGTTGGCCGAAAGACCTGCTGCCAAAGAGAATTGCTGACGTCGAGCCAAAGAGGAGGATCGCTGACATCGAGCCATACGAAAAGAATTATCGACATCATACCAGATAAGAAAATTGCTGACATTGAGCCAGACAAGAGAATTGATGGTGAGAAGTCCCGTCGACCTAATATTTCTTGTGAATGCTTAACTCGCTCCAAGTTTTAGAAGCAACAGTCACGATAGAGAGTCGAATGGGGACGTTTAATTTTGTCGTGTCAACGATTATATATTCCGATTGAAAATTAACCCAGTGGCCTTCTTCCTTATTTGTTATGATATCTGTCTTTTAAGAGGGGGAAGCATTCTTGACCTTTTTCATAGCACGGTTCTGTCAATTGAATTCAGCTCTTGTGCGAACCAATGTTCGATCTTCACTGCATTGTAATCAAAGAACACAACGTGGTCAGAGCCGATGAATAAACGAAGCGGTCAACAGAAAACCATCAGTTGACCGATGCCAGTACTGACAGCGTGGGAAAGAACCCGGATCGAACCGGGCCGGCCATGTTATAAAATAACCTGCAACGGGTTAATAAGTAGTAGAAAACGAATGAATCAATGAAATCCTGATCAGCTACACAAGCATGTCTTTTAGATTTATTTACATTCTCTAGAATATAAATATGTAGAAGTTACCATAAACAGAAAGTGAGGGATCAGTTTATATAATGATTGTAATATAGAATTGATGCCTTACTTTATGTTCACAATATAATTTGTTGTTTGTTCATCAAATTCTGATTAAGTATAAATTCACCTCTTCTACCCCGGCTATGGGTTAATTAGTAAGACATGTATCGCTAAACCATTATTATCTCGAGAAAAAATTCTCAAAATCTAAAAATATTTTCTGGATTTATATGACCCCCAAAAGGGTTGATAAGCCGTAGAAAATGAATCAATCAACGATGTTAATGGGGTTTGAATTCAAAGTTGCCAATTTCCTTAATTTCACTGGCTCTTCTAGCTGTCATCCAAGACAAGTGAGCGCCGTCAAATTTGTTATTTTACCCATAGCAGGGAGTGGATGGATTCATTATTTTTCAGAGAAGGAAATGACCAAAACAATCTTATCCAAATTTTGAATCCGGTACGCCGATAAAGTTTAGCCTAACTACACACCTAATAATAATAATAATAATAATAAGAAGAAGAAGAAGAAGAAGAAGAAGAAGAAGAAGAAGAATAGTAATGATAATAATAATAATAATGATAATAAAATAATAATGATAATACTAAATAATAATAATAAAATAAAAAAATAAAAAAATAATAATAATAATAAATAATAATAATAATAAAAAATAAAAATAATAAAAATAATAATAATAATAAAATAATAATAATAATAAAAATAACAATAACAATAATAATAATATAATAATAATAATAATAAAATAATAATAATAATAAAAATAATAATAATGATATCAATAATAATAAAATAATAATAAAAATAAAATAATAATATTAATAAAATGATAATAAATAATAATAATAATAATAATAAATAATAATAATAATATAATAATAATAATAATAATAATAATAATAATAATAATAATAACAATAATAATAGAATAATGACAATAATAAAAATAATAATAATGAAATAATAATAATAATAATAATAATAATAAACTCTCGTGTAATTGTCTATTTGTGTAAGTGTGGGCGTATTGGGGAATGTCGCTTTCTAATTCTTATTGTCATTCAAGACGGAATGTAGCCGGAAGCCAGTGAGCCGATGACATATTGTGAATTGACAACGGAGGAAATCAAATATGGAAGCATGTAGGCGAAGAAAAGAATTTTTCGCCGATGTAATTCTGCGTCTATTTCAGTAGTTTATAATCGAAATTCGGTTCTAAGGTTTCGCCTACTGCAGCTACAGTCCAGATGCAATTGAAATTGCTTCCTCTGTATTTTCGTCAGGTTATTCGTTTATTTCTCTACGCAAAAAGAAAAAAAAAATTCTGTTTCTTCTTCAGAAAAATTGCAAACAGTGTTGATAGTGTACTTGCATTGGATACAAATAAGCTGGCGTATGTGAGAGCGCTTCAATATGCGTCCTGCGTGTGTTCGTGTTTTTTTTTTGGTTTTTTTGATGGTTTATTTCTTATTGGCGGACACAGTCTTAATAACACAAGATATGAAGATGACAAAATGTTGATAGCTGACACGAAAAGGAAACTATGAGAACTCCTCCAGAAGGTAATGAAAGAAAAGTAAAAAGAAAGGACTAAACATTAATTGCAAAAAGATGGAATACATGGTTGGTAGCAAAAGGGGCAGACCAACATGCAAATTACAAATTGGAAATATTAACATCAAACAAGTACAAATATTTAAACATCTGAGAAGTATTTTCACCTCGGATGGAAGCCATATTGTAATAGCCAAAGTTTAATTACAAAAGATAAGCAGACAGAAAAAGTTCGTTACAAACAAAAAAAGAGTACTGAACTGTTACATAATATCAGTCCTCCTATATGGCATTGAATGCTGGACAATCTCCTCACAGATGAAGAAGAGACTTGAAGCAACAGAAAAAAAGAAAAGAGTACTGGACTGTTACGTAATATCAGTCCTCCTATATGGCAGTGACTGTTGGACAATCTCCTCAAAGATGAAGAAGAGGCTTGAAGCGAGAGAAACAAAGAAAAGAGTATTGAACTGTTACGTAATATCAGTCCTCCTATATGCCAGTGAATGCTAGACAATCTCCTTACAGATGAAGAAGAGACTTGAAGCAACAGAAACAAAGAAAAGAGTATTGAACTGTTACGTAATATCAGTCCTCCTATATGGCAGTGAATGTTGAACAATCTCCTCAGAGATAAAGAGACTTGAAGCAACAGAAATTTGGTTCTACAGAAGGCTGCTGCGGATACCATGGGCCGAACATGTGTGAGACCACGATGTTTTAGAGAAAATTGCAAAAATGTATGAGATACTTAACTTCAGAAAGAGACAAACCTTCTATGACACATAATGAGGAAAGAGGAATTAGAAAATTTGACACTCACAATTCATATTGAAGGTAAGATTGACAAAAGAAAAGCACTTATAACATATCTTGGTAGTACAAGGCAGAAACAAAATTTATTTCAAGTAACAGTAACATGCGTAAAGGCAAGACCGATACATTGAAAAAGTAGAAGCTTGTGTAAATGGTTTGGAGAAAAGTGAGTAGAAGAGATAGGAAAAAGACATTTAATAAGAGCTACATAAGAATAGGAAGTGGTGGAGAGCCATGTCAGCGAACGTCTTAAATGGAGACGACACATTGAAAAAGAACAATCTTGTGTTAATTGTTGGCAGAACAGAGAGTAGGGGAGGTTGAAAAAGAAAACAAGATTTATTATGGGCTACATACGACAGGAAGTTGTGGAGAGCCATGTCAGCGAACGTCTTGAAGAGAACCGACACATTGAAAAAGTAGAACATGTTTGTGCCAATGGTTGGCAGAACAAGGAGTAGGAGAGATAGCAAAAAGACAACATTTACTAAGGGCTACAAAGGAAAGGATGTTGTGAAGAGCCATGATCGCCTACTCCCTGAAGTGTCATGCCGCATAAAAACATATTTTCGTCTGTTTTTTTTTTCTTTTTTACCTTTCTATGTTTTCTATTTACCTTTTTTTTTCTTTTATTTATAAAATTCGTGATCTCCAAGGCAATGTAAACTCCCGCCAAGTTTAACCTTTATTTTATACAATCTTCCTTCTTGCGTGTAGAATTATTTTGGATTAAGCTAAGCTTAATCCTGAAATGTCATATCGATTAGCTGAAAGAGATTTCAGACTCATTTTCTCTTTGGCCCCAAAGAAAAAAATTTTTTTTTTAATAAGTCTTGTAATTATATTTGAAAAATTCAAAGATAGAAATCGAATACTTGGCCCGTCGGATTAAAATAGCTTTCTTTTTTTTAATTTGAATGGCCAATTTTATTTTTCGTTTTTTTTTTTTGTTTTTTTTTTTTGTTTTTTTTTTTTTTTTAATATTATTCATTTATTTTATGTTTTAGAAAACTCACTTATCGAAATCATTAAATAAAATTCGGAAACCGGGGAATGTTTAGATTAATTAGAAATTCTCTCCAATTAATAACTAATCCTTTCAACATACACAATGGCATGGTGGTTAGAAAGGGCTTCCCGGGAACTATCAGGTCACCCCATAAGTTCTGTCCGAATTTTAACTTTTTGTTAAAATGAACGAAATTTAAAGAGTATTTTATAATGTCTAATGGAGCTGAACATTATTTTTATGTTTAGATGCATTTAAACTGATCAAATTTTATTTCAGAGAACAATAAAATTAAATTTTGTTTGATTAAAACCCTGCTAACATGGAAGTACCCAAGAATCATTTGAGGCACATAATGCTTTGAGTTCAAGAAAGGAAGCAGCCGAAGCGGATAGAAACATTCACTCAGTTTATGGAGAGGAATGTGTGAATGAAAGAACTTGCAGAAGATGGTTTGCAAAATTCAGAGGTGGAGATTTCAGCCTTGAAGATGAAGCTCGAGCCGGACGTCCAGTTGAGTTTGATGAAAAGCTTCTTGAAGCAGCCCTTGAAGAAAATCCTGCTTTATCAGTTGAGGAATTGGCAGTGGTTCTCAGTTCAAGCCATACAACTGTTCATCGCCATCTTCAACAACTTGGAAAAGTTCCTAAACTTGGAAAATGGGTGCCTCAATCTCAAATCCCGAGTTGACATCTGTTCTTCTCTCCATTCTCGCCAACTTGTTCCACCTTTTTTGGATAGACTTGTGACTGGCGACGAAAAATGGATCTTTTATCAAAATGTTAAGCGTCGTAGACAGTGGCTTGTTAAAGGGGAAGGACGCCAGCCACAGCCGAGAAGGGAACTTCATGGGCAAAAGGTTCTTCTTTCAATCTGGTGGGATCGCCAAGGAATAATCCACTTTGAATTCTTACCACCTAATGCAACAATTAATGCTCAAATATACTGTCAGCAATTAGAGCGTTTGAACCAAGCTTTGAGGAAAAAAAGACCTGCTCTAGTGAATCGAAAAGGGGTCATGTTTCATCAGGACAATGCGCAACCCCACACAGCAAGAATCACGTCACAAAAGATCGAAGATTGGGAGAAAATTCCTCATCCACCTTATTCTCCCGATCTTGCTCCTTCAGAATACGTATTTGTTTCGTAGCTTACAGAATCATTTGGAAGAAACAGCTTTTGTAACACAGGAAGAGGTTAAAACTGACATTTGTGAGTTCTTCGAATCAAAGCCAAAAGAATTTTACAGTAATGGAATTAGTAAGCTTGTTAATAGATGGAAGGAAGTCATAGATAATCAGGGAAAATACATTGTTAATTGAATCTGTAATTAAATGTAACATTTGGTCACTTGTTTTATTTATTCAAAATTCGGACAGAATTTATGGGATGACCTGATAGTTATCCGTTAACAGCGAGATCGATTCTGTGTTCTAACCCAGCCTTTGTAAATGCGCCTACTGTTATATATTTTGGACATCTCTCAGTGAGAATTTTCTTTTCTTTCTTTTTATGTTCCGTGTCCTTTCAGGACGTAGGCGATCATGTCTCTCCACCTCCTTCTATCCCTTGCAGCTTTCAGCAAACTACGCGGACATATAGATGAAGAATTATTTTTCATCCGACAATCCCTTTCCCACTTAAGAAACCGCTAGCCTCTCATTGCTCTACTCCTATTTGGAAGACGTGATCTGCATTCCTTAGTCGAACCAACCCTGAGCTTTGCAACTGGTACCCGCCCTGCATCGTACACAAGGGTGAATCATCCCCATTTCCGACGGATTCCGTTAGTAAGGAGGAAGTTCAACCCGGACAGCTTGTTCCTAAGAACAGCTGCTTTGTAGAACAGACCCCTGACACAATTCGCAGTGTGAGGCTGCATTTGGAATATATAGAAGGTATCTGCCGTCCAAAATCGAGTACGTTTATTACGGGTAAAAAAAGGTTGTAATTGGCTGAGAATGGTAAGCAAGTGCAAACAATTATAATATTTCAAGGCCTTACTAAAGCAGACCACGTCTTTTGAAACAGTCAAAAGCTCAGTGTGCGAGTTGACGGCTAATATCGCTTCCGATCGGCTCGTGTCCATCGACCTCACGTACGCGAGTGACACTGTGTCGCCTCCGTCCTCTGGGGTAAAATGGATGGTGTTTTTTACGTTGCTAGCCGTGGTAGTGTGGACGTCGCGTAAAAAAGGAATCTTGCGAGATGAACGTTAAAACCGGTGGCTGGACATTAAGTCATTTTTCTCTACCACTGTTAAACCGGTGGCTGGGCATTAAGTCATTTTTCTCTACCACTGTTAAACCGGTGGCTGAGCATTAAGCCATTTTTCTCTACCACTGTTCAAGCGGTGGTTGGGCATTAAGTCATTTTTCTCTACCACTGTTAAACCGGTGGCTGGGCATTAAGTCATTTTTCTCTACCACTGTTAAACCGGTGGCTGGGCATTAAGACATTTTTCTCTACCACTGTTAAACCGGTGGTTGGGCATTAAGTCATTTTTCTCTACCACTGTTAAACCGGTGGCTGGACATTAAGTCATTTTACTCTACCACTGTTAAACCGGTGGCTGGGCATTAAGTCATTTTTCTCTACCACTGTTAAACCGGTGGTTGGGCATTAAGCCATTTTTCTCTACCACTGTTAAACCGGTGGTTAGGCATTAAGTAATTTTTATCTACCACTGTTGAACCGGTGGCTGGGCATTAAGTCATTTTTATCTACCACTGTTAAAACGGTGGCTGGGCATTAAGTCATTTTTCTCTACCACTGTTGAACCGGTGGCTGGGTATTAAGTCATTTTTATCTACCACTGTTGAACCGGTGGCTGGGCATTAAGTCATTTTTATCTACCACTGTTGAACCGGTGGCTGGGTATTAAGTCATTTTTATCTACCACTGTTGAACCGGTGGCTGGGTATTAAGTCATTTTTATCTACCACTGTTGAACCGGTGGCTGGGCATTAAGTCATTTTTCTCTACCACTGTTAAACCGGTGGCTGGGCATTAAGTCATTTTTCTCTACCACTGTTCAACCGGTGGCTGGGCATTAAGTCATTTTTCTCTACCACTGTTAAACCGGTGGCTGGGCATTAAGTCATTTTTCTCTACCACTGTTCAACCGGTGGCTGGGCATTAAGTCATTTTTCTCTACCACTGTTAAACCGGTGGTTAAGCATTAAGTCATTTTTATCTACCACTGTTGAACCGGTGGCTGGGCATTAAGCCATTTTTCTCTACCACTGTTGAACCGGTGGCTGGGCATTAAGTCATTTTTTTATACCACTGTTAAACCGGTGGTTAGGCATTAAGTCATTTTTATCTACCACTGTTCAACCGGTGGCTGGGCATTAAGTCATTTTTCTCTACCACTGTTGAACCGGTGGCTGGGCATTAAGTCATTTTTCTCTACCACTGTTAAACCGGTCGCTGGGCATTAAGTCATTTTTCTCTACCACTGTTAAACCGGTGGCTGGGCATTAAGCCATTTTTCTCTACCACTGTTAAACCGGTGGCTGGGTATTAAGTCATTTTTATCTACCATTGTTGAACCGGTGGCTGGGCATTAAGTCATTTTTCTCTACCACTGTTAAACCGGTGGCTGGGCATTAAGTCATTTTTCTCTACCACTGTTAAACCGGTGGCTGGGCATTAAGTCATTTTTCTCTACCACTGTTAAACCGGTGGCTGGGCATTAAGTCATTTTTCTCTACCACTGTTAAACCGGTGGTTGGGCATTAAGTCATTTTTCTCTACCACTGTTAAACCGGTGGCTGGGCATTAAGTCATTTTTCTCTACCACTGTTAAACCGGTGGCTGGGCATTAAGTCATTTTTCTCTACCACTGTTAAACCGGTGGTTAGGCATTAAGTCATTTTTATCTACCACTGTTAAACCGGTGGCTGGGCATTAAGTCATTTTTCTCTACCACTGTTGAACAGGTGGCTGGGCATTAAGTCATTTTTATCTACCACTGTTGAACCGGTGGCTGGGCATTAAGTCATTTTTCTCTACCACTGTTAAACCGGTGGCTGGGCATTGTCATTTTTCTCTACCACTGTTAAACCGGTGGTTAGGCATTAAGTCATTTTTATCTACCACTGTTAAACCGGTGGCTGGGTATTAAGTCATTTTTATCTACCACTGTTGAACCGGTGGCTGGGCATTAAGTCATTTTTATCTACCACTGTTAAACCGGTGGCTGGGCATTAAGTCATTTTTCTCTACCACTGTTCAACCGGTGGCTGGGCATTAAGTCATTTTTCTCTACCACTGTTAAACCGGTCGTTAGGCATTAAGTCATTTTTATCTACCACTGTTGAACCGTGGCTGGGCATTAAGCCATTTTTCTCTACCACTGTTGAACCGGTGGGCATTAAGTCATTTTTATCTACCACTGTTAAACCGGTGGTTAGGCATTAAGTCATTTTTATCTACCACTGTTCAACCGGTGGCTGGGCATTAAGTCATTTTTCTCTACCACTTTTGAACCGGTGGCTGGGCATTAAGTCATTTTTCTCTACCACTGTTAAACCGATGGCTGGGCATTAAGTCATTTTTCTCTACCACTGTTAAACCGGTGGTTAGGCATTAAGTCATTTTTATCTACCACTGTTAAACCGGTGGCTAGGTATTATGTCATTTTTATCTACCACTGTTGAACCGGTGGCTGGGCATTAAGTCATTTTTATCTACCACTGTTAAACCCGTGGCTGGGCATTAAGTCATTTTTCTCTACCACTGTTCAACCGGTGGTTAGGCATTAAGTCATTTTTATCTACCACTGTTGAACCGGTGGCTGGGCATTAAGTCATTTTTATCTACCACTGTTGAACCGGTGGCTGGGCATTAAGCCATTTTTCTCTACCACTGTTCAACCGGTGGCTGGGCATTAAGTCATTTTTCTCTAACACTGTTCAACCGGTGGCTGGGCATTAAGTCATTTTTATCTACCACTGTTGAACCGGTGGCTGGGCATTGTCATTTTTCTCTACCACTGTTCAACCGGTGGTTAGGCATTAAGTCATTTTCATCTACCACTGTTGAACCGGTGGCTGGGCATTAATTCATTTTTCTCTACCACTGTTGAACCGGTGGCTGGGTATTAAATCATTTTTATCTACCACTGTTGAACCGGTGGCTGGGCATTAAGTCATTTTTATCTACCACTGTTAAACCGGTGGCTGGGCATTAAGTCATTTTTATCTACCACTGTTGAACCGGTGGCTGGGCATTAAGTCATTTTTATCTACCACTGTTGAACCGGTGGCTGGGCATTAAGCCATTTTTCTCTACCACTGTTCAACCGGTGGTTAGGCATTAAGTCATTTTTATCTACTACTGTTAAACCGGTGGCTGGGTATTAAGTCATTTTTATCTACCACTGTTGAACCGGTGGCTGGGCATTAAGTCATTTTTATCTACCACTGTTAAACCGGTGGCTGGGCATTAAGTCATTTTTCTCTACCACTGTTCAACCGGTGGTTAGGCATTAAGTCATTTTTATCTACCACTGTTGAACCGGTGGCTGGGCATTAAGTCATTTTTATCTACCACTGTTGAACCGGTGGCTGGTCATTAAGCCATTTTTCTCTACCACTGTTCAACCGGTGGTTAGGCATTAAGTCATTTTTATCTACCACTGTTGAACCGGTGGCTCGGCATTAAGTCATTTTTCTCTACCACTGTTCAACCGGTGGTTAGGCATTAAGTCATTTTTATCTACCACTGTTGAACCGGTGGCTGGGCATTAAGTCATTTTTATCTACCACTGTTCAACCGGTGGCTGGGCATTAAGTCATTTTTCTCTACCACTGTCAACCGGTGGCTGGACATTAAGTCATTTTTCTCTACCACTGTTCAACCGGTGGCTGGGCATTAAGTCATTTTTCTCTACCACTGTTCAGCCGGTGGCTGGGCATTAAGTCATTTTTCTCTACCACTGTTCAACCGGTGGCTGGACATTAAGTCATTTTTCTCTACCACTGTTAAACCGGTGGTTAGGCATTAAGTCATTTTTATCTACCACTGTTGAACCGGTGGCTGGGTATTAAGTCATTTTTATCTACCACTGTTGAACCGGTGGCTGGGTATTAAGTCATTTTTATCTACCACTGTTGAACCGGTGGCTGGGCATTAAGTCATTTTTCTCTACCACTGTTAAACCGGTGGCTGGGCATTAAGTCATTTTTCTCTACCACTGTTCAACCGGTGGCTGGGCATTAAGTCATTTTTCTCTACCACTGTTAAACCGGTGGCTGGGCATTAAGTCATTTTTCTCTACCACTGTTCAACCGGTGGCTGGGCATTAAGTCATTTTTCTCTACCACTGTTAAACCGGTGGTTAAGCATTAAGTCATTTTTATCTACCACTGTTGAACCGGTGGCTGGGCATTAAGCCATTTTTCTCTACCACTGTTGAACCGGTGGCTGGGCATTAAGTCATTTTTTTATACCACTGTTAAACCGGTGGTTAGGCATTAAGTCATTTTTATCTACCACTGTTCAACCGGTGGCTGGGCATTAAGTCATTTTTCTCTACCACTGTTGAACCGGTGGCTGGGCATTAAGTCATTTTTCTCTACCACTGTTAAACCGGTCGCTGGGCATTAAGTCATTTTTCTCTACCACTGTTAAACCGGTGGCTGGGCATTAAGTCATTTTTCTCTACCACTGTTAAACCGGTGGTTAGGCATTAAGTCATTTTTATCTACCACTGTTGAACCGGTGGCTGGGTATAAATCATTTTTATCTACCACTGTTAAACCGGTGGCTGGGCATTAAGTCATTTTTCTCTACCACTGTTGAACCGGTGGCTGGGCATTAAGCCATTTTTATCTACCACTGTTGAACCGGTGGCTGGGCATTGTCATTTTTCTCTACCACTGTTAAACCGGTGGTTAGGCATGAAGTCATTTTTATCTACCACTGTTGAACCGGTGGCTGGGCATTAATTCATTTTTCTCTACCACTGTTGAACCGGTGGCTGGGCATTGTCATTTTTCTCTACCACTGTTAAACCGGTGGTTAGGCATTAAGTCATTTTTATCTACCACTGTTGAACCGGTGGCTGGGCATTAAGTCATTTTTCTCTACCACTGTTGAACCGGTGGCTGGGCATTAATTAATTTTCCCTACCACTGTTGAACCGGTGGCTGGGCATTAAGTCATTTTTCTCTACCACTGTTAAACCGGTGGCTGGGCATTAAGTCATTTTTCTCTACCACTGTTAAACCGGTGGCTGGGCATTAAGTCATTTTTCTCTACTACTGTTAAACCGGTGGTTAGGCATTAAGTCATTTTTCTCTACCACTGTTGAACCGGTGGCTGGGCATTAAGCCATTTTTCTCTACCACTGTTGAACCGGTGGCTGGGCATTGTCATTTTTCTCTACCACTGTTAAACCGGTGGTTAGGCATTAAGTCATTTTTATCTACCACTGTTGAACCGGTGGCTGGGCATTAAGTCATTTTTCTCTACCACTGTTGAACCGGTGGCTGGGCATTGTCATTTTTCTCTACCACTGTTAAACCGGTGGTTAGGCATTAAGTCATTTTTATCTACCACTGTAGAACCGGTGGCTGGGCATTAAGTCATTTTTCTCTACCACTGTTGAACCGGTGGCTGGGCATTGTCATTTTTCTCTACCACTGTTAAACCGGTGGTTAGGCATTAAGTCATTTTTATCTACCACTGTTAAACCGGTGGCTGGGCATTAAGTCATTTTTCTCTACCACTGTTGAACCGGTGGCTGGGCATTAAGTCATTTTTCTCTACCACTGTTAAACCGGTGGCTGGGCATTAAGTCATTTTTCTCTACCACTGTTAAACCGGTTTTCAGGGCTTAAAGCGTTAATAAAAGGTAATTTTACGCTGTTGTTGTTATTAATAATCGTTTACGACAATAAATCTATGTTTCCCAATACAGAAACTATACTTGAAATTTTCGTGTACACGATTGAGGCCTATAGATGGGGGAGATCCGCATGACTGATGTTAATCTTGAGTGTGACTCGTTGTGACTTCTCTGGATTACAGTCTAGCCGACCATTCGACAATCCGATAGCTATTACTGAACTGGATGGTATCAATAGGTCTCTTTTGAGTGACCTACTGTAAATATTTATAAAAAGTACTGAACTGCTACGTAATATCTGTCCTCCTTTACGGCAGCGAATGTTGGACTGTCTCCTCAATGATGAAGAAGAGACTCAAGGCAAAGGAATTATGCTTCTACAGAAGGATGCTAAGGATATCATGTACCGAGCGTGTGAGCAACGATGAGGTTTTAGAGAGAACAAGCAGAAAGCTAATAATTAACACCAGTAAGAGGCAGCTGAAATTTCTGGGACACGTAATGAGAAAGGAGGGCTTGAATAATCTGATACTCACAGGTCGAATAGAGGGAAAGAGAGTCTAGGGGAAGCAACGCATGACAAACATGGGGTGTTTAAGTAAATGAATAACAGAACGTGTTCTTGGGAAGGTGGCAGATTGACGAGACTTATTGAGAGCTACAAGGGATAGGTAAAGCGGAGAGCCATGATCGCCAACGTCCTGAAGGGACACGGCACTTAAAAAGAAAAGAAGTGAAACCACGTCACTGACGCTCACTTCTAACTGTTCATTATACAGAAGAAGTCACAAGAATTATCAAAATCATGTTTATTTTAAATACTGAGCGTGTGAGCAACGATGAGGTTTTGGAGAGGATGCAAATTAGGAGGAAACTTATACTTAACATCAGGAAGAGGAAGCTGAAATTTCTGAGACATAATGAGAAAGGAGGGCTTGGAGAATCTGATACTCACAGGTCGAATAGAGGGAAAGAGAGACAAGGGAAAACAGCGCTTCACATACCTAGCGGGCTTAAGTGAGTGGATGACACAACGTGGTCTGGGGGAGGCGTCAGAGGGACGAAAAATATTGAGAGCTACAAGGGGTAGGGTGAAGTGGAGAGCCAACGTTCTGAAAAAACACGGCACATAAAATGAAAAGATATAGACTTTGTAAAGATAATAATCAACACTGCTTGGTGACTGACGATCGTTTGAACTGTGAAACTGTTAGTCACCTGGAAATGTTGATATATTCTTCAATGGCCTAAACGTGGCGTTCAAGCATGAAACAGACAATTGCTAGTCGGTATTGACCTCAGTGTTCACTTTTATATTTACACTAGCAGCATGGCCCGGCGTTGCCCGGGCTTGATTAAAAAATCGTACGACTCATACAGCAATCGCTATCACTTGACTTAAAATATGTTTGCCCTTCCTTGCCTTCAAAGAAGTGCCCTTTACCGTGCTGATGTTGCTACATGCCTTACTCACACAGCGAATTTTTCCTAAGCTCTATACTAAACATTAAATCTGTTACGAAAAAAGAACTAAACAAAATGAACACAAAACGATCAGCTTTAAAAAAAAAAAAAAAAAAGGACTCGTAACTGGAAAAACCGAATGAAAAAAGAATGTTAACAACAAATACTTTTTCACACCCAACCCAGTTCTGCGGAATCAGAATCAACGTTGAGTTTAAGCAAACAAATGAGCCAATTAGAGTAAAGTGCCATGTAGATTTAAATTTTTCCCACTTGTGACGAATGCAGCTATCGATTTTTTTGCATGCTAGCATGCTAGTTAACATTCGTGTCAGTCAGCTGTTGGTTCTCACGCTGGCCAACAGAATCTTCCTGCCTATTCGTGACAGCCAGCTATTGGCTCTCACTCTGGCCAGTAGAAAATGGCAGCAAACTACATGAAAACTGACGTAGAAGCATGAAAAAATCGATTATTTTCACTATCGATGGGAGTTGGGAAATGCAAAGTCGGTCTTCCCGCTAACTTGGAGCATGGACATGTAAATTTTGGTGCAAATCCGTCGAAAATTGCGGCCGTGCATTCGTTACACACACACACACACACACACACACACACATCCTGCCTTTTATAGATAGAGATTCACTCTATCTTTTTTATCCATAAATAAAACATACCTTAAAACTATACTTTTATCATATATGACTTACGCTCCTTAGTGCTACCAGCTCAGACCTTCACGTCGAGGCCTCGCTGTCCACAGCGACATATCCGTATTCCTTCCGTGTCCATTTTATAAGGACTATGTTCTACTCAGACTGTTTCTTGCTCAGAACTGTTACCTTGTATTACAAACTCCCGAGAGACTGCTTCTCTGACCACTGTAATTTTGATCTCCTCAAGTCCAGATATCTTTCCTAAGTGTCTCCGTAATGTGCATTCTTACTCGCCTCTTTCTCGTCGAACAATCTCACTCTACTTTGAGTGGTTCTTGGACCAGGTATCTGGTGAAGTAACAGTATAAAAAAATCCTACACTTAGTGCTGGATAGAAATTTGTGAAGACCGTTTATCGTACACCTCCTTGAACGGACACGGCATATAGAACAAAAATACACTGTTTCTGATTTTCCTGGCGTAAATAGTTCTCAAATCGCAGACGTCACTAGCATTTACTTCTGTCTCAATAGCATTGTTGACAAAGTTAACATGGCTGTCGGTCTCGTAGACGACCTCCAATCTGTGGTTCACTGGGGCAAGAAATGGCTTGTGAAATTTAATGCATCCAAAACGAAATTGCTATTATTTACTCACCATAGAGAAACTTCCCTGCCTCCTATCAGCAGGGTTGATGCTCATCTCCACGAGAGCGCTTCCTTGCGCCTTCTTGGTCTCACGTGTTCCACTGACCTGAGGCGGGACAATGACATTGAATCAGTGTTTGCATCTACGGCAAGGAAAGTTGGTACTCTGTGTCGCGCCAGAAGGTTTTTCTCATTCGAATCCATCCTTCAAATCTATAAATCTACCATTCGTCCATGCATGGAAGACTGTTGTCTTATATGGTCTAGTGCTGCCCCTCTGTTCATCTCGAGGTTCTCGACAAACTCCAAAGACGGATATGCAATATGATCGGTCCTGACTTGGGGTCTCGACTCCAGTCACTTTCTCACCGACGTATTTTGGCTTCCCTCTGTCTTTTCTATAAATATTTTCATGGCATCTGCTCTGACGAGCTATTTTCACTGGTGACCCGACTGTATGAATTTAAGCGAGCGAATAGGTTGGCACCCCAACCTTTTGCTATCGAAAACAGTTCAATGTAACCGCCTCTTCTACACCAACAGCTTTTTCTCTCGCACTTCCCGACAGTGGAACTCCCTTCCTCTTACTTGTTTCCCTGATGATTATAATCTACAAAAAATTAAACGTAATGTTAATCGACACCTTTCGTTGCCTTGACCCCCGTTATATTTTTATCTTCCTCCGTTCTTAACCTTTTTCTGCAACCCCTCTATACCCAGCCTTTTACTTTACTCACACTCTCTGTAACCCCTTGCGTACTAGTGGCATTACGGCTTTTCTCGGGGTGATTTGCTTGAACAATACTCAATGTAGAATGTAGTCATTCAAGAAGGTGATATAAAAAAGAAATTCAAATTAAGTTTTGCAAGAATTAGTTCAAAGTATGTTTATCTTCGTGTTCTTTGCGTAAGGAGTAAATTCCACTGAGACAGCTTCTTTTCCAGAACTGTTGCGCTATAGAACAGACTCCCGCGGGGATGCTTCCCTGACCACTATAATGTTAACATTTTCAAGTGCAAGGTTAAGCTATATCTCTCCTACATGTTATCATAATATACACTTCTTACTTCCGCCTCCTTAAAGCACCATCCTGGGCATGATGATAAACTACATCCGGCAGCAAGACCTCTGTTCGGGAGGTTCAGAGGAGCATGGAGCCAACTATTCCTTGCTGATGTTCACAGATCCAGTCTGATCCTGGTTGGTAGCACCTGCTAACTTCCCAGCTTTGGGAAAATAGTTAACCCCCAAACTGGGGTCAAAACACTATGAAAGTATCAAAAATGTTATATTAAAAATACTAGCAATATATTTTCGTAAAATGAAGAAAAAAATTACGAGCAATAGATATTAGCATAAACTAATAACTAAAATAGACACAGAAAGATTTTTTCAGGGAGTCGAGTCTTGACCGTCGAACAGTGTAGACGTGTTTCCAAAAAAAAAAAAGAATTAAAATAAATTACTAATGCGCCCAAGAAAACTAAATTTCGGCTTTTAATGACCCATAAGGTGTTAATATGCCGCTAAACAAGGAAACAAAACCATGCAACAATCTCACTCAGTAACTCATAAGAGCTGATAAGCCATAGAATCGTCCTGGGTATGGCGATAAAATACATGCAGCAGCAAGGCATCTTAACTGGAGGCTTTGAGTAGAGTGGAACCAGCTCTTAATAGCTGTTGTTCTCAGGCCCAACCTGATCCAGGGTGATAGCAACTATTAGGGTCCCAGTTATGGACAAATAGTAAACAAAACAAAGTATCAAAATACATTTTCATAGTAATATGACCAACAATACATTTTTAAAACTAAATGACCAAAATACATTTTGTAGTAGAATTATCAACAATAAATTTTATAGTAAAATGACCAACAATACATTTTTACAGTAAAATGACCCATAAATGATTTTTATAGTAAAATGAACAATAAATTTTATAGCAAAATAACCAACAATACATTTTTATAGTAAAATGACCAACAATAAATTTTATAGTAAAATGACCAACAATACATTTTTATAGTAA
Source organism: Acanthosepion lycidas (assembly GCA_963932145.1). Classification (NCBI taxonomy): domain Eukaryota; kingdom Metazoa; phylum Mollusca; class Cephalopoda; order Sepiida; family Sepiidae; genus Acanthosepion; species Acanthosepion lycidas. Next base: position 17,080,353 of record OZ010589.1, read on the forward strand.
AATGAACAATAAATTTTATAGTAAACTGACCAACAACAGATTTTTATAGTAAAATGACCAACAATACATTTTTATAGTAATATGACCAACAATACATTTTATAGTAAAATGACCAACAATACATTTTTATATTAATAGTAAAATGACCAACAATACATTTTTATAGTAAAATGACCAACAATAAATTTTATAGTAAAATGACCAACAATACATTTTTATAGTAAAATGACCAACAATACATTTTTATAGTAAAATGAACAATAAATTTTATAGTAAAATGACCAACAATAGATTTTTATAGTAAAATGACCAACAATAAATTTTATAGTAAAATGACCAACAATACATTTTTATATTAATAGTAAAATGACCAACAATACATTTTTATAGTAAAATGACCAACAATAAATTTCATAGTAAAATGACCAACAATACATTTTTAAAGCTAAATGACCAACAATACATTTTATAATAGAATTATCAACAATAGGTTTTATCTGTAGTTGAAGTCATACAATTGCATTCAAAATATATTTAGCTGAAGCCATAAAACTATTTAAAATATTTAGATTTCAGCATTAACTAAACTATAGCAGTTGATATACTGCAAAAGAAAATCAGCCAACCAACAGGAAAGAACTCTTTCATGACACTTATTCATATAATATCCGACAATTTGTTAAAGAAATCAAACTGTATTCCAAACTATGGTTACAACATGAAACACATATATCACTGCCTCTTGTAATCATGTCCACACAAACATGTATATATACAAAAGCTGAGTATCATCTACCATGTATTCAACTGTGAAAGCAGAATAACATATTTTTATTATTTCAAAGTAAACCATAGTTTTCTCTAAAGTAAATACTTACAATCGAAAATATTTTAGGCTTTAGATAACCTGTAAAGTGCTGATAAGCCGTAGAATCGTCCTGGGTATGACGATAAAATACATCCAGGAGTAAGGCATCTGAACGGGAGGATTTGAGGAGACTGGAACCATCTCTTAATTACTGTTGTTCCCAGGTCCACCCTGACCCGGGTTGGTAGCACCTGTTAGAGTCCTAGCTATGGGCAAATAGTTATCCCACAAAATGGGGTCAAAACACTATGAAAGTTTAAAAATATATTTTTATAGTAAAAATACCAGCAATACATTTTTGTAAAAGAAATTACCAATACTCCCAAGAAAATTTCGCTATTTAATGACCCATTAGGTGTTTATATGCCGCTGAAAAAGCAAACAAAACCATACTGCAATCTCACTCAGTAATCCCTACCTTGAGTGTCTCTTGGGCCTTGTATTAAGTGAAATAAAACGTAAATAAATAAGATATTATGCTAATCGAGTAGACTTTTATATTATTCAGGAAATTCAGGTTATTTCCGAAGATATTAAGTACTTATGTCCATATTCAAGTCTTTCGGAAACTGTTTTTTGGTAGAAAGTGTGGAGAGTGTTACAGTTTTGTTGGTTTGGTGGATATTATTACGTTATACTCGCTTCAGAAAAATGGCTTTGTTTGGGCCTCCAGGTATTTTCATCCCATTGGCGATCATCCGCGCCACACAGTGCCAAACTTCTTACTAAGCCGGTTAATTAAATCATGTTTTTCTTAGCGTTTCTTTCCTAATTAATGTTGCAATATCTTTTGCTTGAAATCCCAATGACTCCCAGTCTGAGAAACATATCTCTGATCCAGTAAAACCGTGATCAATTTCTTATTTTGGACACGGAATCGAATCAAACCAATTTCCTGCGTATCCCAAATGTATGTAGAATGTCCTAATCAGGCAGCTTTTTCTTATGAATTGCTATTTTGCCGAACTGACTCCCGCAGGTATACTCTCCTGACCACTACACTCTTATCCTCTCCAAGTCAAATGTTAATCGTTATTTTCTCATATCATCCCGCCTATTCATCGTAACCATTTTTACAGTAAGTATCTACCTTGAGTGTCTCTAAATCTTTGTATTGGCGAATTCTCGTCTAAAAAAAACAAATGCTTCGATTTTTTTACATCTATTTACCATTATGACGACTTATAGAACTTGAAGAACCATTCTGCAAACCGCTTCTCACAGACAACACAATAACAGAATTCTCGATTCTTCGTTGCTATTTCCATGGAGTGTTCAGATAAAATACACTCTTTAGTGTGTAGCCTACTTACGGAAGATAATGGGTATGTTCCCATTCACATAAATACAGTAGTAAATACTGTATGTTGGTCTGCAGTTGGAGATTAGTCTCCAGCTGTGTGGTCAGACTCTCTGCCTCCGGCCAGAGATTTATGCCCAGACGAGGCTATGTAGATTGGCAGAGTCTCGTCTCGAGAAATAGTAACGCAAACCCTTTTTTATACGGGATCTACGGGGAATTTTTGGCCGAACTTACGGGCTCGGATACCCCACATTAAATTCGGTCTTGAGCCACATCTGACCGCGTTGGGCAGTTGGTAGATATCCTGCAGTTGGAGATTCGTCTCCAGTCGTGCTAGTCATTCTCTGCCTCAGGGCAGAAAGGATGCCCAGACGAAGCTATGTCGAAGGGCAGAGTCTCGTCTCGTCTCGTGAAACATCTACCCGATGCCGCTTTATACGGGGAATTTTTGGCCGATCCTACGAGCTTGGATAACCGACATTAAATTTGGCTTTGTGCCATATCTAACCGTGTGGGGCGGTTGGTAGATATCCTGCAGTTGGAGATTTATTGTGGAATTCATTTGACTCAATTCTAGCAGTTGACTACTTCTACGCGCCGCTGGCGAATCTTATATGCGTTGTTCGTGTCCTAAGTATTATCGTTCATTACCAACCTTCGTGTTATTATTCTATTCAGTAATCTTCTTTTGATTACAACACTTAGTTCGACCAGTTCCTAACCTAAGACGCACAATGCCTCGCACATAGGAGTGAACCACCTTTATTCTCATCATATTTCCATGGTGAGATGTAAGTTCCACTCCAGCAGCTTTGCCTCTTAATCTGTAGCTCAATATCTTGAGAGGCTTTCGGGCACTGTACAGGGTGAACACCACTTCAAAAAACATGTTCAGTCATTTTCCCACCGCCATAAAATAGTTTCCCTGTGATTAAATGACATATAGGAAGAAAATGACTACGACACCGAGGTTCGAACATGACACTCTGGACTTATGAAAACATATTTTCCCCCAGGTGTATAAATAGCGGTGTCAGGCTACTGACTGGAGTGATTACTGAGTGACTATTGAGTGGAACTATCCAGTCGAATTAGTGTGCGTCGATGATTTGAGTTTTGATTTAGGATTTACCGGGTGTTAAGCCAGCCACGCTACTAACAATGTATTCACTGATATTTTTGTAAGTATTTCATCCAAGCAAGGCGGAATGCCACTACTACACAGGGGGTTACAGATTTGGAGCGAAAGTAAAGATGCACGATGGAGGAAAGGATGAAGAGAAGTATAGTGGATAGATCAAGGCATCTGGAGATGTCGATTGACATTAGATTTGAATAGCTGAAGATTATAGCTACCAGGGAAACAGGAAAAGATGAGGGAGTTCCACAGGTGGGAGGTGCGAGACACGAAGCTATTGGAGTAGAAGAGACTGCCACATTTAACTGTTTCGACAGTGAAAGGGTGGGACCGAGATGCCAGCCTAGTAGCACGCTTAAATTCATGCAGCCTGGGAACTAGCGATAGTTGCCCGTGGAAGCAGGTGCCGTGAAAGTATTTGTAGAAAAGTCAAATGGAGGCGACGGCACGTCTGTGAGAGAGTGACAGAACACGAGATGCCAGATCCGGACCAATCACATTGCTTATCCGTCTCTGGATTTTGTTGAGGACCTTAAGGCGAACAGAGAGGGCGCCAATGGCAACAGTATTCCATGCAAGGGCGAATGGTTGATTTGTAGATTTGAAGGATGGACTCGGGCGAGAAAAACCTTCTGGCGCGACACGGGGAATCAACTATCCTTGCGGTAGATGAAGCTATTGATTCAATTTAATTGTTCCATCTCAGGTTGGTTGACTTTTAATTCTTTGTTAAGTATTTATTTGTGGTTGTAATTAAATACTGTTTTATTTTAACATTGAAGTTATATTTAATTATTAACGGCCACCGTACGTCATAAAATTAAATAAACAAAGACAAAACGAAACAAATACGTAATTTTCTTCATAAAATTCGGCGTATCATTCAGAAAGTTGGATCGCATTTGCTCCGTGATTGGTGTATTAATATACCTAAAGATGACTTCCAGAAAGTAAAAAAAGGTTTTGTTTTTTGTTTTTTAAGCATTTCGCCCCAAACAGGGCGGGGGTGCCAGTAGCACATAAAGGGGTTACAGAAAATGGGAAGGAGAGTAAAGTGGCGTGATAGAGGAAAGGATGAAGTGAAGAACGCGGAATTAGATAAAGGTATCTGAAGATGTCGATTGACATTGCATTTGAATATTTGAAGATTATAGCTATCAGTGAAGAAAGTAAGAGGAAGGGAGTTTCACATACGGGAAGTGCGAGACATGAAGCTATTGAAGTAGAAGAGACGGCTACATTTAACCGTTTCGACAGCGAAAGGGTGGGCCCGAGATGCCAACCTTGTAACACTCTTAAATTCATGCAGTTTTGGAAACAGCGAAATTAGCTCGTCGGATCAGGTACCGTGAAAGTATTCGTAAAAAAAAGACAGAGGGAAGCGACGGAAAGTCTGTGAGAGAGCGACTGTAGACGAGATGCCAGATCAGGACCAATCCTGTTGCATGCCCGTCTCTGGATTTTGTCGCGGACCTTGGGTTGAACAGCGAGGTCTCCAAACCGTATATGACAGCAGTATTCTATGCAAGGCGAATGGTTGATTTATAGATTTAAAGTATGGACTCGGACGAGAAAAACCTTCTGGCGTGACATAGTAAACCAACTTTTCTTGGGTACCGAGAGAATAAAAATCCCTTAGAAACAAAGAAAATCAAATCAAATCGATTATATGGCTGGACACGCTATACAA
>OZ010589.1:17090351-17160351 GCA_963932145.1 Acanthosepion lycidas
TAACCGATTGGGCCACAGAGGACCGTTCTGTTAGCAAGACTATTTTAACGGAAGATTTTCATGGAAGATTGTAGTTGAAAGACAGTAAAATCTACCATGCTAACCGAACGCTCCTTTTTAGGTGTTATATGTTTCAGTATAAACCCATTTCTTTAAATTACGACATTATGTTGACGCTTTCTTTATTTTCAAATAGTTTTCTCTTTCTTGGTAGTATTATGGTCTTACGGGGGTTAAATTATTCTTACGGGGGGTTAAATTATTCTTACGGGGGTTAAATAAGTCAATTCAGTTTTTCACCGTGAGTGTGGCTTGGCATGTTGGTTGATATTTATTCTTCGGCAAGTATTTATGGGTGAGGTATGCGTGGCTTATGTGTAGTCGAGTGAGCCTTACTTGGGCTTTTCTTCCTTGTCTAGACATTTTTACAATCATCTATGATTGGTCTGATTGTGAGAAGTTTATTAATTTGTGACACTATTTAGCTATGGTAATCAATTAATTACGCAAATGATAAAAAAGAATAATGAACGGAGTGATAGATTTTGATTGGTTCATTTTGTTTAGCGGTATATCAACTTCTATTGGTTATTTAAATTTTATGGCTTCAACTTCATATATTTTGAACAAGATACAGATATTTTATACATTATTTTATATTTTCAAAGCAAACGTATATATATATATATATATATATATATATATATATATATATATATATATGTATGTATGTATGTATGTATGTATGCACATTTCACTGAATACGACAGACAAGGTGATTTTATTTAGTTTTTTTTTTCTTTTTTTATACAATTTCTCATGCGATCTAATAATTATTTTCTTTTCAGATAATAAATTATATAAAAACTGTTCGAATGTTCTTTTTATCCGAGCGCTTTCGGCTATACATTTAGCGATTTTCAAGGATTAAAATATGTCACATGTTAATTAAGAAATAGCTTGTTGTATGTATGTTTTATAAAATGTTTTTCTTTTTTCAAAACACGGTCACGATATTGATAACTTAATAATATTAACTTCGAACATGGGCACAATATCTTGACCGTGTTTTGAAAAAAATGAAACATTTTATAAAATAGCTAAATGTATAGCCGAAAGCGCTCGGGTAAAAAGAACATTCGGACAGTTTTTATATAATTTATCATCTGAAAAGAAAAAAAATTATTAGATCACATGAGAAATTGTATAAAAAACTAAATAAAAGCACCTTGTCTGTCGTATTCAATGAAATGTGCATGAAAGAAGAATTGCTGCCTAAATGCACACACACACAAACACACACATATATATATAGTTTGTAGATGACCTATTGTAGGTGTTATATGTTTCAGTATAAACCTGTTTCTTTAAATTATGATATTACGCTGACGCTTTCATTATTTTCAAATAGTTTTCTCTTTCTTGGTAGTACTTATGTCTTACGGGGTTAAATAAGTCCATTCAGGTAAAAATGTTTTCACTGTGAGTTTGGTTTGGCATGTTTCACATCTTGGTTGATCTTCATTCTTCAGCAAGTAAGAATGGATGAGGTATGTGTTGCCTATGCGACAAACTTATCACAATGTATCCGGGCTTCTTTAAGTGGTTGGAATGTCGAACTGAAACCTTTATTTCGCTCTCCGGGGTAGACTGTTTTAGTTCCACCTGCCCCAAATTTTCTGTAACCCCTTGCATCCTAGTGGCTTCCCGCCTTGCTTGGGGTGAAACGCTTAAAAAAATGTCTAATAATAATAATAATAATGTAATCATTAGTTATCACTTCACCTCTTCCAGTTCCCTCCTGATTTAACCAGATTTTGAACTCATACTATCACTGGGTCTAACCAACGCATTTGACCACTGTGCCATGTGTTCTTAAGAACATCTGTGTATGGATTTCTGGGACTTATAAGCTTAATGACTTCAGCAACCATTTTTGCCAGTGCTCATATTGCAATTTTTAGCAGTTATCATAACATATTTTTACCAGAGCTCATATAGTAATTTTCATTGTTATTATTGCTTTTCTCTGGCACTCCTTATTTTTCTCATATTGTTTTCTTAGAAGTTTTTATAACTTAGGAGAGTAAATGAGTCCCTTCACTTAAAATGTGTGTTCACCGTGAGTGCAGCTTGGCATGTTGTACACACTCACACACACACACACACACACACACACACACATATATATATATATATATATATATATATATATATATATATATATTCATTGAATACGAGAGACAAGGTGCTTTTATTTTGTTTTTATACAATTTCTCATGCGATCTAATAATTTTTTTTATCTTTTCAGATGCTAAATTATATAAGAACTGTCCCTATGTTCTTTTTATGTGCATGAAAGAAGGACTGGTACCTAAATAGACAATATATATATATATATATATATATATATAAATTCATGAATCATTCATACAAAAAACAAATATAGAATGGTTCATGAATTTATAAATCGTAATTGCACCTTTTAATTGAAATATATATATATATATATATATATATATATATATATATATATATATATATATATATATACCTATAATTTATATATTAATAATACAGTTAACAAAATTGTTGGTAAGAACAACGTCAGACCTGCGTCTTATTCTTGCCATGCCCCTCCATATTTTTTAATATTAATCATAATAAAAATTGTATCGTTGGTAATTCTATTATAAAACAGTACTGTTGATAGCTGGGACCCTGACTGGTGCTACTACCGCGGGAAAGGGAGAACTTGGTAAGAACAGCTATTAAAAGGCGGTTGCCCTATACTCAATCTTTCCATCAGAGGCGTTGCTGCAGGATGAAGTTTATCGTCATACCCAGGACGTGTGTGACGTCACGTGTAACGTTTATTCAGAATATGGCCGGACAAAAATAAAACTTTATTTAGATTATTAATTTTCTCATATTAATAATATATATGCGCATATATATATATATACAACTTCAAGCACAATACACATTTGGTCTCTCTCTCGCTCTCTCTCTCTCTCTCTCTCTCTATCTATCTATCTATCTATCTATCTCTCTCTCACTGGGCTAAAGTGCTCAATTTCAGAGATAGAGCGTATGTAAATATAAATATAAAAGTGAACATTGAAGTTAACACTCAGAGGCGACAGGCTGTTTCATGCTAGACGCAATAGTCAGGTCGCGAGTGTTGGATTTTTCCTCGACTATTAATGAATATGGTGTATTGTGGGTAATCCTTTCTCAGTCGAGGAAAAATCCAACACTAGCATGAAACAGCCTGTCGTCTCTAAGTATTGACTGCAATGTTCACACTCATATATATATATATATATATATATATATATATATATATATATATGAAAGTAAACATTGAAGTCAACATTTAGAGGCAACAGGCTGTTTCATGCTAGAGGCAACCGTCAGGCGCTGTAAATTTACATTGAGCACTGTTTTGTAAAAATAAAAAAAATATCTATAAGAACACCAGATTATATATCTTACTGTTCTTTCTTTATATATATATATATATAGATAGATAGATAGATAGATAGATAGATAGATAGATAGATAGATAGATAGATATGACGGAACTGCGATAGATAGATAGATAGATAGATAGATAGATAGATAGATAGATAGATAGATAGATAGATAGATAGATAGATACGAACAGACTGAGATAGATAGATAGATAGATAGATAGATAGATAGATATGACGGAACTGCGATAGATAGATAGATAGATAGATAGATAGATAGATATAGATAGATAGATAGATAGATAGATACGAACAGACTGAGATAGATAGATAGATAGATAGATAGATAGATACGAACAGACTGAGATAGATAGATAGATAGATAGATAGATAGATAGATAGATAGATAGATAGATAGATAGATATGACGGAACTGCGATAGATAGATAGATAGATAGATAGATAGATAGATAGATAGATAGATAGATAGATAGATAGATAGATAGATAGATTATGCTCACAATACGGCCATTTCACGATGAAATAGTTCTCCTATTCTCATACGATTACTGAAATTAAACAACGTTGATCCTGATCATTATTTACATGGGTGACAGCATGGGAATATCAAGTGCTGTGAGCATGAATGTGTTGGTTAAGCAATGACTACGGATTCACAATTGAAAATCAGAGATCAGAGTGGCAGTTATTATAACTTCCTCTTTCTGGTTCTAAATATAATTGTCCCATTTTTTTCATTTTCCTTCAAATATCTTCGTTGAGCACATGTTCTATCCATCGTATTTTGAGAATCCTTCTGCAGAACCACATTACTGTTGCCTCAGATCTCTTTTCCATCTGTGAGGAGATTGTCCAGCATTCACTGCCATATAGGAGGACTGATATTACGTAACAGTTCAGTAAACTTTTCTTTGTTTCTGTTGCTTCAAATCTTTTCTTCATCTGTGAGGAGATTGTCCAGCATTTACTGCCATATAGGAGGACTGATATTACGTAACAGTTCAGTACTCTTTTCTTTGTTTCTGTTGCTTCAAGTCTCTTTTTCATCTGTGAGGAGATTGTCCAGCATTCACTGCCATATAGGAGGACTGATATTACGTAACAGTTCAGTACTCTTTTCTTTGTTTCTGTTGCTTCAAGTCTCTTCTTCATCTGTGAAGAGATTGTCCAGCATTCACTGCCATATAGGAGGACTGATATTACGTAACAGTTCAGTACTCTTTTCTTTGTTTCTGTTGCTTCAAGTCTCTTCTTCATCTGTGAAGAGATTGTCCAGCATTCACTGCCATATAGGAGGACTGATATTACGTAACAGTTCAGTACTCTTTTCTTTGTTTCTGTTGCTTCAAGTCTCTTCTTCATCTGTGAGGAGATTGTCCAGCATTCACTGCCATATAGGAGGACTGATATTACGTAACAGTTCACTACTCTTTTCTTTGTTTCTGTTGCTTCAAGCCTCTTCTTCATCTGTGAAGAGATTGTCCAGCATTCACTGCCATATAGGAGGACTGATATTACGTAACAGTTCAGTACTCTTTTCTTTGTTTCTGTTGCTTCAAGTCTCTTCTTCATCTGTGAGGAGATTGTCCAGTATTCACTGATATATACGAGATCCGATATTACGTAACAATTCCGTCCTCTTTGCTTTTTGTTGCTTCAAGTCTTTAAATTGTGGGGGCGCATGATCGCCATCCTCCTGAATGGGCACGATGCAGGGCATGAAGAAACTTTCTCACATTTTTAGTCCATGATATTCACTGCATTCTTCTATAGAAAGACATCTTGTTGCCTGTGGCCTTCTTTTCATCTCTGCATGTGGAATATGTCCGACATTTACATATGAGTTTCGTTACTCACAATCCAAACTTTCAGATAATTTGGAAACTGCATTCATATTTGAATAACAGAAGCACCGAATCTTTGGGCAAACAAGGAACAATGTTTGCTTTGTCGTTCATGTTCGCAACCAAACTGATAATGGCTACGAATTGTTAAGATGATTCTTTTCTCTTCATATGTTCTTCAATGAATTTATGGCTCTAAATGCATCCCACTGGAGAGGATCAGGAAACAGATAGAACCCATAAAGAACTTATTACTGGCAAGAACGATTGTACCAATATAAAATACGTCTTTGGCGATCCCAATGCATCTTCGTATTTCAGTGTTCTGTTATAACATTTCGCACATATAAATATTTTGCTATGTATTTAGAAATTCTTGATACAATCTAAAGAAGAATCCGCAATGTAATTGGACCTGAAATGAAAAATCTTGTTGCGGTTTATACAATGGATAATGGCTCAGATTTGTAAATTGTTCAACCGAGAAGCAGTTATTCCAACCGATTCTTTCTTCTTTTAAATATGTTTCTTTTATTTCCATTTCTCTTTCAAATATACTCATTGGTCAAATTTTCGATCCATTGTATCCTCGGCATCCTTCTGTAGATCCACATATCTGTGGTCTTAAATTGACTCTTCACCTGTGATGAGATTGTCCAGTATTCACTGCCCTATAGGATGACTGTTGTTACACAACAGTTCAGTACTCTTTTCTTTGTTTCTGTTGCTTCAAGTCTCTTCTTCATCTGAGAGGAGATTGTCCAGCATTCACTGCTATATAGGAGGACTGATATTACGTAACGGTTCAGTACTCTTTTCTTTGTTTCTGTTGCTTCAAGTCTCTTCTTCATCTGTGAGCAGATTGTCCAGCATTCGCTGCCATATAGGAGGACTGATATAACATAATCATTCAGTATTCTTTTGTTTTTCTTGCTTCAAGTCTCTTCTTTTTCTGTGAGGAGATTTTCTTTTTTTCTACCGAAATTATTTTTTCTTAATACTTTGCTTAGCTTTTGGAAATCATCTTTTGCTATCTCAATACCTTTTCGGATTTCAGTGTCATATTTTCCGTTCTCTCTCTGGTCTCTTCCCAGATATTTAAATGGTCGTACATGTTGCTAACTCCGATGTTTAATTTGCATGTTGCGCTGACTACAAAGCATTCTGTCTTTTTGCCGTTAATGATTGTTGCATAGACACTTGCTGGGCGACTTCAGTTCCCTAATAATAAAGTTGCATTTTCTCTTACGCTCTATGATCACTAGTTGTTTTGATTTAACGATCGAAAGAACTTGAACACAGGGAAGTTTAACATTAAATTTTATCTCTGACCACCGCTTTACCAGAGATAGAGAAAATGACGTAATGCTCAGCCACCGGTTGAACAGTGGTAGAGAAAAATGACTTAAATGCATTGTCGAATGGTCGGCTAGACTGTAATCCAGAGAAGTCAGAACGAGTCACTCTCAAGATTGACATCAGCCATGTGGATCTCCGCCATCTTTAGTTGGTCTCAATCATCTACACAAACATTTTAAGTGTAGTTTCTGTCTTGGGAAACACAGATTTGTTGTCGAAAATGATTATTAAAAACAACAACAGCGTAAAATTACCTTTTATTAACCCTTTGATCCCTGATCATAACTTTACCGGTGGTAAAGAAAAATGACGTAATGCCTAGCCCCCGGTTTAACAGTAGTAGACAAAAATGTCTTAATGCCCAGCCACCGGTTGAACAGTGGTAGAGAAAAATGACTTAATGCCTAGCCACCGGTTAAACGGTGGTAGAGAAAAATGACTTAATGCCCAGCCACCGGTTAAACGGTGGTAGAGAAAAATGACTTAATGCCCAACTACCGGTTAAACGGTGGTAGAGAAAAAGGACTTAATGCCCAGCCACCGGTTGAACAGTGGTAGAGAAAAATGACTTAATGCCCAGCCACCGGTTTAACAGTGGTAGAGAAAAATGACTTAATGCCCAGCCACCGGTTTAACAGTGGTAGAGAAAAATGGCGTAATACCCAGCCACCGGTTGAACAGTGGTAGAGAAAAATGACTTAATGACCAGCCACCGGTTAAACGGTGGTAGAGAAAATGACTTAATGCCCAACTACCGGTTAAACGGTGGTAGAGAAAAATGACTTAATGTCCGGTCACCGGTTAAACGGTGGTAGAGAAAAATGACTTAATGCCCAGCCACCGGTTGAACAGTGGTAGAGAAAAATGGCGTAATGCCCAGCCACCGGTTGAACAGTGGTTGAGTAAAATGACTTAATGCCCAATTACCGGTTGAACGATGGGTAAACACTTGTAGCTATTTTTATATCTACCGTGAAACATTCCATGCCAGTTATTTGCGAAGTTTGACTCAGAAGCTCGGGCAGAAGGGTTAAAATTCTTCAGGAACTCAGGGTTCGAATAGTTAACTTAGCGATTTTATTAACGTCGACGAATCCATTTCTACCTATCCAGTGGGTTTGTTCTCCTTCCACTGGGGAGACGTTTCCAGAAGCGAAAGGAGATTCGTCTACATTGTTCGACGGTTATGATTCGACTCCCTAAATTAAAAAAAAAAAACGACTTCCTTGTTTTGCCTTCCATCTGACCTCAAATGTCAAACTCAGGAAGTCGAAGCAGCGATACACTTCCCACTAAAGTAATAGTCTACTTAACATTCATTTAACATGATTTGTTCTTTCTTCTTGCTTTTCTTCTCTACCCGCTGTAGGATTTTTTATGGTTTCCTCTCTGTGTCTGACTATCAACAGTCTGTTATCTTCATATCATATGTTAAGTTTGTGAACGTCAATAGTAAATCCTAGTAGGAATTCTGGTCCTCTGAGGATCGCCTCGCTGGAAAAGTTAAATAAATCTGGTGACAAAACTCATCTTACGTGTTTTTCTATATTTCTTCATTTACTGAATTTATTTTCTATCCACTTTCCCTATCGCTCGAAATAGTTTCTTTGTTCACCAAAGAAATAAATATGAGATGGTTACAAACGAAACAATACATTATTGGAAAATCAATTTTTACTTTATAGCAGATGATTGGTAAAAGCCGTGGGAAAACGACAATATTATCAAAGCAAAACAAAAGTAAACTTTTTTTTTCTAATTTGTATTTCACTCTTTCGCGTAAACTCAAGTGAAATTCCTGAAATGAAAATCGCGTTTGCCTTGCTTAAGTCAGTTTGGTTGAAAATGAACTCGGCTCGCACGGCTATCTAAAGACATTACGGGAGCCTGATTGATACTCTCGGGAAATCACGTTCGACGCCGGTGACGAGACTTTGAAAGTCAAGAATGTTTGAAGATAATTTATAATGAAGAAAGTAAGGAAGAAAAAATGGCGGAATAAATGACGGAATCATGTTATATATATATATATATATATATATATATATATATATATATATATATATATATATATATATTTATTTTTTTTTGTGTTAGTGGTGTGAGTGGTGGGGCGGGATGGACGGTTGTTTTTAAATGCCGCCAGAAGGTGCAGCATTTATAATTGCGTGTGTATGTGTGTGTGGTGTTTTATATGTTGATTAAAATTTGCCCTCTGAAGATTCAACAGATTCACCAAACTCCTACTATGAAACGAAGAAAGAGAGAAAATAGCGATGAAGAATGAGAAAAGACGAGAAAGAATAAGAAAAGTAGAATAAAGATGGAACGAGAAAGAAGAAAGTTGGAGAAAAAGAAAGAAAGAGAAAGACAAAGAAAAGAAGAATTTAAGGAGAATAAAGAAAGAACGAGAAAGAAGACGAAAGAGAAAGAGAAGTAGGAGTTGAGGGGAATAAAGAGAGAAAGTGAATAAATGAGAAAAAGAAAGGGAAAGAAAAGCAGAAGTAGAGGAAAATAATGAGAGAAAGAGAATGAACGAGAGAAAGAAAGAAAGAGAAAGAAAAGAAGAAGTAGAGGAGAATAAAGAGAGAAAGAGAATGAATGAGAAAAAGAAAGAAAGAACGAGAAAGAAAAGAAGTAGAGGAGAATAAAGAGATAAAGAGAATGAATGAGAAAAAGAAAGAAAGAGAAAGAAAAGAAGAAGTAGAGGAGAATAAAGAGAGAAAGAGAATGAATGAGAAAAAGAAAGAAAGGGAAAGAAAAGAAGAAGTAGAGGAAAATAATGAGAGAAAGAGAATGAATGAGAAAAAGAAAGAAAAGGAAAGAAAAGAAGAAGTAGAGGAGAATAACGAAAGAAAGAAATAGAAGTAGGCAGAGAAAGAAGGAGAAAGAGAAAGAAAAGAAGTAGAGGAGAATAAAGAAAGAACGAGAAAGAAGAAAAGGCGAAGAAGAGAAGAAATGAATTTAACAATAAAAACTAAAGAATAAGCAAATAGGAAAAAATAGGAAAAAGAAGATAGCGAAAGAAAGAAATAGCGAAAGACTAAAAAGGAAAAAAGTAGAGATAAAAAATAATAACAGAATAAAAAGAAAAGAAGAAAAGGAAAAAAGAGATGAAAACGAGAAAGAAAAGAAGAAATAAATATTTCAAAAAATAAAAAGAGAGAGAAATAAAGTAAAAGAAGAAAGAATATGATGAAAAGATTAGAAGAAGGAAAATAGAAAAATATTAAGAAAAAAAGTTTAAAAAGAAAAGAAAAAGAAAATCCGAAAAAGATTTAAAAAAAAGATGAAGAAAATGAGAAATGACCAGAAAGAAAATAAAAGAAAGAAAGAAAGAAAAGAAAAAGAGGTGAAAGAGAATTAAAAAGAAAAAAGATAAGAAAAATTAAAAAATAAAGAAAAAACAAAGGAAAGGAAACGATAAGAAGAAAAACAAGAAAGGAAAAAAAAGAAAAAAAAATACGAAGAATCTTACCGCTTAAAATTATTTGGTAACTCTTTGCCTGATTTTCTAAGATAAATTTTCTTATCTCGATATATTAAGTTATCATCGCAGATTTTACAAGTATCCAAAAGTACAGCTGGATTACAACTATTAGGTTGATGCAAAAATAATGATGTAATAATGTCGTTTTTTGACGTTAAAAAATACGTTAAAAAACGACATTATTACGGCATTATTTTTGCACCAACCTAATAGAAACATTATTCCATCCTCATCTTTCAACTAGAGACGGCCTGCCTCAAAAACTATCATTCTAAACCTTTTCCTTGAACAAAACTTCAACACTTCGGTCCTGCCAGAAGCAAACACGCTGGCCCTTTAATGGCCAAACCAACCCAACCCAACCCAACTAAAAACATAAAGATTTACTTGAAGTTTTTTAGAATTTCTTTTAGACAATAACATTCTGTTTCTCGTTAGATAGGATTAGAAACGATTACTTTAAAGTGACTTCAATAGAGGCAAACTCGCTATCACTTTAACCACTAAACCAATGGTTCGCAAAACTTTTCCGCATTTACGGAATGAAAATTTCCTCGGGCCTCATCAAATTTTATGTGAAAAAAAAGAATATTTAAATATAAAAATGACAAAGAGGGAATTAAAGGGAGATAACACTGGATTCAAAGTTAGAACATTATTCATTGATAACTCTCTTCTCAAAGTTACGGAACATAGTTACTGGACCCTTAATACTTAATATATAATGCAGAAATATCTCAGTGACAAAATACCTCAATAATTATTTATAACTATTTATAATGGGATTCATTCAAGTAATTACAAGTAATCTACAATAATAATTTGAATTTTGAAATCATATTTATTTCTGGCATAGGAATTTTTAAAACAGTTATTAAGTAAAATTTGTTTCTAATCTCTTCTTCACCTGTGAGGAGTAGATTGCCCAGAATTGACTTCCATATAGGAGGACTGATATTACGTAACAGTTCAATATACATTTCTTTCTTTCTGTTGCTTCAAGTCTTTTCTTCATCTGTGAGCAGATTGTCCAGAATTCACTGCCATATAGGAGGACTGATATTACGTAACAGTTCAGTACTCTTTTCTTTGTTTCTCTTCCTTCAAGTCTCTTCTTCATCTGTGAGGAGATTGTCCAGCATTCATTGCCATATAGGAGGACTGATATTACGTAATAGTTCAGTACTCTTTTCTTTGTTTCTGTTGCTTCAAGTCTCTTCTTCATCTGTGAGGAGATTGTCCAGCATTCACTGCCATATAGGAGGACTGATATTACGTAACAGTTCAGTACTCTTTTCTTTGTTTCTGTTGCTTCAAGTCTCTTCTTCATCTGTGAGGAGATTGTCCAGCATTCACTGCCATATAGGAGGACTGATATTACGTAACAGTTCAGTACTCTTTTCTTTGTTTCTGTTGCTTCAAGTCTCTTCTTCATCTGTGAGGAGATTGTCCAGCATTCATTGCCATATAGGAGGACTGATATTACGTAATAGTTCAGTACTCTTTTCTTTGTTTCTGTTGCTTCAAGTCTCGTCTTCGTCTGTGAGGAGATTGTCCAGCATTCACTGCCATATAGGAGGACTGATATTACGTAACAGTTCAATACTCTTTTCTTTGTTTCTGTTGCTTCAAGTCTCTTCTTCATCTGCGAGAAGATTGTCCAGCATTCACTGCCATATAGGAGGACTGATATTACGTAATAGTTCAGTATTCTTTTTTTTGTTTCTAACCATTTTTTAACAGCTCAGGGACGAAAAAATTAGCTGCTCGCATTCAATGACTCGAAAATAAATCTCGTGACGTTCCGTCATCACCGGCATGACTCTGAATTTTCACCTCAAGTGTAACACTTACACAGCCTCCATTGCTGAAGATACTCGGTATAGTGTTTTTTCTTTCTACCTCTCCAGTGAGTACCTGACTCCTCATGCTACCCTCTGCAGATACAAGAACTAGATCAGGCCAGAAATGGAGTACTGCAGATATAGATCGGGAGGAGCTGCCCAGTCTTCACTTTCTAATTTCGACAGTGTTTAAAAGCCTCTCCACTCTCCCGTGGGTGATCATTTTTCCCACTCTACAACCCCTTTCCTCGCATCCGAAAGGTCGTAAGCCACTGCCTGAATCATTGCTATTTCCATGGGAAATACCACGCATATTGTAGTTAACAATTTTCATTCTTTATATATTCCATTGGTGAGATATAATTTCCACTCGAACAGCTTCTTCCAACGGGTCGCTTTGTGGGACTGACTCCCAAGGGTATGCTTCTTCGATCACTAAAATCTTAACCTATTCGTCTAGAGTTCACCGTTATTTTTCTCACATATGACTATAAAACGTGCCTCTTACTCTGTAGCCCTCTACCTCGAGTGGCTTTCAGGCCTTGTAAAGTGTGAATTTCAGGAGTATTTAAATCAGATTCCAGATAATGTTATATGACTATATGTGTATACATAAAGTATCAACGTGATAGAATCCCTGAAAAATAGTTGTTAGTGTGTAAGAACAAAATGTCTTTTTTTTTCTTTCTACTCTACGTTCTCCATCGGGACCTACTTGCTCCTTATTATTATTTCTGTTCCTAACCTCAACCCATTTTCTTTCTATGTTGAAATTATCCATTATGTGAAAAAATAATTAGTAAATTTTAAGAGCTGCCACATGGCATTTACCACGAATATTCCTTCACTCTCAAACCACCAAAATACCTAGATAACATCGGCATTGAGATCATGCTATCTTTAAAAGCCTGTTAGATAGACCCAGGACCCACCGCTCACCTCAGATATTATATTTTGACTGCCTCAGCTCGTCTCTTACTATTTATATTCCTAAACATATGCACATTTACATATATCATAATTTTACTGCGGTCAGATAAGCAAAAACATATACGTATATACTATACTTATTGTTCTGCAATATTATACAGCTTCCCCCGACTATTCTTTGTCTATTCACGGGAAATATGATACAGAAATCCCTAGATACACTGGACTAGCGAAAAATGTCCACCAAACGTTAAACAGTATATTAAGAAACAGTAAAATGTTGGAAAAAAAAAATTCAAGCGCGAAACTGCTACGTAATATCAATCCACTTATAGCGATTTTCCAAGCGTACCCAAAAGTATGGGGTACCCAATGAGGATCGAACTCACTACTCAGTCTATCGAGACAAACTTGCTAACCATTATATCGCCTCAGGGTGCCCATATCAATCATATGGCAGTAAACGCTGGACAACTTGCTTACAAACTTAGAGGAGACCGGAGGCAAGAAAAGCATGTTTCTATCGATGAATGCTGTGAATAAAGAATGGATAAATCTGAAGGCGCATTGGCACGGCGAAAGATGCCTTCCAAAAGCTAAGCAGCCTATTAAGACACAGGAAATTATCGTTCCAGAGACAGCTCTGCTGAATTGCTGTTCATATCAGTCCGCCTATGTAGCAGTGAACCCTGGAGAATTTGCACACTGACGTAAAGACCTGAGGCAGATAAAGGCGTGGTTCTACTGACAAATGCTGAGAATAGAAAGGACATATCCGAAGGTATATTGAGGATAGTGGAAGATGCCTTCCAGAAGCTAAACGAAATATTAAGAAACGGGAAAATATCGTTACAAAGCCGGATGTGCTGAATTGCTAAATAATATAATTCTTTCTATATGGCATTGAAGTGTTATGGGGTTCACCCCTTTTTAATATAAGTGGACTCTACTAAGTGTACCTGGACTGCTGCCGTTAAATACCCAGAGTTACAGTCAGGGAGGGTAGTCGGTAGTCGGTAGTCGGATGTCAGTCGATGTCGGACGACCGGCTGAACGGTTGAACTCCCTGACTTCGGACGGGGAGGAACCCGAACGAGGCTATGCCGAAGGGCAGAGTCTCGTTCGGGGAGGTAAACCGACCTTGAACCCGTTTTTCGGGTTCAAAGGGTATATTTTTGGCCGAGCCCACGGGCTCGGATATCCCACGGGCTCGGATATCCCACGGGCTCGGATATCCCACATTAAACCGGCCTTGTGCCACATGATACCCTCGTGGGGGGTGACTAAATACTAGTCGGTAGTCGGATAGTGAGAGGATATACGGAGAGTGAGAGAATATACGAACGGAGATAGTGTGAGGTAACCTCTTGTAGAAGTCAGTTACAAGCACGTAGACTCTAAGGAAGTCCTACTTCGAGACTGTATATATCTATCTGTATTTGCTACTAACCACGTTCCTGGACTTACTAACAGTATTGCTCTTTGTATGATTGTGTAAATACATTTTATTTCTTATATTTAATTATTGCGTTTGTCATCCTTTGGAGACCGAATTCATCTCGAAATCCACAACAGAAGAATGGACAATTTCTTGGGAAGAAGACTTGAAACAACAAGAATATCGTCCTACAGAAAGATGTTAAGAATGTGATGCATTGAATATGTGAGCAACGAGGAATTATTAAGGAAAATAGAATAAACAAAAAAAAGAAACTTGTACAGAAAATCCTCGGAGACAATTTGCTGACGTATAATCACTACCATTTTTAATAATGACAAAAGAAATGTGTCTAGATTTTACCAAAAAAAAAAAAAGCGAAAGAATATTTATTTGAAAAAAAAGAAGGATATTTGATACTGCTCAAAACAAGAAATAAAACTTTGGAATCTTATTTACATTATTTGGACTATTGTCCTCATCTTTGTCTCCATATTTATTACGTTTCGGCCGTTGTACGCCCCGGCCTTCTTCAGGTGGTTGGAATGTCAAACTGAACCCTTTATTTCGCTCACTGGGGTAGACTGTTCTAGTTCCACGTACCATGTTGAATGGATGTCTGTTATCAGTTATCTCCTGTTAATTTCCCTCTGAAAGTTCTCCACTGCCTTAACCGGGTATTGAACTCACACTCTTTTGGTCGTATCACTGGATCTAACTAACGCCTTTATCCTTTTTTGTGGTTAAAACAGTGTAGAACTTTCAGAGGGAAAGTAACATGAAATAACTGATAACTGACATCCATTAAACGAAGTAGCCTTAACTAGGATAGAGTTTGCCTCCTTGCTTATCAAGAAGGATCAAGCTCTCAACTAATATTGCCATTGAATTACGTCTAGAGGAAGTTACAAATGAACCAATAGATATATCACGTGCGTCACATTGCCAGATAAGCGGACTGTGGCAACAAACGCGGGCATATGTGGTGCTTGTCGTGAGCACTTTCGGGATCTTTTCACCAGAGAGGCCGGTTTGAGCTCTGTTCAGTTCAGTGCCTATTTGCCCGACAAATAATGTGCGGGGTTGGCTGATGAAAAAAAAGTGCCACTAATACTGAGGGGACTGGGAACGAAAGAACACAAAAGTTCCTGTAATCTTATATTACCAATCCAGTAAAATTCTAGCTGACAATTTTTGGCGAAAGAGTCTGTTTGCCATCCACGATACCAAGTTTTCAACTTGAAGAAACAAGAAAGAGGATTTTTCCACATATGTTGGAATCCTGAACAAAGAACGGAAAAAAGAGAAAATTAAAAGATTTAAAAGTAAATGAATATTATTCTTTTCTGTTATGTAAATTCTTCGTTTTGTAAATTGATGATTTGTATGTAAATGCTTGTATCTAAATGAACATACATTTTTCCTTGTCAGTTGTGCTGTATTCCAATGAGAGCGATATTATGTGGAGAGACACCGGCAGGGTTGTTCTGCTTCAGCATTTTTTTAATATTCAATAAAAGGTCATTGCCGTCCCGTCTTCCTGTTACAGTGTAACCCGGATATAAGAGAGTTGTCTCTTATATCCGGGTTTCTCTTATATCCGGGTTTGGTATTTTCTTTAGGTAAGTATGGCTCTAATTTGGGACCAGAGAAAATCTCTCTTATATCCGTGTTTCTCTTATATCGGAGTCTCTTATATCCGGGTTTCTCTTATATCCGAGTTTGGTCTATTTTGTTTAGGTAATTATGATTCTGGGACCAGATAAAATATCTCGTATATCCGGGTTTATCTTATATCCGGGTTTCTCTTATATCCGGGTCTCGTATATCCGGGTTTCTCTTAGATCCGGGTTTGGTCTATTTTGTTTAGGTAAGTATGGCTCTAATTTGGGACCAGAGAACATCTCTCTTATATCTGGGTTTCTCTTATATCCGGGTTACACTCTATTTTGAATTGCGTTCAAAATCCATAACACTTTATTTAACAAGTTCAACATGTCCAAAATGCTCAAGCTATATCAACGACCAAGATAACAATGCCTCTCAAAACTTCCAATCATTGGAAAAGAACGTTTGGATATTTTATTCTGCAATGTGGGAGGAACCGCCGGATAAGTTCCGATCTCTGTGTTTCATCCGCAGTGTATGAGTACATTGAAGATTGTACAAATTACGGGGAAGCCATCCAAACATTGGGTCAACTATATATCAAAACATATAACAAGATCTCTGCTAGGCATCATCTTCTAAAGAATAGAATATCATTTTATCAAAAAAGCGTTCTAGATGGGAAGAGACTGACAGTTGATCTCTCCGCGTCCTGGCCTGTATAAGATGATAAACCACATCCGCGTCCTGGCCTGGATAAGATGATAAACTACATCCGCGTCCTGGCCTGGATAAGATGATAAACTACATCCGCGTCCTGGTTAAGAAGATAAACTACATCCGCGTCGAGGATAAGACGATAAACCACGTCAAACAGAAAGGCGTCTGATCAGGAGGTTTTGAAGAGCATGGAACCACCTCTTAATTGCTTTGGTGTTCCCAGGTTCTACCCTGAATCGGAGTGGTAGCATCTGGTAAGGTCCCAGCTATGAGAAAATAGTTAACCCCCAAACTGGCGTCAAAATGCTACGAAAGTGTAAAAATAGGTTTTAATATCAGCTATAATTTTTTGAGGAAAAATTATTACAAGCAATACATTTTGGAAGAAAAAAATTACTAGCAATAAATTTTCGAAAAAAAAAACATTACCAGCAATACATTTTTGTAAATAATTATTAACAGTAATACATTATTACCAGCAATATATTTTTGAAGTAAAAAATATTACCAGCAATTCATTTTGGAAGAAAAAATATTACCAACAATTCATTTTTGAAGGAAAAATTTTACCAGCAATACATTTTGGAAGAAAAAAATATTACTAGGAATACATTTTTGTAAATAATTATTACCAGTAATGCAGTAATAAAATTTCATGTCAAATACGTAATTACTTTCCGAACACCGTAATAGAATAGATGATAAACTTATTCTAGAGGCTATTTCTTACCATTCAATCTTGGGTCTGCATTGATTGGTTGACTCATCATTCCCAGAAGTAAAATACGTAATTACTCTGTAGCTTTTTACTGTTCCTTTTTTAAAAATATTTCTATGCTAATTGTTCTAATTAGATTTCCTCTTTGGCATTTCAGCTTTATGAATTTAAGTGCAGTGCTAGATTGCCAGTTAGATCTCAACATTTTACATTTGAAATGGGTAGATGTAACCGTAAGTCCTTTGCTAAAAGTTTCTTCTCTCGCACTTCTCGCTTATCAGAATCTCTTCCAACTTCTTACTTTGCTGCCAAGTTTAATTTTCAAAAGTTTATATGCAATGTTAATCTTTTTTCTCTTCTCAATTCCTGTCCATTTATTTTTCTCACTCGTTAAAACTGTTTTGCTTTTTCTCGTATCCTTTCATAATCAGTAACCTTTAGCTTTATTGACTTGCTCTGGGTGAAATGATTCAAAAAATCTTCAGGAATAGCCTTATAAATCGAAATATTATTACCAATGAGTCGACATTTATCAGTATTAGGTTAATAGCATTTTATCTAGACTAATGCAAAGTTAATCTATAGTTATAAGGTGGTAGTTATATATCCAACATGATCATTTTGCGTTATAAGAGACAAGATACCCCCCAAGGAGCAAGTCTTAGATTACATTACAATTTACTGGGGTTTTTTTTTTTTTTGGTTTATTTTTTTATGCTAAAATTATTATAAATGATAAGATTAGATCTTTTACTTATTTATTTATTTGCGTGTGATATATTCCCGAATTGTTGGATCAGGTGAGTTTCCTGGTCAGCTGCCAAATCCATCTGTTCAGGCGAAAAAAAATATGCGTACGATTGCCAGTACTGTTAGATTCCATGATGAATCGTATGCATACGCTCATTTCGAAGCAAAGCTCCTAGCTGCCAAAGGAAAATGTTGGATTTATTAAGAGATATCTTTTCGCTTTTGATATTTTAAATTTCTCTGATACAAGCTAAAATATAACAATAGACACACCTGGATTTCGATGGTGAGTACACCTGAACCCAGTTCTCGTAAGCAAGTTTTTGTTAGGCTGAAACAGAATTGCTTGTAACTTATATAAAATTGATAGGAAACAGAAGGATTATATTGCGAGGTCAGCTGCTAAGAAAATCGGTACACTATGTCGGGCGAATTCTCCAGAATCTATCTTACATATTTATAAGTCTACCCTTTGTTCATGCTTAGAATATTACTGACATATATGGTTCTATACTTTTGCTATTTATTTTGAGCTTCTTGATAAGATTCAAAGAAAAATTTGCAATATTCTTGGTGCTAATCTGGCGGCTCAGATGCAGTCACTTTCCTACCGCCATAATGTTATTCCTGTTTGTCTTTTCTATAAATACTTTCATGGTAATTTTTCGGATGAGCTCTTCACTATTTAGTCTTTGTGGGGGGTTTATTACTAATCTTATTTTTCTTTAGTTTCTTGTAAATATTTTTTGGTGTTCATATTGTAAATACTAATTGAGGCTAGTTTTTTAGAAATGTTGTTTTATTCCCCTCCCCCCACAGACAATGAATTGTAAATATGGGGACTAGTTAGTATTTTCATAGAGATCATGAGGTATTATGGTGATTGTAGTAAGAAAGGTACGTATGAATGTGTTATTTTGGTGTAAGGAATATTGTTCGTACGATTGAGTCAATGCTTGCGACTAGCTAAGTTATAGTTAAGACAGAAGAAGACCGTCCTTTCCCCAATCCCCTTTTCGGCCTTGTGCCACATTTCTGTAGAAAACAGAATAAATATCGCTCTTCACTATGGTACACTATTTTATTTAGTCATCGAATTTGACGTCATATAAGGCGCACTTTTGTTTATTTTTTACTAAAAATATCATTTAAAATTCCTCTCCGTCTTACATGCCATACGTAGGCATAAAATTCGCGTTAGTCGGTCGAAATTAGCTGCCTTGCAACTCCTATTAGCTTAGATTTTAGAATAACTTTTATGTACCTATTGTCTTTATTTAAAATGCTATTATGCAGATTAAAAGTCTTACCATTGATAATATTCATTATATTAATTTCATCACGTTTAATATTAGTACTTTGTTTCACTAAAATTATATGCAATAAATTCAAATTATATATTTGTAAAATATATTTTTTTCATTAATATTTTTCTTGCGATAACTTCCAGTTGCATTGGTAGAAATAAAATCAGAATTTTTATATCGTAATTATTCCACGAAGTATTTTACAAGACGCAGATTGTACAGATCATATAAAGGAACATTTTTGACTGAATTTTAATGGTAACTGTACTGTTTTGCTCAATAGTAATAATTGCTTGATTTTTATTTTGTTTTCTTACCTTTGGATATAATAAAGTTTTTTATAGGCTCGTGTTCTTTTTTGCCTATTATTTTTCGTTTAATTGTAATCATGGCTTGTTTAACCAAAATAATGCCTCATAAATATAGCCTAGGCTATATCATTTACTAATAATTTTAACAATTGTACTAATTGCTATTTTTTCTTGATTTTCCCTGCTGAAATTGGGGTGCGTCTTATACACCCGTGTGTCTTGTATGCCGTCAAATTTGGTATTTGAATTGTATTTAAATACTTTTTCAGAGCATTTGTATTTGTGTGAAAAGCATTTTTTTACCTAGTTTCAAAAGTATTTCTATTCGTTTTAGTATTTTTTGAATCTGGAATAAAATTTACATTCGTATTTCCAATTATATCGTATCAATAATCGCGAGAAGTATTTGTACTTGAATTTCTAAAATTTCTACGAATGAGTGAAGCAAGCTTGGGATAATATTAGATCAGAAATTGTTGTGGAATCTTTTAAAAAGTGTGGCATTAGCAATGCTCTAAATGGAACGGAAGATGACGCATTATTTAACGACGATGATAGTAGTATTGAAAATGATTATCAGAGTTTTGATAACGAAGACGACGAATTTTATGGATTTGAAGATGAATAAAATTTTAATGATAAGTGTTTTGCTCAATTGTAATAATTGCTTAACTTTTATTTTGTTTTCTTACGTTTGGATATATATATATATATATATATATATATATATATATATATATATATATATATATATATATATATAATTATTTCCCCAGTGCCCAATGCAGCAAGATGTGGCACAGGGCAGAGTTTAAAGTGGGGTATCCGAGCCTATAGGCTCGGGCAAAAATTCCGGAGTTAAAACGGAGTCAGCTTCCCGAGACCAGACTCTGCCGCTCACACTTACCTGGCTTATGTCAGAAGGCATCCCCCAGAGCCTCGTCTCGGAAACTGACTCCGTTTTTACGCGGTCTATAGGAAATTTTTGCCCGAGACTACGGGCTCGGACACCCCACTTTAAACTCGGCCTTGTTGCATGGGGAAGCGGGTAAATAATTATATATATATATATATATATATATATATATATATATATATATATATATATATATATATATACAATGTTTTTATAGGCACGTGTTCTTTTTTGCCTATTATTTTTCGTTTAATTGTAATCATGACTTGCTTAACCAAAATAATACCTCATAAATATAGCCTAGTCTGTACCATTTACTAATATTTTTACTAATTTTACTAATCACTAATTTTTCCTGATTTGTCCTGCTGAAATTGGGATGCGTCTTATACACCCGTGCGTCTTATATGCGGTCAAATACGGTACTTTTAATTAATTTTGTTTCATATTTGTAAATACACATGGATGGTAAGATTTTTAAATTGTTGTTATATTCCCCACCCACCACAGACAAGAATTGTACATATGAGGACTAGGTAGGACTCCATAGAGACAAAGAGGTATTATGGTGAATGCAGTAAGAATAGTAAGTAAGAATGCGTTGTTTTGGTGCAATGAATATTGTGGTATGTTTGGGTCAGTGATTGTTGCTAGCTAAGTTTAATGTTAAGACAGAAGTAGACAGACCTTCCCTCCATTCCTCATTTTGGCCTTGTGCCACACTTCTGTACATAATGCAGAATAGATAACACTCTTTGATATGGTACCTAGAATGTTTTTCTTTAAGCGCTGCACTAGACTTGCATCGAGATCTCATCAATTTACAGTTGAGCTGACTAGATGTAGCCGCAAGTTCTATGCTAATAGTTCCTTCTCTCGCACGTATCGCTTGTGGAACTCCTTCCGGCTCTATGCTCTCCAGCCAACTTTAATCTGCAAAAAATTAAATCCATTGTCAATCGCTATCTACTCTCCACTTGATTACTCTCTTCCCTTTATGCCCATCATGAATGTTTCTTACATTACATTATTCGGACTGTTATCCTCATCTTCATTGTCATAGTCAACACGTTACGGCCGTTGTACGCTCCGGCCTTCTTCGGGTGATTGGAATTACGAACCGAAATCTTTATTTTGTCCACAGGGGTAAATTATTCTAGTTCCACGTGCCATGCCTCTTCTAGATGTCTCATTTATCTCCCTTTAACTCAACTCTTTTTTTTTTGTCCAATACTGCTGTAGCCTGGACACATGACCCAGTGAATAAAGGCTTTGGTTAGATCCAGTGACTAGACCCGAAGTGTTGTGAGTTTAATACACCAGGCTACAGCAGTACTCTCCAAAGTTAACAGAAAAATCCTGATGGAATCGATCATAAACGAAAATGACATATTCGTCATTAATTAATCATAGCTAAGGATTGGAAGCTCGTGAAGTATTGAAATAAATTTCATATATATATATATATATATATATATATATATATATATATATATTATTCCAGGGTCATTTTGCAACTTATTCACGATGATCTTCGTCCTCTCTAACCTTCTAACTTTCTGTCGTCGAGTAACAAGGTACCTCACAGTTTTCACGTGCGATTTCATTTTCAAGTCTTTTTTCATTGCTCCCTCTCACGTGCCAAACATCTTATGGGTTGAGTTGGATCTTTTCTAATTGATCTCTTTAGCTGAAATGTTGATCTCTCTTCCTGTTGTGATCTCATGATCCAGAAGTTAATTAATGTTTCGATGCAAAGAATCCCTCAACATGTTTTAACCTCTTCACAGATAATAAAATGTTTTCTCCCAAAAATATATTGAAACTATTTGAAAAGATGATCGCCAGATGGAGTAAGGCCAGGAGAGTAAGGGGGATTAGCTAAAACTTACATATGCAATGCCATAATGTTTTCCTGAGTGGCCTGGGTGATAAGTTATCATGTATGATTGTTGTAAGAACAACACGGTTTGACGTCTGACTAAAGATAAGCGCTATTTTCTGCAAAATCTTCGCATTGC
The DNA here is from genome assembly GCA_963932145.1 of Acanthosepion lycidas. Lineage (NCBI taxonomy): Eukaryota > Metazoa > Mollusca > Cephalopoda > Sepiida > Sepiidae > Acanthosepion > Acanthosepion lycidas. The sequence goes on from OZ010589.1 coordinate 17,113,105, forward strand.
TTAATCAACTCAGAGTCTATTGAAGTCTCTAGTACTTTGCCAAATAGTTGTAGAAGACTAAGAGTGCGATAGTTAGAAGAATCAGGTGCTTCTACTGAGTTCTTATAGATACAGAAGAGGATTTCCAACAAGGAGAAAGGCCAAAAGCAGCAAGGCATTTATTTTAGAGTTTAGAGAGAACAGGACGCATTTCAGGGGCACTGATCACTAATCTCAAGAAAAGCTTAAGACTATTAAATCATTTAGGGCAAAGAATTAAAGAGACCGGTAAACTACACCCAAAATAAGAAAGAATGGCTAAACCTCTACTCCTGTTCAATAAACACGAAAGGAGTACTTGCAGGGCGATAGACGAGCGAAGCTATCTACTCCTATTTGTCATGTTCAACGTTCTTTTTATAGATACAAGTATTTAAATAAATGCTCTGTTTATAATAAACAGTATTAAATAACATTTACCGGCCTGAATGTCCGAGAAATTTTCATAGAAAATATTCGTACTTTGACAGGATTCGAACCTGCATCCTATACGGAACTGCTATTTAGCCGGGCGTGCCTAACCGATTCGGCCACAAAGAAGCGTTTGGTGTGCAAGGTCGAATTTACTGCTTATAAACTTCAATCTTCCATGAATCTCGTACATTCATAACTGCTCATGGCGTATCAAATGTAAACAAATGACGTCATACATTAAGAAATGGACAAAGTCCGACAATTTATTTATTAAAGACATTTTTTATGTTTATCTATAAAAAGAACGTTAAACTTAAAAAATGACTTTAATATATATATTAAGACATGCTCTCTTTATAATAAACAGAATCAATAACATTTATCGGACTGAATGTCCGAGAAATTTTCATAGAAAATATGCGTCCTCCAACAGGAATCGATTCTGTATCCTATACAGAACCGTCATATAGCCTGACGTGCTTTTACCGATTGAGCCACAGAGGAGCATTTCGGTTACCAAGATTGATTTTACTGTTTTTAAACTACAATTCTCTGTGGCTAAATCGGTAAATCACGTCAGGCTATATGACGATTCAGGTTTGATTCCTGTTGGAGGACGCATATTTTCTATGAAAATTTTTCGGACATTCAGGACGGTAAATGTTGTTAATACTGTTTATTATAAAATAGAGCATTTACTCAAATATTTGTATCTATGAAAAAGAATGTATTGAGCACTCTTTTAAGAATAGTATTTCTGGTTATTGGAATTTTTTCCGTATATACCAATTCTACAATTGGATATATATATATATATATAACGGATTAAATCCGACAAAGATTTTTATATATTGCCTGTTTATACATTATTTTTAGGGATACAACTTATTTGAGTAAAAATTCTGTTTTTTAATTAAACAATATTACTTAGATTTACTGGTCTGAATATTCGAGAAATATCGTAGAATATATGCGCCCTCCGACAGGAGTCGAACCTCTATCCTAAACGGAAACCGTCATTTAGCCTGACGTGCTGTTAACCGATTGAGTCACAGAAGACTTTCGGTTCATATTACTGCTTATAAACACACACACACACACACACGCGCGTACACACACGGACACACACACACACATTCAACGACCGTTTTCGATAATATATTTCTGCTCTAAAACGTAACCTAACGTAAACAATGTCAACATAGTATATGTAATGGATTAAATCCGAAAAATATTTTAATACATTGTCTGTTTATACGTTATTTCTATGGATAAACAGAAAATATGTTAAAATATTTTCCCAAGTACTTTCAATCTCATTTAAGATCATCTTCATACAACCAACACTCATAAGATTAGTTGTGAGTATAGCAACAATGTTTTAAAATATCTATAATAGCAATGTATTTAAAATACTTAAATTGTAATTATGAAAAGTTACAATTATATAAATTAAAGTTACCCCCCTTAGATCAAATTTAAAAAAAAATAGCTGTAATACTTAATTTATAAATTAATTAGCGCGTTAATTAAACTTATACTTTATAATTTATAACAAAGCGCGTTTCTTGCGCATTTACAAAACAATTCGCAACTATTAATTACTTTGTCTTAATTAATTTTTTGTCTTAGAAATTCGCCTCTGAAGATGATCTTGAATGAGATTGAAAGTATTTGGAGAAAATGAAAGAAATGAAAGAAAACTACGGCGCCTTCCTTAATGAATTTAATAACAACATTAAGAAGGTGATTCGAGAATTCGAGAGGATTAAAATAAAATAGATATATGTCCAAAATATTCAACCAAATGCTTGAATGAAGTTACGCTGCTTAAATATATACATATGTGTGTGCGTGTGTATACTTCATCGACTGACCTCTAATTATAGATGGTCAACCTTTTTTTTTCTTTTCATGCTTCGTTTTAAATACTTTATTATAATTCTGTTTTTCATTTCCCCTACTATTTTTTGACAGATTATTAGGCATTGTTATATTAAGCGTATGGTGGCAGGACAAAGATGAATGGACCGAGTTTTAAGAAAGGAACAATTGTGTTAACGTGAAAATACAACAAATGGTGTAATTGGTGTTGTCGGAGTTAACTCCTCCTTTAGTTCGTTAACCCTTTCACCAGGGGTCGGTCTACCCTGGCTATAAATAGTCGCTGACCCTTCGCCTCTTTCTCTTTTTCCCTCAGGCCTTTGGGCCGACACCTGGAGGTAAATCTCTCTTTTTCCTCAGGCTTTCAGCCTTACCACCTCGAAAATGTAAGCGCTCACAGGTATAGCGTTTTCCTAAATACTGGGAACACGCTAAGCACAATACACACATACACACGCACATACAGAATATTCACACACACACTTTGTCCTTTGTAACTGTTTCCATGTGACTTGTTTTAATATATATATTTGTATACATATATTATTGGTCTTGTGTTTGTTTTTCTTTGCCTTCTTCTTTGGACTTAAATAGTCCAACCTTTTCATGTAGTTAGGCCGGCTAGCAGGAAAATCTGAACCCACATATGTTCTTCTACGTCTACTCAACAACACGGTCCGCTACAGTGTGAATGTCTCTCGTTGAAAGAAAAAAAAGTAGAATCGTAAAAGTCGTCCACAGAGGCGTATGACAGGAGACGGAGGTTGAATTGTGACTTACTGCGGTGACGGCCTTTGACGAGTTGGCTTTGGAGATAGGGGGATGTTCGTTGTACCATCCGATTGCCAAAGACGTCCCTTTGATGAGCGTCTATGTCCTTTTCTTAGTCTCAGATCGGCTCCAATTTTTATTTAGGCGGGAAAATTCTGGATAGTATCATTCTTTTAATGTGTAAGTAAAGCGGAAGCTATGTGCGAAGCCGATGCGCAGTTGACGGAACTTTTAGTTCAGACTTGGGTTTCGGATGGCTCACATCCGCCCAGTGTTGGAAATTAGTTTAAAGATCTGTTTTTAGGAAGATTATAACACATTTAATATGTACGTTTTTTTTTATTTCAATATCAAAAATTGGTGTCCACCACCATTAAAATATTTAACTCTCGCTAATCTCGTACACCAATTACTTTTGATTCCAACCAGCACGTGTTCATCATTTGCGTGTGTTCTGCTTTCAGAAGGCATTTTCAGACCACTGATCGCTTTCGGCGAACTCCCGGGGAAGTTGGCCGCGTCGAATCCTTTCCCCGGACGGAAGATTAAATTTCATGCAAAACCTGACTTGGGAACGTTTCTGTCAAATCATACACAAACCGATTTGATAGCCTTTCACTCACGTCTATATATATATATATATATATATATATATATATATATATATATATATATATATATATATATATATATATATATGTATGTATGTATGTGTGTATTCCATCGTTTTCGCTAAAGTTGAGTCAGTTCAAGATAGATTCAAATATCACTGAATATTATCTGAACAGATTGTGTAGGAGGATCTAAAAATTCTATTATTGCATTTAATTCGTGATTTTGAAGCTAAGATGGGTTAAGAGTGTATTTTGATTGGTTGACATAATTATTCATGCAATCAGCATTTTTCAAGTCTCCAGAGAGAGATATTTCCAGTTTTGGCTCCCTTTAAAGAGGTGCATTTATTTGAACATAGATAGATAGATAGATAGATAGATAGATAGATAGATAGATAGATAGATAGATAGATAGATATGAACAGACCGACAAAGATAGATAGATAGATAGATAGATATGAATAGACTGACAAAGATAGATAGATAGATAGATAGATAGATAGATAGATAGATAGATAGATATGATCAGACTGACAAAGACAGATAGATAGATAGATATAAACAGACTGACATAGATAGATAGATAGATAGATAGATAGATAGATATGATCAGACTGACAAAGATAGATAGATAGATAGATAGATATGATCAGACTGACAAAGAAAGAAAGATAGATAGATAGATAGATAGATAGATAGATAGATATGATCAGACTGACAAAGATAGATAGATAGATAGATAGATAGATATGATCAGACTGACAAAGATAGATAGATAGATAGATAGATAGATAGATAGATAGATATGATCAGACTGACAAAGAAAGATAGATAGATAGATAGATAGATAGATAGATAGATATGATCAGACTGACATAGATAGATAGATAGATAGATAGATATGATCAGACTGACAAAGATAGATAGATAGATAGATAGATAGATAGATAGATAGATAGATAGATAGATATGAACAGACCGACAAAGATAGATAGATAGAATATTGGAATATCAACGTTAATCTTTGCTGTTTTTTTAATCAGTTATTTATCTTTAAAAAAAAACATCCCACCGCTTTTTCTGTAAATACATCTTAAAATCAACGAAATGAAAATTAAGTTTTTATCATAATCGCCGTATCTCTTTAGATCAGTCGAGGAAAGGCAAAGGGACATGGTCTCACATAGGTCGAACGAGAACGAGAAGCAAAAACAGCAAATCAAAATGTCATGACAGGCGGAAAAGGGTTAATGCTTGTTTCACAATTACAAGTATTCCTCGGCTGTTATGCCTTCACCCTCTCCAACAATAAAAATAAATATGGGAGCTATTACAACTACTGCTACTACTGTTAATAATATTAGGTTGGTGCAAAAATAATGACGTAATAATGTCGTTTTGTGACGTTAAAAAATACGTCAAAAAACGGCATTATTACGTCATTATTTTTGCACCAACGTAATAATAATAATAATTGCGCAACTTTTCTCGCCATCTGCATCTGTCAATTTGTACGCCGCATAAATTTTGATTCTTAAAGCGCTCACTACAAGCCTTCGAAGTAATAACATCAGTCAGGTGCGATCTCTTCGTTTTGTTTTTGTTTTTCGCTGCCGTACCACCACCTCCCTTGCCACTGGATTCAACCGTTTGTATTAACTGTTTATCTAAGTTGCTTATATCAAGTAGTTTCATCGCCGCGAACGGGGGCGTGGGTTAGAGAGACTCGGCCCAATCTCGAGAGATTGGCTTTCGTGCGCTGACAGTTGGCGACCTGCCAAACCTCGGTCTGGCCAGGCTCAAACACTCTTCGTGCGCTGATTGGTCGGTGACGATCACGTGAAATAGACAAAGAAGGAAGTTTAAAAATATCGGCGATAGAAAAAAAAAAACACACACACACATGCTGTTGACTATGCATCTTTTTTAAAAAAAAAAAAAATATATATATATATATATATATGTACACTTACTAATGGCAGATAGTTTTCAAGATAAATAAGAGGTAGTTTATTTTTTAAGGTTATCTGGGTTTGGCACAAGGCCATATCGGCGGGGCCAATAAGTTAGCTGATTAAAATCGCGTACTATCGCGTATTTTCCCGAATTTATACTAACGTTTTCTCAGATCAATGGTTAAAAATGACCTCAAGCGAATGAACCCTCTAGGTCTAAAAAACAATCCTTCAACATATCTTAAAGGTTGGCGTTACAGAATTACAAACAGCTTTAGCAAATAGCAAAAAACGTATGCCTAGCAGACTTCCAACAGCAAAAACAACTAAAATGGATAGCTGGGAATAAATATAGACAGAACCAAAAAACCTATACGACCAGTTCTAACCCAGAACAACACCGACGCCTTGGGAACCCAGCCAGAAATATCCAATCGCAGCTGAGTAGCCACCGTCAAATGAGCCATGACTAATTTTTTCTTTTTTTCATTTATAGTAAGATTCATCCTGTACAAGACCCGAGGGCCACTCGAGGTAGAATGTTACGATAAGGGCTAGTTTGATATGGATAGGAGGGGAAGATAACGATTAACTCTGGACTTGAACAGATTACGATTACGATTGGGGAAACATCGTCGGTTCCACAAAACAGTGGTTCGAGGAAGGAAGCTGTCCGAGTGGAACTTCTCACCGATGGAGTATGAAGAAAGTGAGGGTGGTTTGTTACAATTTAAGTAGAGGTCGGTTCCTAGCCGTGAAGGTTAGACTTGTCAGAACCAAGAATGGCAGTTCTTCTGAGCACTTTCCATGGAAGGAGTGATAGCGAATAAACACTCTAGGTGTAAATGACAATCCTTCAGCTTATCTTATAGGCTGGCGCTACAGCATCACAAACAGCTTTAACAAATAGCAAAAGACGCATCACTATCAGACTTCCAAAAGCAGCAAGAACTAAAATGGATAGCTGGAAATAAATATGGAACGGACCGAAAGATGCATACGGCAATCAAGAGAGGCGTATCATGAGTTTCAACCTTGAACAACACCAACGCCCTGGGAACCCAGCCAGAAATATCCAATCGCAGCGGAATCTCCACTGTCAAATGAGCCATGATTAGATTTTTCTTTGATTTCTTATTTTCATTCATAGTAAGATTCATTCTGTACAAGACCCGATGGCCACTCAAGGTAGAGTGTGATGATGAAGGCTAGTTTGATATGGAGAAAAGGAGAAGATAACAGTTGATTCTAGACTTGAACAGACTACGATTACAGTGATCAGGGAAACATCGCCTTTGGAGTCAGTTCCACAGAGCGGTGTTTCGAGGAAGGAAATTGTTCGAGTGGACCTTTTCATCGATGGAGTACGAATGGAATGTTACAATTTAAGTGGAATGTCGGGCCCTAGCCGTGAAGGTTAAACTTGGACTAACAAAGGAATGCACTTTGTCTGAGCACTTTCCATAGAAGTATAGATAGCGAATGAATCCTCTCGGTCTAAAAGACAATCCTTCAACATATCTTATAGGCTGGCGCTACAGCATCACAAACAGCTTTAGCAAATAGCAAAAGACGCAACACTAGCAGACTTCCAACAGCATCAACAAATAAAAGGAATAGTATACGTCACTAGTTCCATAGAGCAGTGGTTCTCTGGGAGAAGCTGTTTGAGTGGAATTTACTTCTCACCGATGGAATATTCAAGGAAAGTGGGTGGTTTGCTAGTATGGAAGATAACGGTTAACCTTAGCCTTGAATAGATTAAGATACTAGTGATCGGGGAAGCATCCTCTTGGGAGTCGGTTCCATAGAGCACTAGTTCTCTGGAAGAAGCTGTTTGAGTGGAATTTACTTCTCACCGATGGAATATGGAAGGAATGTGGGTGGTTTGCTAGTATGGAAGATAACGGTTAACCTTAGCCTTGAATAGATTAGGATTGTAGTGATCGGGGAAGCATCCTCTTGGGAGTCGGTTCCATAGAGCAGTGGTTCTCTGGAAGAAGCTGTTTGAGTGGAACTTACTTCTCACCGATGGAATATGGAAGGAATGTGGGTGGTTTGCTAGTATGGAAGATAACGGTTAACCTTAGCCTTGAATAGATTAGGATTGTAGTGATCGGGGAAGCATCCTCTTGGGAGTCAGTTCCATAGAGCAGTGGTTCTCTGGAAGAAGCTGTTTGAGTGGAACTTACTTCTCACCGATGGAATATGGAAGGAATGTGGGTGGTTTGCTAGTATGGAAGATAACGGTTAACCTTAGCCTTGAATAGATTAAGATACTAGTGATCGGGGAAGCAACCTCTTGGGAGTCGGATTCATAGAGCAGTGGTTCTCTGGAAGAAGCTGTTCGAGTGGAACTTACTTCTCACCGATGGAATATGGAAGGAATGTGGGTGGTTTGCTAGTATGGAAGATAACGGTTAACCTTAGCCTTGAATAGATTAAGATTGTAGTGATCGAGGAAGCATCCTCTTGAATTCAACATATGAGTATCACATTCTCCAGGCCCTCCTTCCTTATTAATGTCCCTGAAACTTCAGCTGCCTCTTCCTGACGTTAAGTAAGAACCTACTGCTTGTTTTCATCCTCTCAAAGAGCTCATCGTTGTACACACTCTCGGTTCATAATATCCGTAGAATCCTTCTATTGATCTACATTTCCGTCGCCTCGAGTCTCTTCATCTTTGAGGAAATTGTCCAACATTTGCTGCCTTAAAGAAGGACAGATGTCACGTAGCAGCTCAGTATTCTCTTCTTTGTTAGCAAAGAAATCCTCTTGTCTTGCCATATTCTGCCTAGATTTTGGAATATGTCATTGGCCATCCCAATACCTCTACGGATGTCAGTGTCGCATTTACCGTCCTCTGATAAGACACCTAATCCTAGAACTTCCCTTAACACCTTTCAATTTATACGAGTCAGGGTGGTTTTGGGAGATATTTTGTCTTATATGCATACGATAATTTCACCCGTACTATTAGAATCGCCCACACTCTCACAAGAAAATCCATGTATACCCCAAGCAAGGCAATAAAGCCACTAAGACGCAATAGGTTACTCAGGGTGAAATCATGATAAATCAAACAGTTTTAAGGAGCGAGAAAAATAGAAGAGTAATCAAGACGACGGTAGATGACAACTGACATTGCATTTATACTTTTGAAAGTCAATGTTGGCCGGAAAGCATGAAACCGGAAGGGATTTCCACAAGCGAGAAGTGCAAGAGAAGAAACTGTTAGCATAGAACTTCCGGTTACATCTAGCCAATTCAATCGATGAGAGCTCATCGCCAGTCTAGTACCGCGTTTATATTCATAAAGTCAAGCTACCACAGCAAAGAACTCACCCGAACAATTGCAATGGAAATATTTATAGAAAAGCCAAAGGGTGGCAACATTACGTTATTGGGAAAGAAACTGAAGCCGAACAGCCAGGTCAGAGCGAATAATATTGCTGATTTTTCTTTGTTTTTTATTAAGGATCTATTACCACGTCAAACCAAGCGACAGTGCGTCGCGTGTATTCTACGACGGAAAATGTGGCGAAAAAGAAAATTACTTACCAAACAAAATGGCACGTATTCTGCATAACATGCTGAAAATGGAATATTTGAATTTAAAAAAAACAAGTCCGTCGCAAGAGTCGCTATAAATGTTATGCAAATTACTGAACATCCTCCCCCAGATGTCGACGAATGGAAAAGAAAACGTTTGACTGATAAAAGCAGTTGGTGTTCTCGAATCGGGAGAAAAAAGTCGGCGATTTTGGCTGCCGAGGAAGTTATTTTTCTGACTGGTTGCGTGCATTGGGATTTGTGAAATAGTACTTGCGAATCGATTTTTCGGCATTTTCTTTCTGTCCCCGATGTTCAAGTCTGAACTTAGTGATTTATTCTCGGCGACGTGGAAATAATCTGCGACAAACTTTTCCTTTGCAATCCCAGATCGCTTACAGGATCTCTAGATGTGTAGCTGGGGCACCCTTATATCTATATCCAATTCAACTGTAAATTCAAGAGACCTCAATGCCAATCTAGTACTGCACTTAAATTCATAAAGTTTAGGTACCATAGCGAAGAGCGATATTTATTTTTAAATATTTACAAAATGTGCACAAGGTCAAAATGGGGAATAGGGAAAAAGACAGTCTTCTTCTGTCTTAACTTTAAACTTAGCTAGCCACAAACACTGACCCAGACATACAAACAATATTTCTAACACCAAAACAACGCATTTTTACTTACCTTTCTTACTACATTCACCATAATACCTCATTGTTTCTATGAAAGTCCTAACTAGTCCCCATATGTAAAATTCATTGTCTGTGGGGAGAGGGGAATAAAACAATTTAAAAACTAGCCCTAATGAGTATTTACAATATGAAAACAAAACTATACATAACGAAGTGCTCAACCGAACAATTACCATGAAAGTATTTATAGAAAAGGCAGAGGGAGGCAACTTTATGATTGTAGGATTTCTCAACCCAATATTTCAGAAAAGCTTGTGTCTGTTAAAATGAAACCTGCTGATGTATAAATTCTCAAACATTATAATCGCTGCATACATGTCATTCCAGTTTAAGAATATCCAATCCATGGCGACTCGCCTCTACTCAGAAAACGAGCCCCTCTATATCGCCATGCCCGGGTGTTAGGGGCACATATCAGGGATATGTTACCACGTCCTTGCTATGACGATAAACTACATCCGGCAGCAAGGCCTCTAATCGGAAAACTGGAGGTTTTGTGGACCGGGGAAATATCTCTTGTTGTTCTTAGGTCCATCCTAACCCGGGTTGGTAGCACCTGTTTGGGCCCCAGCTATGGGCAAATAGTGAACCCCCCAAACAAAAATCAACATTACATTTTCATTACAAAATCACAATCAACGCAAAATAATATGAAAATAAATTATCATCTTTTATGATCTACAACCTATATATCTAAAAACAATTTACTCTTAAATGATGTACAAATATCTGTAGTTTAAAGCATAAAATTAACTACAAAATATTAAGATGTCGATATTAAATGACCCATAGAGTTGTTGATATGCCGCCAAACAAAATCAACCGACCAAACACAAAACTGTCCTAGGTAAGACGATAAGCTACATTCGATAGAAAATACCTCTGATCAGGAGGTTTTAAGGAGCGTGGAACCACCTCTTAATTGCTGGTGTTCCCTGGCCCACCTTGATCCGGAGTGGTAACACCTGTTAGGGTCCCAGCTATGGGCAAAACCCGAAACTGAGGTAAAAAGCATTATAAAAGTGTAAAAATAGGTTTTAATACCAGAAATACTTTGTAAAAAATTATTACCAGAAATAAGTTTTTGAAGAAAAAAAATTACCAGACATACGTTTTTGAAAAAATATTACCAGCTATACGTTTTTGAAAAAAAAACAAAAAAAATCTTACCAGCTGTACGTTTTTGAGGAAAAAAATATTAACAGAAATAGATTTTTGACAAAACAAAAATTTTACAGAAAAAAAAAGTTGTCGGCGTTAAATGACGCATTGAGGTTGATATACCGTAAAACAAAACAAAAACAAAACAGCATTACATGACCCATGAGGAATTAATGTGCCGTTAAACAAAGCAATCAATCATAAACATGTCAGAGACGCTAAAAACAAGAACACAACTTTTTATATATTTTTGCGCGTTCCTCGTTCACGCTATTCCTTTATTCCTTCTATTAGGTTGGTGCAAAAATAATGACGTAATAATGTCGTTTTTTGACGTATTTTTTAACGTCAAAAAACGACATCATTACGTCATTATTTTTGCACCAACCTAATATCTATCCTTATCAGGGTGATGGAATTGTAACGTTTGAACGAATAACTGGAAAGATTGACCTCCAAGGTCATCACTCGGCTACCCTTCATATTTAAGTCTATTTCAATATTTACGATTAGGTCATTGCAGAAGTTCGTGCCCGATTAAAAATTAAATGCAAAATTTTACATACCCTCCCCTAAAAAAAAAGAATATTTATTAATCAAATACAGTCTCCATTGTTAATTATTAGGTTGGTGCAAAAATAATTTCGTTTTCTCACATAGTAACATATGTTAGAAAACGAAATTATTTTTACACCAACCTAATACAACTGCCTCTAATCGTTCTGCAAGCTTGCTGAAGCAATTTTCGAAGATTTTTGTTAGACGAAATTTTGAGATAGTTTTCCACTGACAGTACAGTGTCAAATGTTTTGTCATTTTAATTGTTCTGGAGAGACAGGAACAAATGAAAAATCCGAAAGAGCTAACTAAGCAGAATACGGTGTTGTTCTGGAGATCGTCACATTTTAAATCTTTAAAAGCTTCTACAGAAGGCAAAGAAGGAAGGCGAGAAGAAAATACTGAGTACAAACTACAAAAGAGAGAATAGGAGGTCATTAGCAAAAGGGTGAACCCAAAACAGAAATTACAAAGACAGGATACCAAAATAAAATAGGTATTAAAATTCAAATATCTGGAAAAGTGTGCTATCGGAGAACAGTGCGATACTTACATACAAAGAATGGTCAATTATGCCTTCCAAAAGCTAAGCAAGGTATTAAAAGTATCTGTCTATATCTCTTTGATGAGTATTATGCACATGATTACATTATTCGGACTATTGTCCTCATCTTTGTCGCCATATTTATTACAACATTTCAGCCGTTGTAAGCTCCGGTGGCTTCAGGTGGCTGGAATATCGAACTTATCAGTTATCACCTGTTAATTTCGCTCTGAAAGTTCTCCACTGCCTTAAGCGGATATTGAACTCGCATTCTTTGGGCACTTGTCGCTGGATCTAACCAACGGGGTTATCCACTGCGCCATGGTTCCTTAAGGACCCGGTTAAGGCAGTGGAGAACTTTCAGATGGAAATTAACAGGAGATAACTAATAACTGACAGCCATTAAACATGGCACATGGAACTAGAACAGTCTACCCCAGTGAGCGAAATAAAGGGTTCAGTTCGACATTCCAACCACCCGAAGAAAACCGAAGCGTACAACGACCGAAACGTTGTAATAAATATAGCAATAAAGATGCGGAAATAGGCCAAATAATGTGAATAATCTATAAAGAAAAGTTTCCTAAGAAACAAAGAAAAGACTACTAAACTCTTACGTAATATCGGTCTTCGTATATGGCAGCGAATACTGGACAATCTCCTCACAGATGAAGAAGAGACTTGAAGCAAGAGAAAGAAAGAAAAGAGTACTGAACTGTTACGTAATATCAGTCCTTGTATATGGCACTGGATGCTGGACAATCTCATCACAGATGAAGAAGAGACTTGAAGCAACAGAAACAAAGAAAAGAGTAGTGAACTGTTATGTAATATCAGTCCTCCTATGTGGCACTGAATGCTGGACAATCTCCTTACAGATTAACAAGAGACTTGAAGCAACAGGAAAAAGAATAGAGTAGTGAACTGTTACGTAATATCAGTCCTCCTATATGGCACTTAATGCTGGACAATCTCCTCACAGATGAAGAAGAGACTTGAAGCAACAGAAACAAAGAAAAGAGTACTGAACTGTTACGTAATATCAGTCCTCCTATATGGCAGTGAATGCTGGACAATCTCTTCACAGATGAAGAAGAGACTTGAAGCAACAGAAACAAAGAAAAGAGTACTGAACTGTTACGTAATATCAGTCCTCCTATATGGCAGTGAATGCTGGAGAATCTCTTCACAGATGAAGAAGAGACTTGAAGCAACAGAAACAAAGAAAAGAGTACTGAACTGTTACGTAATATCAGTCCTCCTATATGGCAGTGAATGCTGGACAATCTCTTCACAGATGAAGAAGAGACTTGAAGCAACAGAAACAAAGAAAAGAGTACTGAACTGTTACGTAATATCAGTCCTCCTATATGGCACTTAATGCTGGACAATCTCCTCACAGATGAAGAAGAGACTTGAAGCAACAGAAACAAAGAAAAGAGTACTGAACTGTTACGTAATATCAGTCCTCCTATATGGCAGTGAATGCTGGACAATCTCTTCACAGATGAAGAAAAGACTTGAAGCAACAGAAACAAAGAAAAGTGTACTGAACTGTTACGTAATATCAGTCCTCCTATATGGCAGTGAATGCTGGACAATCTCCTCACAGATGAAGAAGAGACTTGAAGCAACAGAAATGTGGTTCTACAGAAAGATGCTAAGGATATCATGGACCGAATATGTGAGTAAGGACGCTAATTTTATATCTCATGTATGCTGCACCCCCCTAGAATTAGCTTCAAATTTCTTAGAAACTTTGTACTTTTTGATGGAAGAAAGGCTGAAGATGGCTCATGTAAGTCGAAAGCTTAGATCAAGGACCAGCTTAATAAAAAATGTTCAAATCTTTGTCAGTTTTTGTTTTTATTTTCACCCGAAATTAAATCAAATGTACGGACATCCATTATCTGTTATATTTGACGACATATGTTTACATATGTTTATATATACAGATAGATAGATATAGATATATATACATATATATATATATTCTGTAATGCTATGCTCTTCATAAGGAATAGATATATACATAGCTAGGTATGAACAGTCTGTGACAGACAGAGATGAATAGACTAAAATAGATATGTACCGACTGTGATATATATATATATATATATATATATATATATATATATATATATATATATATATATATATATGTATATATACGAGTCTCTTTATACCTATCTATCACAATCGGTTCATATATATCTATTCATATCTGTCTATCATAGCCTGTTCATATCTCTCTATGTATATATCAATTCATTGCGAAGAGTTTATAATCATAACAACAGCAGCCGTCTAGCAGTGGCAACTTTCAAATACCCTTTCTTCCAAAGTGCTCAACCGATGAATGTGTGTGTATATAGTCGTCCACATATCCCTGTATCACAGTGGGGCTAGACACGCGATTTCTTCAATCCAGGATCGAAACTCTAGCGATTTGAGATCAGTCGGAGACTCTTACCTAGAAGTTATCGGCGGAAAAAGGGAAATTTTAACGCATTATATACTTGATATAATTATTATCAGCTCTCAGAGCCTTTCGGTTAACAAGGTATGAGGGAAAATCATAGTGAATTATGGTTTAAAAACAGTAAAATCGACTTTGCTAACCGAAACGCTCCTCTGTGGCTCAATCGGTAAAAGCACGTCAGGCTATATGACGGTTCCTTATAGGATACAGCTTCGATTCCTGTCGGAGGACTATATTTTCTATAAAAATTTCTCGGACATTCAGGCCAGTAAATGTCTTTAATACTGTTTATTGTAAACAGCATTTACTTAAATATTTGTATCTATAAAAAGAATGTATAAGTATAAAAAATATCTTAAAATACTGTTCTCCGCAAAAGTAAGTGAACTCTTAATATTAAAAAAAATCTCTCTTTTCTTCCAGATAATCAACATATCTTAATTAAACTATATATTCCTTAAGAAAAACCTTTATTAAACAAATCCAACCCCTTTCAACAATTTATATCAAGCTGGAATAAAACTATTAATTAACAATTAAAAATTAAGATATGCAAAAGTAAGTGGACCCTTACATATACAAACTGTATTTTTGTTTTACATGGTTGCTATCATTTTATTGTAAAAATCAAAATGACGCGTGTTCATTTTCTGATACCGGTGCTAGAAATGTTTTGAACTAGAGAATGTCAGCCATTCTAAACATTTACAAATCTCGCGGAGAACGAGATTTTATAATCTCCGAGCGCTGGGAGAAAAACTTTACAATCTAGAATGTCTGCGAGTAAGATTTTAGAATTTCAAACGACATGATATGATACAACATGGCGTCCAATATTACTATGGAGTGAAGGTCTCTATACCTAGAAAGTTTCCTATCGGAAACAGTTTAAATCCTTGGATTGCATTGGCAACTACTACTACTACTATTTCTTCTTCTTCATCATCTTCTTCTTCTTCTTCTTGTGTAGTCTCCCTTCGTGACGCAAGCGATCGTGTTCCTCCACAACTTCCTGCCCTTTGTAGCTCTTAATAAATTTTGTCTTTTTGCTATCTCTCCTAATCTCTGGCCTGCCAAATATTTACAAAAGCTTCTTCTTCTTCTTCTTCTTCTTCATCATCTTCCTCCTCCTCATCCTCCTCCTCATCCTCCTTTCTTCTTCTTCTTCCTCCTCCTTTTTCTTTTTTTTGGAACTGTATTTTCTTACATGTGTGCCTGGAATACATTCGAGATAAGTCTGGAGACTTTCTTCTTGTCGTATGTGGTAGTAATGATATCTGGCCACGTAAGGCTAATTAATACTGACAAGAAGACAGATAAGGCGATCTTAGCTTGTCTTTAAATTACGCAAGGAAAAAATACGATCATATTAAAAAATGGAAAAAAGTCGCAGATATAAATTTTGCAGTTGCATCGGCTTATATCGCCTGCGTGATTAATCTATGAGTGTTATCTATAGAATTAACACTATTATGAAATCTAAAATCTGAATTTTGCTTTTTAAATTATTAAAATTAAAAAAGATATATATCCAATGAATCTAGCGCGACACATTCTATCAGAAAAATGACAGCCATATTTAAATAATGTTACAATTGCAGAGGGTATATAGCCTGGTTCAGTGATCTATGATATTTTATGTATGCAATTGAATTCCATCATTGCATAAAAGGAATAATTATGCTTTTTAAATCATTAAAATAAGAATATTAAAAATAGAAAAATAACATGAATATCATTGTAAAAAAAGGTAAGTATTTTTCAATTGCATCACAGTAAATTGTAGCGTACAAGTCGTCAAGATTTTATAGCTCAAAATTCTATGTTAGTTCTATAGATACCGTTAGGTCGACCCATAAGCAAGGCTACAAGTGATCCAAAGCTTTGCTCGTACTGGGTATGACGATAAACTACATCCGGTAGCAAGGCCTCTGATCGGGAGTTTAGAGATTTTGAGGAGCGTGGGGATACCACTTAATTGCTGTTGTTTCCCAGTCCCCCATGATCCGAGGTGGTAGCACCTGTAAGGGTCCCAACTATGGGTAAATTGTGAACCCCGAAATAAAAATCATTAGTACCTTTTTATAACGAAATGATAATGTAACGGAAAAATATGAAAAATACATTTTTATATTAAAATTACCAACCATATATTTTATGATCTTCAAACTATATAACTAAAAAACATACATTTTAATGTATAAAATATCTGTAGCTAAAAGCATAGAATTACGTACAAAACATTTAGAATTCGGCATTAAATAACCCAGAGACGTTGATATGCCGCCAAACAAAATCAACCAACCAACATAAAAGAATTCTTTCATGACATTAATCCATATAATAGCCTAGAATCTTTTAAAGAAATCAAACTGTATTCCAAAATATAACTTCAACAAAACTACATGAAACGCACATATCAGCGCCTCTAGTAATCATGTCCATAAACACCTCTTTATATACAAAAGCTGAGTATCATCTACCATGTATTCAGTTGTGAAAGCAGAATAACATATCATATTTCTATTACTTCAAATAACCCATAACGTGTTGACATGCTGTTAAACAAACAAATTAAGTTCAAAACTTAGTGCTACCGATAAAATAAATTAGGCTACAGTATACGATACCCTGTCCCAAAAGAACATCAGGTCTCACCACTTACCTGTATATTGAGAAGCTAACCGTAATATATATCTATATGTGTTGTATAGCAAACAACTTACAACACACACCAGTAGGTACCGTATATTGTATTGGTATAACTTAGTGAACACTTAAAATTCTTTAGGGATACTGATAAACATTTTAAAGTCAACATAAATTCCTATAAAACATTAATACCCTAGATTACACATCACACCAGGTAGGGTTTTAAATAGTGGGAATTTTGGAAACTAAAAATTTACCGTGGTCGTATAAATTCTGAGATAGGCTGGT
Source organism: Acanthosepion lycidas (assembly GCA_963932145.1). Taxonomy (NCBI): domain Eukaryota; kingdom Metazoa; phylum Mollusca; class Cephalopoda; order Sepiida; family Sepiidae; genus Acanthosepion; species Acanthosepion lycidas. Next base: position 17,130,717 of record OZ010589.1, read on the forward strand.
AGGCTACCAATGTCACAAACTTAGGCCAACTGGTAAATAAAACTACACTATGCGATGAGTAGTTCCAAACCAACATAAAATGACACTACTTTGAGACATTAGTCGTAATATCTTTCTGTATAAGGTAGTTTTTTTTTATAGTACGCAAGATTTTGAAGGGTTTTGAAAATGTGATCCTGCTAGATTTATTGTGAATAAAATAATAAGTTTAAACATTATTAACCTTCGGGTAGAAATTTATAACATACCGTAATTATAATATGTCTATATTTCTGAGATGAGGTATTAAGTCTACGATTTACATTATTCGGACTATTGTCCTTATCTTTGTCGCCATATTTATTACAACGTTTCGGCCGTTGTACGCTCCGGCCTTCTTTAGATGGTTGGAATGTCGAACTGAACCGTTTATTTCGCTCACTAGGGTAGACTGTTCTTGCTGCTGTTGACATTAGGTTTATAATACCCAGAAATTAATGTACATATGTCCTCAAGAACACGTGTCACAGTGGATAAAGGCGTTGGATAGATCCCGTGACAGGACCTCAAGAGTGTGAGTTCGATACTCGGTTAAGGCAGTGGATAACTTGGGGAGGGGAATTAACAGAAGATAAATGATAACTGACATCCTTTAAAAACATGGCACGTGGAACATTCTACCCCAGCGAGTGAAATAAAGGGTTCAGTTCGAAATTCCAACCACCTGAAAAAGGGCGGAAAGTATTTTTATTAAAAATAGTCCGAATGATGTAAATACCGTAATTATGAGTTATGGTAATGCTTGTAAAATTTCAAGAAGCTCCTCGAAATTTCAATATTTTCCTACTATCGCTTTGAGATTTCGAAATCTTCTTCTCGTTCTCCTCAATCCAAAATCTTTCTCGCGGCCATTCAAATGTTCAAAACATTTCTATCAACTTTACGAATTTTAAAAAAAAATTGTAACTCTTCAAAATGTTAAAACCTTTCTCACAACCCTTCTTTTTTTTACAATTATTGTAACGCTATACAAGGCCCGGCAGCCACTCAAGGTAGAGGATTTCAGAGTAAGGATCACAGTTCATGCTAGTATGTGGCAAAGATAGTTGAGCTTAGAGTTGAGCAGCTTAAGTTTGTAGTGATTTAGTATTATGAAGAAAAAAGAAAATGTATAAATTTACTTTCATACATTTAAGTTTTATTACAATTCTAATCATCCCCCGTTTCGGGTATGACAATAAACTACATCCGAGAGCAAGACCTTTGATCAAAAGGTTTTGAGGAGCGTGGAACCACCTCTTAATTGCTGGTGTTCCCAGGTTCACCCTGACTCGGGGTGGTAGCACCTGCCAGGGTCCCCGCTATGGGCAAATAGTTAACCTCGCCAAAAAGGGGCCAAAATATAGTGGAGTAGAAAATGGGGCATCGTTGATCTCGTCATGATGTAAGTAACGTACATACCGAGTTTGAACGAAATACGAAGGAAAAAAGTTCAATTTTGATCGCCTTGGGAGATTTTTGATTTAAAAAAAGATTATCGATTTCTTACGCTAAGAACCAATCTCTTACATTGTACAATGTATGTACCAAATTTGGTCAAAATCGGTTGAATGGATCTCGAGTGAAAAGTTATCACACAGACAGACAGACACAGAGATCTGCTGTTTTATATATATAGTTAATAATTTTTCTTTGCATTCAAATTCCAAGTTTTCTTTCTTTTTTTTTCTTTTTTTATTTTTTTTAGTGTATATTTTTATTTGATTGTTCAATGAAAATAAAGTTATCTTCTTTTGGGGTTTAAAACTTTCCTTTTTTTCAAGCGAAAGGTTATAATCATTTCAATAAAGTGAATATCTTTCATTTGAGTCCTTAGATTATCAGTCAAGCGTCCTGTGGTCATATTTGATGCATAAAATATTAGATGTGTCTTTCCTCAGACGTCCTGCTCGATAGTAGACTCTTTAATTAAGCGTCTTTGGTTTTACCGCTCTTTTAAAATGATGGCTCGTGGGCACCATGTTGGATGCACGGAAGTAGTAAAGGCATGTCCTCTGTATCACGTGTTATGCGTGGGACAGGAGAAGGGTTATGGGCATTCTCTGATCTTCATTAGGAGAATTAGTCGCTCTCTCACAGACGTGCCGTCGCTTCCCTCTGTCTTGTTTACAAATACTTCCACGGTAACTGCTCCGAAGAGCTGCTTTCGCTGGTTCCCAGACTTCATGAATTTAAGCGTTCAACTAGGCTGGTATCTCGCTCTCACTTTTTTACTGTTGAAACTTAAATGTAGCTGTCTCTTCTACTCCAATAGCTTCATGTCTCTCACCTCCCGCCTGTGGAACTCCCTCCCCTAATCCTGTTTCCCTGATGGCTATAATATCCAACTATTCAAATGTAATGTCAATCGACGTCTCCAGATGCCTTGATCTATCCCCTATCCTTCTCTTCATCCTTTCCTCTATCACTCCTCTTTACTCTCGCTCCAACTCTCTGTTACCCCTTGCGTGCTAGTGGCTTCCCGCCTTGCTTGAGGTGAAACGCTTAAAAAGACCATTCAAAATCTAAGCTTGAAGAACTTTTTTTTTATATATATAATAAGCATTTCAGTGCCTGTCCAAACGTTAATGCTTGTTTTCAAATTTCGGAGGCAACTCAGCTTATTTGTCAAATATTAGGTTGGTGCAAAAATAATGACGTAATAATGTCGTTTTTTGACGTTAAAAATACGTAAAAAAAAACGACATTATTACGTCATTATTTTTGCACCAACCTATTAGAATGTGCTGATATATAGTGTTTCACATACTAAAAACCTTTGCATCAAATGTGATGCACATGACGTACAATTCATAAGTTATTTACATTCCGCTCTGTGCATTGCATCACAGGTTATAATTATTTAAATAAAGTGTAAAAATAGATGACTTTCATTTAAGACCTTAGATTATCAGTCAAGCATCTTGTGGTCATATATGATCCTCAAAATATTAGATTAGGCCTTTCCTATGACGTCCTGCTTAGCATTAGACTCTTTACTTAAGCATCCTTAATTTTACCAGTCTTTTAAAATCATGGCTTGTGGGTACCACACAGGATGCACAGACGTGGTAATGACATGTCCTCTAAATCACGTGTGATGCGCAGGACGGGCAAAGGGTTAAAGACATTTTATGATCTTTACTAGGAGAATTAGTCAAAAGACGATTCAAAATCTAAGCTTGGAGAACTTTTTCGAAAAGCGTACAGGCTTTTTAAAATAAGCATTTCATCGCTCAATTTTTCCTTTTTAACACTTTGACTGTCCAAACGTTGATGCTTTTGGAGGCAACTCAGCTTCTTTGTCAAATCTAATATCCTGATATATAGTGTTTCACATAATAAAAACCTTTGCATCAAATGTGATTCACAAAACGTATAATTCATAAGTTATTTACACTCAGCTCTGTACATTGCATCACAGGTTATAATTATTTAATTATTTAAATGGAAATTTACTAGATGACTTTCATTTGAGACTTTACATAATCGGTCAAACGTCTTGTGGACATATATTATCCCCAAAATATTAGATTAGGCTTTTCCTCAGACATCTTATTCAATAGTAGACTCTTTACAGACAAATGATTAAATAACAAGAAAAGTGTTGATAACCTGTAAAAAAGACGAAACAACCAAGTAATAAAAGTAAATACTAGTCGAAGGTAATTAACGAAGCTAGAAGTTAAATAAAATGTGACGGTATATATATATATATATATATATATATATATATATAAGTTTTATGATGTTCATTAGTCAGCACATGTTATTTTAGTAACGGCTTTATGGCATTTGTGAAAGGTTATCTTCTTCCTCACAACTAATTTGAATAGCTGGCTCCGTATTGACCATGTGGATTTATCTTTCAGTCAATGAGGCCTTGATTATGCCTATTCAAAACTGGATAGATTTTTCGAGAAAAATCTACGCCAAGAGTGCTTCAAAGTGTCTATGAAGAAATGACTGTTTTATGGCTGAGAAGTAAATATCTCCCTTGCTTTTAAAATTCAGCGTCAGTTTTCAACTACAAAAGAAGGACTGGGCTTCATATACCAATAAAATTTCAGCGATAACCTCATAAAAAAAATGAAAAACATCTCACTACTCTGTAGCTACTTCAAACGGAAGTGGTTGGATGAACCGCAAATCTTGGCTCCGCCATTTCGACCCTTAACAGCTAGGACACGCCATACCACTTATATTGTAGCATTCCCCCACCCATATTCCATCAGTGCGAACAGCTTCTTCCCGCTCTTTGGAACTAACTCCAGAGAGGATGTTTGCCATCTTAACCTGTTGAAGTCTAGGGTTGACCGTTACTCCCCCTCCTATTCACATAAACTGCCTTTTACTGTAACGCTCTACATTGAGTGTCCCCTGGGCTTTGTACAGGGTGGGCCTCATTGTAAAAAAAAAAGTATGTAGAATGTTCTGCCTAGGGACACCATGCCCGATTTATTAGGTTGGTGCAAAAATAATGACGTAATAATGTCGTTTTTTGACGTTAAAAAATACGTCAAAAAACGACATTATTACGTCATTATTTTTGCACCAACCTAACACTTCACGTGTTCCATGTAATTCTGTCAGATATGGCTTCATCAAGGTATGCCTTTCATAAAATACTGAGAGTTGTTATTTAGTTCTGGCACAAGGCTAGAAGTATATGGGCACCAACGAGAATCGGGATAACTACTCAGTAATAATGACCAAGCTACGCTAGCTCGTTAATCACTACACAACTTTGAGCTGTTCTGTTGTTATTTAGGACTCAGCTTACTTCCTGTTCTCGCCTACTACTTTGACAATGCACTGCTCCTACATATAAATATGGCAAGTAGCTACATCAGAGGAGGATTTGAGTGGTATTTGTTTTTCTCAAGTTTTTTCAATTCTATGTATGGGTATTTAGTAAACCTCTTCTTTGTTTCCTCAGCTTTTTTGAACAAAGACAACATTACAACACTTTTTTTTTAAATTTAAAACTGGATTCTTTAAGTCAACATGATGGTCCGATTCATCACTGTAAATATTAGGTTGGTGCAAAAATAATGTCGTTTTCTCACATATGTTCCTATGTGAGAAAACGACAAACACAGACACGCATACACACACACACACACACACACACACACATATATATATATATATATATATATATATATATATATATATATATATATTGTTGTAGAGTAGGACTCCGTATACTTCCTGCTCTTACCTACTACTGTAATAATGGACTGTTCTTACTTATAAATATGGCAAGTAGCCACATTAGAGTAGGATTTGAGTGGTATTTGTTTTACTCAAGTTTTTCCGTTCTATATATGAGTATTTAATAAACCTCTTCTTTATTTCCACTACCTAGTCTTCTCTTCCTTTGATAATCTCTACGTTCTTCTGAATTCTCGGCTATATTTTCATAATTTGATTTATTTAATGATTTTTTAAAATTTTATTAATACACGTTGTTAAAATTTTAATCTTTATTTCTCTTCAGAGGCTAAAACATTCAAACATTTTGTTGTAGAATAGGACTTAGCATGCATCCTGCTCTCCCCTACTACTGTGACAATGGACTGCTCCTGCATATAAATATGACAAGTAGCTACATTAGAAGAGGATTTGAGTGGTATTAGATTTACTCAAGTATTTCCGTTCTATGTATGAGTATTTAATAAACCTCTTCGTTGTTTCTTCAGCTATTTTGAACAAAGACATTACAACACTTTTTTTTAATTTAAAACTGGATTCTTTAAATCAAAATGATGGTCCGATTCATTAATATGAATAATACATTGAGGATTGCTTTACAAAAATTACGTCTTGTGTTCATATATTATTTTATTTAAATTCCTGGAAGTCTCATATATATATATATATATATATATATATATATATATATATATATATATATATATATGTATATAATATAAAAGACTCAAACACTAATATTCTATGGTTATAATATATTACATTGGCAAATTCAAAAAGAAATTGGAAAAAATAACTCCGGGTGTATGTGTGAATTTATATATATATATACATTGGCCACTAATATATATATCTATTTATATTTTTTATTTATATATATATATATATATATATATATATATATATATATATATATATATATATATATACACCGATTTAAGAACAAGCGATTTTAACTGTAAAATGATGCTACCTACTTGCCTATATATATATTATGAAATGGAGAAAGTCCGACAATTATTTTTAGAACATTTTTATGTTTATACATTCTTTTCATAGATACAAATATTTAAGTAAATGCTCTGTTTATAATAAATAGTATTAAACGACATTTACCGGTCTGAATGTCCGAGAAATTGTCATAGAAAATATTCGTCCTCCGACAGGAATCGAACCTGTATCCTATACGGAACCGTCATTTAGCCTGATGTGCTTTTAACCGATCGAGCCACTGAGAATCGTTCGATTTACAAGGTCGAATTCACTGCGTTTAAAATACAATTTTCCATGATTTTCTCATGTACATTCATATCTGCTCGATGCGTATCCAAATGTAAACAAATGACACCACAGATTATGAAATAGACAAAGTCCAACAATTATTTTTATGTCATTTTTATAAAAAGAATGTATAAACATAAAAATGTTTTTTTAAATAATTGTTACCTTCAACCTAAGAAAAGGCACATATAAACCATGTAGACAACCCAATGATAAACTACTCTATATACACACATCTTCCAACTACCCGGCTTCTATAATCAAACAGATACAAAAATCGATTAACCGCAGGCTTTCCGACAATTCCTCCAATGAATCCATATTTAACAAAGCGAAGAAAGACTATTAAACAACCCTAAAAGATAGCGGATTCCAAGCGACACTCACATACTCAGCACAGAACACAAAAAAGGCCAGCAGAAGAAATATCATATGGTTCAACCCACCGTACAGCAAAAACGTAAAAACCCACCGTACAGCAAAAATATTCAACAAACCTCAGTAAAAATCAGCTACAGTTGCACCGAGAACATGGCACAAATAATAAAAAAGCACAACAGGAAAATTATCAGCAAACCACACGAAAAAAATAAACCCACGTGCAACTGCAAAATAAAGAACGAATGTCCCTTAAACGGAAATTGTTTACAAAACAATGTAATATACCAAGCCACGATAAAATAACCAGATAATGAAAAAAAGTATACATAGGAGTAGCTGAAGGACCCTGGAAACAAAGAAATTATACACACAAAACATCTTTCACAAATAGTAAATATGTGAACAGTACAATGCTTTCTAAGTATTCCTTGGGAAAATAAAACGCACATCATACCAAAAATATCTTGGAAAATAAGGAAAAGACCATCAGCCTACAACAACCAATCAAAAACTTGCAAACTTTGCTTGGAGGAAAAAATAGCTATCATTACTTTCCCAGACCAAAATAAATTATTAAATAAAAGATCCGAGCTCATCTCAAAATGCAGACATGAAAACGAATTTTTACTACGTTACTTAAAAATCGAAAATGGAAAAAATAAAATAAAAATAAATAAATAAATAAACAAAATAACAATAAAATAAGCAAAATTAATTGACCCAAAAAAATTACCATACCACATCTGTCAGAATAATAAAAAAAACAACGAACCCTAATAAATAAAGTAAATAATAAACAAATTAGCAAACCATTGTGACCAAAATATTAGTTAGACTATAAAAATCAGACGAAAAAATCGAACGAAAAAATAGCTATAACTGTTATATAACGATAAAAAAAAACTACGTTACTTAAAAATCGAAAACCGAAAAAGAGAAAATATACAAATAAATAATAACAAGTAAAATAAATTGACCTAAATTCATCCAGATAAATAAACACGCCAATCCCGATAAACTAACCGTTAGAAAAAACATATAAAGATAATCAATCCAAATAAATACAAATTAAAAACTGTTCCCGACACAATAATAGTTAGAATAAACTACAACAATCAACCGCCAAATCGAATAAATAGCTTAATTAAGTTCTCAAACCAAAACGAAACTATTAAATAAGCGATATAAACAAATTTTTACTACTTTAATAAAAAATAAATAAATAAGAAATAAAAAAAAAAGTAAAAAATAAAAATAAATAAAAACAAGCAAAATAATTTAACCCAAATAAATAAATAAACAAATAAACGACTTCCGGTAAAATAACCGCCAAAATAGACTACCCACATTGCACCACTGACCCGTATATATATAAATAGCCGAGAAAAATAACAGCACTCGTGGCCTGACGATTGCATATAGCATGAAACAGACTGTCGCCTCTAAGTGTTGACTTCTATGTTCACTTTGATATATATATATATATATATATACACACACACACACACACACACACACACACACACACACACACACACATATATATATATATATATATATATATATATATATAGATATAGATATGTGTGTGTGTGTGTGTACTAGCTGAATAACGCAAAAGGTTGTTCAGTCATTCTTACGATAAATGGTGTCAAGATGGCCAATCTTCTCATCTGAGAACCGGAAAAAAAGAAATTCAATTAATTTAGATTTTTACATAGGTACCTCCACGAAAATGTAAACAAACAGAGATAGCATGATGAAAAAGACGCCGAACTTGACGAAAACAATTTTTTATCGTCTAATGTTCATATTATTATTAAAGAGGAAAGATCAAAGTATTTTTGGGGTATTTTTTTACATTTTTTAATCGTTCCTAGCACGTCCGAAATTTTCGTTACAAATTTTGTTTTTTTTTGTCACCAAAAAAGGACAGATAATCAATCATTTTCAATCATTTTCATCAGATGAAAATCTGACATTGATATTCTTTTAAAAATCAATTATCATTTTTTCAAAACTGATTTTAATAAAATCAGAAATTATAATGTTTATTTAAAACATTTTGAACCAAGCTTAACTTAGCTTCTGCGCCGAAAAAATGTAATTTGAAAATAAAACAAAGCAGGTCATAACCTTTCGCCTCGTTGACAGCTGTTGACAGCTGTTGACAGCTGTGATTTATGACGTTTAGATAACTTACGGGAGGATAATTCTTTCTACGGATGGAAGGAAGTGAAATTATTTAGATTTAAATGAACAAATTATTTACCTCGTTACTTTTAAGAAAAACTTTCAGCGCTCTAATTTTTCATTTTTTTTTTTTTTTGTACTTAGCTTTCATCTTTACGTTTACGATGCTTTATGGAAAATATAAAGAAATTAAAAAATAAGACTGTTAAGAGTGAGATTAAATTTCATAAGAAAGAGGTATCTATTATTTATACGTACCTTATGAATTTTTATCAGAAGTGTACATAAAATACTATAATTTTATATATAATTATATTTTTCCATACGTGTTTCGCAAAAGTAAAGGCCTTAAGAGCGGAGAACAATGCTGAACTCAAATAATGCAACTAGATTGTATCCTGGTTGATCTTCCGTACTTTATAATTAACGCTCTATTATAAGCATAAAAGTTACATTTTTAATGACGTTGGCTAATCCGATTGGTCCAAACGATACAATTTTCAAAGCGCTAGACAATGGCGGTCTCATCTGGACACAATTGAAAGCTAGGCACTGCTTTTAACTAATTTTATAATATTTTTAAATACTTAATGTAAAAATCTATTATAATTAAAAGAAATAACAAATAATTGTATTAAAAATTCAATTTTCATTGGAAAAAGTTTTTGCTTTCAGAAAATATTGTCCATATTCATAAAAACAAATAGAAGCAAATAAAAGCATTTGAAATTAAATAATATATTTGTTTTATTGAGTTTTGTATGTTACAATTCAGAGCTGATTTTCAGGTACGTTGGCCACAATTAAAAAAAAAAAATACATGATTTGCATTCTTCAAAGCCTTGTGCTTTTAACTATTGCAATTTGTAGGGGGCGGCAAGATCTAATTTCTAGAGTTTTTCATAAAATTAGTTATGGGGTGTTAATAAAAATGAAAAAAAAATATTTCTGCCATGACTTTTATAAAAAACAACATATTTATAATAATTTCGATCATCTGTGAATAGTTTCTGAAACTTTCATTAACATCTGACAATTATTTTTATTTTTACAAGATTTTCAAAATTAATGTGTGTAAATACAAAAAAAACGCGCTAAAATTATCTATGTTATTTACTACCCCTTTTTGCAACAAAGATAAACAAAGTTTTTAAAACAAAATTTAGAATATTCTAAAAAGATGGAAAAAATTTTGAAAAATAATTAAAAAAAAATTTGGTCTATCCTCTTCATAAAAACATAAGCATTTAGACGATAAAATTTTGTTTTCATAAAGTTTGGCGTCTTTTTCATCAGACTATGCTCTTTTTTTAGCGATTTCGTAGAGGTACCTATTTTTACATATTTAACATCCTGTTGAATGGAATTTTGCTGTTAAACGTGAAAGATATATATACATATATACATATATATCCTGTTCGATAAAAGTGACACACCTTATCCTTTGAATTTAGTTCAACTTTCGTTTCATCGGAGAAGAGAACATTCTTCCAGTCTTGTACGGTGAAATTTTTGTAATAGTGAGCCCATTCAAGTCTCTTGGGTTTGTTGGCTTTGCTTATTAGCGGCATAAAACTTCGTGTACAAGATTTGTAGCCTTGTTCTAACAAGATTTGTAGCCTTGTTCTAACAAGATTTGTAACGTTGTTCTGACGGACTGTTGAAGAGACAAGACTAACACCTTGCTCTTCGCTTAGACTGGCTGCAATTTCTTGGCTAGTTATAGTCCTATTCTTCGCAACTTCTCTCTTGATTACCCTGCAAGTTCTATCATCAATCTTTTTTCTTTCGTTCCCTTGTTTTCTTCCTTGGAGAAGGAGTGGCATCATTATGTGCCCTAAAAACTCGAGAGACAGTTGACTGCGAGGTTATAGCAATTTCTGTAATTTCTCTCGTAGACTTGCCTGCCTTTGAGAGGGCAATAATAGATACTTTAAGTGGTTCTGATGCGTGTTTGTACCCTTTCATCTGGTTAGTGACTTGAGTGGCTATTTCAAGCTGTTTTTATACTGTATGAGGCTTTCTGGAATATTCTGGAATAATCTAGATTTAAGCTGTTCTAGAATTCTCTAGAATATTGTTCTGGGTGTATTGTAAAATAGTTTTCAATATTTTGTCAAAAGTTCTTTAAATTTACCAGTTTAATCATTAGAATGCGATATCTGAGTCCCTTTTTTTTTGCACAGAGTTTTTTCCTGAATCACATTTATATCCAAATTTATAATTATCAATAGAATACCTTAGGGTGAATAAACTTTTTTCCTAGGTGGTCAGGAAGGGATCTTTATATTAGTAAGATTAAAAATTAGTTTAACCCCAAAAACAATAGACAAAAAATATTTTTAGTAAAAAAAATCAGGTGAGTCAATTTTATCGAACAGAACTACACACACACACACACACACACACACACACACACACACACACACACACACACATATATATATATATATATATATATATATATGGTGGAAGGTGGAATAGAAGGCGTACAAATGGATTCAGAGTATTTTTAGGTAAATATTTAACTTTACTTTTCCGTTATATTTATTGCTAGGCAGAATATTTGTTTTAATTTTTATTGAGGGAATCGACTTAAAAATAAATAAAGGTTTCCGTCATGTTTTTAACAAATTAAGACTTGTATTACCTTTTTTTCCTACCCTTCTCATATTCACTTCGCCATTTCCGTCTATTCGACCCCTCCACACCAAAACCACTACCACCACCACCACCAAAAAAAATCCAGCATTTTAAATCAACCCATCAACAACGAAATGATATTTACAGCTGCCACATCTCTCCTAACATCTACCGTTGTTCCAAAAGGAAAATCTTTGGAACACATGGAACTGATTTGCGCAGAAATATGACCAAAGGTGTTGGTTGGAGCCAATGTCGGACTCGCACCAACAAACAATTTTTGAAAACATGCCAGAAAGCGGAAAATTGAAAAAAAAAAAACAAAAAAAAAGATAAGGTGAAAAAAGAGGGCGACAAAGAAGAGGTCAAAGAAAGACATGGCGAAGAATAATAGGGTGAAGTAGAAAAAATTTAATAGAAAAGAAAGAAGTACTTGAAGAAAAATGGAAAACAAAAAGAAGAAGAAAAGAAGAAGAAAAAGAAAAAGAAGAGGAAGAAAAAGAAAAAGAAGAAGGAAAAAGAAGAAGACGAAAAAGAAGACGAAGAAGAAAAAAAGAGGAAGAAAAAGAAGATGAAGAAAAAGAAGTAGAAAAAGAAGAAGAAAGAAGAAGAAGACCTTGAAATAAAAATAAAATGGCTAGAAAAAAATGACTATATGAAAAACAAGAAAAGAAAAACAAGAAAAGAAAGAAGAAGACCTTGAAATAAAAATAAAATGGCTAGAAAAAAATGACTATATGAAAAACAAGAAGAGAAAGAAGAGAGAAATAGAAAGGAAGAGAACAGGTAAGAAGAAGAAGAAGAAGAAGAAGAAGAAGAAGAAGAAAAAGAAGAAGAAGAAGAAGATGCGAAAGACCAAATAGAAGAGGAAGTGAAAGAAGAAGAACAACAACAACAACAAATAGAAGAGGAATTGAAAAAAGAAGAAGAAGAACAAATAGAAGAGGTAGTGAAATAAGAAGAAGAAGAAGTGAAAGAAAAAATAGAAGAGGAAGTGAAAGAAGAAGAAGACGAAGAAGTGAAAGAACAAATGGAAGAGGAAGTGAAAGAAGAAGAAAAAGAAGAAGAAGCGAAAGAAAAAATAGAAGAGGAAGTGAGAGAAGAAGAAGAAGAAGTGAAGGAACAAATAGAAGTGGAAGTGAAAGAAGAAGAAGAAGAAGAAGAAGAAGAAGAAGAAGAAGAAGAAGAAGAAGAAGCGAAAGAACAAATAGAAGAGGAAGTGGAGAAGAAGAAGAAGAAGAAGAAGAAGAAGAAGAAGAAGAAGAAGAAGAAGAAATAAGACCACCCATGTTTTTAATGTTTTTATTTAAAATGTTTTGGAGTCACGTTTTCCGTTTATTCCCTCCCCAGGTAAGACTTTGTTGTAAGACACTGGGGCACATGTTTGTGTGTCTCGAAGTGAATGTATCTACATTTCACGCACATGCTCGCTGTTATTTATTAATCTGAATTTAGTATACCAGAATTATATAATTTCGCATATCTCACAGTAGATCAAACACATTACATGAAATAAACACGGCTAGAAGAGCTTGTTAATCTTCACACGGTCGTCGTGTCTTAGGCTAAAATATTAACTATATATATATATATATAATCAAGTCCACACTAAAGAATGCATTAAAGTCACTGAGATGCAAGATTTACTGGATGTAGAAAATAGCGACACCACAAAGGAGGGAGTAAAAAGATACATATACCGTAATTACCCATGAATAATACGCATTTTTTTCTAAAAAGTAACCAGCAAAATTAGGGGTGCGTATTGTGTACAGCTACAAAAAATCTTTTAAAAAATTGCCCTTTTATGGAAATATTTGAAAAAAATACGGGGTGTAGATTTATATTTTGATAGTAGCTAAAACTAACAGCAAGCTTTATGGAGATACAGATTAGGAGTAGAAACCATAGAATATATGTATGTCACTCAAGAGAGAATTACTTCGGCAACTAAATCAGGACTATAACATTTAGAGTTCAATTTGAGACTAATCAAAGTCATTTTCGGATTAAGCAAGTTCATAATGAAATAGCCAAGTTCAGAATGGGACATACCAAATTCAAAATGAAATAGTCAAGGTCAGAATGGGACGTATCAAATTCAAAATGAAATAGTCAAGGTCAAAATGGGACGTAGCAAATTCAAAATGAAATAGCCAGGGTCAGAATGGGACATACCAAATTCAAAATGAAATAGTCAAGGTCAGAATGGGACGTATCAAATTCAAAATGAAATAGTCAAGGACAAAATGGGACGTAGCAAATTCAAAATGAAATAGCCAGGGTCAGAATGGGACATACCAAATTCAAAATGAAATAGCTAAGGTCAGAATGGGACATACCAAATTCAAAATGAAATAGCCAAGGTCAGTATGGGACGTAGCAAATTCAAAATGAAATAGCAAAGTCCAGAATGGGACATACCAAATTCAAAATGAAATAGCCATGGTCAGAATGGGACGTAGTAAATTCAAAATGAAATAGCCAAGTTCAGAATGGGCATACCAAATTCAAAATGAAATAGCCAAGGTCAGAATGGGACGTAGTATATTCAAAATGAAATAGCCAAGGACAGAATGGGACTTAGCAAATTCAAAATGATATAGCCAAATTCAGAATGGGACGTAGCAAATTCAAAAAGAAATAACCAAGTTTAGAATAGGACGTAGCAAATTCAAAATGAAATAGCCAAATTCATAATGGGACATACCAAATTCAAAATGAAATAGCTAAGTTCAGAATGGGACGTAGCAAATTCAAAATGAAATAGCCAAGGTCAGAATGGGACGTAGCAAATTCAAAATGAAATAGCCAAATTCAGAATGGGACATACCAAATTCAAAATGAAATAGCCAAGGTCAGAATGGGACATACCAAATTCAAAATGAAATAGCCAAGGTTAGAATGGGACATAGCAAATTCAAAATGAAATAGTCAAATTCAACGTTGCGAAAATTTTACTATCGACGACCATCTTGTGAAAGCGGAACTGACAAAACCCGGATCGACAAGCATTTACGAAACCTGGATCAACACGCATTTTGAAAATCCATGAACGACAAGCATTTTTCTATACCTGGATCGACAAGCATATTGCGAAACCGGGATCGACAGGCATTTCGTAAAACCCAGATCGACAGTCTTCTCATGAAATCCGAATCGACAAGCATCTTGTGAAACCCGGATCAACAAGCAACTTGCTAAACCCGGATCGAGAGGCTTCTCGTGAAACCCGGATCGACAAATATCTTAGGAAGTCCCGGATCGAGAGGTATCTTGTGAAAACCGATTGACAAGCATATTTCGAAACCCGGACTAACAGGCATCTTATAAAACTCGGATCGACAAGGATCTTACTAAACCTGGATCGACAAGCACCTTGCAAATCCCTGATAGACAAGAATCTTGCAAATACCCGATCGACAAGCATCTTGCGAAACCAGGATTGAAATTTATCTAGTGAAACACGGATTGTCAAACATCTTTGAAAACCGGAATCGACAAGCATCTTGTGAAACCCGGATGGACAAGAATCTTGAAAATCTCGGATCAACAGGCATCTTTCAAAACCACGATGGGCAAGCATCTTGTGAAACCCGGATCAACTAACTTATTACGAAACCCGGTTTCACAAGCGTTGAGTTTAAGCAAGCGAATGAGCCAATTGGAGTAAAGTGCCATGCAGATTTAAATTTTTCCTACTTGTGACGAATGCATCTATAGATTTTTTTTTTTTTGCATGCTAGCATGCTAGTTAATATTCGTGTCAGTCAGCAGTTGGCTCTCACGCTGGCCAAAAGAATCTTCCTCCCTATTCGTGACAGCCAGCTATAGACTCTGGCCAGTAGAAAATGGCCGCAAACTACATGAAAACTGCCGTAGAAGGATGAAAAATCGATTATTTCCACTATCGATGGGAGTTGAGAAATGCAAAGTTCGTCTTGGCCTTCCTGCTAACTTGGTGCAAATCCGTCGAAAATTGCGGCCGTGCATTCGTTACACACACACACACACACACACACACACACACACACACACACACACACATCCTGCCTTTTATAGATAGAGATGTTTCAGAATTCATTTAATTCATTAAAATCATTTTGAACAGTTTTATTTTCATAAATTTTTTTTTATAATTCATTTATTATCATTATTTTCATAAATAATCCTATTATAATTGTGCTGACCCCGTGCTTCGTGAGCTCGCATGGCCGTTATGTCTTGACAGTACCTGATAAATAATGAACTCTTCCGTTTTGATCACGGGGAGTGAGGGGGGAAAAGACTCTCCTTGGCTTCAATGAGAAAATGAAAGGAGGAGGAGAAGCTAGAAACGTCTATCGTCAAATAGCTTCTCTGATATATCTTTTGTTTATCAAAATGAAATAGACTATTATTTATGTTCAGTAAGAAAATGATTAAAAGATAGATAGATAGATAGATAGATAGATAGATAGATAGATCTGAACAGACTGAGAGAAAAGTAACTAGACAGATAGAAAGATAGTTATGAAGAGACTGAGAGCTAGCTAGCTAGCTAGATAGATAGATATGAACAGACTGAGATAGATAGATAGATAGATAGATAGATAGATAGATAGATAGATAGATAGATAGAAAAAATGGATTAAAACGTGCAGATTGTGATAGATAGATAGATAGATAGATAGATAGATAGATAGAAGTGTTTAACGTCTGTTTCAGTGAAATTAAAAATGATGATAATTTCAAATCTTTTATTTATACCACATTACGTCTTAAAATTACAAACAGCATTCATATTTATAGGGGAATATCTATGGATATTCTATTGCCGTAGAACTCGCCATAAGCTTACCAATAATTAACTTAATTAAGAATTATGATTCATCAGAAATTTTAAAATAGGGAAAACGTAATTTTCACAGATCGTTCTCGTAATAGTAAATATTTTGCAGTTAAAATGGTAATCCGATGGCTTGGGATGTGCAAATGATTGCGTTTTCGCACAAAAGTCACGTTCTCTTGATGCCATAATTCAGTTCATACGAGAGGATTGCCAGGAAATTGACGTTGATGAAGACCTTTGTGCCAGAGTGTGCATGGTTTGGTTTGGTTTATTTTGTTTTACGGTATATCAACCTCAACGGGTTATTTAATGCTTTTTAGGATAGGTTCGTATGAATAGAATATGTATTTTTTTTTTTTTTTTTTGCAAGAATTCAGTTTGCAGATCAGGTTTCCTAGACGTATTTTTGTAAGGAGGGTTGTTGTTGAGAACCAAATATATCGCTGGTATTTTTTTTTTTTTTTTCAAAAATATATTGCTGGTATTTTTACTATAGACCTCTATTTTTACATTTTCATAGTGTTTTCCCCAGTTTAGGGGTAACTATTTGCCCATAGCTGGGACCCTAACAACTGCTACCACGCCGGAACAACAGTAATTAAGAGGTGGTTCCACGCTCCTGAAAACCTGCTGAAAAGAGGTCTTGCTACCGAATGTAGTTTATCGTCATACCCAGGACGGAGCATGTACATGAGTGTCCTGTCTCGGCTACAGAAATGTTTGAATGCCGGACGGTGAGGGGTCAACGAGTTTGAAAATTTGAATGATTGATTTCTTCATTAAATGATGTGTTATTATTAGTATCTTTGTGTAATCAATAACAATACGATTTGTGTGCACGTTTCGTTTTTCATTACAGTATACCTACTTTTGCACCCCCTATGCATAATGTATCGAAAGAAATCTTCTTACTGTATTGTTACCCATCTAAGAGACCTTGGCTTCAACTGGTTCATTAATTTCTTTTAGATATCTCGCACTATCCTTTACGTCTAAAGTCATTAGAGTTTAAGTAATGAGATATGATATCAAAAACAGCGTTAAGCCTATCACCGGATAAGCGGAAAAAATTTCGTTACTTTCCACCGCATTTAGTCATAGGAAAATCTCTGACTCATGTTAGGATATAAGATCGTTTAGTATAACGTCATTCTGTACGACTAACGACCCAGTAGGAGAAGTTATTAGTTTCGTTCTTAAATAGTTTGATATTATAACTAATAAAACACGGTTTAATAATTTTCTTTTCGTGTAAATTACCACAAGGACCTGTTGGAACTGCTTAGCAACCTTGACATATTTGGGAAGGATATTAGAATAATGAAGAACCTATACTGGCAGCAAAGGGCCTGGATGCGGACAGGAAAGTTTCGACCACGGTTGGCCTTAGTTGATGAAGGTATCTTTGACGGAATCTAAGCGCTAATTGGAAGTTGCAAGTATGGTCGGGGTAAGAGAAGATCCTAGCCAAACAGCACTAATTTCCACCAAGTCTGCAAATTGATGAGACACCTGACGTAAATATTGCTTTTTTATGTGCCGTGTCCTTTCAGGACGTAGGCGATCGTGTCTCTCCACTTCCTTCTATTTCTTGCTGCTCTCAACAAGTTTCTTTCATCTGCTGCCTCCGTCAGACCACGTTCTGCCATTTAATTGCCTAACCACCCCAGGTTTGTCATGCATTGTTTTCCCCTGTCTCTCTTTTTTTCTATTCGACCTGTGAGTATCAGATTCTCCAGACGCTCCTTTCTCATAACATGTCTCAGAAACTTCAGCTGCCTCTTCCTGATGTTAAGTATAAGCATCCTTCTTGAAAAATAAAAATGGTTGTAAGACAAGTAGATGTCTTCTCACCGGACTTATTCAATCTTTACAGAGAGGCGATTCTGGGAGAATTAGAAGTCCCACCAGGATTTATTATTAGCGGCCACAATCTTAACAACATAAGATAAGCAGATGATACAGTGTTGACAACAGACACTGAAAGTAAACTATAAAAAATTCCTACTGAATGGGTTGCACACAGGACTTCATCAACCTATGCAGTGAGACGATTCTGAGAGAATTATAAGTCCTACCAGGATTTATTATTAGCGGCCACAATCTTCACAACATTAAATATGCAAATGACACATTGCTGATAGCAGACACAGAAAGTAAACTATAAAAACTCTTACTGAATGGGTTGCGCACGGGACTTCATCAACCTATGCAGTGAGACGATTCTGAGAGAATTAGAAGTCCTACCAGGATTTATTATTAGCGGCCACAATCTTCACAACATTAAATATGCAGATGACATAGCGTTGATAGCAGAAGCGTAAAGATTACTAAAAAAAAAAAAAAACACCTACAGACGGTAGTAGAGAAAAATGAGGAGAAAGGACTAAAAATAGAATTCAAGAAGACAGAATACATGTTTGTTAGCAAAACGATGTGCCCAAAATGAAAATGAAAATTTGGAGATACCAAAAACAAAGAAGTACAAAAATTTACATATCCGGAAAGTGTTCTAGCAGAGGACGGAAAGTATGGCACCGAAATCCGAAGACGCATTCGGATAGCCAAAGATGCATTCCAAAAGCTAAGCAGAGTATAAAGAAACAGGAAATTTTTGTAAGAAACGAACAAAAGGGTACTGAGCTGTTACGCGCTACCTGTCATCCTTTACGCCAACGAACGCTAGACAATTTCTTTTGAAGAGACTTGAAGTAGTAGATATGTGGATCTACAGAAGGATGCTGAGGATTACATGAAGCGTACATTTGAGCAACTACGAAGTTTTAGGGAAAATGTAAACAAACGTTGTAATGAATATGGCGACAAAGATGAGAACAATAGTCCGAATAATGTGAATAGTGTACATAATATTAGGTTGGTGCAAAAATAATGACGTAATAATGTCGTTTTTTGACGTTAAAAAATACGTCAAAAAACGACATTATTACGTCATTATTTTTGCACCAACCTAATACCTCATCTCAGAAATATAGACAGATACTGAAGGGCCGAAACGTTGTAATAAATATGGCAACAAAGATGAGGACAATAATCCGAATAATGTAAATAGTGTACATAATACCTCATCTCAGAAATATAGATATTTAAAAACAATGAGAATAAAAATAAATAAAAGCATTTTTTTTCAGATATTTAATTTTGCCGTATAGGAGTCAACTTCAAGTCTGGCAGCAACCTGTAGTACAAGATACAGCTGTCTTTCTGGCCATTGCCGTGTTGGGTGCAAAACAAAAAAGAACGTTCGTTCGTTTTATGTGCCTTTTATAGGCCAGCATTAGTTAATTTAATTTTGACCAATGAAATCGCTTCTTATATGAATTGCGTATTACATCATCCTTTTTTTAAAATTCTTTCATCCTAAACAAAGCGATAGTGATGATTTTCTAAGCGTAACTTAGATGTGACACAATGTGAAAACATGGCGCCCCAATATGAAGTCGTACTCACTATTCGGTCGTAATGGATCTAGCGAGACAACCTTGCTAAACATTACACCACGTCGATGTGCCCTTTTCCGAAGCCTTGCTTAGATGTGGCACCATGGCGAAAGTGTGGAGCACCCAGAGAAAAGTCGAACTCACTATTTAGTCGTAATTTCTCCAGCTATGGAATCACTGGAAGAGTTTTCTCTATTATGAGATCCTTCCTAGCAGGTAGATCCCTGAAGGTAGGTTTTAACGGCCACACCTCTGACCCTCTGGCGGTCAACCCAGGCGTTCCCCAGGGGTCACGTGTTAGAATTTTGGGTTACGTTAGTACTAGTGAGCTAGCCAAAATGAGCTGACTCATTTTATAGTGCACCAATACAAGGGTTAACCAATCAGAAGGCTCAAAATATTCAATGCGACGTGTATAAAGGCGGCCATGTTTCTTTTTCCGGACATTCACTGACAGCATTTGATATCGAAGACTGAAGAATTACAGAACAGCTGCTGGTGGTATTGGCGATATAGGCGGATTCAGTAGAGTATTAATCTTTAACGTTGTTTTATTGAACAAATTGCGTACTGCGCTGTATTCTATATTCATAGACTAGGGTGAAAATGGTTAACAAAGGTTATGAGCCCAGATTACGACTCAGACCAACCGTCTTTCTGATTGATATAAATGATCTACATAAGAATATACCCCGATCTTTTGTAAATGTCTATGCCGATGATACGACGATATACCGGCTCACCTCTAAAAGCCTTGACGATCAGAGATCGGCAGCTGACCTCTCTCCCGATCTAACACTAACTTACCAGTGAAGAAAAACTAGCTAAAAGCAAACTGGCTACATTCCATCACCGCCAATCAGACCCCGAACTACCGCCAATCAAGATGAACGGATGTCACTTCGAGGATGCCCCGTGCCTTGAAAGGATATTCGGCCTCAAACCCACATACGACCTCAAGTGGAATCCCTATATACGATCCATCGCTAAAGACGCGGGTAAAATGAACCGCCCCCTGTATCGCTGCATTAAGTACTTGAGTCCTACCTTGCTATTCTCTACCTTTATAAGAGCCAGATCGAGCCGAAAATGAAATACTGTTGCTCTATTTGGGCAGGAACTGCCCAGACCTCACTTTCCTAGTCTCAAAAGAGTTCAAAAGATTAGTGGAGTCTTTGTTGGTGACGAATTATTTTCCATCGTCCAACCTCTCTATCACATGCGGGATATGGCGAGTCTCTCACTGCTCTGTCGCTACTACCAAGGAAAGTGCTCAGACGAACAACGTCTCCTGGTTCCACCAGGCCTAACCTTCACGGCTAGGACCCACCATGCCACTTACAAAGTATCAAACCACCCACATTTCCTCCGTATTCCATCAGCGATAAGTTCCACTCAAACAGCTTCTTCCTGCAAACCGTATGGAACAGACTTTGCATATAATGATACATCCCACAAACACGCACACACAAACACACATATATGCAAATACACTTGGAAAAGATATGAATCTACGTGTTCCCCCAGCTATGGGTTAACTAGTAAGACTTGTACACTAAATCATTACTATCTCAAAACAAAAAAATCTTGCAATATAAAAATATTTTCTGGCTTTAAATAACCTGCAAAGCGTTGATTAGCCGTAAATTAACGAATAAACCAATCAATATAACGTAGTTATTAATTTTCTTGATCTATATTTTCTATTTTGCATTTTTATCATTTCTCCATTTAGCTCCCTTACATTGTGGACGCTTGTTTACAAATTTATCTCAATTAAATGGCCCAGTGGATGAAAACGCTGCTTGAAGTAATCCAAAAGTGACTTGACCCAAATAGATGCGAGTTCAATAGATGCCTACGTGAAGAGTTAAGTTACTAAAGGTAATTAACTGAAAACTGAGATATCCAGAAAGGGCATGGCACGTGGAACTAGAACAATATCACACAGTGGACAAAATAGAAGGGATTCGGTTCAAAATTCCAACGTAGATCACTTGAAGAAGGCCGGGGTGTACAACGGCCGAAACCTAGCGAATACAACAATAGAGATGAAGACAAAAGCCGAAACAGTGTAAAAACTGATTTTTTTAACTCGTATATATATGGATTCGACTGGAATTCGAACTCGGCTCTCCGATTACTTAATGGATAGCGGCTAGGATTGAGGAATCGGAGAGACGAGTTCGAATTCCAGTCGAATCCATTACATTCACTTACGTGCTAATACCCTTGGGAAAGGTATAAATCGTCTTCTTCTCCCTCCAGCTATGGGTAACTAGCAGGACAAAGCAGGTTCTATAGTCTTGGATGACAACTGGTCTACCTCAGAAAGAAATGGCAACCTACTGCGGGAAAAAGAATCTGCCTCGTCAGTCATGTATCGAAAGATACGTGATCGCCTAAGCGTGTATCACGCATGGCACATAACTGACTGACTACCTTTTCAGTCAAATCCATTATATTCACTTACGTGCTAATAATACCCTTGGGAAGGTTATGAATCCTCTTCTTCCCCCAGCTATGGGTAAATAGCAGGACAGGTCGGGTTCTGTAGCCTTGGATGGCAATTGGTCCACTGCAGAGAGAAATGGCAACCTACTGCGGGAAAATAATCTGTCTCGTCAGTGATATATCGAACGATACATGATCGCCTAAGCGTGTATCACGCATGGCACATCACTGACTTTAAGTAGATTATTTTAGCGATCTATTGTAAAATGGCCCAAAATTTACCTTGCCCTCATTTTGCAACGGATGAAGACCATTCTTATCTTTGAAATTCTATCTGCCTAGTCTGGAAAAGATGAAATCTACACGTGGCCAGAGACACGTGCTAGGCCTGGTGTTAATGAAGTATTAAGTTGTGTAGCTCATTATATCAACACGTTTCACTTAAGAAAACGCAACAACAAAAAAAGAAACACTTTGTTTTCACAGATGGTTGTAGGTATGAAAAGAAAAATCATTAATGACGAAATCTTACCAGTCATTACCGCATCAACCCTCGTTCGATCAGGTGGTTCGCAGGCTCCCAGTGACGAGGCCCTACTGTCTGGTCAGTGTTGCAATGCGGTCTGTCCGTAAGGCATACCAAAAACAGATCGAAGTTTATAGCACCACGTATTCTTTCTTTCTGGACGTAGGCGACCATGGCTCTCAACAACACTCTAACCCTAATTATCTGAGTCCTGAATATCCGAGAAATTTTCATAGAAAATATTCGTCCTCCGACAGGAATCGAACCTGTATCTTATACGGAACCATCTTATAGCATCAATTATTTTTATTTGTTTATATTTGGATACACATCGAATATTTTCGCTCATACGAATATATGAGATAAAATCAGAGAATTGTAGTTTAAAAACAGTAAAAACGACATTGCTAACCGAAACGCTCCTCTGTGGCCAAATCGGTAAAAGCATGTCAGGCTATATGACGGTTCTGTATAGGATACAGGTTCGATTCCTGTCGAAGGACGAATATTTTCTATAAAAATTTCTCTGACATTCAGTCCGGTAAATGTTGTTAATACTGTTTATTATAAAACAGAGCATTTACTTAAATATTTGTATCTATATAAAGAATGTATAAACATTCAAAAAATGTCTTAAAATAATTGTCGGACTTTTGTCCATTTCATAATGTGTGACGTCATTTGTTTACATTTGGATACGCCATGAGCAGATATGAATGTACGTGAGAGAATCATGGAAGATTGTAGTTTAAAGACAGTAAGATTGACCTTGCTAACCGAACAATCCTTTGTGGCGCAATTGGTTAAGGCACATCAGGCTATATGACGGTTCTGTATAGGATACAGGTTCAATTCTATGAAAATTTCTCGGACATTCAGGCCGGTGAATGTTGTTTAATACTGTTTATTATAAACAAAGCATTTACTTAAATATTTGTATCTATAAAAAGAATGTATAAACATAAAAAAAATGTCTTAAAATAATTGTCTGACTTTGTCCATTTCATAATGTGTGACGTCATTTGTTTATATTTGGATACGAACAGATATGAAAGTATGAAAGAAAATCATGGAGAATTGTAGTTTAAAAACAGTGAAATCGACCTTGTTAACCTAAGCGCTCCTCTGAGGCTCATTCGGTAAAAGGACGTCAGGCGATATGACGGTTTCTGTATAGGATACAGGTTCGATTCCTGTCGGAGGACGCATATTTTCTATGAAAATTTCTCGGATATTCAGGCCGTTAAATTTTGTTAATACTGTTTATTATAAAACAGAGCATTTACTTAAATATTTGTATACATAAAAAGAACGTATAAAAATAAATAATGTTTTAAAATAATTGTCGGACTTTGTCCATTTCATAATATATTGATTAGTTTGTTTTAATATTCATTTTTTAAAAAGTTTTTTTTCATTTTTGAATTTAACTTTTTAAAATTTTCATTCATTCGAATAAATGAAGAGTAACGTTATTTTTCCTTAATTATATTCAACATTCTTCGTTTAATTTAATATGTATGGTTTCATAAAATTTAAATTTATAATCTTTAAAAACTTTGATACCTGTGCCGTGATGGGTTTACTTGATCCTAGGTGAGCTGCTGATTAAAAAAGTTTGAGAAACGCTGAGAAAATTAGAAATCCTGAAATTTATTATTAGTGGACACAATCTTAACAACATAATATATGCAGACAATACAGTGTTGATAAGAGGCACAGAAAAGAAAATATCAAGAAGGTAGATAAGGAAAGCAAGAAGAAGGGACTAATCATCAATAACAAGAGAACGAAATGCATTGTTGTTTGCAAAAGGAACAGACCAAATGGCAAATTACCCAATTTGGAGGCAACAAAATCAAAGAAGTAAAAAAATATCTGGGAAGTGAATTAACACAGGACGGAAACTGAAATAAGAAGGTACAGTGGAATAACAAAAGATGCCTTCGAAAAGCTAAGCAGAGTATTAAGAAACAGAAAAAATTCGTTAGAAACAAAGGAAAAGAGTACTGAACTATTATGTAATACCCTATATGGCAGTGAATGCCGGACATTCTCATCACAGATGAAGAAGATACATGAAGCAACAGCAACAAAGAAAAGACAACTGAACTGTTACATATCAGTCCTCCTATATTGCAGTGAATGCTGGACAATCTCCTCACAGATGAAGAAGAGACTTGAAGCAACAGAAACAAAGAAAAGAGAGCTGAACTGTTACGTAATATCAGTCCTACTATATTGCAGTGAATGCTGGACAATCTCCTCACAGATGAAGAAGAGACTTGAAGCAAGAGAAACAAAGAAAAGAGTACTGAACTGTTACGCAATATCAGTCCTCCTATATGGCAGGGAATGCTGGACAATCTCCTCACAGATGAAGAAGAGACTTGAAGCAAGAGAAACAAAGAAAAGAGTACTGAACTGTTACGTAATATCAGTCCTCCTATATGGCAATGAATGCTGGACAATATCCTTACAGATGAAGAAGAGACTTGAAGCAAGAGAAACAAAGAAAAGAGTACTGAACTGTTAAGTAATATCAGTCCTCTTATATGGCAGTGAATGCTGGACAATATCCTTACAGATGAAGAAGAGACTTGAAGCAAGAGAAACAAAGAAAAGAGTACTGAACTCTTACATAATATCAGTCCTCCTATATTGGCAGTGAATACTGGACAATGTCCTCACAGGTGAAGAAGTTACTTGAAGTAAGAGAAATATACTTCTATAGAAGGATGTTGAGAATTCCATGAACCGTACAATGTTTTAGGGAAAATGTAAACAAAAGCCACATTTTTACTTAACATTAGAAAGAGATTGCTGAAAATCCTAGGGTACACAATGAGGAAAGAGCCCTTGGAAATTTTGATACTCACAGGACAGATTGATTGCAATAGGGACGGAGGAAATTAATGTATAACCTACGTAGGGAGCTTCAGTAAATGGCTGACGGATTAATGTTTAGAAGAGATTACAAAAAGACAAAAATTATTAATAGCCACGAAGGACAATAAACACTGGAGAATCATGATCGCCTATGTTCTAAAATTACACGGTACATAGAAGATTGATTATTGGTATCTCATTTAGCTTTCCCGGGCGCGTATTTTGCTCCACATTGTTGTAAACAATCTATTGTTCATCGCCTTAAATCGCCCTTTAAAAAAATGCGTCGTTCTTGCTGTGTTTGATCAGAGACTCATAAATGGAAATGCGGTTGTTTTTTTTTTCTGTTAAATCGTGAGCCACCCAAACATCTAGGATGGGAGTTGCGGTGTAATAGATAACGACTCGGTGTGAACGGAGTTCTAATTCCAGTCGGGTTCGTTACGCGCAAATACTCTTAGGAAAGGTATAAATCAAAATACGCAATTAATAAAATACCCTTGGGAAAGGTTTGAATCAATCTCTTCTCTTCCCAGCTATGTATTGAATAACAGGACAGACTGGATCTTATAACCCTGATTGGCAACCACAACCACATAAAGAAACGGCAACCTACTGCGAGAACAACTACCTTCAGTCATGAATCGAAAGAACCATAATAGTGGGAGGATTTATTTGAAAAAGAAATTTCAACTCATGATTAAAACACGAGGATAAAATGATCTATTTCCGAGAAAATTATGATGCACTGATTAAATCTCTATCACTCTCTCTCTGTGACTCTCTCCCTATCTCTCTCTCACTCTCTCTATCACTCTCTCTCTATCTCTTCCTCTCTATCACTCTCTCTCTATCACTCTTTCTATCGCTCTCTCTCTCTCACTCGCTCTCTCTCTATCACTCTCTCCCTCTCTATCACTCTCTCTATCACTCTCGCCCTCTCTATCACTCTGTATCACTCTCGCCCTCTCTATCACTCTCTCCCTCTCTATCACTCTCTCCATCTTTATCACTCTCTCCCTCTCTATCACACTCTCTCACTCTCTCTATCACTCTCTCTCACTCTTTATCTATCTCTCTATCACTCTCGCCCTCTCTATCACTCTCTCCCTCTCTCTCTATCACTCTATCACTCTCACTATATCTCTCTCTATCACTCTCTCCCTCTCTATCACTCTCTCTATCACTCTCACCCTCTCTATCACTCTCTATCACTCTCTCTATCACACTCTCCCTCTATATCACTCTCTCCCTCTCTCTCTATCACTCTATCACTCTCACTATATCTCTCTCTATCACTCTCTCCATCTTTATCACTCTCTCCCTCTCTATCACACTCTCTCTCTCTAACTATCACTCTCTCTATCACTATCTCTCTCTCTATCACTCTCTCTATCACTCTCGCCCTCTCTATCCCTCTCTCCCTCTCTCTCTATCACTGTATCACTCTCAATTATATCTCTCTCTATCACTCTCTCCATCTTTATCACTCTATCCCTATCTATCACACTCTCTCTCTGTCACTCTCTCCATCTCTATCACTCTCTCTATCACTATCTCTCTCCCTCTCACTCTAATTCACACACACATAGAAACTTTAATATTAAGATCTGTTAAGCATAGCGGCTGTGTAAAGCAGAGTTTGGCTTTGTGATTGTTGAAATAATGCAAATATTGCTTCAGCAAGTGTCTGTATCAGTGTTCAATTCACCATCTTAACAGAGGAGCATACTCGAAAAGCGGCCAACCAGTCATTAATATATTCGAGGTGTGTTTTCCAACGTTTGGGCCTAATATTCTTCATAATAGACACCAAGTGACTTACCGGAGGGGTTTGTGCAAATGGATGGCAGAACAGGGACCCTGTATTGCTGTCACATATAGTCTGGGGCTCCCGCGGTACGTCTCGAGGTCCTCGACAAAATCCAGAGACGAATATGCAAAATGATAGGTCCTGATCTAGCACCTAGTCTACAATCGCTATCCCACAGACTTGCCGTGCCCTCTCTTCTTCTCTTCTACAAATATGTTCGCGGGAACTGTTCCGACGAGCTACTTTCGCTGGTTCCCAGGCTGCATGAATTTAAGCGAGCTACCAGGCTGGCATCTCGGTCCCATCCTTTCACTGTCAAAACGGTTAAATGTAACCGTTTCTTCTACTCAAACAGCCTCTTCTCTCGCACTTCCCGTCCGTGGAACTCCCTTCCCCTTACTTGCTTCCGCGATGACTATAATCTTCAAATATTCAAATGTAATGTCAATCGACATGTGACACCCTGAGTTTGTTCCCGTCTTTCTGTGTATCTTGTCCACAGACACACCTCTTTATTCTTGTTCTTCATCAGCTGTAACCCTGTGCGTGATAGTGGCACTCCCGCCTTTATTGGGGTGAACTGCCTTAAAAATGTTCACAACATAATAATCAAATTATTTATTATTGTAATACTAAATAAAATTGCTAAAATTATTTATTTGGAGAAATTCTCACGCAAAGATTAAAATATAATACTTAAAGAATTTATTTGAAGATATTCTAACGCCATGCATAAAACGTAAAACCGGAAGTAATTATTTAGAGAAATTCTCAAGCAAAGATTAAAATATGTCATGTCATCCCATAAGTTCGGTCCGAATTTTAACTTTTTGTTAAAATGAACGAAATTTAAAGAGTATTTTATAATGTCTAATGGAACTGAACATTATTTTTATGTTTAGATGCATTTAAACTGATCAAATTTTATTTCAGAGAACAATAAAATAAAATTTAGTTTGATTAAAACCCTGCTAACATGGAAGTACCCAAGAATCATTTGAGGCACATAATGCTTTATGAGTTCAAGAAAGGAAACTCAGCAGCCGAAGCGGCTAGAAACATTCACTCAGTTTATGGAGAGGAATGTGTGAATGAAAGAACTTGCAGAAGATGGTTTGCAAAATTCAGGGGTGGAGATTTCACCCTTGAGGATGAAGATCGAACCGGACGTCCAGTTGAGTTTGATGAAAAGCTTCTTGAAGCAGCCCTTGAAGAAAATCCTGCTTTATCAGTTGAGGAATTGGCAGTGGTTCTCAGTTCAAGCCATACAACTGTTCATCGCCATCTTCAACAACTTGGAAAAATTCCTAAACTTGGAAAATGGGCGCCTCATGAATTGTCTGAAAACAATCTCAAATCCCGAGTTGACATCTGCTCTTCTCTCCATTCTCGCCAACTTGTTTCACTTTTTTAGAATAGACTTGTGACTGGCGACAAAAATGGGTCTTTTATCGAAATGTTAAACGTCGTAGACAGTGGCTTAGTAAAGGGGAAAGACCCCAGCCACAGCCGAGAAGGGAACTTCATGGGCAAATATGTTCTTCTTTCAATCTTGTGGGATTGCCAAGGAATAATCCACTTTGAATTCTTACCATCTAATGCAACAATTAATGCTCAAATATACTGTTAGCAATTAGAGCGTTTGAACCAAGTTTTGAGGAAAAAAAGACCTGCTCTAGTGAATCGAAAAGAGGTGATGTTTCATCAGGACAATGGGCGACCCCACACAGCAAAAATCACGTCACACAAGATCGAAGAACTTAGTTGGGAGAAAATTCCTCATCCACCTTATTCTCCCGATCTTGCTCCTTCAGACTACCATTTGTTTCGTAGCTTACAGTATCATTTGGAAGAAACAGCTTTTGTAACACAGGAAGAGGTTAAAACTGATATTTGTGAGTTCTTCGAATCAAGCCAAAAGTATTTTACAG
>OZ010589.1:17162851-17182851 GCA_963932145.1 Acanthosepion lycidas
TATATATATATATATACTATCAACAGCTTGTGGGCACATAGCCGAGTGATTAGAAAGTTTGGAAAGCGCCCGAAAAACATAACACAGGTTGACCGAAGCCTTGTGAGTGAAATTGGGTAGACGGAACACTTGGGCGCCGTCGATAGCTGTGCTAGCTCAAAGTTATAAGTCATCGTGGTCGAGGGTTGAGTGTGCTGGCCTTGTTCAAATTGTTGATGCACGCTAGATAACACACTCTTTCCCAGAAACTGTAACTAAGGTCTGCTCAGCATAGTTGCAGTACAAACAACAGGTGGGCTCTGTTGGTGTTGAATAAATACAAATGCGCCCGAGCAAGCGTCTGCAATCGGGATCGGCTAGCCGCCCTAGTAGACGGGCATTCTCAAATACGAGTGTCCACCTATACAATCCACACCGTTTGCACGAGTCAGAGTTTCATGACAAACGCACTCTTTACCTACCGAGTGTGTATCGACCGTTACTTATATATAATTTGATAATATATCAGTTTACTGTAAAGCTAGGATACATAACCACGATCTATATTGGGATTTTTTTTTTTTTTTTTTTTTTGCAAAGGCTTTTTTTTTAATTTAATTATAATTCTCGCGACATTAAATCTAGCAAATAAAATAACAGGTGTTACCGTATGAACATAAAAGATATGTGTTTCTTATGAAATTATTAATTTTATTTTATCTAATTTTAGAACGTTGGATTTATCAAATATTATTAATTATATATATAATGGAATGAAGATAATTTAATCTAAATTAAAATAAATTTAATAACATTGCTAAAGAAAAATACAATAATAAATAAATATAAATAAAACCTTATAGAAAGTTTTAAAACCGATAAAAAAAATATTATTTATAGTATTGTTGTGGCCTGTTTAGGGGCCAGAAAGAAAGACACGGAAGACGAAGGTTGAAAAAGCATATTGAAGATATATACAAAACAATAGTGTTAGTAATAAGTAGATTAGCACTGCGTTTACTACTCCACTTCACTTGACACTCTGCGCTCCCGTCCGACTCTCGCAGTTTGTATTTATGAGAGAAGGAAGAGTTCATTATACTGTAAGAGGGTTTGCCACAACAATTATGAAATATTTACCGACCTGAATGTCCGAGAGGAGCGTTCGACCTTGCTAACCGAACACTCCTCTGTGGACCAATCGGTTAAAAGCACGTCAGGCTAATGACGGTTCCGAATAGGATACAGGTTTGATTCCTGTCGGAGGACGAATATTTTCTATGAAAATTTCTCGGACATTCAGGCCGGTAAATGTTGTTTGATACTGTTTATCGTAAACAGAACATTTACTTAAATATTTGTATCTATAAAAAAGAATGTATAAACATAAAAATGTATTAATATATATATATATATATATATATATATATATATATATATAGAGAGAGAGAGAGAGAGAGAGAGAGAGAGAGAAATAAAATAAAAAATCTTTATTAAAAAACAAATTATATGTCTCTAAATTCAATCAAAGACCGAACCACTAACTTTGAATTAAGGTATTTTTATCAGGTCCCACCCTCACGTATATGAATTTAAACAATTTTAGCACCTGTATGTCATATTTTTTGTTTTAATTAATATTATAGAATCATCTTTTGTACGAGGGCGAGATAAAAAAAAACTAATGAATTTTGTTTTATTATATAAGAAATATAAGACAATCAAACATACAACTTACTCTACTTCAACACAACCATAATGTACAGTTGTGAAACTGTGATGTATAGCTATTTCTCACATAGTGAGATAGCTATACATCACAGTTTCACATACGTACATCGCAACATGGCCGCCATTTCTTTCAATGGCGGTGTTTCACCTACGAATGAAGGCATGTATACCAGTTTCGTAAAACTGCGCGTAGTCAATTCCTGACGGTAGTTTTAACTTTTTAAACACCACCATCATGTTTTCCCCTTCAGTATCTCTTTCATTAAATCATGGAGATGGAATCTAAGGCGACTAAGTCATGATAAAGAAGTAAAAACTACTGTAAGGAAATAACGACATCAGTAGCCAACTTAGTTTTACGAAGCTTAGATACATGCCTTCATTCGTAGGAAGAGCACTGCCATTGGAAGAGGTAGAGACAATGGTGAAAAATAGGCAAGTGAACCTATGATGTATAGCTGTATCTTGATGCGTGATATGTTTGATTGTGTGGTCTCTTATATAACAAAACAAATCGCATTAATTTTTGACTCACATTCTTATTTTCCATTTGATATCTTGCAAAACGTTAATAGAAATCAGTTTTCTTTACATCTTTTTAACATAATTAAAATCCCAATTTTTATTATTTTTTCCTTAGCAGTCTGTTTAATAATGTACCAAATTTTAGATCTGATAGAATAAGTTCGGTTAAAATTCTCATAGTTTTTAAATTGGATTTATTTCCAATATACGAACTATGAGAATTTTAACCGAACTTATTTTATTAGATCTCAAATTTGGGACATTAGTAAATAGACTGCTATTTTTCCAAAAGTAATAATTTCCAAAAGTTTTTTTATTGATGAGGATATTTTATATTATTATTAAACATGTACAAGGCTCAAGAGCCACTCGTGTTAGAAGGTTACAGCGAGAGATTGTTATAAGTGCCCAAAGAGAGAAAATAAGAACCACTCATGATAATATTTAGTATAGGTAACCGTTGACTGTAGACTTGAGAACCGTAGTAATCAGAGAAGCATTCTCTAGTTAGTCTGTTCCACGGTGGAAGAATTCTGAGGAAGATATCTTGGTGGAAGTTCCTTATTTCCATTAAAATACAACAAAGATGAGGACAATAGTCCGAATAATGTAAATAATGTACATAATACCTCATCTCAGAAATATAGACAGATACTGAAGGGACGAAACGTTGTAATAAATATGGCGACAAAGATGAGAACAATAGTCTGAATAATGTAAATGGTGTACATAATACCTCATCTCAGAAATATAGACAGATACTGAAAGGCCCAAACGTTGTAATAAATATGGCGACAAAGAAGAAGACAATAGTCCGAATGATGTAAATAGTGTACATAATACCTCATCTCAGAAATATAGACAGATACTGAAGGGCCGAAAAGTTGTAATAAATATGGCGACAAAGAAGAAGACAAATAGTCCGAATGATGTAAATAGTGTACATAATACCTCATCTCAGAAATATAGACAGATACTGAAGGGCCGAAAAGTTGTAATAAATATGGCGACAAAGAAGAAGACAATAGTCCGAATGATGTAAATAGTGTACATAATACCTCATCTCAGAAATATAGACAGATACTGAAAGGCCCAAACGTTGTAATAAATATGGCGACAAAGGTGAAGACAATAGTCCGAATGATGTAAATAGTGTACATAATACCTCATCTCAGAAATATAGACAGATACTGAAAGGCCGAAACGTTGTAATAAATATGGCGACAAAGATGAGGACAATAGTCTGAATGATGTAAATAGTGTACATAATACCTCATCTCAGAAATATAGACAGATACTGAAGGGCCGAAAAGTTGTAATAAATATGGCGACAAAGAAGAAGACAATAGTCCGAATGATGTAAATAGTGTACATAATACCTCATCTCAGAAATATAGACAGATACTGAAGGGCTGAAAAGTTGTAATAAATATGGCGACAAAGAAGAAGACAATAGTCCGAATGATGTAAATAGTGTACATAATACCTCATCTCAGAAATATAGACAGATACTGAAGGGCTGAAAAGTTGTAATAAATATGGCGACAAAGAAGAGAACAATAGTCCGAATGATGTAAATAGTGTACATAATACCTCATCTCAGAAATATAGACAGATACTGAAGGGCTGAAAAATTGTAATAAATATGGCGACAAAGAAGAAGACAATAGTCCGAATGATGTAAATAGTGTACATAATACCTCATCTCAGAAATATAGACAGATACTGAAGGGCTGAAAAGTTGTAATAAATATGGCGACAAAGAAGAAGACAATAGTCCGAATGATGTAAATAGTGTACATAATACCTCATCTCAGAAATATAGACAGATACTGAAGGGCTGAAAAGTTGTAATAAATATGGCGACAAAGAAGAGAACAATAGTCCGAATGATGTAAATAGTGTACATAATACCTCATCTCAGAAATATAGACAGATACTGAAGGGCTGAAAAATTGTAATAAATATGGCGACAAAGAAGAAGACAATAGTCCGAATGATGTAAATAGTGTACATAATACCTCATCTCAGAAATATAGACAGATACTGAAGGGCTGAAAAGTTGTAATAAATATGGCGACAAAGAAGAAGACAATAGTCCGAATGATGTAAATAGTGTACATAATACCTCATCTCAGAAATATAGACAGTCATTGTAAGTAATACAACTCATTGGGACAGAAAGCTTATCAATTTAAAGTCTAGGCAAAAAAATGGAAATAACCTTTGTCCGTTTTTGGTTTTATACCTTGAGTAGTCCTGGGAGAACGTATAGTTGCTTTCTCGGTAGCTAAATTTAAGCCATATGGTGGCTCAACATTTTGTAGTAAGCCTCAACACCCACATTATCTCAGAGATTGTAAGAGAATTGAGACATCTTTTGTTTGTTCGGGTTTTTTTTCCTCGCTGCCCACAACACCTAAAACTGAGCTGGATTTTTACGCCTGAAGGAGTCCGTAACTACTGACTCTGTGATATACCATGTCAGAGAAACATAATTCTTAAAGTACTTGTTCATTTTCTTAGTTTCATGGTTTTGTTCAGTTTGACATCCTGATGTATGATTTAAGGCCGATATCGTCATTGACTTTGTTCTGATGATACATTTTTATTGTTGTTCGCCCAATACAAGACCCAAGAGACATTCAAGGTAGAGTTGTTGAAAGTAGCTAACGGTTGACTCTAAATTTGAACAGGTTTATGCAATCGTATTGACAGAAGAGTCATCCTCTCAGGAAACTGCTCCACAAAGAATCGATTCAAATTAGTTCTTACCAATGAAATACAAACGATAGTGTCGACCCATATATGTGGCAAATCGGGTCCTAACTTTAAAAGTTTGAACTAATGGAACTAAGAAAAGTATTTATATTATTCGAACTGTTGTCCTCATTTTTATTGTCATGTTCACGGCGTTTCGGCCGCTGTACGCTCCGGCTTTCTTGAGGTGATGCGAATTTTGAACTGAACCCTTTATCTCGTCCACCGGGGTAGATTGTTCTAGTTCCACGTGTCATGCCTCTTCCGGGTGTATCAGTTATTTCGCTTTAATTCTTCAAGTTTTGGTTTACCACTGCCTCGGCCTGGTACTGAACTATCAACTCTCTTCAGTCTAATAACCGTCTTTATCCACTGTGTCCTTGAGGACATCTGTGTATGAATA
This sequence comes from Acanthosepion lycidas, assembly GCA_963932145.1. Taxonomy (NCBI): domain Eukaryota; kingdom Metazoa; phylum Mollusca; class Cephalopoda; order Sepiida; family Sepiidae; genus Acanthosepion; species Acanthosepion lycidas. The sequence goes on from OZ010589.1 coordinate 17,168,250, forward strand.
TTTGGGACTTATGAATCTAATCTCTCATGACTATTTTTACCATTGCTCATATTGCAATTTTTTCTGTTATTATTATTGCATATTTTACTAGACCTTATATTGCAATTTTTGTTGTTATTCATTGCTTTTTTTTTTAGATAATAATTGCTTAGTGATACAAATCTTACTAATTGGTGATACAAACCTCATTCATTAACCCATAGCTAGAGGTGACAAAGAGGGTTCATATATTTCTCAAGGGTATTGATTCGTTTTTTGCGGCTTATCAACCATTTAAAGGTTATTTAAAGCCAGAAAGTGAATATGACAATGAAGATGAGGATTATATAAATAATGCAAGTAATAATTTCTTCACTGTCTAATGGATGTCAGTTATCAGTTATCTCCTGTTAATTCCCCTCTCCAAATTCTTCACTGCCTTAACCAGGTATTGAACTCACACTCTTTGGGTCCTGTCACTGGATCTAACTAACGCCTTTATCCACTGCGCCATGTGTCCTTGAGGGCATGTCACAGTGGATGAAATTCTACATGGCACGTGGAACTAGAACAGTCTACCCCAGCGAGCGAAATAAAGGGTTCAGTTCGACATTCCAACCACCTGAAGAAGGCCGGAGCGTACAACGGCCGAAACGTTGTGATAAATATGGCAACAAATGGGGATGATAGTCTGAACAATGTAAATAGTCTATATAATCCTCATCTCATAAATATACACAGATACTAATATTTTCTGGGTTTAAATTACCTGCAAAGGGTTGATAGACCGTAGAAAACAAATTTAAAAATCAATATTTTTCGTCTAGGGTAAAGACGTTGTAAAATGATAAATAATTCATCACCCACAAGGCCATGTAAACAATTTCGAGATCTGTCAGTGCTGGGAAGTGAGGATTAATTAGCTCCATCCTAGAATCTCCAGGCCTTGAGCTCCTGTTTTGTCTCAGCAGTTATCTTTCTAATTAGTGCTTTGGGGTTTGTTTGTTATTTTTTTTTTTTTTTTTTTTGAAATGGTGGTCTTTTAAACCACTGATCCTAATACGTTTTCTTGATGACCTCTCTTCTGTCCGCATTCTTATGGACTCTGTTCCTTATGACTGTGGTTTTCGTGACATTATAGACATCGCGCAGAGAACTGTGTTAGGGATGCTCTTGGGGTTAGTGTGTGCGCGAAGCTAGTCTGACAGTCTTTAACATCTGTTTTTCTCGGAGGCCATTTTCACAGATATTCTTAAAAAATAGGTGTGTATTAATAGCTGACATTCGCCTCTTTGTTCTGTGTTTGCTTTCTCATCGTTTGGTGAAGTGGTTGGTGGGAAGTTTTAGCTTAAAATTTACTGCACGTTTCCCGTTATCTCCCATATATATATATATATATATATATATATATATATATATATATATATATATATATGCGTGCATATATATATATATATATATATATATATATATATATATATATATATGCGTGCGTCCGTGCGTGTGTGTTTGAAATTGTAAATTTATATTTGGGGGGACTGGCTTTGTATCTCTGTGTGTATGTATCAGCTTATTTTGTCATTATATATATGTAATAAATAATCATTTTCTCTCTCATTGTATTACTTTGTCTTTCTCTCTGCCTCCCTCTTATTCCAACTCACACTCTTTTCTTCTCCCGCTATTTCTCACTTCAACCTCTCGATCTTTCTCTTCCTTCCTCTTTCTTACCTGTTTCTCTTCCATGCTCTCTTTCTCTCACTCTTTCTCTTTCATTTAACTTCCCATTCTCTCTCTTTTTCTTTTTCTTTATATCCTATACCATTCGTTATCTTTCATTGTATCCCTTTGTCTTCTCTCTCTTGCTCTCTATCTTTCTCTCTCTCTCACTATCACTTTCTCCTATGCCAACTCATACTCTTTCTTTCTCCCACCATTTCTCACTTCATCCTCTCACTCTTTCTTTCCCTTCCTCTCACAGTTCCTTACTTCCATGTTTCTCTTTCATACTCTCTTTTTCTCTTAATCATTCCCTCATTCTTTTTCTCTCATTTGACTTCTCTCCTTTTCACTTTCTTTCTCTTTTTCTTTCTTTCTCTATCTAAATACCATGCTTTCTTTCTTTCTTTCTTTCTTTCTTTCTTTCTTTCTTGCTTGCTTGCTTGCTTTCGTTCTTTATTTCTTTCCCATTGTATCGTCCGTCTTATTTCTCTTTTTCTTTCATTCTGTGTTTCTTTCTTTCTTTCCCATTGTATCGTTTGTCTTATTTGTCTTTTTCTTTCTTTCTTTCGTTCGTTCGTTCTTTCTTTCTTTCTTTCTTCCTTTCTTTCTTTCGTTCGTTCGTTCTTTCTCATTGTATCGTTTGTCTTATTTCTCTTTTTCTTTCTGTCTGTCTGTCTTTCTTTCTTTCCCATTGTATCGTTTGTTTTCTTTCTCTTTTTCTTTCTTTCTTTCTTTCTTTCTTTCTTTCCCATTGTATCGTTTGTTTTCTTTCTCTTTTTCTTTCTTTCTTTCTTTCTTTCTTTCTTTCCAATTGTATCGTTTGTCTTATTTCTCTTTTTCTTTCTTTCTTTCTTTCTTTCTTTCCAATTGTATCGTTTGTCTTATTTCTCTTTTTCTTTCTTTCTTTCTTTCTTTCTTTCTTTCCCATTGTATCGTTTGTTTTCTTTCTCTTTTTCTTTCTTTCTTTCTTTCTTTCTTTCTTTCTTTCCAATTGTATCGTTTGTCTTATTTCTCTTTTTCTTTCTTTCTTTCTTTCTTTCTTTCTTTCTTTCCAATTGTATCGTTTGTCTTATTTCTCTTTTTCTTTCTTTCTTTCTTTCTTTCTTTCTTTCCAATTGTATCGTTTGTCTTATTTCTCTTTTTCTTTCTTTCTTTCTTTCTTTCTTTCTTTCTTTCCAATTGTATCGTTTGTCTTATTTCTCTTTTTCTTTCTTTCTTTCTTTCTTTCTTTCTTTCCCATTGTATCGTTTGTTTTCTTTCTCTTTTTCTTTCTTTCTTTCTTTCTTTCTTTCCAATTGTATCGTTTGTCTTATTTCTCTTTTTCTTTCTTTCTTTCTTTCTTTCTTTCCAATTGTATCGTTTGTCTTATTTCTCTCTTTCTTTCTTTCTTTCTTTCTTTCTTTCTTTCCAATTGTATCGTTTGTCTTATTTCTCTTTTTCTTTCTTTCTTTCTTTCTTTCTTTCTTTCTTTCTTATTCAAAATCATACTCTGTCTTTCTCCTGCCATTTCTCACTTCAACCCCTCTCTCTTTCTCTCCCTACCTTTCTCACTTTCTTACTCTTCGTTCTCATTTGCCTTCTCTCTCTCTCTCTCTCTCACTTATTCTCTTTCTCTTTTCTCTTTTTTCTCTTTGTCAATACCATTTCTTCTCTCTTTCTTTCTCATTGTATCATTTTGACTCCTCTTTCTCTCTCCCCTTCCAACTCATACTCTTTCTTTTTCCCGCCATTTATTACTTTCTCTTTCTCTATCAGTTTTTTCCTTCCCTGTTTCTTTCCTCTCACTCTCACTCTATTTTTCTTTCGCTCTCATTTTCTCACCTTCATTTCCGCCTGTTCCCTCTCACACCTGCACCCCCCTTTATATGTTATTCCTCCACTTTCACTCTTTCTCTCTTTTTCTGTCATTCTAAACTCTTTCTCATTTTCTTACCGATATGCTCTCTCTCTCTCTCGCGCGCCTTTATTTTCTTACCCTCGCCCTACCAATCTCTCTCTTAATTTCATCTGTTCTCAGTCTATCAATCTCACCCTATCTATCTTTTTAATTCTCTCACCCTCCACTCCCCTCTCTCTCTCTCTCTCTCATTATGTCACCCTCACACTAATCTTCCTTCTCTCGCTTATTTCTCACCCTCATCCTTTCTTTCTCTTATTCTCTCGTCCTCGTCCCTGTTTCTTTCCTCGTCATTCTCTCTCCCACAGCTTTTCTCTCTTGTCTATTTCTTTCATCACCATCATCTTTTTTGCTCCTTCTATTGCCCCCTCTAACTCTGACTTTCTCTTTTTCTATCACTCTAAACCTCTCTTTATCTCCCCTCCAACCCTCGTCTGTTTATTCCCTCATCTTCTCTATCTTTAATTCATACCCTCTCTATTTTATAGTATTCTCTCGCTGTAACCCATCTTTTTGTTGTTTATTTTTCTCCCTCATCTTCATTTCCTTTCCCCCTTTCTCCCTTATTCAAATTCACACCCTCTCTTTTTGCATATATTCTCTCGACCTCACCCTTCTTTCTTTCTTTCTTTCTTTCTTCCTTTCTTTCTTTCTTTCTTTGTACCTCATTCTCTCTTCCTCTTGTCCTTTCTCGTTAATTCTAATTCACACTCTCTCTCTTTTCTGATATTCTCTCGCCCTCTTCCTGCTTTCTTTTTCTTTCTTTCTTTCTTTCTTTTATTTAATTTTTCTTTGTTCCTCATTTGATTTATTTCTCTTTTTCCTCGCCCCTTTTCTTTCTTTCTTTCTTTCTTTCTTTCTTTCTTTTGTTTATTCACCTGCATCCCTTTTCCTCTCTTCCTCTTTTTAATCTGCTCTTTCTTTCTTTCTTTCTTTCTTTCTTTCTTTCGTTCTTTCTTTCTTTCTTTTGTTTCTTCACATGCATCCCTTTTCCTCTCTTCCACATTTTAATCTGTTTTTTCTTTCTTTCTTTCTTTCTTTCTTTCTTTCTTTTGTTTATTCACCTGCATCCCTTTTCCTCTCCTCCTCTTTTTAATCTGCTCTTTCTTTCTTTCTTTCTTTCTTTCTTTCTTTTGTTTCTTCACCTGCATCCCGTTTCCTCTCTTCCTCTTTTTAATCTTTCTTTCTTTCTTCCCCATCTCTATTTTCTCTCTATTTATCAATCTATCTATCTAATCCAAATCACTCTCACTTTATTTTCTTCTTCCAACTTTCCTTCTTTTAATGTAATGATTCCCGTCCATTTTCAAAGAGTGTTCTTTGGCAAAAAGACAGATAGACGTGCGTCGAGATAATGAGTACTAAGGGGTGGGGTGTCTTACCAGGCACCCAAGGAGGGCTCCATTCCTAAACACCGCACCCTTCGTCTCCCTTTGCCCAAGCATATGCAGTGATAACATCAACCAGAGTCCTTCTCACGGGTATCGGGTATCCAGAATGCTGCCACCCCTGCACCTGCCATCAGCACCCATTTCCATAAAACCTACCCAGCGCCACCCCGCTTCACCGCCACCGAGGGATGCGCCTCCCCGTCTTCCACTCACTTGCGCGACGGCCGCTCAGGAACACGAGGCAACTCGCCAAGCATAAGAAGAAGAGTTGCAAAAGTGCAAATAATAATAATAATAATAATGGATGAGGTGTGGTAGGGGTATTTATATTAGTCATATTGCCAAAAGAGAGAAAGGAACATGTAAAAAAAAAAAACAGAAATAAACTGTTTAAAAGTGGAAGGAGTGATTACGAACTTCGACGAGGAAGAGAGAAGTGTAAGAAGTGTAGCATAATAGAAAATAAAAAGAAATCGGCGAAGAAAGAGATTAAGGAGAGTGTCGAAAATCATAAGTGAAAAAATTATTTTTAAAAGTATGAAGAAGATAGAAAGAAAAGAAAAGGACGTAATAGTAATATCAAGTGTTTCCTTATAAGGAAATATTTGGCATTCATTTACCGCGTAGCTATTACTTTCGATTAAGATTTATGAAAAACCCTTCCCCAAATATTAAAAAAAGACAATGTTTCAGGAAGACAGGTTTCTCAAATCCATTCGCTATTATCGACCTTTCTACTACTGATCGAGGTTTCCTTCCTAACCTTTTCATTCAAGTACTATAACATGTCAAAAAATCTTGATTATATCATTGTTTTCTCTTTCACTTACATGGGATATCCATTTTAGTTGTTGCTGATGTTGAATATCCTCAAGTGATGGGGTTTCTGTTCTTTGGTACAGTTCTTTGTTTGTGATTCTGTAGCACGAGTCCACAAGGTTCAAAGAAGGATGATCTTTGCCAAGACACTCAGGCTTCATTATTTTCTCTTTGACATATGTGATATCCATTTTAGTTGTTGCTTCTGTTGAAAGTCCTCAATTGATGTGGTTTCTGATATTTAGTACAGTTCTTTGTGTGTGATTCTGTAGCACCAGTCCGCAAGGTTCAAAGAAGGATGATCTTTGCCAAGACACTCAGGCTTCATTATTTTCTCTTTGACTTATATGTGATATCCATTTTAGTTGTTGCTGCTGTTGAAAGTCCTCAAGTGAGGTGATTTCTGTTATTTGGTACAGTTCTTTGTTAGTGATTGTGTAGCGCCAGTACACAAGCTTTGAAGAAGAGTGGTCCTCACTAAGACTTACATGATTCATTCGTTTATATCTACAGCAGGATGGAAAATTAACTCTCTATTTTATGTATGATGGACTCTCCCGTCTAACTATAATACGAGAGAGTCCATCATATATCAAATAGGGAGTAACTTTTCAAACTCCTTGTAGTTTAAACAAACGATCTCAGATAGCAGTTTATATTTTGTGTTTGAATTGCTAAGTTAATTTTGTGATTTTGTGGCATTTTCGGGTCTTGAGTGAAACTACACCAAGCGCGGCCATGTCTATTTTCAATTTCTTCCTCTCTCATACTAAATTTGTTTTAATAACCGTATCTAATTTTTATATAAATTTCTATAAATTAAATATCTATATCAAGTCACCCCATGTAAGGCAGTAAACCACTAACAACACACGGGGTTACTGAGTGTGAAAGAATAAGAAAAAAGGGAAACATTATTAAGGAGCGAGAACAATAGAAGAAGAAGAAGAAAAAAGACAGTAGATATCGATTGACATTGCATTTAATTTTTTGACGACCTTGATGTTGTTCCCTCTTTTGCTTACTTGCTTTCCTGTCTCCTACAACCCACTAAAATTTAAATGCAACGTCAATCGCCATTTTCTGTCTTCCTGAAAGGTGTTCTTTTATTGTCCTTTCTCCACACTAGAGTCTTCTAATTCGATTCCGCTCCTAGTGAACCTTTGCGTCTTAGTGACATTATCGCCTTGTTTGGGGTGAAATAATAATTAAAAAAAAAAACTAGCAATGGAAAAAACACCCCATTAACTTTCCCAAGAAGTTATGGCAACTCACAGATGAGAAAGAAATGGAAATCTATGAATAGCTCTGATTGCTTACAGCTTGAAATACTATAGTATTTAAAAGATGGTTAGATTGGGCTCTGTAGCCGTGGCAGAGACAGAAAACCATGAATTCCAAACCGTAAGAAGGCAACGTAAAAACACACTACCATATTTCACAAAATATCATTCCAATTAACTGATAATAAAAAAATGGAACCTGTGGAGAGCCATATTCGCCAGCTTCTTAAAATCACATGGTATTTAAATATGATGATATGGAACACTGAGCTATGTTTCCAAAAAAAAACGTATAACAAAAATAATTGGAAATGGCTAACAGTTAAGGCGAAAGCCCTCGACATCAACAGTTTGACAATTTTTACATTCATTAAGTCCAGTAAAGACTTGTACACATTACAAGAAAATCACAATAAAATAAACTAAGCAAAAGTTTCTAGTCAGTTTTGTTCAACGAAACGTATTTAAAAAGGTCTGTTGCTCAACTATATGAGGTTAGTACAATTAGCTCCTCGGATATAAGGAAATACTCTGGTGATCTTTTAAATAAATTTAAAAGCATAGATATAAATAAAAACAATTAGATGACCGGTTTAGAGCGTTCTGGGTAAGACAATAAATTACATGCTAGTCCTGTGTATGACGATAAACAACATCCGCGTCCTGGGTAAGTCGATGAACTACATCCGACAGCAAGGCCACTGATCAGGAGGTTTTGAGGTGCGTGGAACCACATCTTAATTGCTAGTGTCCCCAGCTTCACTCTGACTCGGGGTGGTAGCAACTTTTAAATAGTTAACATATAGTTAACCCCCGAACTGGGGTCAAAACGCGATGAAAGTGTAAACATAGGTTTTAATACCATGAATACTTTTTTGTAAAACATTATTACCATCAATGAATTTTTCAGCAAAAAATTATTATCAGCAATACATTATTATTAGCAATACATTTTTGAAAAAAATGTTACCAGCAAAACATTTTTGGAAAAAATATTACCAGCAAAACATTTTTGAAAAAAATATTACCAGAAAAACATTTTTGAAAAAAATATTACCAGAAAAACATTTTTGAAAAAAATATTACCAGCAATACATTTTTGAAAAAAATGTTACCAGCAAAACATTTTTTAAAAAAATATTACCAGAAAAACATTTTTGAAAAAAATATTACCAACAAAACATTTTTGAAAAAAATATTACCAGCAAAACATTTTTGAAAAAAATATTACCAGCAATACATTTTTGAAAAAAATGTTACCAGCAAAACACTTTTGGAAAAAATATTACCAGCAATACATTTTTGAAAAAATATCACCAGCAAAACATTTTTGAAAAAAATATTACCAGCAAAACATTTTTGAAAAAAATATTACCAGCAATACATTTTTGAAGGAATCAATATTACCAGCAATCAGTCAGTCATGTGCCACGCATGATACACGCTTAGGCGATCATGTATCTTTCGATATATGACTAACGAGGCAGATTTTTTTCCCCCAAAGTAGGTTGTCATTTCATTCTGCGGTAGACCAGTTGCCATCCAAGAACACGGTATATCATGCTATTTACCTATGGCTAAAAGAAGAACATTCATACCTTTTTCAATCGCATTGGCACGTAAGTCAATGCATTGGATTCGACTGGAATTCGAACTCGGCTCTCCGATTCCTCAATCCGAGCTGCTATCTATTATTCCACTACCAGCCATACGTTTTCGAAAAAGAAATTTTACCAGCAGTACATGTTTGAAAGCAATAAAAAATCTTATCGGTATTAAATAAGCCATTGAGGTTGATATGCCGTAAAACTAACGAGTTCAGATATAAAATCTTTATCCACAAATGTAAAGAAATGCCTAAATTTACTAAGAACACAATTAGGAAAAAAAAAACTTTTCCTATACGTAAGATCATAAAAATGCGCTATTTAACCTGAATCAATGCTTTTCACCTTTGATAACAATTTTTTATAGAAAAAAATTAACTTATCTTCGTTACTCTTCTGCTGTGTCTATTTTAAAAGATTCTAGACTGTGGTTCTTTTTTCAAATATTTTACTACGATTTTTTTTTCGGATTTTAAATACATATATCATTCTCTATATCCAGAAAGCATGTCTTTACCCAATCTTGTCAACAAACTTAATAACCTTGAAGCCACAATAGATATATATTTTTTCACACGATTTTTTTCCCACTGTCTCATACTTCTTACGCTTAAAATTGTTCTTAGTATATCAAAAAATTATATATCGTTATCCCAAATATATATATATATATAGGGGGGCGGTATTTAGTAGAAAGTGCTCAATATCCATCATATAGCCAAACATATGCGATTACAGGGGAGTTGTTAGTAACCATAGTTTTCACGCTTTTGCGTTCTTCGGACAGACGGAAACCTAAGGTCACAAACAACCCATGCAATATATATATATATATATATATATATAGAGAGAGAGAGAGAGAGAGAGAATTTTCTTTCTACTGTTCCCTCTTCTTTAAACTTATTCACAGTTCTCTCGATGGTTCTTGAATGAACTTTGAAGATGGAAGCCAGAGTATGAATGTACCTTTACTGAAGGCCTGAATGATCTTTTTCCTCTCACCATTGCTCAGTTGGGAAGCCATTGTGGAGCTGACACGAAACGATTTTAATCTGTTCGCTTTCTAGCTGAATAACTCAAAGGGCTTTTCTTACATGATTATATATATATATATATATATATATATATATATATATATAGAGAGAGAGAGAGAGAGAGTCATTCACAGGCAGACTATTTCCCTGTTTTACAGCTCGTCATCTGATTAGCTCAAGCCAGGATCGAAACACGACTGATTTGGTATCACTGGGAGACTCTACCCCTAAACCATTAGCTGACGGGAAGAATTAACGTGAATTTAGACATATTTATTTTTAGATAAACATGCCAGTGACTGGAGACTTCATTTCGTCTTAACGAGGAGTCTTGCATCAGTATCAGTAATAGTTTACAAATGTTTACAAATTCACTTTTCTACCCGAGAGATTCTCAACCGAAATAATTTTTTCGGGGCATGTATATATTTTCATCCACAAACAGACTGTTTCGCTGTTTTCACAGACAGGATCGAAACCCGACTTGTTTGCTATCAGTCGAAGACTAACCCTAACCCATTAGCGGGGTTAAGGTGAATTTAGACGTATTTATTTTTAGATAAACACGCCAGAAACTGGAGAACTCGATTTGTCTTAATAAAGAGTCTTGCATCAGCAGCAGTCATAGTCACTGTTTACAAATTCACTTTTCTCTCCGAGAGAGCTCATCCGAAATAATTTTTTGCGGGGGCATGTATATATTTTTATCCACTGACAGACTGTTTCGTATGTTTCTCAGCTCATCAGTGTGGCTAGACATACGATTGCCTCAAAACGGGAACGAAACCCGACTGATTTGGTATCAGTTGGAGACTCTACCCCTAAGCTAGGGATGAATTTAAATGTATTTATTTTTAGATAAACACGCCAGAAACTGGAGAACTCGATTTGTCTTAATAAAGAGTCTTGCATCAGCAGCAGTCATAGTCACTGTTTACAAATTCACTTTTCTCTCCGAGAGAGCTCATCCGAACTAATTTTTTGCGTGGGCATGTATATATTTTTATCCACTGACAGACTGTTTCGTATGTTTCTCAGCTCATCAGTGTGGCTAGACATACGATTGCCTCAAACCGGGATCGAAACCCGACTGATTTGGTATCAAGCCGGAGACTCTACCCCTAAGCCAGGGATGAATTTAAATGTATTTATTTTTAGATAAACGCGCCAGTGACTGGAGAACTCGATTTATCTTAACGAATTTTTTTCACCATAACAGGTCGTATATATCTTCTTTTTATATTTTTAGTTTAATGGTTAATAAATAATTCTTTCTTCAATGCAGTTTTTTAACTGTATTGATGGAAACCCTAGATTACACGGTGCGCACAGAGTGGGGCAAGCCTAAATGGGGACCCTGGGCATTGCTTTGCAGCCCTCGCTATCTTATCAAAATTTTTCTATACCTACATTTGTATTCTTCTTCTTTATGTATCGTATCTCCTCATGATTTTTCTCTCCACAATTTCCTTTTTTGTAGCCCTCTTTTTGTTATTTCTCTAGACACTCTTGCGCCATTCATTTATGTAATGCGTTTGTTACCCCTTAAACATCTTGCTCTCAAACTGTCTTGTGTGTATCAAATTTTCCAAGCCCTCCTTCCTCAACAAAATTATCAACTGTCTATTCTTGAAAAGTTTCTACTTTGTTTCCATTTTCTCTAAAACTTCGTCGTTGCTCATATATTCGGGCAATGGTATCCTCAGCATCCTTCTTTAGAATCACATTTCTGTTACTTCGAGTCTCGTCTTCATCTTTGAGGAGACTGTCCAGCATTCATTGCCATATAGAAGGACATACATCACATAACAGTTCAGGACTCTTTTCTTTGTTTCTTGTTTTTCTGTCTCTTAATACTCTGCTTAGCTTTTGGAAGGCCTCTTTCGCTATCCTAACACGCCTTCAAATTTTCATGTCACACTTTTCGTTCTCTGTTAGAACACTTCCCAGATATTAACATTTTTGTACTTGTTTGATGTTGGCATCTCCAATTTGTAATTTGCATGTTGGGCGCATCCCTTTGCTACATTACAAATTTAACTAGGTATAACTTAACTTTTAAAGGATGAAAAATTTTCACGGGTTTTGACATCATTTTTGCTCTTTTTTTTTTCGTCCAAATACGCGAATTTGTCTTGCTCATGTTAAGACCAGAAAAAAACACTTTATAAAATTTACTATTTTTTATCTGTAACGATTCAACATGTTAAAATTCGTCAACTTTTTAACAAGGAAAATCTCAAGTTGATGTTAACAATTGCGCAAATGATTGTCGATTTATTTAAGATGGAATGATCTATTATGACATGTCTCTAATTTGTATTTACATACATTGTATTTATTTTCAATTTTTCTAGTTGAATCGTTCACCTATATTGCATATGATGCATTGGGCACTTATACTGCATAGGATTCATTATGTTATATAATTAGGTTACAATGTAAATTGCATTTTATATTAATAATACCTCATGAAAATTGAGATGGAGTAGAGTGGGGGTGTATCATAGATTCGGCGGGGTGGGGACGAGTCATACAAAATTAAAAGCAATGGATTTGCAAAATGGTTTAAATGTCTCGCATATTAGTATTATTGTTATTATTATTATTATTATTATTATTATTATTAATATTATTATTAGTATTATTACTAATATTATTATTACTATTATAGTTATTACTATTATTATTACTAATATTATTAGTATTATTACTATTATTATTACCATTATTATTATTATTAATATTATTAGTATTACTATTATTATCACTATTATTATTATTACTATTATTATTACTAATATTATTATTATCACTATTATTGTTGTTATTACTATTATTATTATCAGTATTATTATTAATACTATTATTATTACTATTATTATCATTGTTATTATTGATATTATTATTATTACTATTATTATCATTATTATTATTATTAATACTATTATTATTACTATCATTGTTATTATTGCTATTATTATTACTAATATTATTATTATTACTATTATTATTATCATTATTATTATCATTATTATTATCATTATTATTATCATTATCATTGTTATTATTACTATTATTATTACTATTATTATTATTATCACTATTATTATTGTTACTACTATTAGTATTATCAGTATTATTCTTATTAATACTATTATTATTACTATTATTATTATCATTGTTATTATTGATATTATTATTATTACTATTATTATTATTATTATTATCATTATCATTGTTATTGTTTCTATTATTATTACTAATATTATTATTATTGTTATCATTATTATTATCATTATTATTATTATTATTACTATCATTGTTATTATTACCATTATTATTATTAATATTATTATTACTATTATTATTATTATTATTATTATTATCATTAACATTCTTTGGATGTTCTTATTTTTAATGACTTAAAAAATAAAGAATTCTTTTTTTTACATGCGATAATAGAGATAATTGTATATATATATATATATCCACGATTTTTTCAGGGCGCGTCTTGCGTTATCTTTGAATAATTTTTCTTTTGATACTTAAAGAAGAAGAAAAAGAATTCTCACATGCGGCAATAGAGTTAATTGTATCGCTAAAAATCCTAGATTAATTGTTATTTTGTTTTACGGCATATCAACCTCAATGAGGTATTTAATGCCGACATGATTTTTAGGAGAGTTTCGTATAAACAGAATAAGTGTTTGTCAGAAATCATTTTGTAGATCAGGTTTCATTGCGCTGTTTTTATAAAGAGAGTTTTTGTCGAAAGTTAAATCTATTACTGGTAATATTGCTTTTCTTTTCAAAAATGTATTGCTGGTATTTTTACTATAAAATCTCTGTACCGTGCCAGTAAGTTTTTCTCGTCTGAGTCCATCTTTCAAATCTATAAATCAACCATCCGTCCTCGCATGGAATATTGCTGTCATATATGGTCTGGTGCTCCCGATGTACGTCTTGAGGTCCTTGACAAAATCCACAGATAAATATGCAAAATTATAGGTCCTGATCTGGCATCTAGTCTACAATCTCTATCCCACAGACGTGCTGTGGCTTACCTGTCTTTTCTACAAATATTTTTACGGAAACTGTTCCGACGAGTTGCTTTCGCTGGTAACCGGATTTCTTGAATTTAAACGTGCTACCAGGCAGGCATCTCGGTCTCACACGGTTAAATGTAACCGTCTCTTCTTCTCAAACAGCTTCTTCTCCCGCTCTTCCCGTCTGTGCAACTCCCTTCCCCTTACTTGCTTTCCCGCTGACTATAACCTTCAAATATTCAATCGACATCTGACTCCCTGTGGTTGTTCCCTGCCCTTACTGTAACCTTTCCTCAAACACGCCTCTTTACTTTTGATCTCAATCCTCTGTAACCCCTTGCGTACTAGTGGCACTCCCACCTTCCTTGGGGTGAATTGCCTTAAAAAAATAAATTTAAAAAAAAAGAAATGTATTTTTTTACTTCCATGGTGTTTTGACCCCTTTTAAGGGAATAACTATTTGCCCATATCTAGGACCCTAGCAAATGCTAAAACTCTGGGTCAGGGCGAACCTGGAAAAAAACAGTAGTTACGTGGTGGTTACAGGCTCCTCAAAAAACCCTGATCAAAGATCTTGCTGCGGAGTGTAGTTTTGACTCGCGCAGAAAATTATAACTAATTTCAAAATTACTTAAGAGTTGAAGCAGTTCATGCTACCATAAGAATGACAGGCTGCGTTAACGACAAACACATATATTAAAGTGTTAAACATTGATATTTAAATAATTTAATTCACATTCATATACATCTATCTCTCTCTCTATATATATATGTATATATATGTATATATATATATATATATATATATATATATATATATA
>OZ010589.1:17185351-17190351 GCA_963932145.1 Acanthosepion lycidas
TGTGAGTTCAATACCCGGTTAAGGCAGTGGAGAACTTTCAGAGGGAAAATTAGCAGGAGATAACTGATAACTGACATCGATCAAACATGGAAACGTGGAACTAGAACAGTCTACCCCAGGGATCGAAATAAAGGGTTCAGTTCGAAATTCTAACCACCTGGAGAAGGTCGGAGCGTACAACGGCCGAAACGTTGTGACAAATATGGCGACAAAGATGAGGACAATGGTCCGCATAATGTAAATACTGAGTTTTTAAAAAGTTTATCATTTTTTCGAAGTTCAACATCTCTTGAGAATGGAACAAAAACTTTAATTTTAAGTTTGTTTTTAAAGTTTAGTTTTCAGTTCCGAAACATGGTAATTTCTGTGTTGCGATGAATACATATTTTTAAATAATAATATTATAATATTGTGCTCTACTGTTTACCGAGCACCGGTTTTAAAAATAAATGCTAAGGAATCGTGGATTATAAATCTGACTGTTCTTTCTTTTATATATATATATATATATATATATATGTGTGTGTGTGTGTGTGTGTGTGTATGTATGTATGTGACAAAAGACATTCGAAGCCTTTACTCGAGTTTCGCGCTTTCATGTTCTTTAGAAGACCAGAACAAGAAGCGGTTTCTGCTTTGTTTAGATAATCTAGGTGTCGAGTACTTTAATTACAGAGTAGGTAGGTGTTTATCTTCTGGTCTTTCTTTTTATTATGTCGTCTGGCAAGTTTTCTGCCAGACGACCTAATAAAAATTTGCTTTTTTATTCTGTATTATATACACACACACACATATATATATATATTATGAAATGGACAAAGCCCGACAATTATTTTAAGACATTTTTATGTTTATACATGCATCCTCCGACAGGAATCGAACCTGTATCCTATACAGAAACGACATATAGCCTGACGTGCCTTAATCGATTGAGCTACAGAACGTATAAACATAAAAAAATGTCTTAAAAATAATTGTCGAATTTTATCCATTTCATAATGTATGACGTCGTTTGTTTACATTTGTATACGCCATAAGCAGATATCAATATACGTGAGTGAATCATGGAAGATTGTAGTTTAAAAGCAGTAAAATCGACCTTGCTAACCGAGCGTTCCTTTGTGGTCAAAACGGTTAAAGGCTATATGACGGTTCCGTATAGGATTCAGGTTCGATTCCTGTCGGAGGACGAATATTTTCTATGAAAATTACTCGGACATTCAGGCCAGTATGTTATTAATACTGATTATTATATAACGGAGCATTTACTTAAATATTTGTATCTATAAAAAGAATGTATAAACATAAAAATGTCTTTATATATATATATATATATACGAGGCACGTCGTGACAGATTTCTTTGAATAATTTTACTTTTAATGATTAAAAAAAAAGAATTATTTCTTACATGAGACAATAGACGTAAATTGTAATCATAGATTTTTCAATCATTACTCGCTAGGGAAAAAGCCACTAAGATGCATTAGGTTACGAAGTGAGAGAGAACATTGGGACTCTGTTCCACATGGCAGTTTACGGGAAGAAGCTGCTCGAATGCAACTTCTCATGGATGAGATGCGGAAGAAATGTGAGTGGTTTTCTTTTATGTAAGTTGTGTAGCGTGTTCTTGCCGAGAAGGTTTGCTATGGCCGAACCAGGGTATGTAGTTCATCCAGGCACTTTTCGTGGAAGTAGCGGTAAGACAGCGCAAGGGGAGAAAGGTTGAAGGGTGGATAATAGTTTGTCACCCACCAGGGTTTGGAGATGCTTTTGAACTCTATCAAGGCTTGAGAGTGAGTTCTGGGTTGTTCCCGTCCAAATATGACAACAGTACTCCATTGTTGGCCTGATCTGGTTCTTGTAATGGTCGAGGATAGCAGGAAGGGGCCAGGTACTTACTCGAGAGGCACAGAGAGCCGACCATTTTACCGGCATACTTATCAGTTGATCGTATGCCCGAGTTCCACTTGAGGTGGATTTCAGACTCAACAATCTTTCGTTGCACCTTGCTTCTCCGAAAGGACCCCCGTTCATCCAGATTGGCGGTAGTTCGGGGTCAGATCGGTGATGATGGAATGAAACTAGATTGTTCTTCTAGGCATTAAACGCAACGAGCTAGTTTTTTACCCCATTGAGTAGTTTGTGCAATCTCTGGTGCGCCCGTATATAGTCGTATCATCTGTATCATGGGAGCTCCGATGGTCTGTTAATTGACAGCTACATTCAGAGACCTACCTGTTAGGAAGAATTTTATGATCGAGAAGACCCTTCCAGTGTGTAGTAAGCCCTTATGCAACCTTTTGTGGAAGGCCTTTGATATATCTAGTGTTACGGTCCTCGAGGTGTATTCGTCATGAAGAGCCTCGCTGATTGTTCTTTTCTAAGTGATCGATATATCCCCAAATTGCTTACTGAAGATACAGAGGAGACTGGTGGGTCTGTACTTGTAAGGGGAGATCGTATGCCTGCGTTGTATATATATATATATATATATATATATATATATTCAATAATTAAGAAAGAGACAACCTTAAGGTTCCATGACTATAATTTATTTCCCCAGAAAATATATCTTTCCTGGTTCATCAGCTCACATCTCTAGTTGTAACTCTCTCCCTCTCTCTCTCTCTCTCTCTCTCTCTCTCTCTATATATATATATATATATATATATATATATATATATATATATATATATATGAATATTATGAATTTACTAATTTAAAAGTATGGACCATTTATATATATATATATATATATATATATATATATATATATATATATATATATATATATATATTGTGTGTGTGTGTATTTAGGCAACAATTTTTCATTGATGCATGATCATTAAATAATATAGACAAGTTTTGTCTATTTATTTTAAGTAAATTCCTTTCATATTGTCTGATAAGCTTAATCACATTATCATTGAAAGACGAATGGAAATCACCATATTGATAAATGTTTTAATCCTGGGGAAGACAGTTCTAGTTCTCCACTGCCTTAACTGGGTATTGAACACACACTGTTTGGTTCCTGTCACTGGATCTAACCAAGGACTTTATCCTCAATGACACATGGCACAGTAGATAAAGGCGTTGGTTAGATCGTGTAACAGGACCCAAAGAGTGTGAGTTCAATACCCGGTTAAGGCAGTGGAGAACTTGGAGAGGGGAATTAACAGGAGATAACTGATAACTGACATCCATTAAAAACATGGCACTCGGAACTAGAACAGTTTACCCCAGTGAGCGAAATAAAGGGTTCAGGTCGATATTCCAACAACCTGAAGAAGGCTGGAGTGTAAAACGGTCGAAACGTTGTGATAAATATGGCAATAAATATGACGACAATAGGACGAATAATATAGTGTACATAATACCTCATCTCAGAAATAGAGACAGATACTGAAAGGCCGAAACGTTGTAATAAATATGGCAACAAAGATGAGGACAATAGTCCGAATAATGTAAATAGTGCACATAATACCTCATCTCAGAAATATAGACAGATACTGAAAGACCGAAACATTGTAAAAATATGGCAACAAAGATGAGGACAATAGTCCGAATAATGTAAATAATGTACATAATACCTCATCTCAGAAATATAGACAGATACTGAAAGGCCGAAACATTGTAAAAATATGGCAACAAAGATGAGGACAATAGTCCGAATAATGTTAATAGTGTACATAATACCTCAACTCAGAGATATAGACAGATACTGAAAGGCTGAAACGTTGTAATAAATATGGCAACAAAGATGAGGACAATAGTCCGAATAATGTAAATAGTGCACATAATACCTCATCTCAGAAATATAGACAGATACTGAAAGACCGAAACATTGTAAAAATATGGCAACAAAGATGAGGACAATAGTCCGAATAATGTAAATAGTGTACATAATACCTCATCTCAGAAATATAGACAGATACTTCTGTCCTTGTTTTGTTGTGAGAAACCATCCCCCACAAATTTTGCAAAAGTATTTTTGGGTTGTATCTTGGACTGTCCTTTTAACAACGTCTACCATAAATTTAAACTTAACTCAAAAATGAAGTATTTGGGGAAATATGTTTACATGGATTTTTGTCCTTGTTTTGGTATGAGGAACCCGCGCCCATGATTTGTAAAAGTATTTTTGATACAACGTGTATATCTAAAGACTTAGTGGGAGAGACATCCATAAAGATGTACGTGGAAGGGAAGGCCTTAGATTTGAATGATGACAGGAAGGAAGAGGTCAATAGTGTCAGTGATATTTTGGAATTATAAGTAAAAGAGATGTACAAAGTTGTTCGTTTTGAAATATTTTGCTATCTTTTCTTTTTTTCGCTCTTTTTTTTTCTTTTTGTCTTTTTTGTTCCCTCCCTCCCTCCCTACCCCCTCTCTCTCTCTCTCTCTCTCTCTCTCTCTCTCTCTCTCTCTCTCTCTCTCTCTCTCTCTCTCACGCTTTTGTTTTCTTCATTTTTTTTTTTTCTTCCTTTTAGTAATTTTCTTACGTTTTTTGTTTCTTTTCGCTCTTCTCTCTCGGTATTACGCTGTTGGAAATGCCAGATATACATCCGTTCTAGAGGTACATAATTCTTATGTTATCTTATAACACATGTCTAGAACTTTCTTAGAAAAAAAAAGACTGAAGCGACATTTCCTCTCTTTTTACCTATTTTCGCTTTCCTCATCCATACGCTGAATATTAAAGTACACACACACACACACACACACACACACACACACACACACACACACACACATATATATATATATATATATATATAGAGAGAGAGAGAGAGATTTAAATAGAGAGCAAGAGTGAGAGAAAGCGTAATGATTTACACAGCTTAACTCGGTCTGACATATGACCACCAACTGAAGCCCTAACACATCTGCAAATATCTATTAACCTATATCCTCCTGGCGTCAGTTTAACCTGACGCCTCTTTTATTTTCCATATATCCTGATCATTTTGCTTAAAGTTCGTGTTTTGTTGATTAC
>OZ010589.1:17192851-17251693 GCA_963932145.1 Acanthosepion lycidas
AGAAGAAGTCTCTTATATCCGGGGTTTCTCTTATATCCGGGTTTCGTCTATTTTTTTTAGGTAAGTATGGCTCTAAGTTAGGACCAGAGAAAATCACTCTTATATCCGGGTTTCTGTTATATCCGGTTCTCTTATATCCGGGTTACACTGTATATATATATATATATATATATTGTGTGTGTATTTAGGCAGCATCTTTTCATTCATACACGTTTCATTAAATAATATAGACAATATATTTATTTTATTTTATTTATTTCCGTAAAATACTTGTCGAAAACACAATTATACTTCGACATGAAAACAATAGACAAAAACTAAAAATCCTTGAAGCATTATACATCAAACATTTGAAACCCAACCTAAACAAAATCAATTATGGCATCTCTACAAATATTCTTAAATGTCTATAATTGGTAACAGAAACCATTGGTTTATACCAATGGCTTTCCATATTTCATACTTCTACAATTCACTCTCGTGTGGTCATGAGATGCGGTGCAATTTTCGCTTCTAGCGTCTTATATGCACGTGTTTATCGTTGCTTAGAAATCTTCTATGTAAACAATGACAGACTATCATGACTGTCTTGTCCGTATATTATGTTGTAATTGACATCTTTGATAATGGCTTATGTAACCCGAAAGCTTAGATTGTATTAAAAAAAAAAATATGGATCACTATTGTGAATTTCTTTCTTCGTTCAAAGATAATGTTATTAAACTTATCAGATGTTACGAAAAAAATTTACATAAAATAAATAGACAACACTTGTCTATATTATTTAATGAAACGTGTGTGTGTGTGTATATATATATATATATATATATATATATATATATATATGTGCAACCCGAGGCGCTGTAGTGGTTAGCAAGCTTGTCTCGCTAGAACAATTACGACTGTGTAGTGAGTTCTTCATCTTCCCTCTCTATCTCTCTATCTCTCCCTCCCTCTCTATCTCTCTATCTCTCCCTCCCTCCCTCCCTCTCCCTCTCTCTCTCTCTCTCTCTCTATATATATATATATATATATATATATATATATATATAAATATTTCAATAGTTAAGCAATTTTTTTTAGATATAGTTAAAAAAAATTTTTCAACAACATTTGAAATATTTATGACTGTTAGATTTAAGTTAGGAATATCCGAACAGTGACGTTCCATATCACGTGACGTCCGCCTCTCGCGACGGACGCTGCTTGCTAACAAACAGTAATTTTAATTTATTTGTAACAAACAGTTATTTCTGATGAAAGATTGAGGACAATTTGAAATATCAAATATATATATATAAATAAATAAATACTTTCATAAAATAAAACATAATTTTTTTAATTTGCAACTTTCTCTCTCTCTCTCTCTCTCTCTCTCTATATATATATATATATATATATATATATATATATATATACACACACACAGTGACAGTGATATATATATATATATACACACAGTGACGTATATATATATATATATATATATATATATATATATATATATATACACAGTGAAATAATGGATAGCGGTTCGGATTGAGGAATCGAAAAGCTGAGTTCGAATTCAAGTCGAATCCACTACATTCACTTGAGAAAGGTATAAATCCTCTTCTTCTCACCCCCCCACCTATGGGTAAATAGCAGATCAGGCTGGGTTCTTTAGCCTTGGATAGAAATTGGTCTAGGAGAAAGACAACTCTGAATTCAAAACCCTGCGGAAGGTCGTTTGGGGACCTTGTCGGACGAGGTTCACCAGGCCTCTGCATTCGGCCGCACAAAAAGAGTGGTTGCTTCTGCACAAAGCCTTCACCACCACAATCAAGTCATGTGCAGGTATCTGGCTGCCGGTTCCTAGGAACTGATCTTCTTGATGGAAGAGCCCAGTATATATATATATATATATATATATATATATATATATATATATATATATATATATATATATTATGGGAAGAGATTATAGTAGTTCCAACGAGAGAAAAGTATGTATATTAAATATATATTATATATTATATTTATTGTCCATAATTTTTCTACACGTGTTTCTGGTGACCGTCATCAGGCAAAGGGTGGAGATTTCCACATATTATTAAAAATAATTAATTTTTCCTTTATGTTTTTCGATGTTAAATATTCTCGATATGAGACATACTCTTTTTCTTGTTAGTGACCAAAATGTCTTTCTTGAACTGACAGTGAAGAGTTCTGCGTGAAGAGTTATAAAACAATTAAGATTGGCCCGAGAAATGGAGTAGTTATCGGCATTCTTATCTTTTAATGACCCCTGTGTGTTCTTAGATCTATTTCCATTTTCGTGTGTTTCTGTCAGCATGCCTGCATATATATGTATATCCCCTCTCCATACATACACATTGTCTCACTACGAGGATTCAGTGAACTCATATGTAGATCCACACATATATACACGCACATACACGCACACACACACAAATACACACAAAAAACACACACACACCGTCCCATTACAAGGAATCAGTAATGACGGTCGCGTGACCAGAAACGCGTGTAGCAAAATTATGGAAAATAAAGCATAATATTTTTTTTTAAATCCATATTGCAATCAAAACGTTTGCGTTTTTTCTCTTCTTTTGAATATATATATATATATATATATATATATATATATATATATATATATATATATATATATATATATAGAGAGAGAGAGAGAGAGAGAGAGAGAGCATACAAATCTACAATGTATCACTAAGCAGATTGACGGTATATTCAGCACTCTATCAGGAAAGACAAAATGATACGTAATGTTTTATACTCAGGAAAATGACAATGTAGAATTAAAAAATGGCCGTGTTACACGTTTCGTTCTTTGCGATTTCATTGGACTAAATTGGTGTTTACGTTTCTGTAATTACGCATGCGCATGAAGCGGAGATGGACGCTGACGTTTTAAACATTTAAATTTAATTTGTCATAGTATTTTTACAAGTCATTTTTACAATGATCATTACTTAAAAATGCCCAACATTAAGGCATCGAGAAATTTATCAAAACCTTATAAATCTTCTACATCCGTCTTAAAAACTACCTTTTCGGTGATATGTTAGACAGTTGAAGCAGTATTATGTTCTATCTGCTTAGTATTAAGACTTCTAAGAAAGCATTTTATTTGTTCATCAACTATATAGTTTGGAAAGCTATTATTAACTAATCCCAAACATATTAATCTCTTATATCGTAATCAAATGGATACTAATTATAAATATACTAATAGATCTAAAACAGATTCCAGCAAAAAAATAGGTTAATCATATACTACACTAAGTCTACTATAGCCAACTTAATTATTCGCAATTATTCCTCGTTAGTGATTCGCAAACAACCAACATAGTTTGCAAATGAAAGTGACCTTTGGTAGATTGTATCTCCAATGGATTAAATAAAATTTATGTTAGTCACACCACAAACTCGCTTTCACGTCCCTTGACTCTACATTTGCATGATAACTTTAATATTTTTAAGCATTTAAAACAACATGCCTGGCCTTATACACAATTCCGGAAAATCCTTGTTGAAAACACAACTATACTTAAACATGAAAACAATAAACAAAAACTAAAAATTCTTGAAGCTATATAAATAAAACAGTTGAACCCTACCCTGAATAAAATAAACAACGAAATCTCTACAAATATTCTTAAATGCCTATAATTGATAACAGAAGCCATTGGTTTATACAAACAGCCCACTTAATACTTCTCGTTTTCACTCTCGCGTGGTCATCTGTGACGTCACGAGCTGTGACGTGATTTTCGATTCCGCGTCTCGTTTACACGAGTTTGTCTTTGCTTGGAAATTTTTCATGTAACAAAAAGAGACTATCATTATTGTTTCGTCCGTGTATTGGTTGATATATTGAAAATATAAACACGTATTATTTACTTTCGTCTTTCAATGATGATGTTATTAAGCTTATCAGACAATATGAAAGGAACTTACTTAAAATAAATAGACAAAACTTGTTTATATTATTTAATGAAGCATACATATATATATATATATATATATATATATGTGTGTGTGTGTGTGTGTGTGAAGAAATATATTTCAAGGTGTGCTATATTTATGGGATAAAGAGCTCAATATCAAACATAGAGCGTATGTAAATATAAATATAAAAGTGAACATTGAAGTCAACACTCAGAGGCGAGAGGCTGGTTCATGCTGGACGCATTTGTCGCCTCTGAGTGTTGACTTCAATGTTCACTTATACATGCATATATATATATATATATACATATATATATATATATATATATATATATATGGAATCAATAATGGTATCTATTTTTTATATATCAATAATAATTTTAGGGGAAAGAATTATGAAAAACTGGAAAAAGTTTTAATGTGACGCATTTCGTTGTTTAGGACTAAGTTTATGTTATCACTACGCATGCGCATGATTGAACGAGGGACGTTGAAAATTTAAAATTTAAATTAATTTTTCTTTAATATCTGCTTTGGTTAGATAATCTACTTGATTAAATTTATATCCCTTTTCTTTTCTTTTTGCTGATATTTCTATCACTTTTGTTATTAAATATCCCACAATGTGACAATAGAAGATCTGTCAAGAATAATACTGAAACTTTCTAAGAACTTGGACGTAAAACTATTGTGGCTGATCTAGCGATAAAAGCATAAATATAGAATTGTATTTTTTTAAATCAAAATTGTGGTCAGTCTCGTTACTAATGCATTTAATATGTTGTTTTCTAAATGAGCCCTTGTGTGTTCATATAAATAAACTCTCGTTTAAATTTCTTCATAAAATGGTAAATAGTAAGAATTTCCTTATAGTCGGTTCACATATAATAATTTAGTAAATACACTATTTACATTATTCGGACTATTGTCCTCCTCTTTGTCGCTATATTATTTACAACGTTTCGGCCATTGTACGCCCCGGCCTTCTTCAGGTGGTTGGAATATCGAACTGAACCCATTATTTCGCTCACTGGGATAGACTATTCTAGTTCCACGTGCCATGTTTGATGGATGTCAGTTATCAGTTAACTCCTAGTAATTTCCCTCTGAAAAGTCTCCACTGCCTTAACCGGGTATTGAACTCACACTCTTTGGTCCTGTCACTGGATCTGACCAACGCCTTTATCCACTATGCCATGTGTCCTTAAGCGTTCAACGGCAGAAACGTCGTAATAAATGTGGCGACAAAGATGAAGACAATAGTCCGAATAATGTAAATAGTGTACATAATACTTCATCTCAGAAATATAGACAGATACTGAAAGGACGAATCGTTATAATAAATATGGCGACAAAGATGAGGACAATAGTCCGAATAATGTAAATAGTGTACATAATACCTCATCTCAGAAATATAGACATATAGTGAAAGGACGAATCGTTATAATAAATATGGCGAGAAAGATGAGGACAATAGTCCGAATAATGTAAATAGTGTACATAATACCTCATCTCAGAAATATAGACAGATACTGAAAGGACGAATCGTTATAATAAATATGGCGACAAAGATGAGGACAATAGTCCGAATAATGTAAATAGTGTACATAATACCTCATCTCAGAAATATAGACATATACTGAAAGGACGAATCGTTATAATAAATATGGCGAGAAAGATGAGGACAATAGTCCAAATAATGTAAATAGTGTACATAATACCTCATCTCAGAAATATAGACAGATGCTGAAAGGCCGAAACGTTGTAATAAATATGGCGACAAAGATGAGGACAATAGTCCGAATAATGTAAATAGTGTACATAATACCTCATCTCAGAAATATAGAGAGATACTGAAAGGCCGAAACGTTGTTATAAATATGGCGTTAAAGATGAAGACAATAGTCCGAATAATGTAAATAGTGTACATAATACCTCATCTCAGAAATATAGACAGATACTGAAGGGCCGAAACGTTGTTATAAATATGGTGACAAAGATGAGGACAATAGTCCGAATAATGTAAATAGTGTACATAATACTTCATTACAGAAATATAGACAGATACTGAATTTGGTAAATGTTTATAAATTTATGAATATTGTTATATTTATTTCTTTATAAATTGACAGATGATAAATATTGTATTGTATTAGTTTTAATTGGATTAATTTTCAGAATGTTGTAAATATAAAATCATTCTTGTAATTAAACTAATAAATAGTGTTTAATATTTGTGATGTAAATTCTCAAGAACAAAACAAATGCATAAACTCACGTTCATCATGTGTTTAGGTTTTATTAAAATTCTAATTATCTCTTTTTAAAACAATAAACATTTCCGAAGAGTAGAAGTAGTTAAACTAAAATGGTGTCAAGTGAAAAATCGTTCTTTTTTTTTTTTTTTTTCACTACGTTTTTGTGGGCACGAAGACCCATTGTTTGCCTCACGTTTATCGTGAGGCAAAAATGGATTTGTGGAGGAAACTGGCAAAAGCAACCGAGTTTAAAACAAATCCAAAAATTAGTTCATCACAGGCATCACCATTTTGTTTATTTATATTCGCGGCCAGTTAATGTGAATCGGTTTTAGAAACCATTCTCCAGAAGTTGTTAACATCATTCACAAGAAAAAAAAAATCGACACACACCAAGGACAAGCGATGAAAAACTTAAGCCTATTATAAAGCGAGTGATAGACATTCCATCCACCCACATTATGGCCGACAGCCTAAATGCCTCGGCTTACTATTCGAGTCAAGTAGAAAAGAAAACAAAATAACGAAATACAAAATAAGTTTCTATTCTCTGAAATCATTCGAGTATAAAAAAAGAAGTACGTTTTCTGGTAAAATCTATTTTCAAAATGGTATTAAATATTAGGTTGGTGCAAAACATAATGACGTAATAATGTCGTTTTTTGACGTTAAAAAATACGTCAAAAAACGACATTATTACGTCATTATTTTTGCACCAACCTAATATTAGACATATGGGATAATATTGAAACGACTGTCGTAAACTTCTATGCCATATTTCATGACGTATAAGATGCATTAGGTTGGTGCAAAAAAAATATCGTTTTTTGACGTTAAAAAATACATAAAAAAACGATATTATTTTTGCACCAACCTAATACATTATTTACATTATCCGGACTATTGTCCTCATCTTTGTCGGCGTATTTGTTACAACATTACGACCGTTGTACGCTTACGGCCTTCTTCAGGTGGTTGGAATGTTGAACTGAACTCTTTATTTCGCTCACTGGGTTAGACTGATCCAGTTCCACGTGCCATGTCCAATGGATGTCAGTTATCAGTTATCTCCTGTTAATTTCCCTCTTCAAGTTCTCCACTGTCTTAACCGGGTATTGAACTCACACTCTTTGGGTCTTGTCACTGGATTTAACCAATGCCTTTATCCACTGTGTCATATGCCCTTTAGCGTACAACTGCCGAAACGTTGTAATAAATATGGAGACAAAGATGAGGAGAATAGTCCGAATAATGTAAATAGTGTACATAATACCTCATCTCAGAAATATAGACAGATGCTGAAAGGCCGAAACTTTGTAATAAATATGGCGACAAAGATGAGGACAATAGTCCGAATAATGTAAATAGTGTACATAATACTTCATCACAGAAATATAGACAGATACTGAATTTGGTAAATGTTTATAAATTTATGAATAAAATATTGTTATATTTATTTCTTTATAAATTGACAGATGATAAATATTGCATTTTATTAGTTTTAATTGGATTAATTTTCAGAATGTTGTAAATATAAAATTATTCTTGTAATTTATAGTTATTTACGTATAAGATGTACTTAAAAATGTCTTCAAAGACAGACTCTGCCTCATATGCGAAGTTGGGATCCTCCCGTCGACTAATTTTATCCCCAAATCATAGAATATAATTCTTCTTTCACAGGTTTAACTAAATTCAAAATAATATTCTTAACTTAAACAACGACATTATTATTATTATTATTATTATTATTATTATTATTATTATTATTATTATTATTATTATCGATCATTATATTTCGATTTCTGCTATGGTCACACAAACTATCAAGTCTCCGGGAATACCTAAGGTTGCCAGTAGTGTGTTATTTCATGAATTGTTTTTCTAATTTCCATGACCTCGCTAGCGTTACATAAGCTAAGTTCTTTTCAGTTTGTGTGCTGTTTTAATCAAGACAATTTTTGTATTTCGTTTAAGCTGGCGTTGTACAGGGATTTTTTTTCAATGTGTTGTTGTGTTCCTTTTTTATCATTCCAAGCGCACCTACTAGGACTGGTACAATTCTTGTTTTCAATTTCCACATTTTTTTTCTATTTCGATTTCCAGATCTATTTACTTCGATAGTTTTTTTTTTGTTTTTTTTGTTTTTCAAATTCCTTGGTTGCTATGCTACAGTCCCCTGGGCAAGCCATATCAATTAGTAGGTAAGTTTTTTTTTTGTTTTTTGTTTCTTTGTTTTTTTGTTTTTACTAATTATGTCCGACCTATTTGCTTCAATCTTCTTCTTCTTCTTCTTCTTCTTCTTATTATTATTATTATTATTATTATTATTATTATTATTATTTTCTTTGATTTCTGGCGTTTACACATTTCTTTCCGGATCCCGCCCAGGGATCTAAGGTTAGAAATGGCATCATGACACTTTCCACTGACAAAAAAAAAAAAAAATTACATAGATAATGCCCTTCGTGAAGTGTGGGCTGTACTTTTTTGTATCTCCTTGAGGCATGGACTTCCAGGAATCCCTTCAATTAGTCTACTGCAGTCTTTTCCAACCAGTCCTAGGGCTCCACCTACAACAGGGATTGTTGATTATTATTATTATTATTATTATTATTATTATTATTATTTCCTTTGATTTCTGTTCTATACCCATTTCTTTCCGGGTCCCAACCAGAGACCTAAGGTCAGAAATGGCTTCATGACATTTTCCCTGATGTTTTTTTTTTTGTTTGTTTTTTGTAAAAAGCCAAAAACACAAGGTCACACACATTTTCCATAGATAAAGCTCTATGTAATGTCTGAGCTGTACTTGTGAGTAGAATTATTTGGTATTTCTTCAAGGAAGGCATGGGCCACCAGGAATCTCTTTAATGAGTCTGTCGGGACCTTTTCCTATCAAGCCGAGGGCTCCAACTACAACTGGAATTATTGACATCTTTATGTGCCAGATTTCTGAGATTCCCACTTCAAGATCCTTGTATTCTGATAGCTTTTCGGAGATCTTCAAAGATACATTACAATCTGCAGGGATTGTCATGTCAATAAGAAAGCATATTCTGTTTGTGTGTTCTTTGATTAAGATATCTGGGCTTTGATTGTTCTGTCTGTGTGTATTTTAGTGTCCCATATAGTTTTTACATGCCCTGTCTCTAAATTCGGGTTTTGTGATGTTCATGCCAGTATCCTCATTTTTCTTTCCGAAAAAGTTGAATATTATAATTATTATTACTTTATTTTCTTTGCTTTCTGGTGTATAATCATTTTTTCCGGATTCCGAGAAGAGACTTAAGGTCAGATATGGCATCATGAGAGAAAAGTCGGAAAAATTTTTTAAAACATTTTTATGTTTATACATTCTTTTTTATAGATACAAATATTTAAGTAAATGTTCTGTTTATAATAAACAGTATTAACAACATTTACCGGCCTGAATGTCCAAGAAAATATGCGTCGTCCGACAGAAATCGAACTTGTATCCTATACGGAACCCTCATAAAACCTAGAGTGCTTTTATGGATTTCGCCAAGGTTGATTTTACTGTTTTAAGACTACAATTCTCCATGATTTTCTTTCATACACTCATATGTGTTCGATGCGTATCCAAATGTAAACAAATGACGTCACACATTATAAAATGGAGAAAGTCCGGCAATTATTTTAAGACATTTTTTATGCTTATACATTATTTATTATAGATACAAATGTTTAAGTAAATGCTATCTTTTATAATAAACAGTATTAATAACATTTACCGGCCTGAATGTCCAAGAATTTTTCATAGAAAATATGCGTCCTCCGACAGGAATTCAACCTGTATCCTATACAGAACCGTCTTATAGCTTGACGTACTTTTACCGATTGAGTCACAGAGGAGCGTTTTCAGTTTTACTGTTTTTAAACTACAATTTTCCATGATTTTCTCACGTACATTCATATCTGCTCGATGCGTATCCAAATGTAAACAGATGACGTCACAAATTATGCAATGGACAAAGTCCGGCAATTATTTTAAGACATTTTTATGTTTATACATAAAAACATCTTTATCTTAATCAAAGAACACAAAAATAGAATGTGTTTTCTTATGGACATGACAATCCCTACAGATTGTAATGTATCTTTGAAGATTTTCAAAATCCTATCAGAATACAAGGATCTTGAAAATGTTTTTATCTATAAAAAAAAAAGAATGTATAAACATAAAAATGTCTTAAAATAATTGTCGGACTTTGTCCATTTCATAATGTGTGACGTCATTTGTTTACATTTGGATACGCATGGAGCAGATATGAATGTACGTGAGAAAATCATGGAAAATTGTAGTTTAAAAACAATAAACTCAAAAACGCTCCTCTGTGTCTCAATTGGTAAAAGCACGTCAGTCTATATGACGGTTCCGTATAGGATACAGGTTCGATTCCTGTCGGAGGACGAATCTTTTCTATGACAATTTCTCGGACATTCAGGCCGGTAGATGTTGTTAATACTGTTTATTATAAACAGAGCATTTACTTAAATATTTGTATCTATAAAAAGAATGTATAAACATAAAAATGTCTTAAAATAAATAAAGGTCTTCGTCATGTGTGAGCTGTATTGTGCGCACAATTTTTAGTATTTCTTTAAGACATGAGCTACCAGGAATCCCTTTAGTGAGTCTAACGGAAACTTTTCCAATCAATCCGAGGGCTCCAACTACAATTGGAATTATTGATGTCCTCATGTGCTATATTTTTCTGATTTCCATTTCAGGATCCTAGTATTTTGAAGATTTTCAAAAATATATTACAGGGACTGTCATGTCAGTTAAAAAAGATTCTATTTTTGTGTTCTTTGATCAAGATGTCTGGACGATTAGCTTTCATTGCTCTGTCAGTGTGTATTGTAAAGTCTCATAAAACTGTTACATGTCCTATCTCTGTAACCGGGTCTAGGGGGATGTTCATACCAGTTTCTTGTAGTTCCCTCCCAGTAAAAGATTTTCCATTACCGATATTGTTATGACGATTTTTATATTCGGTGGATATGAACACCGCGAAACCTAATACAAGAGAGTCAATTGTTTCTGGATACTCATCACGCCATCTTAATTTCGTGCTAACACAATTTTTCAATATTATTATTATTACAATAGTTGAGAAAAGGTAAGACACATTCTTTAACAATATTTCGACAGAATGTCTGTCTTTAAAAAAATTTTTTTTTATTTTTATTTTTTTTTAATCATTTCACCTCAAGCCAGGTGATACTGCCACTTTTATGAAAGGGTCTACTGGGGGTAAAAAGAGATTGCGAAGACTTTTGAAAAAGGAACCGGAAATCGAATCCCAAACAGGAAACAAGGAATAAACCTCTGCTCCTGTTTAAAAGACGGGCAAGGAGTGTGAAACCGGGTGTTTGTGTTTAAAAATGCATACAAGTATAAAATATATATATATTTAAATAATGCAAGCTTTTATACAAACTCTTTCCCTACGTCATAACACTCACTAGTTCCATGAAACTCATCAATTGTCTCTACCTACCCTGATGATGACATAAGAAATTCGAAAGGTGGACCATATTTCTTGTACTTTTCGTGCGAAATGAACTTTGAAGAATTTCTGGCAGAATTTGCTCTTTATCTAAGAAGGATTATTACGAAAAATTTTGAAAAGTCGGCAACAATCATTTTGTGACGATTGATTTTAATCACAATTGCTTTATATATATATATATATATTATAATTATTTTTTTAAAAATATGATTCCATCGCGCGCGAAACAGAAATTACTGTTTCGAAACTGGCCAGAAGTATTCAGGTTTAATTTCAACTACCCTTGGCACTCTCGGCCTAAGGCGTTGTTACGAATAACTATGCTACGTAATGTTTTACTCATTTATTCTTTTGAAATTGGGGCGGGGTGTTCTAGGGTTTGTTTTTCATTATCAAGGGGTCACTGCTTTGGTTGATGTAGGGGTGTTCGTTATATGCCAAGTTTTTGGAGTCGGGTAAGGTTGGGTTGGGGTTTTTTTGTCTAGCTAATCTTATTCGACTCCCTGCTAATCTAGGCTCTACTTCAGTATCGAGCACTGTTTTTAAAAATAAAAACAAAACTACTAAAGATCTTCGGATCCTCAGTCTAACAGTTGTTTACAATTATATCAATACACACACACGGGTAGAATGGAGATCAACGTGTTTTAGTGGACTCAGCACTTTTCAATTTGCTTGTCTGAATCATCTTCAAGAAGCGAGAGCAAGATCTCAAAAGTCAGTCAATCTAAGAGTGATCTCATCTCACAATCCCCACACTTGCTCCATATGTGGCCTCCTTTGTAAATCACTAGCGGGTCTTAAATGCCACTTAAGATTATCGCACAAAATTTCATAACTGAATCAACTAAGCTGTCAGATCATCATACGCGAAACCGACGGGAGAGTCCATTATTTTATATATATATATATGTGTGTGTGTGTGTGTGTGTGTGTGTGTGTGTGTGTGTGTGTGAAAATATATAGAAAATAGGAAAGAACTGGTTAGGTAAATAATCCAAAGTTCTTTAGTATTTTTGTTATTATTTTTTAAAAATAGTGCTCGATACAAAAGTAGAGCATAAATATAATTATTTATTTAAAAATATGATTCCAACGCTACATAAGAGTTCTCATGTTTCAAAACAAGAGCCGAAAACTTCAATATAATTATTTGAATTAAATTGAAACAAGTTATTCTAAAAAAAAAATTCGCTTTCAAGATGGAACAGAGCTTACTTTAATTCATTTTAATTCAAATAATTATATTGAAGTTTTCGGCTCTTGTTTTGAAACATGAGAACTCTTATGTAGCGTGTTGGAATCATATTTTTAAATAAATAATTATTTATATATATATATATATATATATATAATCAGTTGTATGGATATGAGCTTGTGACCCTTGTTTCACGTTTTTGCGATCATGAGACAAACTGGTTTATTTTTTTTAAAATTGGATCTATTTTTGTTTGTTTGACGATGTTTAGTGGTGTGAGGAGGAATCTTCTTATGTATTTGTTTGTGGTAGCACCATCATACGCATAGACACATACATACAGGTGTACGTATTTTAGTTCACGCCAGCACATCCATATAAGCGATTCGAGGCTAGGAGCAGATACATATCTGCGCGTTCGGGCATACATAGATACGCAGTTGTGATTCTATTTCTGTGTCGGTACCTTAGCTTTTTATGTGTGGCGATGTTCGTTTTAACAAGAAATATGTAGGGGGTGTTCTTGACGCTTTTCAGATGGGCTGTCAGACAAACGTACACTACCTCCCACACACACACCCACACATGTGTAGACGCGCACATACACTGTTATTGGTCTGGGCCTTTTCAATACCACTTTGGTTGAGTTGAGTTTTGTTTGTTCTCATGGCGATGATGATGTTTATATTTTCAACGCTCACTGCTTGTGTGTTGTTGATGGTTGTGATGATGCTGGTAGTGATAATAGCTCTGATATCATTACTGATATCATAGTCAAACAAGCATAAATAGATGCAATTTTAAAAAATAAATCAGTTTGTCTGATGATCGCAAAACCGTGAAACCCAGGGTCACAAACATATCCTACAACTTATTATGGTAGCTCTATCACTGATATAAATAATACACACACACACACATATATATATATATATATATATATAGCGATAAATAACTGCGTCACCCTATACATGTACACATACGCACAAATACAGGCGTACACATACACGCATAGACATCATCATACACATACACACGCATAGACGCACGCACATCAACCTAAAATCAACACAAATTCGCATATTTTTAACTTAATAAAAACAGTAATACAAACATATACAAACGAGAGTGTTACAGCAAGAATGTTCGGTCCGACTGTCAGAGCTGACTGCTGGAAACTTCTCTCTCTAAAAGGCAGTACCTGCTCCTATTTATAGCTAGGAGAGTCCATGCGTGCGTGGGTAAATTACCATAACATTTAGTGATGATCGAACTCACTTTTCAGTCGTAACTGATCTAATCAGACAAGCTTGCTAACCATTACACCAGACCGAGGTGCCCATTCGGCTACAGAGGGTGCCGTCAATCAAGCGCGTTTGAATATTATTTTATAAGTGTAAATCCTGCTCAGTTTCTCGAAATTTCTTATTTGTCCAGTTTGGTACCTGAACGTGTACACAGGAATTTCTGAATAATTAAAGGACTTTTTTATTATATATTCATCAGTCAGCGTATTTTTTTTATTGCGCAAGCACATTGACTTGGTGTAATGTTTGAAGAGTAATAAGTTGACTGAGGAATAGTACCGTCGGCAGGATTAGAATCTGCGACACCCCCTTTGCAGGAGAAACCGTTGTAAGATCCAACGTACTTTATTCCGACACGGCTACAGATCTAACTACAGTTTCTCCTGCAAAGGAGGACGCAGATTCGAGAAATCGGGGTTCGAATCTATATCCCCCTTTGCAGAAGAAACCGTCGTTAGATCTGTAGCTGTGTCGGAATAAAGCACGTCGGATCTAACGACGGTTTCTCCTGCAAAGGGGGATGCAAATTTTAATCCTGCCGTAGAGCGCGTATTTTTCTTTAATAAGATTTCTCGAATATTCTGACCGGTAGACGAAAATAAATTACCTGCCTTATTTACATTTTCCGTACTGTTATCCTCATTTTCATTGCCATATTTACAACGTTTCTGCCGTTGAACGCTCTGGCCTTCTTCAGATGACTGGAATTTCGAACCGAACCCCTTATTTCGTCCGCCGGGGTAGATTGCTCTAGTTCCACCTGCCATGCCTCCTCCGGATGTTTCAGTTATTTCCCTTTAATTCAAACATCCGGAGGAGGCATGACACGTGGAACTAGAACAATATACCCAGGGTTCATTTCGAAATTCTAATCACCTGAAGAAGGCCGGAGCCTAGAACGTCCGAAACGTTGTGGATATGGCGATGAAGAGGAGGATAACAGTCCGAATAAATTTAAAGAATGCAAGTAATCATAATACCTCATCTCAGAGATATAGACCAATATAAATAAATATACTGATCTATAAATAAACGGGGCGTCTACTCAAATATGGGTATCCACTAAAGATGACGTTTAAAGCGATAACATCCGACGGATCAATAAATAAATAGAAATCGATTGCTTCTTTAGAAATTGAGCTGTTTTTGCGACGTAGTGTATTCTTTGATGTCTATGTCTGGGGCATTTTTGGATTACCTATCTCTGTGTTTTGTTGTCTGTGCGTGCGGGTGTCTGACTTGAAATATATGATTTTATTTTGTCTTGTAGCATGCACTGGGCATTGAATACTTCTTTTTTGGTGGGGGGGGGTTATTGCGCGTGTGCTTTGATGAATATCTACGTATTTTGGCGTTTGTACTTGTATCTTGATGTATGCTTTATTACGTGTATGTGGTGGGGTCTGGGGCAAGTGTTGGTGTGTTTATCTGTGTCTTACAGTCGATAATCAAGAGGGATAAACGCCGTAAAGAAACCCGTAACTTTCTTATCATATTCAATCCACTTAAAATCTGCCAACCAACCAACGGAGTGGAAGATAAGTTACCTCTGAAGTTATCTCCTTCTTCTCTGTTTCGTTTAAACCAATTTGCCCTGCTGTATATATTACGTTGTAAATTGGGTGTATTTACACAGCAAGTGTTCATCTAAACAAATTTTGTTAAATAGAACAGATAAATGGCGTCGATTATATATTTTTAAATTGTTTTTTTCATATTTTTTTTCTTTAATTGACTGATTGGATATTTGGATCGGTTAATTTACCGACGTATCAACCATGTTGGATTCATTTAATATTGAATGCACGTCTTAATTGACAAAAATCATGATAAATTAATAGCTAAGTAGAAATCAGTCCGGTTTACGCTAGCGACAAAACGGTAGATGTTAGTCTGGTTTATACACGATTTCAAAACCTGCATAGGTTCGGTTTACACAACAATCATAAAGTATAAAAGTAAACTAAGGCCCGGTTTACACGAGAATCGAAAAAGTTAGACAGGTTCACTTTACACGAGAATCGATGAAGGTAGACAGGTCCAGTTTACACGAGATTCAAAAAAGGTAGGCAGGTCCAGCTTACACGAGAATCGATAAAGGTAGACAGGTCCAGTTTACACGAGAATCGATAAAAGTAGACAGGTCCAGTTTACACGAGAATCGATAAAGGTAGACAGGTCCAGTTTACAGCAGAAACGAAAAAGGATAGACAGATCCAGATTACACGAGAATCGAAAAATGTAGACAGGTTCAGTTTACACCAGAATCGATAGAGGTAGACAGGTCCAGTTTATACCAGAATCGAAAAAGGTAGACAGGTGCAGTTTGCACAAAAATCTATAAAGGGAGACAGGTCCAGTTTACATGAAATTCAAAAATGGTAGACAGGTTCAGTTTACACGAGATTCAAAAACGGTAGACAGGTCCAGTTTACACGAGAATCGAAAAAAGGTATAACGGTCCAGTTTACACAAGAATCGATAAAGGTCGACAGGTCCTATTTACACGAATAAACTGGATATGCTTAAGCTGGACCTCAACTTGCCAGTAGCACATACGGAATGACGCATGAAACTGCAACGGACTACTGCTGACATTGTTAGAACTTCGAGACCGCCTTCTGTAGCATGTCCAACATGCGTAGCCTCTTAAATCGTGGAGATCTGTTATAATCGTCATCCGCTTGTTCCACCGTTAGGGTCTATGGTGTTCGTCGCGCTTAGTTTGGGTCCTGTCTTCGACATTGCTGCCAAGACACACACAGAGATAGATAGATAGATAGATAGATAGATAGATAGATAGATAGATATTATTGAAGTTGGAGGTGTAGAAAAGATTCGGCAAACTGATCTTTCTTCATCTGCTATGGGTGCACAGGTTGTAAAGTTTGTTTTAAACGTTTTATTTATTTGTACAGAGTGGTCTAAAAGCGTTGTCACCTCCTACCAAAAAAGTATTGAGAACAATTTTCTTTTTATGTGTCGTGTCTTTTCAGGACGTAGGCAATCATGGCTCTCCACTTCTACCCTATTCCTTATAGCTCTCAATAAGTTTTGTCTCTTTGCTACTTCTAGTCCACGTTCTGTCATCCACTTACTTAAACACGCTAGGAAGGTCATTTGCTGCTTTCCCTTGTCTCTCTCTCTCTCTGTTCGACCTGTGAGTATCAGATTCTCCAAGCCGTTTTTTCTCATTATGTGTCCCAAAAATTTTAGTTACCTGCTCCTGATAAGTATAAGCTTCCTCCTTATTTGCATCCTCTACAAAACCTCATCGTTGCTCAAATCTCCGTCCATGATATCCCTAGCATCCTTCTGTAGAA
Source organism: Acanthosepion lycidas (assembly GCA_963932145.1). NCBI lineage: Eukaryota > Metazoa > Mollusca > Cephalopoda > Sepiida > Sepiidae > Acanthosepion > Acanthosepion lycidas. Next base: position 17,210,450 of record OZ010589.1, read on the forward strand.
CGATGCCTCCACTGTCTCGAGTCTCTTCTTCATCTTTGAAGAGACCGCCCAACATTCGGTATCGTAAAGGAGGACAGATGTTACGTAACAGGTCAGTAATGGAAGAAAAAAGTAATACAAAGCACATGTCCTGGATTCAGTTTATTCACTTTCATTGTCACACACTGATTAGGTCTGTATGAACATCATTTTGGTGGCATCGAAAATTATATTATCTTGGGGGTAACACGACTTTGGGGTCACCCTGTAGTTTAGGTCCGATGTCGTTACTCGCAACCTTTGGGGTTTGGTTTTAGAAAAGATGTTTTCGCTACAAACAAATAAATAGTTTATATCACGACCTATGCACTTACGGACGACACATGGAAAGAGACTGCTAACCCGAATCTTATTCACAATATATATATATATATATATATATATATATATATATATATATATATATATATGAAGAGAGATATGAAATGAATCCCTCCCTAAACTCTTCCATATCCCTTTAACTACCCCTTTTACACTCTCTGTTAAATTACTTATACTACCCATCAATTTTAATTTCATTTTTCGTTTCATTTCATTTTTGGAAGTGCTAACTGAAGATCCGGCGTCCTTTAAAAGGGCTCTGGTGAAATAAATTATCATAATGGTACATTAAAGTGGTCTGTTTTTTTTTTAAATATTAGCTCTGGATTTACATTGAACTCTCAGGATTTCATCGTCCTTGGGATTAACCATACCGATTACCAAGTTCTTCATAACTTAACTATATATATATATATATATATATATATATATATATATATATATATATATATACATTGCGTATATTTTGTCAACATCATTTCATTGAGACAGGTTTCATTGAATAATTTAGACAATTTTTGTCTAAGTATTTTCAATTGGATCCTTTCAGATGAACACAATTTTTGTCTTGAAAAAACAACACTTTGATGATGATATTGTGCTAATGTCGAAAGTTCTCGGAATAAATAATATGTATGCGGGAAGATGAATGGAGATCTAACGCAATCACTAGTGATCACTCCAAACACCTTCGTAATCACCATTACACTCATCCAACTCTTTCCTAACCCTCTGCACTGCCCTCAGATTGACACCCAAACATTCTGAAATGTCCGAACTCGAGCTTCTTGCGCGAATGCCAAGCAGAGCAGCATGACGTTTTCAAATTTCTGGTGGATTAAATTGCGTTACGGTGCTCTTTTTCTCACAGACGGTGCCCAACTGACCCTACTATACTGTGCAGTCGGCAAAATGAAAAATTTAAAAAAAAAAAAAAAAAACACGCATGAGCGAAATGAAAAATATAAAATGGCGACAATTTACCCATCGCACCCTGTACATATAGATAGATAGATAGATAGATAGATATGAAGTCTGTAATAGATAGATAGGTAAGATGTGGCACAAGGTCAAAAGTATGGGGCACCTAGTGTGGATGGAACTCACCTTTCAGTTGTAACAGATCTAGGGAGACAAGCTTGATAACGATTACACTACACCGAGGTGCCCAGATAGATAAATAGTTAGATGTGAAGACTGTAATAGATAGATATGATGACTAATAGATAGATAGATAGATAGATAGATAGTGTGTGTGTGTGTGTGTGTGTGTGTGTGTGTGTGTGTGTGTGTGTGTGTTGAAAAAAACGAATGGGCACTTCAAAATCAGTACGGTATTCCTTGTGTGGGGTGAAGGCACAGAACGCACGTGGCACTATTAGTTGATTGGTCGACAGTAATGGGTGGAGGATGCGGACGACCCCGGGGATGAGGAAGTGTTGCGAAGGATGGTTTGGATTGCGGTGGCTGAGGGGTTGGTGGGGCTCTAGTCAGGTGAAAGATAATACTCGTGAGAAGGTAACGTCTGTAATGGCGTATGTCTTAGAAGATATAAGCCTTCTTTCCGACTCCCGCTGAGGCGCGATGAAAACATGTGTGCACCATACCGTATCTCGTCAGGCCCCAATGTGCTGAAAGTGTGCTAGTAAGCAGACATAAGTGTGTGTTGGGGGAGTGAAGTGTTTGGGGGGTGAATGGTGGTGTTGATACCTTTGCCGAGGTCGAGGTGTAAGCTGTTAGGATTATGATTCGTACTATTACTGGTAAGCATTACGTTTGCGCGTGCGTTCAATCACACACTCCGACACACACACACACGCATATATATATATATATATATATATATATATATATATATATATATAGATATATATATAGATAGATAGATAGATAGATAGATAGATAGTAGAGTAATATCAAATATTAAAACTGATCCACAAAAAGTGCTAAATGTATTATAACCTCATATGTGGGATAGATCTATTTCAACCGACGAAAAATTTGTCAGTCTTATTCACCCGGGGTGTGCAGCTGTACACCGGGGTTGAAGAAGATTGACGTAGTAATATTGACGTAGTTTTCGTCGGTTAACATTGATCTATTCCCCCACCCCCAATATGTAGTAATTTGGGATTTTATTGTGTAATACTATATATATATGTTGGACTCTCCCGTCATCTGAGGGTCAAGGAGCCTCGACTCCACCACATGAGATTTGATTATAGTGGTGAAGGCTTTGTGCACAACCAACCACACTTCTTTAAAGGACCGAATACAGAGACCTGGTGCACTACGTATCACAAGGTCCCCAAACAACCCTCCGTAGGTTTTGAATTCAGAGTGGTCCTTCTCCTAGACCAGTTGCTATCCAAGGTCTGTCCTGCTATTTACCCATAGCTGGAGAGAGAAGAGGATTCACACCTTTCGCAAGGGTACTAGCACGTAAGTGAATGTAATGGATTCGACTGGAATTACCCTTCAGCTATGGGTAAATAGCAGGACAGAGTGGGTTCTATAGCCTTGGATGGTAACTGGTCTAGGACAAGGACAACTCTGAATTCAAAACCTGCGGAGGGCTGTTTGGGGACCTTGTGGCACGTATATATATATATATATATATATATATATATATATGTTTTTAAATTAGTTTATGTGATCCCGACAAATTTATAAATTTTGACAGTTGAAAAAATATTCATGAAAGTAGATATGTTTCGAAATATAACCAATAATGCATTTCGCCATTCCAGGTTTCATCATCTCCTAAAGCGAAAACGAAAGAAATGAAAAGCATGTATATGTATTTGTTTGATTTGGTTTGTTTTACGGCATATCAACACCTCAATGGGTTATTTAATGCCGACAAGATTTTTATTGCTGGTAATTTAAAAAAAAACGTATTGCTGGTATTAAAACCTATTTATACAATTTCATAGAGTTTTCACCCCAGTTTGCGAGTTAACTATGTACCCATATCTGGGTAACCTAACAGGTACTACCACCCCGGTGTCAGGGTGGTCCTCGGAACACCAGCAATTAAGAGGTGGTTCGACGTTCCTCAAAACCTCCTGATCAGTTTGCTTGCTGTTTATCGTCTTACCTAGGATGCCGGATGTAGTTTATCGTCATACCCAGGAGACGAAGATGATATGTATTTGTGTATGTTTAAATAATGAGATCTTATTATTTTTTCCCCAATAAAAAAAAGAAAGAAAAAAGAATATTGAAATTTCTTTCTTTTTTTTTATTCACGAAAAAAGGCAGCAAAAAAAAAAAAAAAAATCAAATCTTTTACTTTCTACCCATTTTGAATGATTATAACTTTCGACTCGAATAACGAAAGGAAAATAAATATTAACGACATTTTTAAAGTCACTCACTCATTTTTTCTTCTTTTTTCGTCACCAGAAGCGCCGGTACTCTTCTCTTTGGATCCAAAGAAATTTTTCTGTTTCTTAATACTTTGCTTAACTTTTTAATACTTAACTTTTAATACTTAACTTTTTAATACTTAATTTTAATTTTTTCTGTTTCTTAATACCTTGCTTAGCTTTTGGAAGGCATTTTTCGCTCTTTCAATGTTTCTTCGGATTTCAGTGTCGTACTCTCCGACCTTTTATAATACTTCTCAGATATTTAAATTGTTGGAGTTGTTTGATTTGTGCCCCACCAATTTGTAATTTACACAAGAACTATTAACACAAAATACAAGAACTATTAATATTAGTAGCAGTAGTAATATAATCCTCACTATTTTTTTCATAAATATTAGGTTGGTGCAAAAATAATGACGTAATAATGTCGTTTTCTGACGTATTTTTTAACGCCAAAAAACGACATTATTACGTCATTATTTTTGCACCAACCTAATAAAAGGCGTTGAGTTTTAAAACAATAATATCTGTTCACTTTTACTACGAACCAAGTGACACCAAGACTCTATAATTTTCTTCTGTGATGCTGCAATGAGTATTATTATTATTGTTGATCTCTAGATTTGTTCTTCAACCATAAAACAAAAATTTTGAGATATTTCTGTAGATGTGTTTAAAAGCAATAAAAGCTAAAACCTTTTTCAATATGTATAAAATTTAAATGCATTTGAAAGTTGAATCCATACACACATGTTATGTAATGTCATAAAAATTCAACAAATGCTTAAATATTAATTAATGACGGTAATTTAATTCTTTAAATTAAATATTGAATTAATTATTAAATAAAATATTAAATTAAATATTAATTAATGAAGATAAATTAAATTCTTAATACTTCCTGCTAACAATTTTCCATTGCGTCTTCTTGTGATTGACATTTCAGCCTTTGTTTCTAACGAGATGTCAGTGTCTCCTTGTCTACCAATTTGGAAAGGCATCCTTTGCTATCGCCGTGTACTTTCAGATTTTCGTGTCGTATTTTCATCTATATCACTTCTGATGTAATAAATATGCATGCACCTGGGTTCTCTCTCACAGTAATATGATTGGCTGGTGTCAGACATAAATACAGACTGATGTGGAGGTACATGGACTACGCCGATTGCCTACGCCTATTGTGTTCGCCTATTGCTTACCACTACGAAGAGGACCAGTCCAATACGGTTACCGGCTAGATTGTCCTACCCGGTTACAGTAGTCCAAAATTACTTTACTACTTCGTACAAATATATCACTTTCTGGGACATATCAGTTGGATCTCATCCTTAGAAACAACCAACAGACTCTTGCATTGATATGTGATATCCATTGACTTATCTGGCAACGAATGCTAAACAATCTCCCTCACGAGAAAATTATAACAAATTTAACAAAACTTCTTTCATTGCTGTGGACTGACGCTATCACATGTAGGTCAAAGAGAAAATAATGACGCCTGATCATCCTTCTTTGAACCTTGTGGACTGGTGCTACAGAATCACAAACAAAGAACTGTACCAAAGAACAGAAACCACATCACTTGAGGACTTTCAACAGCAGCAACAACTAAAATGGATATCACATGTAAGGGAAAGAGAAAATAATGAATCCTGAGTGTCATGGAAAAGATCATCGTCCTTTGAACCTTGTGGTCTGGTGCTACAGAATCACAAACAAAGAACTGTACCAAATAACAGAAACCACATCACTTGAGGACTTTCAACAGCAGCAACAACTAAAATGGATATCACATGTAACTCAAAGAGAAAATAATGAATCCTGAGTGTCATGGAAAAGATCATCGTCCTTTGAACCTTGAGGTCTGGTGCTACAGAATCACAAACAAAGAACTGTACCAAATAACAGAAACCACATCACTTGAGGACTTTCAACAGAAGCAACAACTAAAATGGTAACGGCTCTGAATTGTTATTCGAAGAGCTGTGTTCCATTACTCACTGAGTTCGTTATATTAACCTACGTGCATATACCCTTGGGTGAAATTATGAATCCACCTCTTCTCTCCTTGCTATGGGTTAATAAGTAAAGCTTATAAAAAATAAGAAAAAAAGAATTCTAACGATTTAAATATTTTAAAATTTTCTGGCTTTATATAACTCTGCAAAAAGTTGATTCGCCGTGGGAAACGAATCAACCAAACGAAAAATTACTTTTATAGACGTTTTGAGAAAACTAGTACGTCATCTTTCTACAAGCCTAAAATAAAATGAAACCCAGGAAACTGCCAAGAATTTATATTTTCCTGTTTCTTAATACGTTAATTGTATTTTAGAAGGCATCTTTCGCTATACTGTGCAAAATAAAAAAGGACTAAGCATCAAGTAGTAGATGATGGAATGCCTGGTTGTTAGCAAAAGGGACAGCCCAACATGGAAATTACAAATTGGAGATGCCAAAATGACAAAACTACAACAAATTAAATATCTGGGAAGAGTTTTAACAGGGGACGTGAAGTATGACACTGAAATCCAAAAGTGCATTAGGATGACGAAAGATGCTTTCCAAAATTTAAGCCAAACATTAAGAAAGAGAAAATTTTCGGTTGAATCAAAGAAAAGAGTACTGAACTCTTTTATGATACTAGTCCTCCTATATAGTAGGGAATGTTGGATAATCTCAGATGAAGAAAAGACTTGAAGCAACAGAAACAAAGAAAAGAGTACTGAACTGTTACGTAATATCAGTCCTCCTATATGGCAGTGAATGCTGGACAATCTCTTCACAGATGAAGAAGAGACTTGAAGCAACAGAAACAAAGAAAAGAGTACTGAAATGTTACGTAATATCAGTCCTCCTATATGGCAGTGAATGCTGGACAATCTCCTCACAGGTGAAAAAGAGACTTGATGCAACAGAAACAAAGAAAAGATTATTGAACTCTTACGTAATATCAGTCCTCCTATATGACAGTGAATGATGGACAATCTCCTCGCCGATGAAGAAGAGACTTGAAGCAACAGAAACAAAGAAAAGAGTACTGAACTGTTACGTAACTTCAGTCCTCTAGTATGTCAGTTAATTTTGAACAATCTCCCCCGGCATGAAGAAAAGACTTGTGGCAGCAGAAATGTGTTTCTATAGGAGAAGGATGAGGATACCTTGGAGCGAAATGTGAGCAACGACTAAGTTTCAGTGAAAGAGGAAGCAAAAAGGAAACTTATAATTAACATCAAGTGTAGCACATAATGAGAAAAGAAGGACTAGAAAATCTGACACTCACAGGACAGAGTAAAAACGTGGCATAATTGCTTATTAAGCGTGAGTAAATGGATGGCGGAAACAGCTTTAGGAGACTAACAGATATTTTAGGAGAGCTGAACGGGAGCGGAATCAGTGGAGAGCCATGATCGGCAACACCCTGAAGTTACATGTCACATTAAAGTAGACTCATTTTGTCTTCTTTTAGTACAGGAAGATTGAAACTATACATATATATATATATATATATATATATATATATATATATACATATATATATATATATATATATATATATATATATATATATATATATATATATATATATGTATATATATATATATATATGTATATATATATATATATATATATACAAATTAATATATATATATATATATTATATAATGGACAGAGTCCGACAATTATTTTAAGACATTTTTATCTTTATACTTTCTTTTTATAGATTCGGAGAATGAATATCTTCTATGAAAATTTCTCGGACATTCAGGCCGTTAAATGTTATTAATACTGTTTATTATAAACATTATTATAAAGAGCATTTACTTAAATATTTGTATCTATAAAAAGGATGTATAAATATAAAAATGTCTTACATATATATATATATATATATATATATATATATATATATATATATATATATATATATCGGGAGTAAGTGCAAAATTTTCTAATTGTTAGATTAATATTTGAACCGCTGTATCTTAGAAGTGATTAAATATACCTTACTGGAATTCTGCCATTTTTTTATAAAACTATTAGTCTCTCAACTATTAGACCAATTCATGATTCCGTCTAGCATGAAAACACCCTGTCGCCTCTGAGTGCTGACTTCAATATTCAAATTTATATTTACATAGAGACTTTCTCTGATATTGAGCGATTTATCCCATAAATATAGCACACCTTAAAACTATATTTCTTCATGCATACATACACACACACACACACACACACACACACACACACACACACATATATATATATATATATATATATATATATATATATATATATTGTACACGCTAATGTAATATTATCTTGAAATGCGTATTCTTTAAATTGCACTGACAGTAAAAATAATATCAACCTTAAATAATAAAATAATAATAAATAATAAATAAAATAATCAATAATGTCTAGCGAAATATTAAATATTGTTTATTAAAAAACAGGTGCTTTTATTTATTCTTAAAAGCAAATGATTGAAACTCTTTTTGAAAATTACATGTCATTAATTATACCGCTGCAAAATATATACATTAGATATACAAGTGTAGATCAATAATCCTTGACATATCTACATATAAACTGAATTTTGATCCGGCATATTCACTGTATAATGTTTGATCTATGTGATCACTTTATACTATGTGATCCTTTGTGCAAATTAATTGAAACAAAATCATTACTTCCGTTAATATTTAATTTTTGTTGTAATTCCTTTGTCTATTCCACGAAATTGTTCCTTACAGATTGAACACAGATTCTTAATTACATTTAAATCAGGATAGTTTCAGAGCCAATCTATAGTACTTTGATTTGCTTACTGATAAGGCTTGCTAGTATGTTCGTGTAAGGTTACAATTTTCGTACTCTTCTTTCAATTCTATCGCGGACAATAACCGTAGGACAACTAATCGACAGTCGAGACAATAGTATCTGGGCGTGATAAAAATCTGATGCAATCACGGATTACGCAATATTTTTCAACGCTAAATAAATTTCATCATACACCCCAAAAATAGATTCATATTACTGCCCACTACTGGAAATGGTCTAATTTGATGAAAAAAATAGAAATCGATTACACCCTGTCACTCCAGCGGGTCTTAAACTGACCGGATAGGGAAAGAAAGAAAAATAAAGTGGTTGTTTCAATTAATTTGACCAAAGGTGTATTCTTTAAATTTCACTGATAGAAAAAAATAATATCGACAAACATCGTAAGATAATCAATACTGTCTAGAAAAAATATTAAATATTATTTATTTAAAAAATGGTAATTTTATTTATTCTTGAACGCAAATGATTGAAACTGTGTTGTTTTTTTGGGGGGGGGATTATTTATGTTGTTAATTATACCGATGCGAAATATATACGTTTAGTCAGATATACAAGTCTAGGTAACGTAGCGAGATATGCATTTATAAACTTTATTTTTGTCTGCTTTATTCACTGTATTAGGTTTGATATAGTACACTATTTACATCTTTGTCGCCATATATATTACAAAGTTTCGGCCGTTGTTAAGGCAGTGGAGAACTTGGAAAGTGGAATTAACTGGTGATAACTGATATCCATTAAACAAGGCCCGTGGAACTAGAACAGTCTACTCCAGTGAGCGAAATAAAGGGTTCAGTTCGACATTCCAACCACCTGAAGAAGGCTGGAGCGTACAACGGCCGAAACGTTGTAATAAATATGGCAACACAAATTAGGAGAATAGTCCGAATAATGTAAATAGTGTACATAATACCTCATCTCAGAAATATAGACAGATACTGAAAAAAAAATTAAAAAAACAATGTAGGAATGCTTTTTTTTTTTTCTTTTAGCGAATCTGTGGTGGTGACTATCATCTCGATTTTGTCTCTGTCTCTGGGTAGAGTTTAATACCCAGTTAAGGCAGTGGAGAACGTGGCGAGGGGGATTAACAGGAGATATCTGATAAGTGACATCCGTTAAACATGTCCCGTGGAACAAGAACAGTCTACCCTAGTGAGCAAAATAAATGGTTTAGTTTGACATTCCACCGAAACGTTATAATAAATATGGCGACAAAGATGAGGACAATAGTCCGAATAATGTAAATAGTGTACATAATACCTCATCATAGAAATATAGACAGATACTGAAGGGCCGAAACGTTGTAATAAATATGGCGACAAAGATGAGGAAAATAGACCGAATAATGTAAATAGCGTACATAATACCTCATCTTCGAAATATAGACAGATACTGAAAGGCCGAAACGTTGTAATAAATATGGTGACAAAGATGAGGACAATAGTCCGAATAATGTAAATAGTGTACATAATACCTCATCTTAGAAATATAGACAGATACTGAAAGGCCGAAACGTTATAATAAATATGGCGACAAAGATGAGGACAATAGTCCGAATAATGTAAATAGTGTACATAATACCACATCTTAGAAATATAGACAGATACTGAAGGGCCGAAACGTTGTCATGAATATGACGACAAAGATGGGGACAATGGACCGAATAATGTAAATAGTATTAGCTTTGTTCGACATTCCAACGAAACGCTATAATAAATATGGCGACGACTGCGCCTAGCATGAAACAGCCTATTGCCTCTGAGTGTTGACTTCAATCTTCACTTCTAGCGAAGAAACCATATTTTAAATCAGTTAATTTATAATATTTATGCTCTGTAAATTTACATTGAGCACTATTTTGTAAAAATGAAAATACCAATAAGAACACCGGATTATATATCTTACTGTTCTTTCTTTCTTATATATATATATATATATATATATATATATATATATATATATATATATATCTGTTTAATTAACAAACCGACGACCTTAACGGCCCAAGCATAAAAAATTGTTTCAAAAATGTACATATTACTATTTTTATACGTATTTTTGAGGTTTAGTTTTAAGTTGATGTAAGGTGATAGAGAGAGGGGGAGGAGGAAGATGACGACGACAGATATGATGGATTTTTAGAGAGGGAAGGGAGAGATAGGAATATGCTGAAAATCTATCTGTATTACGATACTTAAGAGTAAGGGTAGTAGGGTAAGGTGCTAAATATTTGACCTATTTAATAATTCCTTCCATAGGAAAAAAAATAGAAAAAATTATTATCATATCTGTCATCCTCCTCCCCCTCCTCCCCTTCTCTCTGTCACCTTACATCAACTTGAAACTACTCTTCAACAACTTGGAAAAAATAATAATATGTAAATTTTTAAACCATCTTCTTTTATGCTTGGAAATGGGATCTGGGGAACCAGGAAAAAAAACCCACCCTGGGGAAATAGGATATAATCAATGGATTCTTAAGGTTGTCTGTTATTTTTATTAAAATAATATTTGCTCTGTATCTGTCTATATTTCTGAGATGAGGTATTATGTACATTATTTACATTATTCGGACTATTGTCCTCATCTTTGTCGCCATATTTATTACAACGTTTCGGCCTTTCAGTATCTGTCTATATTTCTGAGATGAGGTATTATGTACACTATTTACATTATTCGGACTATTCTCCTCATCTTTGTCACCATATTTATTACAACGTTTCGGACTTTCAGTTGTACGCTCCGGCCTTCTTCAGGTGCTTGGAATGTCGGACTGAAACCAAGGACGCATATTTATTAAAACGTTTCGGCTGTTGTACGCTCAAGGACTTATGGCACAGTGGATAAAGGCGTTGGTGACAGGACCCAAAGTGTTTGAGTTCAATACCCCGTTAAGGCAGTGGAGAACTTGGAGAGGGGAATTAACAGGAGATAACTGGTAACTGACATCCATTAAACATGGCTCGTGGAACTAGAACAGTCTACTCTAGAGAGCGAAATAAAGGGTTATTCGACATTCCAACCACCTGAAGAAGGCCGCAGTGTAAAACGGCCGAAACGCTGTGATAAATATGGCGACATATCTGAGGACAATAGTCTGAATTATATAAATAGTGTACTCTCCAAGCTTAACAGAAGAATCGTGATGGAATCGATCATAAACGAAAATGACATGTTCCACATTAATTAATTATGGCTAAGGATGGGAAGCTCATGAAGGATTGAAATATAGTTCAAAATTTTATATATATATATATATATATATGCCAGGATAATTTTCCAACTTATTCAATACTTGGTTAAGGCATTGGAGAATTTGGAGAGTGGAATAAACAGGAGATAATTGATAAATGACATCCATTAAACATGGCACGTGGAACTAAAACAGTCTACCCCAGTGAGCGAAATAAAGGGTTCAATTCGACATTACAACCACCTGAAGAAGACCCGGCCGAAACATTGTAATAAATATGGAAACAAAGACGATGACAATAGTTTGAATAATGTAAATAGTGTACGTGTACTATATGTAGCTGTGAGGTCAAGAGATTTTTGCGAACACAGTAAATAGAATCAGTAATCAGAGTTTGAATTTCGGCTGAAACTGCTTTGATTCACTTACAACTAATATCCTAAAGAAAGTCATGAAACCACTTTTCCCTATATTATATATATGTACCAAATGGATGTGTGAGGTAATATAACGGGTAGCAGTTCGAAAAACGGAATCAGCCATCGGGGTTTGCTTAAGGTTGTTTATGATCGCTTAGCACAAAGGCATGAATCCACATATCCCTGCATTCTCAGAAATATAGACAGATGTGCCTGTATGTATGTACATCAATTGATTGTGCGGGATTTTGTGGTGTCGTTACGTGTGTTGATTGTTCGTTACATTTAGGTAAATTCTTTGTTTGAGCAAAAAATCATGTGTGTCGAGAAATTTGGAAATATTTAGGTATGTGTGCATGTGGGTGGGTGTAGGGTGGTGGTAATTCTGTTATAGATATTCCTGTACTTAATTTTAAATGTAACTATTCGCTTAAACATATGTCGCTAGGTGTGCCAGTTGCTGCGAGGGAGCAGCATATTGATGATGTGATGAAATCGATTCTTTGTTATTTCTTTTGTCCATCCAAATCGGTTATGTTGGAAGAGCGTTATTGATAGAGTTAGCAGGTGAGGCAATGGGGTAGACTCCTGGGGTGGCTTCGTTTGATGTGATTGGGTGTGCAAACGATTTCTCGATTCGGACATATCAGGTAAATAATCGTGCTCTTTTGAATTTGGGAAGCGAACATTTTGTGAGAGAGAAAGATAAACATAGAAAGGGGAAAAGAAAGAAAGAAAGAAAGAAAGAAAGAAAGAAAGAAAGAAAGAACGAGAGAAAGAAAGAAGCGAAGAAATCGAAGGTAAAGAAAAAAGAATAAAGGAATAAATCGAAGGAAAATAAAGAAAGAAAGAAAGAAAGAAGGAAGGAATGGGTGATGAAAATATGACATGATAAAGATAGATGTAGCAGTAACTTCTTATAGAAAGAAAGAAAGAAAGAAGCAAAGAAATCAAAGGTAAAGAAAAAAGAGTAAAGAAACAAATCGAAGGAAAAGAAAGAAAGAAAGAAAGAAAGAAAGAAAGAAAGAAAGAAAGAAAGAAAAAAGAAAGAAATGGAAGGTAAAGAATAAAGGAACAAATCGAAGGAAAAGAAAGAAAGAAAGAAAGAAAGAAAGAAAGAAAGAAAGAAAGAAAGAAATCGAAGGTAAAGAAAAAAGAAAGAAAGCAAGTACGCCTGAGAAAAAGAAAAAGAATGCGAAGATACAATCCAATTCAGGAGGAATGGAAAAAAAGAAAGAATTTTTGCGATTAATGAAAGAAAAAGTTCTACATAATAGAGCAAAGTCGAGAAAAAAAAAAGAAAGAGAAAAAACAATAAAATAAAGAAAGAAATTCATTCGAGAATAGAAAGAAAGAAAGATAAAGAAACAAAAGAAAGAAAGAAAGAAAGAAAGAAAGAAAGAATAAATTCACAAAAAACAAAAAAGAAAGTAGTTCCAAAAAGTGTCTGAAAAAGAACGAAAGAAAGAAAACTAATTAGAGAAAAGAATTTGAGAAAAAAGAAAGAAAGAATGAAAGAAAGAAAGAAAGAAAGAGAGAGAGAGAACTTGTTCGAAAATAGAGTATGAGAAAGAAAGAACTATTCCGAGAATAGATAGATAGATAGATAGATAGATAGATAGATATAGAATTAGTTTGAGAATAGAGTTTGAGAAAGAAAGACAGAAAGAAAGGAAAAAGAAAGAAATATTTCGAGAATAGATTTTAAGAAAGAAGGAAAAGGAAAGAAACTAGTTGAGAAAGTTACACAAAAGCAGTGTAAAAAATGAGAAAGGTTATTCATTTAAAAAGACATAAAAACAAAACGGATGTAACGAAAAAGATGTCACCGTCCCTGAAGAGAAGGAAAGTACAAAAGATATGGAAGGAAATGTGAAAGACACAATAGAAAAAGGGTAAAAATTCCAATGAAAAAAAACAGAAAAAGAATCTAAATTGAACATAGAAGGCGAGGCATCTAGGTCAATCGATCGTTGCACTGAGATGCGTGCACGTGTCCAATATGCATCCCCTCTGCAAGATGTAGGCCAGCCAGATGTTGTCTTTCAGAGAAATCATCACGCAAGCTGAGTCACTAATTCCTTTTGTAACCGTCTCTTCTCGTAGCCATTATTTTAGACATATGATTGCAATAAAGTTGTTATTTTGAGATTCAGTTACGTTGCCTGTCACATTAACGATCAAAGTTTCCTTCCGCAAGAAAGCTTTTTCCTTACCAGAGATTAGCGTTAGACAACCAATGTCTAGACTTTTTTCTTTCTATTATTTAAAATAAATAAATAACTTGGATCTACCTAGATCCTAATTATCGTCAAACCGTCTTCCCGGTGTAATTATTTCTCCTCTCACTGTCGATGCTAATGACATATCTATTTACTCCTGTCTTAATTGTCAGGCTCATCGGTTTAATAAGATCAAATTGATATCTGAGCACATAAATTACATACTATCAGTTGTTAACTGGCGCAAGAAATGGCTTATTCATTTTAACGCTTACTAATCTGCATATCTTTTAATCGTCTTCCTAACCGTGTTTTGTCTTCCAAAAGTATGGCTGATGCTAACCTCCAGGAGAGTGACTCGTTACGCTTTCTCTGATTAACGTTTTATGATTTTTGATTTATTGATTAGTTTAACGGCATATCAACTACTTATGGGTCATTTGATACTGGAATTTAATTTTCTTCAGAGCTTTGAAGTAATTTCATAATTTTAATATAAATAGGTACTATAAATATTTATTTTTGGTCATTTTACTATGCATATGTATTGGTAGTTTTTTAAATGCATATGTATTCGTATTTTTTTAAGTATATTGCTGGTATTTTTACTATAAAATATACTTTTTATACTTTCAAATGTTTTTTTTTCGGGGTGTCCATAACTGAGTGCCTAACAGGTGCTAACTCCTCAGGTCATGGTGGACCTGGAAAAAACTGTAAAACTCCTCAAAACCCCCAATCTCACGATCAGAAGACTTGCTGCCGAATGTAGTTTATCGTCATACACAGGACATCCACTGACACGAATTAAAAAGTTTATATTGGAATCAATTGCTAATTGTGTAGCTAAGAAAGTTGTTTCTTTTCATCGTGCTAGGCAATTTTTCTCGCTTAAATCTATCTTGCATATTTATAAGTCTACCATTCATCCATGCATTGAACATTGCTGTCACATCTGGTCTGGTGCTTCTGCTATGTTTTTTTGAGCTTCATGAAAAAATCCAAAGAAGAATCCCGTCCTGGGTAAGACGATAAACTACGTCCAGCAGCAGGGCCTCTGATCAGAAGGTTTTGAGGAGCGTGGAACCACTTCTTAGTTCCCAGGTCCACCCTGACTCAGGGTGGTATCACCTGTTAGGGTCCCAGCTATGGGTAAATAGTTAACCCCCAGACTGGAGTTAAAACACTATGAAAGTATAAAAATATATTTTAATACCAGAAATACTTTGTAAAAAAAATTATTACCAGCAATACATTTTGAAAAAAAAAATATTACGAGCTATATATTTTTAAAAAATATACCAGCAATACATTTTTGAAAAAAAAATACCAGCTATAAAAATCTTGCAGGTATTAAATAACCCATTGAGGTGTTGATATGCCATAAAACAAAACAAAACAAAAAGAATCTGCAATGTTATCCGTCCTGAACTGGCATCTCGACCTCAGTTATTTTTCCGTAATATAGTGGCCTGGTGTCTTTATGAATACTTTCATGGTAATTGTTTTGATGAAGTTGCTACTTTGCTATTTCGATTCCATGAATTTAAGCGCAGTACTAGATTGGCAGAGAGGTCTCATTATTTTACAATTGAAATGGCTACGTGTAACCTTAAGTTCTATGTTAACAGTTTCTTCTCTCGCACTTTTCACTCATGGGAATCTCTTCTGGCTCACTGTATTCCAGTTAACTTTGATCTTCTATTGTCTTGTCCTCTCTCCTTATTAATGTTTTTCTTTTCCCCATATAATTTCATAGTCTGTTACAGACTATGAAATTATATGGGGAAAAAAAAACATTACGTCTTAGCGGCTATATTTCCTTACTTGGTTTGAAATGATTAAAAAATTGTAATGTTGGGGATATTTCAAATTAGTGTAACTTCATGCGCACTTTCAAAAGGTAGGTAATCATGACTCTCCACGTTTTCCTCTCCTTTGTAGCACTAAAAATTTGTCTTGTTACTCTCATTCCAAGTCCCTGTTCTATCATCCATTTGCACTAGCCCATTAGGTAGATAGATAGCAAAAAGTCAAACATTAATGAGAGCTACAAAGGACAGGAAATTGTGGAGAGCCATGATCGCTCACCTCCGGAAGAGACACAGTACATAGTAGGAAAAGAAGGAGCTTGTGTAAACGATTGGCAGGACAGGATTACGAAAGATAGCAAAAAGAGAAACTGAGAGCTAAAAAAGGACAGGAAATTGTGGAGAGTCATGATCGCCGACTTTCTGAAAAGACACAGCACGCTGAAGAAGAGTTAGTTGGTGGGATTAGGAGAGATAACAAAAAGACAAATCTTATTAAGGGCAGGACATTGTGAAAAGCTATGAACGGACACGTCCCGAAAGGACACGGCACATAGAAGAAGAAGAACAACAACAACAACAGCAACAACAACAACAAGTAGTAGTAGCAGTAGTAATAGTAGTAGTAGGAGGAGGAGGAGGATGAGGAAAAGGAAATAGCAAACTTTATTGAGAGCTACAAAAGACAGAAACTTGTGGATAGACATGTCATTCCATAGATGCGTGCGTAGGCACCTCGACTCGGTGTAATGGTTAGAAAGGTTGTCTTGCTAAATCAATTACGACTGAGTAGAGAGTTCAAACCTCACTGTGCGTCCCTATACTTTCGGCCTTGTGCCACATCTAAGTCGCGCTTAAAGATCGCTAAGAACCTCGAGGTTGTGTAGTGGTTAGCAAGCTTGACTCGCTAGAACAATTACGATCGAGTAGTAAGTTCGGTCCCCACTGGACGCCCCATACTTTCGGCCTTGTGCCACATCTAAGCTATGCTTGGGAAATCACCCAATGAAGATATGTGCTATTTTTCTTCATTATTAATGCAAAAATGAAAGAAAAAGTTTCAATCAAAACCTATTATTTAAAGTAAATAATTAATTTATTAAAATAAACTAATAAATAATAATTATATAAATAAAAATAAAAGAATATATATATATATATATATATATATATATATATATATATATATATATATATATATATATATATATATATATATATATATATATATCAGAAAATTAAAATAACAACATTTACACACTTTTGTTTATTGAGAATTAATTTATTTAGCACTTCTCACAGTTTATCTTGACTTTCACGGTTTAAGAGTATTTTTTAATGTTCTTCAATTTAAAAAATTGAAATTCTAACTCTATTTGTTACTTTTGTTTATAAATACCTGTCGTAAAATAAAATCCTTACATTTGCTTTGATAACGCCAATGAGTGGACGAAACGCGTTGGTAGAGAGTAGTTTTGCTTTTGTTTTTATTTCGTATATATGTATATACAATAAAAGTGTGTTACTGTCTGAAGATTGCACTGTCCTTGTTTGAGAAACTTCTTGTAACTTTAGGAAAATGAAATGGTAAAAAAAAAATATATATAGATGATTCTGCAATGGGGTTGTGAGAAAAAACCCGAGTCTAAATGTCACTGAAAAAACTTTAAATACCAAAATATAACTTTATAAAAAAAAGACATTTTCTTTTTGTGGGAATTTACAAGGCTACGCCATTTGAACATAATGTGTTGATTAGAAACCTCGTCTAAAACAAGGGAGTTGGATTTTGAGCCCTACCTTTAACAGACATAATTTAGGGAGAGGTGGTTGGCTGGTGGTACTCGAGTGTATATCGTATAATTTTCTCGCACTTTTCAAATATGAGAAATAGAAGCAAAACTTTTAGGGTACTTTGCACCATTTATCCAGTGGAAAATCTGCAATATTATAGGTCCTGACCTGGAATCTTCTCTATAATCACTTTCGCACCACCATACCGTAGCTTCCTTGTGCCTTTTCTATAAAAATTTTCATGGAAATTATTCTCTCCACGTTTTCCCTTTGGTAATACGAGTTTATGAATTAATGTCTACTACAGGATTGGCAGTTAGATCTCAAAATTTGTCTGTTGAAATTGGTTGACGAAACCGCAAGTACTATTCTAAGAGTTCCTTCTTCCGGTCTTCTTGTAAAAACTCTCTTCCGATTTGCTTTCCTATTTACCTACAATCTTCAAAAGTGTAACTACAATATCAGTCGCAATCTTCTGTCTTCTTGAACGCTGTTCTTTGATTTTATTTTAATCGAGTTCCCTCCATGCAAGGCAGTAAAGCCACTAAGATGCAAAGGGGGAGGGGGTTACTGGATGTGGAAGAATAAGAAACAGGAACATTGCTAAGGAGCGAGAACTAAAGAAGAGAAATCAGGATAGTAGGTAACGATTGGCATTGCGTTTAATTTTTCCAGATTAAAGTTGGCTGGAAAGCATGGAGCCGGAAGGGAGTTCCACAAGCGAGAAGTGCGAGAGAAGGAACTGTTAGCGTAGAAGTTACGGTTAAATCGAGCCAGCTCAACTGTAAATTGATGAGACCGCGCAACCATAGAGAAGAGCGATATTTATTTGTACAAAGTGTGGCACAAGGCCAAAATTGAGGATGGGGGATGGGGCGCTCTTATTCTGTCTTAACGTTAAAATTAGCTTATTTGCCGTTGGTGTAATGGATAATGGCTAGGATTTTTAATCGGAGAGTAGAGATCCAATTCAATTTGGGTTCAATATAATCACTTACGCGCAATTACTCCTTGGATAGGCATGAATCCAGATTTTCTCCCCACAGCTATGGGTCAATTAGTAATTCTTGTATCGCTGAACCATTATTATCTCCAAAAATAAAATAAAATTGCGTAAAAATACTTAGATTTCAGCATTAAATAACCTATTATGGCGCTAAACAATATAACAGCCGAAACGTTGTGATAAAAACAACAATGATCAGGACATTAGTCCGATTGTAAATTAACTAATTCATTTACATGCGACTGCTCACGCAATAGGAGTTCCAAGAGATACTGATACTAAAAGATTTTTGGAAGGTGTGGTAAGGTGTGAGTATGTGGTGCATTTTATGAGAATATGTAGGATAGATAATGATTGAGAGACTTAATGAGATTAAGATTGTAGTGGTCGAGGAAGCACCCTCTCAGGAGTCTGTTCCGCAGATTAACAGTTCTGGAGGAAAAACCTGTTTGAACAGAACTTCTTATTTAATGGAATACAAAGAAAACGTGGATGCATTCATTCTGTGTACCTCTAATCATTACCTCCCTCAAAATAAAATTGTTTTCAAAATAAAATTAATAAACCCATAGTGATGTTGATATCCCACTAAACAGAAACAGCCAACGAACAACGAGTGGTTTAATCCATTTGGGGCGTAGGGCATCCGTAGAAGCCGTAGTTATGTCCACGGCAAGATAACGTGACGGATCCCATCATTCTCCAGCCTTGTTTTTAATTCAGAATTGTTTTTCTCCTTGATTGGCTGCCACACAAGGCAAAATAACTTATTTAATCCAAAGCCGGAAGAAAATGGGTCTTTCTCTTTTCTGAGGTTAATAGTTAAAAGAACAGATCCGGTTTGAATTAAACCTCTACACCCGCTAATAACCGTGTAGCTACCAACTCATTCGCTAATCATACTTATTATAAAACCCAGGTTGTGTGTGTGTGTGTGTGTGTGTCTGTACGTTTATATATTGGATCGAATTTCCTACATTTTTCAACCGATCTCAACAAAAATTCACAGGACTACGTAAAATTACCTTGCGGTGGTTCTAACAGCGGCAAAAATTGGAAAAAACACAATTGTTTTTGCACGAAATCAATTTGAAATCACGATAAAGACGCATCGCTTTCGCGGAATGAAAGGGGGACAACTCATATCGAGTTATACTTATTATAAAATCCAGGTTGTGTGTGTGTGTGTGTGTGTGTGTGTGTGTGTGTGTGTGTGTGTGTTCGTTTATATATGGGATCGGCTTTCCTACATTTTTTAACCGATTTCAACAAAACATCACTTTTTTTTTTGGCAGGTAGTGTTTCTTATTGTCTTGCACACTTTTCTCTTTATTTTTACATTCAGAATGCTTTAAAAATTCCATTTACAAGACTATTGTTTATAATAAAATTCAATTCAATTGGTACACTCATAACGATTGAAAACAATGTTTTTGTTTGAGTTTGGGTTTGACCAATTCGTAAAAAAACTAAAAAAACTAAAAAAAAAAAAACTAATTAAGAGATGCTTGTCCGTCAACCTCAAACAATAATCTTTGTCAATTTTATTTTTCAGTCTTTATGATGGACGATACTTGATCTATCTCTTACTGTTACATCCCCGGGCAAAGCCGGCCTCTACTGTTAGTTTAATACTAAAAATGACTCTTAATTTAATGATTAATTAACGAGGCATGACTTGAACGCAATGATAAATAACACAATTATCTTTTTCGATGTACTGGGTATGTTCAGGATGTACGTTGACGCTCTTAATAACTTTTGTTTTTTGCCTTCAATCCCATATTTTGCTACGTCATCCATTCGCTCAATCTCGAAAGGTTGACTGATCGTTCATTTCCTCTGTCTCTCTTATATTCAATCGGTACTGTAGGTGTTAAATGTTCCAATACTTCTTCCTCGTATGTATCCCAGAAACGTCAAGACCCTGCTGTTAAGTATAAGTGAAATTTTTTTACCATTGTCTCTGGAACTTCATATCCGGTCCATGTTATTCTCAGCATTCTTCTGTAGAACCAATTATCTGTAGCTTCAGGTCACTTCTTCATCTGTGAGGAGATTGTCCAGTATTCACTGCCATATAGGTGGACTGATATTACGTAACATTTCAGTACACTTTTGTTTGTTTCTATTGCTTCAAGTCTCTTCTTCATCTGTGAGGAGATTGTCCAGCATCCACTGTCATATTGGAGGATTGATATTACGTAACAGTTCAGTACACTTTTCTTTTTTTCTGTTTCTTCAAGTCTCTTGTTCATCTGTGAGGAGATTGTGCAGCATTCACTGCCATATAGGAGGACAGATATTACGTAACAGTTCAGTACCCTTTTCTTTGTTTCTGTTGCTTCAAGTCTTGTCTTCATCTGTGAGGAGATTCTCCAGCATTCACTGCCATATGGGAGGACTGATATTACGTAACAGTTTAGTACTCTTTTCTTTGTTTCTCTTACTTCAAGTCTCTTCTTCATCTGTGAGGAGATTGTCCAGCATTCACTGCACATAGAGGACTGATATTACGTAACAGTTCAGTACTCTTTTCTTTGTTTCTGTTGCTTCGTCTCTTCTTCATCTGTGAGGAGATTCTCTAGCATTAACTGCCATATAGGAGGACTGATATTACGTAACAGTTTAGTAATCTTTTCTTTGTTTCTCTTGCTTCAAGTCTCATCTTCGTCTATGAAGAGATTGTCTAGCATTCACTGCAAATATAGGAGGACTGATATTACGTAATATTTCAGTACTCTTTTCTTTGTTTCTGTTGCTTCAAGTCTCTTCTTGATCTGTGAGGAGTTTGCCCAGCATTCACTGCCATATAGGAGGACTGATATTACCTAACAGTTCAGTACTATTTTCTTTGTTTCTGTTGCTTCAAGTTTTGTCTTCATATATGATGAGATTGTCCAGCATTCACTGCCATATAGGAAGACTGATATTACGTAACAGTTCAGTACTCTTTTCTTTGTTTCTGTTGCTTCAAGTCTCTTCTTCATCTGTGAGGAGATTGTCCAGCATTCACTGCCATATAGGAAGACTGATATTACGTAACAGTTCATTATTTTTTCCTCTGTTACTAACAGTTTTTGTTTGTTTCTTAATATGTTGCTTAGATTTTGGAAGCCATCTTTCTGTATCCCAATGGATAACACCGTCGCACTTTTTATCTTCTCTTTAAACACTTCACAGTTCTTGAAATTGTTGTAGGTGTTTAATTTTGTCATCTCCTATCTATACTTTGCATGTTGAGCTCTTTCTTTTGCTAACAACCAGTCATCCAGTCTTCTTGCAATTGATCTTTAGTCCTATCTTCTCTCTTTCCTTTACTAGCTTCTGTAGGAGTTCATGAATTTTCTTTTCTGTGTCTGCTATCAACACAGTGTCCTCTGCATATCTTATGTTATTAAGCTTGTGTGCGCCAATAATGACTCCCGGTAGGACTTTTAATTCTCTCAGAATGGCCACGCTGCATAGGCTGAATAAGTCTGGCGAGTAGACACATCCTTGTCTTACACCTCTTTTTATTTTTGTATATTTACTCAACTCATTTCCTAGTTCTTGCCAGTGTAGGTTCTGGATTATTCTAATATCCTGCCCAGTGATGTCAAGGTTATCTAGCAGTTGCAATAGTACATAGTATCGTATTTTATCAAACGTTTTTGCACAAGCTATAAAACACATACTTTTTCAAAATTCTTTACGTTCTATGAAAAGCATCGCTGTCAAATCATGTGACAACGCACTTATATAGTTTAGTGGCCGGTTCTGACATAACAAGTGTCAGACAACGACAAGTGTGACAGCTGAGACATGTCTCGGTGTAGTAGCCTTGTTTTTTTTTTTTGGGGGGGGGGGGGGTAAATATTTCCACTAATCTTTTTTTTCGATTACACTTCTCGCCTTCCATACATTAAATTCATGAAGACACGTGACAATAGACGTAAAATAGATGTAAATACATGATTTATGGCTACGCCTAAAAGAAATTAAAGCTAAAATTTCCTCTTTAATAAAAAATAAAACCCAAGCTGGCTGAAATGCCTAGCGTAATCCCATATATAAAGCACGCACACACGATATATATTGTTATACCTTACTTATATAGACACAAATATTTAAGTAAATGCTGTTTTTATAATAAACAGTATTAACAACATTTACCGGCCTGAGAAATTTTCATAGAAAATAAGTCCCCTCCGACAGGAATCGAACTTTTATCCTACACGGAATCATAGCCTGGCGTGCTATACCAGTTTAGCTACGAAGGAAGTGTTTGGTTAGCGAGGTCGATTTTACTGCTTTTAAACTACGGTTTTCCATGATTTCCCTCGAACGTTCATATCTGCTCGAAGCGTATCTAAACGTAAACAAATGACGTCACACACTACGAAATGGACAAAGTCCGACAATTATTTTTATACAATTTATTGTTATACGTTATTTATACAAGCACCAATATATAAACATGCTCTGTTTATAATAAAAAGTAGTAACATTTACGGTTTATAATAAACAGTACTAACAACATTTATATATATATATATATATATATATATATATATATATATATATAGAGAGAGAGAGAGAGAGAGAGGGAGAGGGAGAGAGAGGGAGAGAGAGAGCCAGACAAACCTATCAAGGTATCACGTAAGCGGATCGTCAGGTAAGGTCTTACCTGACGATCCGCATAAGTGAAACCTTCCTAGGTTTTTCTCTCTAGGTTTAACTATGTCTGCTCTACTTACTGTATCGAGCACTTTATTTAGTTAATTTGCCTACTCGTATCGGGTTTTTTTTTTTCTTTTGGCTTTGGACTTGCATGCTAGACGATTATTTTCTGCTAACGTACATGTTCTTGGTTCTTTCATTTTTATACCTTTTTTTTAGCCTTTGATATTGGTATACTTATAAGATTACTACTACTAATACATACATATATATATATATATATATATATATATATATATATATATATATATATATATATATATATATTGCTCTACTCTGTATTGAGCGCTATTTTTAAAGTAAATGCTACGAATTTTACTCTATCCCTTTATTCTCTCATTTGAATATATATATATTTGTGTGTGTGTGTGTGTGTTATTTTAATATAATATATATATATATATATATATATAAGATTATTAAAATATTTTTATTATAATAGATTACAATAAAAACATCGCTACACAAAAACTTTCATGTTTCGGGACTATAACCGTTCCTCTTCAGGCGATGGCAGAAAACATATAATAAAAATGATTTATTTGGGATATGTGAAAACAAATCGTTACATTTTTTGAAAGTTAAAAAGTTGGGGAAGCCTAATGCCAGAATTAAAACAGGTGGAGATATTTGGATTAACCAATAATGCCAGATGTATTCTAAAAATAGAAAAATGAAAAATAATGTCAGAGGGTTGAGGGAGGTAGGTTATAACTTGAACATTTCTATGTGTACAATGTTTTACTTTTTTTTTTTTCCTATCATACAAATAATTTCGTATGTCTCCGTCATTGTCAAGAATTGTCAGCGATTAGTATGTTCAGCAAGATGCCTGTGACTAAGAGTCAAAAGATGGTACCTGAAACGCAGGAATCCCCACACGGTACCCCACAGTCACAGCAACGACGGCTAGACGAGAAAGGATATGGAAAAGCCACATCAGCTTCCAGACCAAGTTCAAGCTTGACAAATCGCTGGTTGTAGCCATCCTGCTCTACGAGAGTGAGACTTGGACACGCCTGGTTGAGGCAGGGAAAAGATCCATGTGTTCGAGAACAAATGCCTGAGAAAGATCCTTCGCAACTGGGAGCACTAAAGAATGAATAAGTACGGAACAGGCTTAGGGCACAACTTGAACGATGCCTTGCCTGATCGTCTTGCACAGGCTGCCGTGCCTTATAATGTATCCAAACAACGCCATTTTTCTCCGTTTGACAATGACGTGAATAGATTCCTGGTAACCCAGAAAACTTTCAACCCTTTTTCACATATATATTAGCTTGGTGCAAAAATAATGTCGTTTTCTGACATAAAGTTGAACGTCAAAAACGACATTATTTTTGCACCAACCTAATATATGACCCATGATCGTACTGCCTCTATTGAATCTAAATTTCAAAGGCAACTGTTAAAGTAGGTTAAGAGTGGTTTACTCTGCTCTGAAATTCCAGAGTTAATTAGACCCACTGGGTCCATCCGTACCCGTTTGTATGGGTTACCTAAAATCCATAAGGAAGGTGTTCCTTTACGACCCATTCTGTCCATGATTGAGTCTTCCCAGCATAAAGTTGCTAGTTGGCTCTCGAAAGTACTACAACCAGTTTTGTCGCACTTCACTACTTATTGCATTAAAGATTCCTACTCCTTTGTTTAAATTATACGTAGTTCTTCTACTTATGGTGGGTTCTTGTGTTCGTTTGATATCTGCCCCTTGTTTACCTGTGTTCCCCCGTCTGAGACTATTGAGATATGTTGCGATATGTTGTATCGTACCTTTTAGTCTCCTCCCGATTTCAAACGGGAGGATTTATATGTGCTTTAACAATTTTAAAATACCCCAGCCGTAAATTCATCACCCTAAATGACTGCCTGAACGTGTTCAAACCTTGTCGAGGTTGAAAAGCGATGATTGGGCAGCTGCTGTTGAGACAGAGCCGTTATTCACCATTCTTGATTTGATTTCGAAAGTGTTATTAAAGAAAGAGTGTATCGCGCCAGACATGAACCGGTGTCCTCTTATTAAGCTAGTAAACCTCTAATCCAAGACTGGCTGCTCATCCGAGCTGGCACTAACTTCTCAGGTGGGGGGACTAGCTGGTTACACTCTTTTGTAATGCCAGACGCTTACTAGTTAACGCTTTTGTGATGTCAACGAATTCTCGCTATCGCGATCGTAATGCTCGTTGTAGTCGAGACTTTGGACTTGTAGATACTCGTAATAACCCCGTTGAGCAATGCTCGTACTAATAATACTTGTTTGAATAAGTATAGAGAAATAGTATAGAGAATCGCGATCACTTAGACGCCACGCTAATTCCCATATATATACATTTCCTTTACGATCAGTCTACATAGAATCACTGTTGATCTGTGTTCAAACTCCATTGTCGACAATGACACTTTATCCTTATACAACACACTCAATGCCTGGAAAACCAAACTAGTTACATGCCATCATCGCCGGTCAGATCCTGAACTAGTCACGATTAATAGATGTTGGGGAGGCCGATTGCTTTGAGAGACTATTGGACCTGGAACCCACACCTAATTTAATCAATGTCGACCGGATTCTTTCCTTTAGCTGTATAGCATGTGCTAAAGTTTTGAATTCAGTTACTTTCTCCCAGCAAGGCTAAAGAAGGTCCTGCTGTTTTGCCCATAGCTGGGGAGAGAAGAAGAGGAGTCATACTTTTCCTAAGAGAATTAGCACGTAAGTGAATGTAATGTATCCGACTTGAATTTGAAATCCGCTCTCCGATTCCTCAATCCAAGCCGCTATCCATTACTCCACGGTGGTATCTTCTACCTTGTCACATCAGGCTAAAAAATGGAGTACTGTTATGAAATTTGTCCGGGAGCTGCCCAGTACTCACTTTCTACTCTCGATAGAGTCCCAATGTGGGTAATAAATAATTTTCCACCCACAAACCTATCTCCACAGACGGGATATAGCAAGCCTCTCGCTGTTTTATCGCTACTTCCCGGGAAAGGGCTCGGATGAACTGGATCCTTTGGTTCCGCCAGTCCTTACCTTGACGGGCCAGACCACCATGCCGCTTAGATTGTAACAAACCACCCACATTCTCTCGGTAGGCCATGGGTAAGATCCGCTCCAACAGGTTCTTCCTATGAACTACTACACTTTGGAGCCGACTCCCAAGGGGATGTTTCCCCGATCACTACAATCTTAACCTGTTCAAGTCTCGGGTTAACAGTTATATTCCTCTCCGCATAAACTGACTCTTAAGATGACCCTCTGCCTCGAGCGGCTCTCGGGCCTTGTACAGGATGAACATTATTGTAAAAAAAAATAAACTTTCAGCAATGTTTTTATTCGAAATTATTTGACAATTATATACACTTATGATTAGCGTGGTAATTTTTTATTAAACAAATTACACCCCAAGCAAGGCGGGAACCCAGTAGCACGCAAGGAGTTAGAGATTGGGAGCGAGTACAAATAGGAGTGATAGAGGAAAAGATGAAGAGAAGGTTAGGGGATAGATCAGGGCAACTGGAGACGTCGATTGACATTACATTTGAATAGTTGAAGATTATAGCTATATCAGGAAAACAAAAAACGGGGATGGAGTTCCACAGGTAAGAAGTGCGAGACATGAAGATATTGGAGTTGAAGAGACAGCTACATTTAACAGTTTCGACAGTGAAAGGGTGAGAGCGAGATGCCAGCCTCGTAGAACGCTTAAATTCATGAAGTCTGGGAACCAGCGAAAGCAGCTCATCGGGGCAGTTACCCTGAAAGTATTTGTAAAAAAGACAGAGGGCAGCAATGGCACGTCTGTGAGAGAGCGGCTGCAGACGAGATGCCAGATCAGGGACAATTACATTGCATATCTATCTCTGGATTTTATCAGGACTTTGAGATAAACAGAAGGGGCTCCAGACCATATATGACAGCAATATTCCATGCGAGGGCGAATGGTTGATTTATAGATTTGAACTATAGACTCCGGGGAGAAAAATTTCCTGGCGCGGCACAGGGAGCCAACTTTCCTAGTGGTGGACGAAGCTATTGCCTCAATGTATTTCTTCCATCTCAGGTCAGCGGACAATATGAGACCGATCAGTCGCAAAGAGGTGCTCTCGCGGAGTTGAGCATCGGATATTCTAATGGGAAGCAGGGATGATCCTCTGTGATGAGTAATAGAGAGCAGTTTTATTTTTGAGGCATTAAAGTTAACCAGCCAATACCTGCCTCAGTCCACAACAGATTGGGGGTCCTTTTCGAGACAAACGGTCCAAGTTAGTTTTGTCGTCGACACTAGATTTGTTTTTGAGGCAAGAGTAAATAATAGTGCCGTCCGCCTAGATGCCTACTTGGGAACCTATGACGTCAAGAAGATCGTTAAGGAAGATAACGAACAGAGTAGGGCCTAGGATAGAGCCTTGAGGAACACCTGCGTTCGTGGGATAGGAACTGGAGGAGAATCCGTTGAGAACGACCTTCAATACACGGTTTGACAGGAATGATTGTATTAAGTCAAACAATCGACCTGAAATTCCATAACCTTGAAGCTTGCGAAGGAGGCCGGCATGCCAAACCCTATCAAACATTTTGGAGATATCAAGAGCCACGGCACGATAAGATATTTCTTTAATGAGTTCTCGAGATGCGATCGCTGCTCAGTCGATAGTGGAATGTTTTTTTTTTCTTCCAAAGCATACCTCTGTTCTTCTTTCATTCTGTCATACCCCTGTCATATATGGGCAGTAGCTACCAAGTTTTCGCTTTCCCGTTTCGATAGAATTCAAAAGCGTCTCCGTAGCTTTGTTGGGGGTGACAACCCCTTGGCTGTTAATATTGTTTATTATAAACAGAGCCTTTACTTAAATATGTGTGTCTATATAAATAAGGTATAACAATAAAATATATTAAAATACTTGTACTCTGTACATTCATATTTGCTCTTAGCCTCGTCGTGGACTATTCTGTTTATTAAAGCCTTCGTCAAAGTAGTACTTTAGTTCTGTTTCTTATTACAATTCGACTAGCAGCATGACCCGGCGTTGCCCGTGCTCGATTCAAAAATCTTACGATTCATACACCAATCGCTATCACTTGACTTAAAATATTTTTGCCCTTCCTTGCCTTTAAAAGAGTGTCCTTTAGCCGTGCTGATGTTGCTACATGCCTTACCTCTTGCCTATCTCACACTGCCAATTTTTTCTAAGGCCTATACTAAACATTAAATCTGTTATGAAAAAAAGAACTAAACAAAATGAACACAAAACGATCTTGTGTGAGTTCAATACCCGGTTAAGGCAGTGGAGAGAACTTTCAGAGGGAAATTAACAGGCGATAACTGATAACTGACATCCATTAAACATGGCACGTGGAACTAGAACAGTCTAACCCAGTGAGCGAAATAAAGGGTTTAGTTCGACATTCCAACCACCCGAAGAAGAAAAAGACGACAAAGATGAGTACAATAGTCCGAATAATGTACATAACTTCTGTTTTTACTTTTGATTTATTTTCCTTACTTAGCTTCGTCTTCGTTTCTTTTTTCCTCGATTAGTTTTCCCTTTTCTTCTTTATTTTTCTCATTGTATTTCTTCCAGATTTTTAAACCTTTTTTTTCTTCTTGATAGGTTCTTTTTTCTCTTTTTTTTTTCTTTCGTTTTCCTTATCGATTTATTTCTTCTTTTTTAGTTTTTAAATTTTGTCCTTTTTCTAAGTTTTTTCTTTCTTCTTCTCGGGTTGTTTCTTCCTTATGATACTTTTTTTTTTTCTCCTTTTTTTACTCGTCATTTTTTTTTTCCTTCCCTGAATTTCTTAACATTTTCCTTCACAATCTTTTTTCTCCGTTTCTTTTCTCGATTTGCTTCTCGAATTTATTTTCGATTAGTTTCCTCTTTTTCACCTTGATTGTCTTCTCATTTTTTCTCGATTTGTTACTCCTTTTGTGTCTTGTGTCTTGAGTTTTTTTTTTTTTCTTATGTTATTTTTTCTACTTTTTATCTCCCCTTCTTTTTCTTTTTCTTTTCTCGACTTCGTTCCCTTTTTCTATATTTATTTCTCATTGTTTTCTCGATTTACTTCTTTTCAACCTCGACTTGTCCCATCCTTTTCACTTCATTCGTTTTAATCAATTGTTTTTTGCTTTCAAATTCCCCGCAGCTTTTCTCTTCTTTCTCGCCTTGTATTTTCTTCGTGGCCATATTTCTTTTCGGGTCTGTCGGCTGTTGTTGGCTGTCTCTTCTCGTTTTTGTTTTTTTGTGTGTGTTTTTTTTTTTTTTTTTTTTTTGCAGTAACGCATTTCATTAGTTTTATTTTATTTTTTTCTCACTAACTCTTAGTTCGCTTTACTTACCCATTTGCCTTCAAATATTTTGTCTTTTATTTATCAGATTTAATTCCCGGTGCTTTTTTTTTTGTCGGGTGGGGGGTACTTAATCGTTCTTTGGGATTTCTTTTCCTTCTAACGTCGTTGCTGTATAGAAATATAATCGTGGGGCATTCGTTTATTTATTTATTTATTTTTTCTTTCTTTTTTTCTTTTTTTTTTTTTGTAATGAAGTTTGTTTTTTCTTCACACATGACACGGAAAGTAAGTCAAACTCACAAAACTGCAATAACTAAAATCATGACAGAAATCTAATAAGAATATACGAAAAAGAAAAACAAAATGGAGGAAGAACCGGAAAGGTAGAAAGTCACGTAGAAAAGCATCTTTGTTATGTCATCCAAGCCTGACGCTTTCAACAACTTTACTGTACAAAATAAGGGCACTTGCATAAGTAAAACGAGCCACGTGTTTCTGAGACAGACATTTTTCTTCCCTTTATTTTATTTTACTTTTTTTATGTCCTTGACAGCAAATAAAAAAAGGGGGTGGGAGAGCCCGATGGAGAAGTTGGGGTTCTACATGACTCAGTTCTCCCTTTTTTATTTTAACGTAAGAAAAACAAATCAAATGTGCCACAGTACAAGCTGAGTCGTAAGGGCATAGGTAATGATATCAAGAGGTTCTATATGCATCAGGTCCCATTAACTTAGATGTTCTGATTACTGGTACAGATTTAAATTTGCGTTTCTTGTCCTAATTCCCATCTAATTCTGTCCTATTTTCGATCTAATTCTGTCCCATTGTCCTATTTCCGATCAAATTCTGTCCTATTTCCGATCAAATCCTGTCCTATTTTCTTGTCCTATTTCTAATCTAATTCGGTCCCATTTTCTTGTCCTAATTCCGATCTAATTCTGCCCTATTTTATTGTCCTAATTTCGATCTAATTCTGTCCTATTTCCGATCAAATTCTGTCCTATTTTCTTGTCCTATTTCCGATCTAATTCTGCTCAGTTTCCAAATGAGTATGAAAATACGTTTTAACTAATATCGTTTTGAAATGGTTTTAATACCATGTCCCTTCTAGATGTAATGACAATGACTCTCTTCAGCTTCCTTTCATTTATTATCTATGAATTGACATAACTTCTTGTGAAAGATAGTAAAGTGATCTCCCATCACCATCTACACGGTCTTCGTTTCTTCATTACCTGTCAACAGAATTGACTTCTATGGAAAGATAATGGAGTCGTTACTCGCTGCTTTCTCCACAGATTCCTTTTCTGTATTATCTGTCAATTGCATTGGCTTCTTAAAAAAGATAGTGGAGTGGCTTCTCATTGCATTCTACACAGATTGATTTATATATATATATATATATATATATATATATATATATATATATATATATATATATATAGTTTATATATATATATAGTTTATTAGAAAATGCGATAGAATTAGATCGGAAATAGGACCCTTCATTTATAGATGTTTTATTAAAGACGACACTCACATATATTCAATTAAAAAGCAAAAGAGTGTATGGGTTGTATTCGGAAAATGAAACATCCCTATGAATCTAGAAACATGCACACAGCCCATACATTCAATTAAAAATCAAAAATAAGATCATCCTTGATAATGGATAAAAGAATAGCCGAAAGCGCTAGGATTTACAGGACAGAATCGAACCTGCACCCTACACGCAACCCTCATATAGCCTGACGTGTATACCATTTTAGCTCGAAGTGTCTGGTTACCAAAGTCAAATTACTGCCTTTAAACTACAAATTTCTCATGATTTCCTTAGAACGTTCATATCTGCTCGAACCGTATCTTAACATAAACGTAATATATTATGAAATGGACTAAGTCAGACAATTATTTTAATATATTTTATTTTTATGCTTTACTTTTTTAGACACAAATATTTAAGTAAATGCTCTGTTTATAAGACGGTTCCGTGTAGGTTACAGGTTCGATCCCTGTCGGAGGACACATATTTTCTATGATAATTTTTTCGGACGTTCAGGCCGATAAATGTTGTTAATACTGTTTATTATAAACAGAGCCTTTACTTAAATATTTGTGTTTATATAAATAACGTATAACAATAAAATATATTAAAATAATTGTCGGATTTTGTCCATTACGTAATATTTGACGTCACATACACACACACACACACACACACACACACATATATATATATATATATATATATATATATATATATATATATATATATATATATATATATATAGTCATTTAGAAGAAGGAATCTTAAGTTAACCCAGATCATATCCAGAAGATATTTAATTTAACAAAAGTAAATGAATATCAGAGCAAAATTAGATCGGAAATAGGACAAGAAAATAGGACAGAATTAGATCAGAAATGGGACAAGAAAATGGGAAAGAATTAGATCGGAAATGGGACAAGAAAATAGGACAGAATTAGATCGGAAATGGGACAAGAAAATAGGACAGAATTAGATCGGAAATGGGACAAGAAAATGGGAAAGAATTAGATCGGAAATAGGACGAGAAAATGGGATAGAATTAGATCGGAAATAGGACAAGAAAATAAGATAGAATTAGATCGGAAATAGGACAAGAAAATAAGATAGAATTAGATCGGAAATAGGACAAGAAAATGGGATAGAATTAGATCGGAAATAGGACAAGAAAATGGGATAGAATTAGATCGGAAATAGGACAATAAAATAAGATAGAATTTGATCGGAAATAGGACAAGAAAATAAGATAGAATTAGATCGGAAATAAGACAAGGAAAATCACGCTTTGTTAAAATCTCGAAATGAATGCAACATCTATGATCATAATGATATCAGAAAATGCAAATGCAAAGGTATATCTACCTATATTTTACTGATTATGCAAAAGCTTTTGACAGGTTACACCACAAATAACTGTTATAATTGGTAGGTAGGCTTCATTTATTTAGGAAGTATATTACAATAATACAGAAGATATACTAGGAACAAATCGCCTTCATGCTCGTAGAAAATGAATTCAGTAAATATAGAAAAATAAAAAAGGGTCGTAAGACAAGGATGTGCCGTCTCGCCTGACTTATTCAACTTTTACAGTGAGGCGATTCTGAGATAATCCTTCTTTCTTTAAAGTGACACGTTCACTCAGAACGTAGGTGATTATGGCTCTCCACATCCCCCTATTCCTTCTATCTCTCAATATGTTTTTTTCCATTTTCTACTTCTCTCAAACCCTGTTCCGTCAACCACTTACCCGCTAGGTATGTCACGCATTGTTTTCCCTTTTCCTCTCTTTCTCTCTATACAACCTGTGAGTATCAGATTCTCCAAACCCTTCTTTTTCATTACGTGCCCCATAAATTTCAGCTGCCTCTTCCTGGTGTTAAGTATAACCTTCTTCCTTATTTGCATCCTTTTCAAAACCTGATCATGTTTGGTCCATGGTATCCTTAGCATCCTTCTGTAGGACCATACCTCCGTTTTATCGAGTCTCTTCTTTATCTTTGGGGAGAGCGTCCAACATTCGCTGCCTTAAAGTAGGGCAGATATCACGTAGCAGTTCAGAACTCATTTCTTTGTTACCAACGAAACCCTTCTGTCTCGTAATACTCTGCCTAGCTGTTGGAACGCGTGCTTGGCCATATGATTCATTATTGACGAGGACTGTGTTAACAACATTAGATATGCTGATGATACAGTGTTGATAGTAGACACAGAAAAAAAACTACAGGGACTCCTACAGTAGGTAAGAAAGGAAAGCTAGAAGAAAGGACTAAAGATCAACTGTAAGAAAGAATTTATTGTTGTCGGAAAAAGAAACATCCCAACATGCGAATTACAGATTAGAGATATTAGAATTAAACAAGTGTATAAATTTCAATATCTAGGAAGCGTTTTAACAGAGGACGGAAAATGCGACACCGAAAACCAAAAACACATTGGGGTAACGAAAGATGCCTTCTAAAAACTAAGCAAAGTATTAAGAAACAGAAAAATTGCATTAGAATCAAGGAAAAAGCTCATTGGGATAGCGAAAGATGCCTTCGAAAAACTAAGCAAAGTATTAAGAAACAGAAAAATTTCATTAGAATCAAGGAAAAAGCTCATTGGGATAGCGAAGGTGCCTTCGAAAAACTAAGCAAAGTATTTAGAAACAGAAAAATGTCCTTAGAATAAAGGAAAAAGCTCATTGGGATAGCGAAGGTGCCTTCTAAAAACTAAGCAAAGTATTAAGAAACAGAAAAATTTCATTAGAATCAAGGAAAATCTCATTGGGGTAGCGAAAGGTGCCTTCTAAAAACTAAGCAAAGTGTTAAGAAACAGAAAAATTTCATTAGAATCAAGGAAAAAGCTCATTGGGATAGCGAAAGGTGCCTTCTAAAAACTAAGCAAAGTGTTAAGAAACAGAAAAATTTCATTAGAATCAAGGAAAAAGCTCATTGGGATAGCGAAAGGTGCCTTCTAAAAACTAAGCAAAGTATTAAGTAACAGAAAAATTTCATTAGAATCAAGGAAAAAGCTCATTGGGATAGCGAAAGGTGCCTTCTAAAAACTAAGCAAAGTATTAAGAAACAGAAAAATTTCCTTAGAATCAAGGAAAAGGGTCATTGGGCGCCTGAGAACACCATATTCAGATCATGTGAACGACGACGAATTTTTAGAAAATATGGAAACGATAAGGACTCATATATGTATCTGTGACACATAATGAGAAAAGAGGGCTTTGTAAATTTGACACTCACAGAACATATCGAAGGCAAGAGAGGCAGTGAAAAGCAACGTCTCCCCTACCTAACGAGTTTATATCAATGGCGGCAGAACAGGAATTAACTACCAAAAATAGAAACTTACTAAGGGCTACGAAAATGAGAAGCTGTGGAGGAACATAGCTTATAGAAAAAGAGGAATTCGTATCTATGCAGTGTAACCTAGTGCAACATGCGACACCTTACTTGAAGTGGAAACGTTTATTGTTAATAATACCACTGCTTCGAGAAATGTCTCCAGAGGGGGCCACGATAGGTCCCCTGACGCCCATCCATGTCATAGTTTAATTAAATTTGAAGCCACGCCCTAATGTGATATGAAATATCATTTCGTTTATTACATATGGGCACAGCAAAGCTTCATCGGGATACTTCTTGGACATCACGGAATAATATAATATAATATACAGTGATGAAAGAGTAACTCCCTATTTTATAAATGAGTGGCCAGCCTGGAATCTTGAGTTAAGAACCTGTGATTTTTTTTCTTTGGGGTTGGTTAAAGGGACAAGACTGCTATACAAAACAAAGATTTCGGAAGAACTTGAAGGCCGAATACAAGAAATTATGTCTTCCAAAACACAATAGTTCCTGATGAAATCAGTTGACGTGATTCCTTGGAGGCTAGGGAAGCTGGTAGACAAAATTTGGTGCCAATATCGAATTTTAAATAGATGCCAGATCAGGGCTAATCACATTGCATATCCATCTCTGGTTTTTGTCGAGGACCTTAAGATGAACAGCGGGGACACCAGACCATATATGGCAGCAGTATTCCATGCAAGGGCAAATGGTTGATTTATAGGTTTGAAGGATGGACTCTGGAGAGAAAAACTTTCTGGCACGACACAGGAAACCAACTTTCCTTGATTCAATGTATTTGTCCCATCTCAGGTCAGCGGACAGTGTGAGACGAAGCATTTGGGAAAAGCCCATGACTCACAGTTATCCCGTTTGCATAATATATATTAGTAACCACCTTTATTCATTGATGACATATTATTAATACTCCTATTAACTGTTAATCACATGATATATGATAACCCCCATTACTAGTGTTATACCAATATGTGTCTTAATAATAACATAAAAAGTAGGTCTTCCAATAACTTGTCTAGTTTTTGTTTCCATCTCAATTTTAAGTACAAGCCAACATCTATCTACAATATCAGTCAGCTCTCTAACAAAACCTGTAGTTAGTTAAACCTCCCTTTGTTTTAACCATCTACCCAAATAACTTCCTATTTTTATGTACAAGTGGCCAGCCAGGAGTCCTGACTTAACACCCTTGACTTTTTTCTTTGGGGTTGGTTAACTATTAACTACTATATCAAACCAAGGCTTTGGAAGAACTTGAAGGCCAAATATAAGAAATTATGTCTTTCATAAGAAAAGAGTCCCAAGGGAAATCAGTTGACGTGATTCCTGGGAGGCTCGAGAAGCTGGTAGACAAAATCTGGTGCCAATATCGAATTTTAAATAAAACCTCATGCTAAACGCTTTCCTCTTATATCCATTTCTTGTAAAAATTATAGTTAATAAATAAATTATAAATATTTTAAAATGGAGAGTTATTTTTCAATCAGGACGTGTTTAAGTTACTTTCCCCTTGCCTCTTGATGACGGTGCCGAAACATCTGACAGAATTCTGAATTCTGCCAACCGCCAGTAGAATTGTTTGGAAGAACAGACGCTGAAATATCTGAAAACGTTTACTTACCGCGCAGATGGCGTACAATAATTTCTTTGTTTTTGGCGGCATTCGCGAATATGAATATGTATATCTCTACAAATACCTACAAACCAAGGATTACCTGTCGTGCAGTGATATTTAGTGGGTGTGTCTTTCCAACTATTGCAAGATTTCTCAGTGAGCATTTTATGAATAGTCAGTAACAAAAATATTAGGTCGGTGCAAAAATAATGACGTAATAATGTCGTTTTTGACGTTAAAAAATACGTCAAAAAACGACATTATTACGTCATTATGTTTGCACCAACCTAATACCTTGGCCCAATAAATATCAATATTAATGGCCGGCCAAACGCAGTTGATTATCTTTACTAGACATGTTTTTTTTTTATTTCTATGCTCGTTTTATTTCTTCTTTTTCTTTCTTCTTTTTCTATATGCCGTGTCCTTTCAGAACATAAGCGATCATGGCTCTCCACCATTTCCTGTTCTTCATAGCATTTTTATAAATTTTGTCTTTTTTCTTATTTCCCCTAAAACTTGTTCCGGCGTCTATTAACATGAGCACATTCTTCTTCTTCTATGTGCCGTGTCCCTTCACGTAGGAGGCGATCATGGCTCTCCACAATTTCCTGTTCTTCATAGCTCTTAATAAAGTTCGTCTTTCTTCTTATATCTGTTAAACCTTGTTCCACCATACATTAACACAAGCTCATTCTTCTTCTTCTATGTATCGTGTCTCATCAGGACGTAGACGGTCATGGCTCTCCACAATTTCCTCTCCTTCGCACTTCTAAGTAAATTTTGTCTTTTTGTTATTTCTCATAAATATTGCTCCGCCTTCCATTTACCATGTTATGCGTTGCCTCCAACCTGTTCTGTGAGTATCACATTTTCCAAGCCCTCTTTCCTCATTATGTGCTTTAGAAATTTCAACTGTCACCCTCTGATGTTAAGTATAAGTTTCCATTTTTTCGTTTTCTCTAGCACGTCGTCATTGCCCAACCCATAGTATCGTCAGCAAGCTCCGGTATTCACTTCCATAGAGGAGGACTGATACTACGTAACAGTTCAGTACCCTTTTCTTTGTTTCTGTTGATTCAAATCTATTCTTCATGTGTGAGGAGATTGTCCAGCATTCACGGCCATACAGGAAGACTGATATTATGTAACAGTTCAGTACTCTTTTCTTTGTTTCTATTGCTTTCAAGTCTCTTCTTCATCTGTAAGGAGATTGTCCAGCATTCACTGTCATATAGGAGGACTGATATTACGTAACAGTTCAGTAATCTTTTCTTTGTTTCTGTTGCTTCAAGTCTCTTCTTCATCTATGAGAAGATTGTCCAGCATTCACGGCCATAGAGGAGGACTGATATTACGTAACAGTTCTGTACTCTTTTCTTTATTTCTGTTGCTTCAAGTCTCTTCTTCATCTATGAGATTGTCCAGAATTCGTTGCCATATAGAAGGACTGATATTACGTAACAGTTCAGTAATCTTTTCTTTGTTTCTGTTGATTCAAGTCTCTTCTTCATCCGTAAGGAGATTGTCCAGCATTCACTGCCATATAGGAGGACTGATATTACGTAACAGCTTAGTAATATTTTCTTTGTTTCTGTTACTTCAAATCTCTTCTTCATCTATGAGGAGATTGTCCAGCATTCGTTGCCATATAGGAGGACTGATATTATGTAACAGTTCAGTACTCTTTTCTTTGTTTCTGTTGCTTCAAGTCTCCTCTTCATCTGTGAGGAGATTGTCCAGCATTCACTGCAATATAGGAAGACTGATATTACGTAACAGTTCAGTAATCTTTTCTTTGTTTCTGTTCCTTCAAGTCTCTACTTCATCTGTGAGGAGATTGTCCAGCATTCACCGCCATATAGGAGGACTGATATTACGTAACAGTTCAGTAATATTTTCTTTGTTTCTGTTGCTTCAAGTCTCTTCTTCATCTATGAGATTGTCCAGCATTCGTTGCCATATAGAAGGACTGATATTACGTAACAGTTCAGTACTTTTTTCTTTGTTTCTGTTGCTTCATGTCTCCTCTTCATTTGTGAGGAGATTGTCCAGCATTCACTGCAATATAGGAGGACTGATATTACGTAACAGTTCAGTACTCTTTTCTTTGTTTCTGTTGCTTGAAATCTCTTCTTCATATTTGAGAGGAGTATGTCCAGCATTCCCTTTTTTAATCTGAAATCAAGAAAATACTAATTTTAGACAAAATAACCTCGATATATGTAAAGAGAGGCGTTAGTTAAAATTGGCGCCAGCGGAGCATACCGGTTTATATTATTTTTAATCTATTGACTGTAGAATATATTTATGCAATCTTTACCGAGCTGGTAAGAAGAGTACACATATCAGCTCCAAAATGTTTACATAATCTCAGTAAACATCGATAAGCTTTTATTAATTAAACGATAGAAAAATACGAATCTTATTTTTGTCTAAATTTGTTTATGTTCTCTTTTGGACGGCTGCCTGATACATAAGCGCGCATTCATTTGGGAAGTCAATATACGCTTATCTTAAATCTTTTATGAATTAATCTTTAAGAATGTGTATGCTAGACAAAAATAGCCAAGTCTACTGTACTGATCAAAACTCTGACGACCTGAACTAAATGAAAATGGTTTCAAACCCTGACAGTAATTAGATACTCTTTGTTCAGGTTTTGGTACATTCATTCATTTGATTTGGTTAGCGGATTTTGCGCCGTCGTTGTCATCACCACGCCATCTCACAATTTTGGCCCATGGTGACATTCAAACAGAATAATGCAATGGCTTGTCAGTTCTTTTTGTTACGGAGATGTTGTCCCTTCTTTCAGAGGTCGATTGGTTTTTAAAGTTACCTTCTTCCAGCCTTTTGCAAGCCAAGATTAAAGGACCCACTCTGTCCTGCTATTTTACCCATAGCTAGAGGGAGAACAGAGGAATTCATACCTTTCCCAAGGGTATTAGCAGATAAGTGAATTATGAATTATAAGTGAATTCATGTGATTATAAAATTAAAAAAAAACATCTTTATAATAATAATAATAATAATAATAATAGCAATAATAATAACCTCTATAACAAAGAGATTTGTTGGGAACATCGTTAGTTTTATTTAGTTAGAGTATATTTACACCACTTCCTCCCATCTCACAATTGTGGTTCATGGTTATATTCAAAGAAAAATAATGCAATGGCTTGTTGGTTCCTTTTGCACCTGAGATACTGAGGTTACGCCATTCCTCCGCTCAAATGTGAATTTGTTTTTAATTTACCTTCTTCTAGCCTTTGGCTAAAGAGGAAGGATCTACAAGGCAGCAGGTGGTATGAATTTTACAGTTTCCTTCACCTAGATTGGCTGCCAGCCTAGGCTTTAGACCCACTCTGTCTTGGTATTTTACATATAACCTATATATATTTTCTTATCCTAGACTTCAGGGGCTACAAAACCTAGTCTGTCTTGCTATTTTACCCATAGATGAGAAGGACAAGAGATGGATTCATACCTTTGCCAAGGGTATTATCACGTAAGTGAATTTATTAAACTCAACAGGAGTTCGAACTTGGCTCTCCGATCCCTAAGCCGTTACACAATACTCCATCAAAGATTGAGTATAAGAAGGCTCGGAGAATTTGACACTCACAACATCTTGAATGCACAAGAGCCAGAGAAAAACAACAAGTATCCTACCTATCTTGTGTAAAATGATGGCAGACCATATGAGGAGAGGATAAAAAAAAACATTGCTTACAGCTACGAAAAATAAGATGTTGTGGAGAGCCATGATCGTTCACGTCCTGAAGAAAATGAAAAGGAAATCTATGGTGAACTTGGGAGCGATTTAATTTTGTTTTCTAAGCAAGTCAGTAAGTTTGTAGCCTAGTGATAAAATACACGTTTATTTTACACCACAACTATTTATTTTTAATGTAAATTCCTTCCTTGTCAATGCACTTAATTCACTGATGGATATTAATCACAGAGATTGAATGCTAAGATTTCAGATCCAAATATTCGTCAGGTTACAGACATATTGATTCAGTCACGTAAATATATTTTATTTATTTGTTTTCTTTTTGTGTTTTAATACCATTGCCACGAGAGTTGAAGACGGTTGGAAATGGTGAGGCGTAGGCGCCGCCTGCCGGATTTATTCCCAGACAAAAACATTTTAACCGAATCGAGGCCAGAATATGCCAAGAATTTCTTTGATCAAGAAAAAAAATCGTGGAATTCGGCGTAGCGGGGAGAGGTTGTTATTTTCCATCCTAAAGAAGCAATTTCTGCCTACGACATACTTGCTCTCTCTCTCTCTCTCTTTCTCTCTCTCTCTTTCTCTCTCTATCTATCTCTCTCTCCCACTATCTCTACCTATCTATCTATCTATCTATCTATCTATCTATCTATCTATCTCTGTTACTTTCTCTCTCTTTCTCTCGTTCTCTGTCTCTCTTTCCTTCTCTCTTTCACTCTCTTTCTCTTTTTCTCTCTCTTAATTTCTCTCTCTTTCTCTCTTCCTTTCTCTCTGTCTGTCGTTTTTCTGTCTCTTTCTCTCGCTTACTCTCTCTCTCTCTTTCTCATTTTCTCTTTCTCTCTTTTTTCTCTCATTCTCTCTTTCTCTCTCTTACTCTCTTTCTCTCTCTTACTCTCTTTCTCTCTCTTACTCTCTTTCTCTCTTTTGTTCTCTCTCTCTTTTT
>OZ010589.1:17251893-17519393 GCA_963932145.1 Acanthosepion lycidas
TATTTTCGGTACTACACACTTCGCAAAACTTGTTCAATTTCTTTTAGAATCTCTTCATGGTCGAGAGCCGCCCTGGGTAGGACGATAAACTTACATTCGCGCTCTGGGTAGGACGATAAACTACATCCGCGTCCTGGGTAAGACAATAAACTCCGTCCAACAGCGGTGCCTCTGACCGGGAGGTTTTGAGGAGTGTGGAACCGCCTCTTAAATGCTGGTGTTCCCGGGTTTACTCTGACCCTTGGTGGTGGCAACTGTTGGGATCCCAAATATGGAGAAATAGTTTTGGGGGTAAAAATTACCAGCAATACATTTTTTTTAAAAAAGTTACCTGTAATACGTTTAAAAAAAAATCAGCAATACATTTTGGAAAAAAAAACACCTGTCAGAGAACCAGCTATAGGCAAATACTTGACCGGCAAACTGGGGTCAAAACACTATGAAAGTGTAAAAATAATTTTTAATAACAACAATACATTTTTATAAAAAATTATTACCAGCAATAAATTTTTGAAGAAAAAGGTATTAACAACAATATATGTCTTGGAAAAAATATATTAGCAGCAATAAATTTTTGAAAAAATTATTACCTGCAATAAAACTCTTGTCGGCATTAAATAACCCATTGAGGTGTTGATATGCCGTAAAACAAACTGATGTAATGAATATGCATACACCAGGGTTCCCCCTCAGTAATATGATTGCCTGGTGTCAACCATAAATACAGACTGATGTGGAGGTACAGGGACTACGCCTATTGG
Source organism: Acanthosepion lycidas (assembly GCA_963932145.1). Classification (NCBI taxonomy): domain Eukaryota; kingdom Metazoa; phylum Mollusca; class Cephalopoda; order Sepiida; family Sepiidae; genus Acanthosepion; species Acanthosepion lycidas. The sequence goes on from OZ010589.1 coordinate 17,252,655, forward strand.
CTACACCTATTGACGACGCCTACTTTCTTCACCTATTGCCTACCACTACGACGAGGACCAGTCCATTACGGTTACCTGCTTTATTGTCCTACTCGGTTGCAGTAGTCAACAACAACTTTGCTACTTCGAACAAATATATCCCTTTCCCGGACAGATCACAAACCAAACTAAAGGTCAAGAGGAGAATTATCAGCACCCCGTTTCACTCTTACATTTCTCGCAATTTCTTTCATGCATTGCTTTTTTCCTGGCAAAATGTTATTATAATTACAAGTACCTGTGAAAATTTCACGGTTCTCATATTTTAAATTTCTGATGGATCTTAATTCTTAAGGTTTTGATGACTGAAAAAGCAGATGGCGAGTTCTACGACAGTAAAAACATGCGTAGAAATTCCCCTTAAATATTCAAGCCTAACAACTTTAACAGAATATCGCAATAGCAACTATCAATATGAAGGCTGGTCGTTATTTTAAGAAGTAAGGGGGTACAAACGAAAAAACATTTAAAATTGGCAACTTTTTCCATTTCACTGAAACAGGCATTAAACATATAGATTTATCGACTCTTCTCTCTTCCCTTCTTTCTTTCATTTTCTCATTGAAACCAAGTAGCGTCGCTGATATGTATTTCCCGACGGGTCACGTCATTAAAACTGAATAGTCCATTATTTATGAGGCAGGGTGTAACGTTATCTCTTTCACTTTCTCACTGAAACCAACTTGCTTCTCTGTTATGTATTTTTCCATCTTCCCACGCACATAGACTATTATTTATTAGGCAGGGCGTAACGGTCGTGTGAACTAAGGTAGAGACAAGCATAATTATAATAAGATGCTCATACTATTAAATCATAAAAATTTGAGAGCCTTTTAAGTATATTTCTACTCTTTCAAAGAGTCGAAATTTTCAGCGGTTCATAAACGCTACGCTTTTAACAAAAGATATTGCGACCTTGTGAAGCAATAAAATGGTTGATAACATTATAAACGATTTGCATGCAACATATTCTTATGTCAGGCTGCACTTTTTCCATCTCTTTTTGACTTGCAAATCTACAATTTTTCCAAGGAATATTTCCTCTTTTTAAGGGTGTCCTTGCTGTTTTCCCTTATATTTCTATCAGATACCGAGATGGAGAAAAGCGATATCAAAAAGAAAGAAAGAAAGAAAGAAAGAAAGAAAGAAAGAAAGAACTGGAGAGCCAAAGAAAGAAAGAAAGAAAGAAAGATGGGTTAAATGAACGAAAAAGAAAGAAAGAAAGAAAGAAAGAAAGAAAGAAAGAAAGAAAGAAAGAAAAAGAAAAATAGCGAACACTTCAAAAAAGAAAGAAAGACGGGAATAATGAACACTTTGAGAAAGAAAGAAAGAAAGAAAGAAAGAAAGAAAGACGGGAATAAGGGAGACTTTCAAAAAAAGAAAGAAAAAGAAAGAAAAAACGAAAATAATTAACACTTTCAGAAAGAAAGAAAAAAGAAAGAAAGACGGGAATAATGAACACCTTCAAAAAGAAAGAAAGAAAGAAAGAAAGAAAGAAAGAAAGAAAGAAAGACGGGAATAATGAACACTTTCAAAAAGAAAGAAAGAAAGAAAGAAAGAAAGAAAGAAAGAAAGAAAGAAAGAAAGAAAGAAAGAAAGAAAAAGAAAGAAAGACGGGAATAATGAACACTTTCAAAAAGAAAGAAAGAAAGAAAGAAAGAAAGAAAGAAAGAAAGAAAGACGGGAATATTGAACACTTTCAAAAAGAAAGAAAGAAAAAAAGAAAGAATGAAAGACGAGAATATTGAACACTTTTAAGAAAGAAAGAACGAAAGAAATAAAGAAAGAAAGACGGGAATAATGAACACCTTCAAAAAGAAAGAAAGAAAGAAATAAAGAAAGAAAGACGGGAATAATGAACACCTTCAAAAAGAAAGAAAGAAAGAAATAAAGAAAGAAAGACGGGAATAATGAAACCTTTCAAGAAGAAAGAAAGAAAGAATGAAAGCAGAAGTGTATAATGAACACTTAAGGATTGAATCAATAAATTGCCATCAGATGTAACCCCATTGCTACACAATTTGCTTTGAAAGGGACCCTTTCTCTGGCATGAATTTCACCTACTCTACGCGCCCCAAATGCGCAACCTTGTGCCTGCACGAATCCATGCTTTGTAAAAATCAAGAACGAAAAGGTTTCGTCGGTGAATAATTGGTAGGTGACTTGGTCAAAAAACGAACACGCCAAAAATGTGGCACGAGAAATGTCCCTCCCCGCCCAAAATCTTCCATATTAAACGCACGAATAAGCAAAAGTGAAAAATAAAAACATGGAAGCCCTCTCCTTGCCAGCAAATATTGTAGTGAAAAAAAACTACAACCGGAAACCAGTGGCTGTAAGAATCACGTCAAATTCAATAAATCATGCAAAATGGCGACGACGGGGGTGCGGCTAAAGTAAAAGAGATGTTGCCGGGAGAGGAGAGGTTTTTATAAAATGTTCATGGTGGTGTAGTAACGACAGAAGAGGAGAAAGAAAGAAAGAAAGAAAGAAAGAAAGAAAGAAAGAAAGAAAGAAAGAAAGAAAGAACAACAAAGAAAGAGAGAAGTAAAAAAGAAAGAAAGTAAAAAAGAAAAAAGAAAGACTGAAAGAAAGAAAGAAAAAAGAAAGAAAGAACGAAAGAAAGTAACAAAAGAAAGAAAGAAAGAAAAAAGAAACAAAAAAGAAAGTAAAAAAGAAAGAAAGACTGAAAAAAAAAGAAAGAAAGAAAGAAAGACTGAAAGAAAGAAAGAAAGAAAGAAAGAAAGAAAACAAGTTATCCGCGCGTGTTATCATTCGGAATCGAACAGAATTCCATCCATTAAAGAAAGGAATCTTTCTGCCTCATCATTAAAACCTCACCACCTACGCCCATTGTAACGGCTCCCCGGGTTTTTTTTCTGCTGAAGTAGGCGTCAAGGAGAAGCCTGTTAAACCCCAAAGACCAATCGCATTTGTGTTTTACGAGGCGAGCCGGTTCTGTTGGAGGAACGAGTCTGAAAAAGTTGTCGGACGGAAATCAGGATAAATTTAACGTGTTTTACAGATGCTGTGTGTCGTTTAAGTTTTTTATTTTTATTTTTTAATTCTCTCTTTTATCTTCATTTATTTATTCATGTTTTGTTTGCGAAGCGCCCCAATTTCTTCTTTGTATCTGCTTTTTTTTTTTTTTTTTTTTTTCTAAAGAAAATATGATTTAATTATTGCTTTCGGCTCGAGAAAGCTTCTGTCGGTTTAAAATTTCGTCACATGATGAGAAAAAACAGAAATATCAAATAAATAAAGTCAAAAACAGGCGTATATATCAGTGTCGAATTAAGTTAGTGCGAGGACTATAACATATATATATATATATATATGTGTGTGTGTGTGTGTGTGTATTCTGGGTGTAACAGCAAAATAGTCCAAATCGTGCCACCACATCATTATCCATCCCCAAAAATATTTAATACCTAAAATCCACTAAACTAATTAAGTTTTTTCCAGGTTTTCTGATGAGACGTTTATCCATCTTGACATCATTTGTCGTAAGAATCAATGAAAATCCCGTTGAGTTATTCGGCTAGAGAACACGATAAAATCATTTTGTGCCAGTCCCACTATCTTCCGAAATGAGTAATGATGAGAGGAAAATGATCATTCGCGTCTTCAATAATGGTACCATACACTAGCTTATATCTTCAAAGTCCATTCAAGAACAATCAAGAGAACGGTGAATAAGTTTAAAAAAGAGGGAACAGCAGAGAGGAAAACGGGATCAGGAGGTCACAACAGGAAGAGGGATCATCATTTCAAATTACAGCTTAAGAGATCAATTAGAAAAGATCCAACACAATCCATAAAAAGTTTGACACGTGAGAAAGGAGTTTCAACTTTCACTCAAAAGAGCAGTTAAAAAAGACTTGAAAATGAAATCATGTGAGGCACCTTCTTATTCCAAGACAGAGGTTGGAGAGGGCAAAGATCATCTTAAATAAGTTTGAAAATTATCCTGGAATATATATATATATATATATATATATATATATATATACACACACAATTGAACTGTATTTCAATCCTTAATGAGCTTCCGATCCTTAGCTAAGATTAATTAATGCTAAACATATCATTTTACTTTATGATCGATTTCATCACGATTTATCTGTTAAGCTAATTTTGATAAATAGATCTGTGAAAATCAGTTGTTAGTGTTATCTGCAATTTTTGCTTACCTAAGACGAGAATTTATCCATCGCACACTATATATATATATATATATATATATATATATATATATATATATATATATATATATATATATATATAAAATTAACCCCTCCCTATACTTTATATTGTCTGGTTAACTACCACTCTCAACCCCCTCTATTAAATTACAAAAATGACACTACCCACCAATTTCTAATCCCATTTTTTTCTCAATTCGTTGTTGGAAGATTTACCTGATGATCCTGAATCCTTAAAAAAGGATTTAGGTGAAATAAATTATTTTAATGGTACATTAAAGTGGTTTGTTTTTCATTACATATTTATATATATATATATATATATATATATATATATATTATAATTATTTTTTTTTAAAATGATTCCTTCTAAAGAATCATATTTAAAACAAAAAAATAATTATTATAATCTAAGCTCTACTTCTGTATAGAGCACTGTTTTTTTTTAAATAAAAACAAAAATACTAAAGAACACTGGATTATTTGCCTAATGTGTCCTTTCCTATTTTTTCTACATACCTACATACACACACACACACACACACACACACACATATATATATATATATATATATATGTTATGTAATTGGCAGGCAGTGCTGTTTCGCTGTATCACAGCTCTTCAGTTCGAGTAGACAACCGAATGCCTCAAGCCAAAATTGAAACCCAACCGATTTGATGTCGGTCAGAGTTTCTACCACTAAACCATCTTCATTCGACAGAATGTGACAGCTAAATCTAGCGTATTGTTTTTACAAATGTAAACAAATGTCAATCAGCTGGAGTGCTCCATTCATTTTACTGAAGAGCTGCGCATTAACGCAGGTGGCTGTTGTTTGTAGAATTAGCTTGTCATTGAACAGTGCTCAATTGAAATACATTTTATAAATAATAAAGTCCTGGGTATGAAAATAAACTACATCCGGCAGCAAAGCTTCCAATCGCAGGTTTGTGGAATCACTTCTTAATTGATGTTGTTCCCAAACTCACCCTGATACGGAGTGGTAGCACCTGTTAGGGTCCCAACTATGGGCAAACAGTAAATCCCAAATAAAAGGAAAGAATTATGAAAATATAAAAATACATTTTTATAGTTAAAATATCAGCAATATACTTTTATATGGCAATAAAACTATCCAGCAATACATTTTATATGAATTTGAAGGCATACAAACATTTTCGTTTCAACATTAAATAACCTATGGAGGTTGATAAGACGCTAAACAAAATATTACTAATCGTCTTTGAGATTTATGGAAGCGCTTTCAAATATGCACGGAGCCTTGCAGATGATCAACCAAATATATATAATAAATACGTGGAAAATTTTGTTTATTAATGTTATCTTCACTATACCGACTCCAGAGTTTCATAGACAGGCACTCTGGGTATCACTCCGTCCATTCGTCAGTGGGTATCAGCAGTTGACTGGCTATTCTTCCCTTTTTTTTTTTTCTTTTTATATGCAATTTTCATGGCTGCTCGGTCAATGAATGCTGAATGTTTCTTTATAAGGAATCATTCAACTTTGCTGACGGTCCGAGTAGGGAACATTCGGCCTTCATTGATCGCTAGGATCAATGTGTAGTAGCTGTTCTCCACACCGTTAACGGCAATGGTAAGTTTAGCCGTTTCCTGATAAGGAAACATTTGGCATTCATTGATCATTCTCTGGGCTCTGACAGTGAATGGTGGACAATCTCCTCACATATGAAGGGATTTTATGCAACAGAAATATAGTTCTACAGAAAGATACTGGGGATACCCTAGACCGAATATCTGAGCAACGAGTTTTCGAGAAAATGGAAACAAAAGAACATTTATATTTAACATCAAAGAAAGACAGTTTGAAATTTTTAGAGCACATAATGAGGAAAGAGAGCTTGGAAAATTTTATACACGCAGGAGAGATTAATGGCAGAGGAAAACAACACATAACCTACCTGGCGAGTATGTGTAACTGGATTAACGTATTATCGGATAGGGGAGAGAATAAAAAAGATAAAATTTAAGAGCTTCACAGGACAAGAAGTTGTGGGGAGACATGTACTGAAGAGACACGGAACACAGAAGAAATCTTTAAGAAAAGCTTGTGTCCATGAGATAGCATTGAACAACATTAACTAACCACAATGTTCATGTATCAACTTACAACTTCTCAAACATGTAAATGGCTGCATGCATATTAACACGCGGAGTGTCTACAATTGTGGAAGCCTTTCCGCCAACTCTACTTCATTGAAAATGTGTACTATTTCTCCAGGTGAGATTTCTAAAGTGATAAGATATAACAGGTGTCTGTCGGAGCTAGTAGGTGTAAGTCTATTAACAATGTCTTCTAAACAACACTGCCAGCATAATTGCAAATGCCAATAGTCTAGCGACTCACCTGTGTGGCTGTCACTTCGTGGACCTGTATATTGCCCAGGTTGTTGGCACATTCAATACAGCCCGGCCCCCAAAGAGCTGTGCCCAAGGTTACATGATACCTGTGGGACCTTGTGACTGACAACTTTAAGTATTCATTCTCTTTTAGTATGCTATATCTATCTATCTATCTATCTATCTATCTATCTATCTATCTATCTATCTGATACTGTTAATATCTATCTATCTATCTATCTATCACTTTGTCATTCTGTATCTCCCGTAGTGTTTGAGCCTTTTATATTATATTCTTACTCTGTCCTGGAAATTTGAGTTCTACCTGGATTATATCCTCTTGGGAATTTATATATGTATATATATATATATATATATATATATATATATATATATATATATATATATATATATTGACCGTTAATATTCTCTCTCTCTCTCTCTCTCTCACTGTATATATATATATATATATATATATATATATATATATATCAATGCTTGGTTGGCAAAGCGAAGATCTAGAGGGAGTCTGTACACGACGCTTTCAGGCAGCTCGCGGAAGACAGGCATACACGGTCGCAGTAATTGCAGCTGAAGGTCCGGCCTGGGCTTGATGGCCTAGCGTTGCATTGCTTCTTTATCTGCCTCTTGTCCCTGAGAGCGGCCCTGAGGGTATTTTTAAAGAAGGAGACAACATGATTGGTGATGAGATGCCAGGCATCATGGTTCTCAGCTAGGGTTGAGAATAATAATAATAATAATCAAGAAGAAAACCTTAAAGATTCATTTCGGTTATAGTTTATTTCATGAATATCTATATATTCATCTCTTCAGACCGAACTGTCTTAGTAAATGGCGACAATACTCCGTACTGGTACATTAGATTGACAGGGGAAAAGGAAAGCAAGAGAGAAGATGAGAGAGAAGGAAAGGAAGAAGAAAAGTGACTTATGGTCAAGTTATTTTAATGTGAAATAGAGAAAGGGTGTGGAAAGGAAAAGGAAGAAGGAAGTAATAAATGGGTAATAGTAAGCCTAAAAATGCTGACCCGGTCAAGAATTTTTCCCTTAAATTGTGGAACTTTGTACACCGGGTTATATAGAAAATTGAGCCATATAAACCGTTATTTTAGGCAGGAGAAATCAGCCTTTATATATATCTAAATTATATTTCAGATACAATGTATCTGATAAAAAACTATTATATTTAACCGACGCGTTTCGTCCTCTGAAAAATGTATCACGGCGAAACGCGTCGACTAAAAATAGATTTTCCCATATACTGTTTCTGGCATAGTGTGTGTTCTAATAGGTAAATTATGTTATGACTTCTATAGTTAGAGTCCTGGTAGAATTTAAATGTAGATTTAGTGACTGAGCTAGTGAACGAATTGGCGTGTTTAATGTGGTTACAGCATAGGCTCCTTTTGTTGTTACATGGTTGGGAAATCCTTTTGTTATATGGAGATATGATACAGGCCTATATATGGACGACTATTTCATAACCTTAAGAAACTGTAATAAACAAAAAACAGACAAAACCAGAAAAACAAAATATTTTTTTTCAAAAATATAGGATCCGACATAGGCATAAAAAATAACCTAAAGGAAGTAGATCTTCTAGATATCACCTTCAAAGTAAGAAAAGGTACATATCAATCATAGAGAAAACCTAATGACAAACCAATCTCAGTTGATATATCTTCAAATCACCCACTATCAATAATAGGTTATCTGACAATTCTTCCAGTGAAACCATTGTCAACGAAGCCAACAAGATTATTTAACAGCCCTAAAAAGTTCCGGTCTTTCGACAACATTTACATACACACCACATAGATCCCCCCAAAAAAGCCAGCAGAAAAAGAAAAATCATCTGGTTAGACCCACCGTACAACAAAAACGTAAAAGCAAACGGAGGAAAATACACTTCCCAACATCAAGCACTCCCCCACGAGATATTGAACAAAAACAAAGTAACAATCAGCTGTAGTTGAACCGAAAACATGACGTAAATATTAATAAAAACACAAGAAAATATCCAACAAACCACCCGCACAAATGCAACCCACGTTTAACTGCAGAACAAAAAACGAATGTCCCTTAAGCGGTAATTGATTACAGAACAATGCAATATACTAAACCACTGTAAAATCAGCACAAACCGAAGAACAAATACACATAGGAGTAACTGAAAAACCCTGGAAACAAAGAAACTACATACACAAAACATCCATTATAAATAGCAAATAGCAAATAAGCGAACAGCACAATGCTTTCTAAACATGTATGTAACATTAAAAACAAAAAACAAATCACACCAAAGATATCATAGAAAATAAGAAAAACAGCACCGCAAAAATAAATCCTAAGCTGTATACATATAATTACCTTCCCAGACCAAAAAGTACTAAATAAACGATCTGAACTCATCCTAAATTGCAGACACAAAAACAAATTTTACATTACTTAAAAATCGAAAACTAAAAATGAATAAAAAATTAAATTAAATTACAATTTAAATAAATAGAAATAATATTTATAAATAGATAAATTAATCCAAATCAATAGATAAGTAAAGAAATTAATAAATTACGAAATCATGCATAAATACAAATAAGCGTAATAATAACAATCAATAACAAATAACAGAGCAAACAATAATGAAGTTAACAAACAACACCATAAAATAGCCACAAAACTGCATTCAGATCCACAATTATTTCCACCCAATAGCCCATAGAATAATTTTAAACATTACTGTTACCGCCCACCAAATTACCGTTTGAATGGTAGACCTACCCATAACGCACCACTGGCCAATAATTTATGTAAATAGTCGAGCCAAATCACAACGCATATATATATATATATATATATATATATATATATATATATATATATATCCATATATATGTGTGTATATGTGTGTGTGTGTGTGGTTTTAAGGTATGCCATATTTACGGGTTAAAGTGCTCAATATCTAGGATAGAGCGTATCTAAATATAAAAGTGAACATTGAAGTCAACACCTAGAGACAACACTGTTTTATGTTAACGATAATCGTCAGGCCAGTCAGTGGCATGACAATACGTTTAGAATAAACGTATATATATATATATATATATATATATATATATATATATATATATAATTTATGAAAAACCAGCCAATCCGCATGGGTAAACCAAAGGAGGATAAAATCCAGAGAGCTCAATATATAACTTCCGTTAAGTTAACCGTTTAAATGCGTCAATGTCTGCTAACTCACCCATGTCTTCTCTCTCTCCCCACTCACTTCCTCACTTCGTTAATTTACATATGTTTAATACGGCCCGTCAAAAATGTGTAAATTTTCTTGTCATTTTTTGTTTCAACCTTTCAAAAGTAAAGTCTGATGGTCCGCAGTCCTTTAAAAGGGCTGTGGTGAAATAATTTATTGCATGGAACCTTAAAGTGGTCTCTTTTTATTTAATATATATATATATATATATATATATATATATATATATATATATATATATATATATATATATATATACCCAGAACGACAATTTATTGCAGATATATTTCTATATATCTGCGCGCACTTATATGCGTGTGTTTTCGCGTAAGATTTATGTCCAGTTATGTATACCAACACACACTCACACACACACACACACACACACACACACACACATATATATATATATATATATATATATATATATATATAATTCTGCATGCGCGTTCATGGAAAAAATGATTGCGTGTATCATTTCCATCCGTGTAAGCCCTGACTGCGTCTATTTTTGTGAAACTCTCCAAATGTAAAGTATCTCATCACAGCAGGTTATCAAAACTTGATGTGGCGGCAGACTGACTTTGCCAATATAAGATGTTGTCACGAAAAGTCTAATTTAGAAACTTTTAATACAAAACCATGACAAGTGCGAATGAGAAAATAATAGAAAACTTATAATTTTTTTTTCTCGCATATATAGTTCTTTGCGTCTGCAATATTTTAACACAGCGAAGGCGTGATATTCGCTATCTGTTCGTTTTAATATTCCACCATTCGAACGGAACTTTCATCAAAGTTTTGGCACTTGCTGACTTCTTCTTCAAGATGTTGTACATATAGGTCCGCATCTTTCTAAATTTTCATGATAGAATAAAGAACAAATAGAAAACAGTTATCAATCTAACATGTTTCACTTTTATTAAAGCTTCATCAGAGAATGGGATGAAAAGAACATAATTCTTCATGTACAAAATACTTCGACGGAGTCCTAATAAATATTTTACGATTTATAAATACATATCAAAGATGCTATATTACATCACCAACTTTTACCGAATCCATTCTTAAAGAATCTAACGTATGTTTATCTAAAACAAATGGCATGTACCTAAAAACGTTCCCAAATCAACATGCGTCCAACCACCGAGCTTACACACCCATAACTGACGAATATACATTGTTATCTGAGTTCCACACAGACAAACTAGAATTATGATACATCTACATACATAAAGAAAATATTAACATTTTTTTTTCAGTTAGGCTTGGAATTCGTTAATTTCTTGGAGCTTCGAAAAGACGCGTTGTCTGTCCTTGAATCCAGAACGCCATAAATTATACTAACGTTTTCTAATAAGTCAAATGCACGTGAAGCCTGCTTAACCAATTTAAATCAAACTATATCTCATTCTCTGAAGAAGCATTAATAAAAAGGAAATATGTTAAATTGATAAGCGTTTCCTATTTGCTCTTTACACTATCATTCTGGATACCCTCTAAAATTAACTCTTAAGTAATATATATATATATATATATATATATATATATATATATATATATATATATATATATATATATATATATAAAGGTTCAAACACTAATATTCCATGGTTATAATTTATTACATTGAAATCTCAATTACGATCCAATTCATCAGACTTACAAATTAAAAAAGAAATCAGTTCTGATGAATTGGATCGTGATTACGATTCTAATGTAATAAATTATAACCATGGAATATTAGTGTTTGAGCCTTTTATATTATGTTCTTACTCTGTCCTGGACATTTAGTTCTACCTGGATTCTAACCTCTTGGTAGTTTATATATATATATATATATATATATATATATATATATGGTGGTACTCGCTTGGAAAAACCTTGGGTATTTCGGCTTGTAGTTGAACAAACCAATACCCAAGGAAAAATGAAGAATAAAAAAAGGACTAGGAACATGAAACTAAGGCGAAAACAATCGTCCAGAGTTCAACCTCAGTCCAAAGGAAAAAACCTATGGCTCTTTAGCTTTATATATATATATATATATATATATATATATATATATATATATATATATATATATATATGTGTTCAAATAATATGAAAAAACAGTCAGATTTATAATGCAAAGTTCTTTAGCATTTATTTTTATTTTAAAAAAACAGTGCTCAGTACAATGTAGAGCATAATATTATAATTTATTTTTAAATATGTCTCCGTCGCGACAGAAATTATTATATTTCGAAAACGAAACTTAAATCCCAATATTAAACTTTAAAATTTAAACTTAAAATTCGGAGCTCGGTTCCAATCTCAAGCGATGCCAATAACTTAGGGAATCCGTGTAGCCAAACAGAAATCTTAAACCCACTCCCAACCTTAACCGACTTAAAATTTGCCAGACAAAGATATAAAAAAAAAAAAAATGGGAATTCTCTTAAAACCACCAACTTAACTTAAAAATAGAGTCAATTCAATTTTTTCGTAACTTAATCCAACATATTTTTATTGCTTCAAACGTTATTTTAATGGACACCCGTATTTTAGTAGACGTTCTCTTCATTTGAAACAGTATTTATTTCATCTATCTACGTAATCAAGAAAATATAATACAGAGAACGTCTATGCCCTATGATTGGGTTCAAGCATGTAACAGACTATCGCTACTCGGTATTGGCCTCAGGGATCTCGCTTTTAAATTTGAACACGTTTTACCCGCTGATATTGGGCACTTATACCCATAAATATAGCAAACTTCAAAAATACATTTTTATCATAAATATATATAAATTTATATGTGTGTGCACACAATTGCTTCAAACGTTATATATATATAATACCAATAGTAAAAATTAGGATATATATATAATACCAATAGTAAAAAAAATATAGGATATATATATATATATATATATATATATATATATATATATATATATATATATATATATATAGTTAAGTTGTAAGGAACTTGGTAAACCGAATTGGTAAATCCAAAGAGGATGAAATCCTGAGAGCTCAATGTTAGGACAGAGCTAATATGTAATGAAAAGCAATTTTTTTCTCAATTCGTTGTTGGAAGATTTACCTGATGATCCTGAATCCTTAAAAAAGGATTTAGGTGAATTAAATTATCGTAATGGTACATTAAAGTGGTTTGTTTTTCATTACATATATATATATATATATATATATATATATATATATATATATATATATATATATATATATATATATATATATATATATATAATACCAATAGTAAAAATTAGGATATATATATATAATACCAATAATTAATATAGGATATATTAGGTTGGTGCAAAAATAATGTCGGTTTTTGACGTTAAAAATACGTCAAAACATTATTTTTGCACCAACCTTATATATATATATATATATATATATATATATATATATATATATATATATATATATTATATATATATATAATACCATATATATTATATATATTATATATATAATACCAATAGTAAAAAAGATGAAGAAAACTGCAGGCAGAAATTTCATCTATCTATGCATCTATTTCAGTCTGTTCAATCTACAGCTCTCTCTCTCTCTCTTTATCTATCTATCTATCTATATATATATATATATATATATATATATATATATATATATATATATATATATATATTCGAATTCCAGTCGAATCCATTACATTCACTTACGTGCTAATACCCTTGGGAAAGGTATGAATCCTCTTCTTCTCCCTCCAGCTATGGGTAAAATAGCAGAACAGACTGGGTTCTATAGCCTTGGATGGCAACTGGTCTAGGAGAAGGACAACTCTGAATTCAAAACCTGCGGAGGGTCGTTTGGGAACCTTGTGGCATTCGGTGCACCAGGTCTCTGTATTCGTCCCTCCAAAAAGTGTGGATGGTCCTGCACGAGGCCTTCACCACTATAATCAAATCTCATGTGCCGGTGTCGGGCTGTCGGTTACTTGGAAACTGATCTGCTTGACCCTCATACGTCGAATCTCGATGGGAGAGTCGATCATATGCATATATCGATCTGTTCATATCTATCTATCATTAGATGTATTCACATCTTTATCTATCTATAGTTTTATACTACTCTCTCTCCTCCTTTATATATATATATATATATATATATATATATGTATGTGTGTGCGTTTGTCTGTGTGTGTGTCTGTGTGTATTTATATTTCTTCATATATTTATGCATCTATCTCTCTGTATTTACTTAACTTTTTTCATCTAGTTATTTCTGTTCCACATCCATCTACCTCCCCATCTATCTATCTATCAATCGATCGATCGATCTATCTATCTGATTCTCTTCATTATATATCGGTCTATCTATTACATTCTTTTCCTATCTATATGGTCATCTAGAAGTATATTTAGGAACATCACAAATTGATTGATGATCTTTTCGAAATAATCAATGGCTTTGCCTAATAACTTTCTCCGCTCATCCAATGTACGCAAATTATATTTCTTCTCCGAGAACTCCTTAATAAAGCGGTCACGTTCGAAATACACAAGAATTAAATGCAGTAGACTTCTTATTTAATATATTCCGACAGCTCTCCAGAGAAAATCTCTTAATTCTTCCCTCATTATCTAAAGTTTCCATTTCCGTTATTTTTCTCAGTAAGAATATGTATGCACGAATATGGCTGTCGGTGGCACCAATCTCTTTATATCTGCAGCACCTTCCTCAGTATCCTCATTATTATCATTATTATTATTATTTTATTATTATTATTATTATTTTTATTTTTATTGTTATTATTATTATTTTTATTATTATTTTTATTATTATTATTTTATTATTATCATTGTTATAATTTTTATTATTATTATTTTATTATTTTTATTATTATTGTTATTATTTTTCATTATTATTATTATTATTTTTATTATTATTATTATTTTTATTTTTATTATTATTTTTATTATTATTATTTTTTTAATTATTATTATTTTTGTTATTATTATTATTATTCTTATTATTGTTATTATTATTATTATTTTTATTATTATTTTTATTATTATTATTATTATTAATATTTTTCTTCTTATTATTATTATTTTATTATAATTATTATTTTTATTATTATTATTCATTATTATTATTTTTTTTTATTGTTATTATTATTATTGTTATTTTATTATTATTATTGGGTTTTTTTTGTTATTATTATTATTATTATTATTACTATTATTCTTTTTATTTTTATTACTTTTATTATTATTATTATTTTTATTAGTATTATTATTATTATTATTATTATTATTATTATTATTATTATTATTATTATTTTATTTCCGCTGTATACTCATTTCTTTCCGGGTCCCAACAAGTGACCTAAGGTCAATAAATAGAATCATGACATTTTCCACTGAGCATTATTTTTTTACATGGACACAGCCCTTCGTAAGCTGCGGGCTGTACTTGTGAGTACAATTTTTTGAATTTCCTTAAGGCATGTTCTACCAGGAATGCCTTCAATGAGTCTTTTCCAATCAATCCGAGTGCTCCAACTACAACTGGAACTGTTGATGCCCTCATATGCCACATTTTTGAGATTTCGATTTCAATGTCCTTGTATTTTGATAGTTTTTTGAAGAATCTTCAAAGATACATTACAGCTTGCAGGGACTGCCATGTCAAGGCGATTAGCTTTGATTGTTCTGTATTGTGAAGTCCCATAAACTTGTTACAGGTCCTATCTTTGTAAACGGGTCTGGGTGGTGTTCATACTAATTTCTTGCAGTTTCTTTTCCGTAAAAGGTACAGACTTTCCAATGCATATAGTGACCCACTCTGTCATATTTTATATTCAGTGGGTGCCATAACCGCACAATCTGATACAAAACAGTCAATTGTTTCTGGATATTTATCACAGAACCTGAATTTTGGGCTAACATAATTTTTCAATGTGTGCTAGGAAATATCTAGTTGACAAGCATTGGTCATTTGCAGCAAGAATAAAAACTTCGGTTTCAACTTTTAAACATGCACTACGTAGCCACTGATAGATACGGTGTTTGTCAAAATCTGTTTGATATGGACAGAATTATGGCTGTGTAGATGTTTTACCTGCCATCGTTTTTGTATCTGTTCGATTGCATTTGCCTCCTTTATTAAGGGTTTTGCAGCTGCAGTAGGCGCATTATGTTTTACTTACCTTTCTTCACCCACTTGAAACGCCATTTTAAAATTGTTGGGTTCCTTTATTACTGAATAAATCGGCTTACTTCTTTCATGTTCTTTGACACAGATCATCATCCTTTCTTCTTTGGTTTCCAGATATATTTGAAGGCCGATCGTTGCGGTTTTGTAAGACAGTTCTAGTCGAACTACTCCTCCTCCTCCTCCTTCGGATCTGAGCGCATACAGACGATCAACATCAGCTTTGGGATGATACAGGCGGTAACAAGTGAGAAGCTTTCTCGTTTTCGCGTACATTCGCTAAATTTCAGCTATCGTTCAATTAATTATGTTGAAACTGTATTGCACCACGGGGACAGCCAAGGTGTGTATAGCTGATATTGTTTTTTTGTTTTTTTAATTAAACTCGGTATTTTATGCCAGAGGCACACGCCTTTAGTATTCTTTACTTACATTATCCTTCATTTGGGAATGCACTATTTCAACTCGTCCGCTAATTCCTAGGTACCTATAGGCTTCTTCTTGTTCCAGTAACCTAATCTTTGTTACAAAGTCTTGATATATGAAGTTTGTTTCTGTAATTCCTCCTTTCTTGAATGTTATTTTTGCACATTTATCTAATCCGAAGTCCATAGCTATGTCGTCACTGAAACATTTTATACTATGGAGGAGAACCTTCAAATTATTGTCGTCTTTGGCAAAGAGTTTGAGATCATCCATGTAGAGTAGGTGATTGAACAATTTCTTGTTTACTTTGCATCCATATATATCATTGTTTAGTGTCCTTGTAAGTTTCCTCATCGACTATTCAGGCGGTTGGTGGTGGCATTGCCTCTGGTGTGATTTAGCTATAATGTGGTTTTCTACATTCCAGTTCTGTGTTTAAGTAAATTTATTCTCACTGGGGAGATCTTTTACATTTCCAAAGTCTTTTACATTTCCAAAGATCCAAGAGTGTGGCACACTATCAAAGAGTTTACGGCAATCTATCCATGCTGCGCTAAGATTTCTACATCGTCTCCTGCAATTTACCAGGATCATTTTTTATCAGTAATTGATCTTTGCAACTATATATATATATCCCTACTGTTCTAGTGCAAGAATGTTTGCTTCGAGAAAAAAAGTAAGTACCATTCGTCAGGACAAACGTGATTGAGTTATACGTGGTGCACAGTCTATAATATTTCTGGTCATCTGTTTTACTTTTTTTTGACATGTGACATGTAATACGTTCAGTGATCCATCCTGGGATTTAATTGGGATCATTAATAAGCATTAATGGAGTGCCAGGGTTTATGGATGGCAGATAATAAAGCCAAAAAATGGGGACCCTGTCATTTTTTGCGGATTTCCATTTTTTGGAGATTTCGTTAGAGTTTTAGTCTTGTTTATAATTTCCATTCTTTTAGAGTTTTATTCATCGTTTTTTCTTCTCATTGGATCCACTCTGCAATGGGGTTTTATTCATTTGGGTAGCTCCAAATATTCTCCCAGAATTTCTGCATTTTTCAGTAGATGGTGGCATTTTGACATCTATAACTGCTTTTCCAGTTTCCCTGTAAAATTTCTTAGGGTCCACTTTCAATATTTTGGCGACATAACCTACAACGTTTTTCGACTTGTCTTCTTCTCTGTGACTTTAACTATTGTTTCTACTTTAATATTTCTTTGATCGGTGGGATTTTTATTCTGTAATTTAATTTTATATCTTCACTTGATCTTCCTCCATTTGCTTGTTGATTATTATTATTATTATTATTATTATTATTATTATTATTATTAAAGGGTTGTATGGGATATACAAAAAGACATAGATAGATAGATAGATAGATAGATAGATAGATAGATAGATAGATAGATAGATAGATAGATAGATAGATAGATTCATTCATTCATTGTCATTTTATATTTTCTGTGTTTCGGTTTATTCATTATCTATCCCAGACTGTTCATTATCTATCTATCTATCTATCTATCTATCTATCTATCTATCTATCTATCTCAGTCTGTTCATATCTATGTACGCCTGTTCATATCTATCTATCTATCTATCTATCTATCTATCTATTTTCCTATCAGTTTGTTCATTATCTATCTATCTATCTATCTATCTATCTATCTATCTATCTATCTCAGTCTGCCCATATCTATCTATCTATCTATCTATCTATCTATCTATCTCAGTCTGTTCATATCTATGTACGCCTGTTCATATCTATCTATCTATCTATCTATCTATCTATCTATCTATTTTCCTATCAGTTTGTTCATTATCTATCTATCTATCTATCTATCTATCTATCTATCTATCTATTTTTCATATCTATCTATCTATCTATCTATCTATTTTCCTATCAGTTTGTTCATTATCTATCTATCTATCTAAGTTTGTCCATTATCAATGTATTTGTCCTTCTATCTCAGTTTGGTCAATATCTATCTATCTATCCCAGTTTTTCCATTATATATCTATCACTTGCTATTCATTATCTATCTATTTATCTCAGTTTGTCCATTATCTATCTATCTATCTATCTATCTATCTATCTATCTATCTATCTATCTATCTATCTATCTATCTATCAGTTTGTTCATTATCGAAGTTTGTCCAGTATCTATGCATTTGTCTATCTCAATTTGTTGATTATCTATCTCTCCCAGTTTTTCCATTATATATCTATCACTTACTGTTCATTATCTATCTATCTATCTATCTATCTATCTATCTATCTATCTATCTATCTATCTATATCAATTTGTTCATTATCTATCTATCTAAGTTTGTCCATTATCTGTGTATTTGTCTATCTTTCTCAGTTTGTTTAATATCTATCCCAATTTTTCCATTATATATCTATCACTTGTTGTTCATGATCTATCAATCTATCTATCTATCTATCTATCTATCTCGATTCCTTCCTTATCTATCTATCTATCTATCTTTCTATCTACCTCAGCCTGTTCATATCTATCTATCTATCTATCTATCTATCTATCTATCTCAGTTTGTTTATTATCTATCTCTCTATCTATCCATCTATCTATCTAAATATCTATCTATCAGCTTGTTTATTATCTATCTATCTATCTATCTATCACTGGCTGTTCATTATCTGTCTATGTATAGAAAACTTTTTCATGTGACTCGTTTCGTCCTTTACGTTGATGCGTTTACACATGCGCACAGAGGCGGGAGAATTCTGAAGATGTTAATTTTTTTTTTAAATATATATTTTGGGTATATAGTCGAACCGACCTCCTTAATTTAGTGTGTTATTTTTGTAAAACATACGTTTTGTGTTCATATAATCAATGAAGTTAAATTAACGGTTATTAGCGATATCGAACAAAAGACATCTGTCTATATTTCTGAGATGAGGTATTAGGTTGGTGCAAAAGCAATGACGTAATAATGTCGTTTTTTGACATATTTTTAACGTCAAAAAACGACATTATTACGTCATTATTTTTGCACCAACCTAATATTATGTACACTATTTACATTATTCAGTCTATTGCCCTCATCTTTGTTGCCATATTTATCACAGAGTTTCGGCCTATGTATGCTCTTCTTCAGGTGATTGGAATGCCGAACTGAACCCTTTATTTCGCTCTCTGGGGTAGACTGTTCTAGTCCCACGTGTCATATCTAATGGATGTCAGTTATCAGTTATCTCCTGTTAATTCCCCTTTCCAAGTTCTCCACTGCCTTAACCGGGTATTGAACTCACAAATCTTTGGATCCTGATCTAACCAACGCCTTTATCCACTGTGCCATGTGTCAACAGTTTACTCCAGCGAGCGAAATAAAGGGTTAAAAATCAGCTACTTATAAAAAAAAAATGATCCTGGGAAATTGCAGAAGACGATCTAGAAATCTTAGCGCAGCATGGATAGATTGCCGTAAACTCCTTGATAGTGTGCCACTTTGAAACTGTAAAAGGTCTCCTCAGTGAGAATAAATTTCCTTAAACACAGCACTGGAATGTAGAAAACCACATTATAGATAAATTACACCAGAGACACTGCCACCACCAACCGCCTGAATAGTCGATGAGGAAACTGACAAGGACACTAAACAATAAAATATATGGATGCAAAGTAAACAAGAAATTGTTCAATCACCTACTCTACATGGATGATCTCAAACTCTTTGCCAAAGACGACAATAATTTGAAGGTTCTCCTCCATAGTATAAAATGCTACAGTGACGACATAGGTATGGAAGCGTACATCGGCCGAAACGTTGTGATAAATATAGCAACAAAGATGAGAACAATAGTCCGAATAATGTAAACAATGAACAACAGACGCTGAGAATTTTAACATTTAAATTCTTGAGTCTTCTACTTCGTGCGCATGTGTAGTCACATTACTATAAAAATCACATTAGTCTGATGATGTTCTAAATGCAAAACACATCTCCTGAAATTTTTTTTCCACTTTGTTATTGGTTTTCCTAAAATATATTTTATTACAGAATACTAATTAATTAATGTCATTTAAGGGATTTTTCTTTTTACCGAATAACATTTTCTCTTAAAAAGTTTCATTTTTAATCATTCTTATAAGTTATTGCCCAAACAAACAAGGCAATTAACTCCCCGATCATACCATCATTTTTTGTTGACGACTGTATCTTTTCTGTAACTGACATTTTTCAGTCGGCCATTTGCAATCGACATAGTTCTCGCATGACTTTCTTTACCGCGACAACGCACGCAAGAAATGGCGCGACCATTTAAAAGAAGCAGAAATTATTTATAATTTTTTCGCTTAAATATTAAAATTTATGAATAGCGGCTTTGCACGTAAGTGTACGATAGGAGTTGACAAATATAGATGAGATGTTAGTCACGAAAATGGGAGCGAGAACGATGGCGAGACCTCACAAAATGGAAAAGAAATGGCGCCTGGAACCAAGATTTTATATTACTCTCTCTCCCTCTTCCCTCCCTACCATCCTCCCTCCCTCCCTCTCTCTATATTTTTCTCTCTGTCTCTCTCGCTTTCTATATCTATCTATCTATCTATTTGTCTATCTGTCTCAAAGTATGTAAATGATCTTCCTTTACCTCAATCATTAATCTTTTTTCTTTTTTTTCATCATTACTCTCCTTTCTTTACTTTGATCATTACTCTCCTTTCTTTTCTTTACTCATTACTCTCCTTTCTTTCCTTTAATCATTACTCTCCTTTCTTTCCTTTAATCATCAGTCACCTTTCTTTTCTTTGGTCATTACTCTACTTTCATTCCTTTAATCATTACTCTCCTTTCTTTTCTTTGGTCATTACTCTCATTTCTTTCCTTTAATCATCAGTCACCTTTCTTTTCTATGATCATTAATTTCCTTTCTTTCCTTTGATTATTACTCTCCCTTCTTTCCGTTCATCATTAGTCTCTTTTCTTTGATCATTACTCACCTTTCTTTCCTTTCATCATTAGTCTCCTTTCTTTCCTTTGGTCATTACTCTCCTTTCTTTTCTTTGGTCATTACTCTCCTTTCTTTCCTTTAATCATTACTCTCCATTCTTTCCTTTAATCCTCCGTCACCTTTCTTTTCTTTAATCATTACTCTCCTTTCTTTCCTTTGATTATTACTCTCCCTTCTTTCCGTTGATCATTAGTCTCTTTTCTTAGGTTATTACTCTCCTTTCTTTTCTTTAATCATTACTCTCCTTTCTTTTCTTTAATCATCAGTCTCCTTTCTTTACTTTAATCATTACTCTCCTTTCTTTCCTTTCATCATTAGTCTCCTTTCTTTCCTTTAATCATTACTCTCCTGTCTTTCCTTTAATCATTAGTCACCTTTCTTTTCTTTGGTCATTACTTTCCTTTCATTTCTTTGGTCATTACTCTCCTTTCTTTTCTTTGATCATTACTCTCCTTTCTTTTCTTTGATCATTACTCTCCTTTCATTTCGTTGCTCATTAATTTTCTTTTCTTTTCGTTGTTCTCAGTAATACTTTGTCTTCGTTGTACTTGGTGCGCCATCCATTTACTCAAAATTATCAAGTAGATTACCCACTGCTTTCCCCTGCTTCGTTTTGTCTTGGGAGTATCAACTTCTCCAAGGCTTCTTTACTCAGCATGTGTCGAAACATTTTTAGCTTTTTCTTGATGATCCGATTGTCCTTAAAAACAAGTTACTCCATTTGTCTTATTCTCAATATTCCTCGCTAAAAACAGTACGTAATTGATAATTACTCTCCACGATTTCCTTTCTGTTTTTTGTTCTCAACAATGGTTTATCTTTGTGACACCTGTTTCGTCATCCATTTACTCAAAATTATCAAGTAGTTTATCCACTGCTCCCCCCCTGGTTCTCTTGGCCAGTTTTTTTTTTTTATTGAGAGTATCAAATCCTCCAAGTCTTCTTTTCTCATCATGTGTTTAAACATTTCCTGCTGTTTCTTAAACCTTGTTTCTCCGTCTGCGTTACTCTAAACATTCGTCGCTAAAACAGTTTTTGAAGAACTGGAGCAAGAAGTGTGACTTATATACAGACTTTCTTGTTCTCAATAAATTGCTTAGTTTCTGAAAGGCATATTTAGCTATTATGATGAGTGACTTCACTTCTACATTTCATTGTCTGTTAATTATGTGCGTCTAGTAAAGGTTCGGTATGATCAGTGGCCTGGTATCAGCGAGCCGAATTAAAATTCCATTCGAAACTGTTAGGATCAAATGCTCTTTGGTGCAGTTATGAATCCATACCAGAGACAACTACTACGAGATTGGTGGTCGTGTAACTAAAACATCCACTTTCTGGCCATAGGACCTGAGTTCGAGAGACACGAGGGACAGGTTGTCAGGGAAGTGATTTCTTGATGTTATCAACCTGCAGAAGCGATCCTAGCGTGAACCACCGTCGTAAAGTGCCCGAAAAGCATCCCACGATTCGGTCCAGTCTGTATGAGTAAAATTGGGTATAAGGAACTATTCAATACGGTTGTGTTAGCTAGCTAGCTAATAGATAGATAGATAGATAGATAGATAGATAGATAGATAGATAGATAGATAGATAAGAGATTGTGATTAGATAGATAGATAGATAGATAGATAGATAGGAAGGAACAAACTGGGGTTGTATAGATAAATAATGAACAGACTGGGATTAGATAGATAGATAGATAGATAGATAGATAGGCTGTTCATTATCTGTTTATCTACTTATGTATAGAAGTGGAATATTTTTTCATGTGAGTCGTTTCGTCCTTTTGATTGTGACTACACATGCACAAAATGGCGTAGGGGCTGAGGATGTTAAATTCATTTTTTAATATATATATTTTGGGTATATAGTCGAGCAGAAAGAAAGAAAGAAAGAAAGAAAGTCAGCGTGACCGAGGTTGTGTGCGTACGTGCATCATTCAAATTGTTGGCCATGCCAGGTTATAAACTCTCTCCAAGAAATTGGAACTGCCATTCCATTAGTTCTTGGTTGTGATATCAATGGTGGCGATGTAATTAAAATATTCGTTTTAAGACCACGAGAAACGAGTTCGAAACACACCATGGACAACTTCTCAGGGAAGTGAGTTCTTCAGATTATCAGTCTGGAGAGGAGATTCCAACGTGTTTTACCCTTTTGCAGGTTATTTAATGCTAGAATAAAAATTTAAATTGTAAGCCTTACTAATTAACCCATAGCTGGAGGTAGAGAGGCGGAATCATATTTTTTGCAAGATTATTTGCGCGTAAATAAATATATCGAACCCAACTGTGATTAAAGCTCGGCTTTCAGATTAACAATTCCTAGCCATTATCCTTAACACCACCGCACGTCCAAGCTTACAGAACCTGTTATCGGCAAGTTGTCATTCATCAAGGTAATGACCAGGTTCGACATTGCTTAACTTCGATGATCGTACGGAAACCAGTGTTTGGACATGATGTGCTCGAAAGAGCAAGAATTGTAATAAGTGAGGATGCTTAAAACAGAGAGAGGGAGAGAGTTGAAAAATGAAAGAGCAGGAGAGTGAGCTGAAAAGAAGAAAAAGAAGACGAGAAATATAACAAGCAATAGTGTTTCTAAGAGAGAGACAAAGAGAAAGAAAGAATGGGAGAAAGAAAGAAAGAAAGAAAGAAAGAAAGAAAGAAAGAAAGAAAGAAAGAAAGAAGCTACAGGTAGAAAAAGAAAGAAAGAAGCTACATGGAGAAAAAGAAAGAAAGAAAGAAAGAAAGAAAGAAGCTACAGGGAGAAAAAGAAAGAAAGAAGCTACATGGAGAAAGAAAGAAAGAAAGAAAGAAAGAAAGAAAGAAAGAAAGAAAGAAAGAAAGAAAGAAAGAAAGAAAGAAGCTACAGGGAGAAAAAGAAAGAAAGAAGCTACATGGAGAAAAAGAAAGAAAGAAAGAAAGAAAGAAGCTACAGGGAGAAAAAGAAAGAAAGAAGTTACATGGAGAAAGAAAGAAAGAAAGAAAGAAAGAATGAAGCTGCATGGAGACGAAAGCAAGCAAGAAAGAAAGAATGAAGCTGCATGGAGACGAAAGCAAGAAAGAAAGTGAAAAAAGAAAGATTAGTTGCCCTGCACTGATGCAAACACGTCCCATATATTTGCTGACATCTCTTCCTTTTCTGTTCGGCTTTTTTTTTAAACAATAGAATCCAAATTTAGCAACAAAATTAGAGAAACTGCTTTTCTGTAAAAGCAAAATTTTCTTGAAAAGCGCATGCGCAAATTTCACGCATGCGTGCATCTGCACATATAGATGCCAAATATGCAGAACTGATTGCAAGCTTGTATAAACATTTTCAGTAAGTGCAAACATGTTTGGTTTAAAATTTGCATTCTCTTCAAGTTTCAACTGCACAGCCATTCTTCTATTTGCCGTGTCGCTTCCGGCCACTAGCTATCATGGCTCTCCACAATTTCCTGTCCTTTGTAGCTCGAAATTTTTTTTTTTTTTTTGTTTGCTATCTCTCCCAAAACCTGCTCCAATATTTATTCACTCACTCTCGCCAAGTCGTTGCTTTGCTCTCTCTGTCTTACCTTCAATCTGTCCTGTGAGTATCAAATTTCCAAGCTTTCTTTCCTCATTATGTGACCCAGTTGCACGTTATTAATTTTCCTCTCTTGTTTTCATTAATCTTATTTCTCCTTTCCATCACAAAATTCCGATCATTACATTCTACGACCGTTTTAAATATACTCCATTATTCCCAATCCATATTACGTTTTATGATGAAAAATTGAATTAAGATGAACAAAATTTTTTTTCTTTTTTTTTTTTTGTTTATGATGAAAATACTCGGGCACTTTACTGGGTGCTCCCTATTTTTGGCCTTGTGCCACATGTGAGCTATGCTTAGTAAATCGTTATAATCAAAATACTTCATTTAAAATATGTACATTTTAAAAAGATGAAATAAAAAGATAAACTATTTTCGAAAAATAAAAAGGAAACTATTTTTTGAAAAATGAAACGAAAGGAAAACATATTTTTACAAAAGTGATAAGGAAAATTAATCTATTTAAGAAATTATGATATTATTTTAATTACGGACAATTGAACTAATATCCTCATCACAAAATGACAGTACAGTGAATTAAAAAAAACTATTTGTTAGTATCTCATAAAATTGATTTATTAAATAATAGTTTCACTTTATTATTTTTTATTGGCAGTGTATTTTGACTCAGACCTTCTGAGGCTGATCTTTAAGGTCAGATGGTAGATAAAACAGGGATGTCGATTTTGATTGGCTGAGCCGAACGTGGGAATTAGAAAGTGTTTCCAGGGAGTTAAGTTTTTACCCACCCCATTCTTCGACGTAGTTATTTCGTGGCTCGGAAAACTGCTACCCAGTGGGGTAGGATAGCAACCCCACTGACTAGTTAGAAGATACACAGGTCGACTTGTTTAATGAATTAAATAAGTTCAGATTTGCTTTTGTTGAAGTTCTCATTTGACCTCCGAATAAATCAACTCGCAATCAGCCAGTCGAAAGAAAAGCAAAAGAAGATGCAACGTTATGAGTGAGTCAATACTGTCAACCAAAAAACCTCCACCACAACAGAGGGAGTATGCAACATATAGATTTGTTTTTTAAAACTAATCGACCCTTACAGGTTATTTAAAGCCGGAAACTATTTCTAGATTGTAAGGTTTTTTAGATAACAATGGTCTAAGGATCTTACTAATTAACCCATAGCTGGGGGAGAAGAGGTGGATTCATGGTCATTTGCACGTAAGTGGATATAACGAACCTAACTGGGATTGGAACTCGGCCCTCAGATTAACAATTCCGAGCTATTATCCATTACCGGTATTCTCAAGCCTTCAGCCATCTAGGTACTGACTAGGATCGACGTTGCTTAACTTCCGTGATCGTATGGACACCGATGTTTCAACGTGATTTGGTCGTAAGTGAGTTTCTTCCGCATCCTTCGAGATGGGCATGTTTCGGTCTTAGGCAGATCTCTGAACCTTTTCAAAATCTGCTCTAAATAAACATATATATATATATATATATATATATATATATATATATATATATATATATAAGTTATAAGGAACTTGGTAAACCGAATTGGTAAATCCAAAGAGGATGAAATCCTGAGAGCTCAATGTTAGGACAGAGCTAATATGTAATGAAAAACAAACCACTTTAATGTACCATTACGATAATTTATTTCACCTAAATCCTTTTTTAAGGATTCAGGATCATCAGGTAAATCTTCCAACAACGAATTGAGAAAAAAAATGGGATTAGAAATTGGTGGGTAGTGTAATTTTTGTAATTTAATAGAGGGGGTTGAGAGTGGTAGTTAAACAGACAATATAAAGTATAGGGAGGGGTTAATTTTATATCTCTCTTAAGTATGTTTTATATTGGAGTAGGAGGAGTGACAGTAACTTGACCTCTTTAGATGGTTAATAAAACGGAAATGAATTGTAGAAAATGTATACAAGTGAGTCTTATGTAAACCCATTTTCTAAATTCGTTGTTGGAAGATTTACCTGATGATCCTGAATCCTTAAAAAAGGATTTAGGTGAAATACATTATCGTAATGGTACATTAAAGTGGTTTGTTTTTCATTACATATATATATATATATATATATATATATATATATATATATATATATATATATATATATATAAATGAAATAGACAAAGTCCGACAATTATTTTAAGACATTTTTAGGTTTATAAAGTGTAACCCGGATATAAGAAAAACCCGGATATAAGAGATATTTTATATGGTCCCAAATTAGAGCCATACTTACCTAAACAAAATAGACCAAACCCGGATATAATATAAACCCGGATATAAGAGACTTCTCCGGTCCCGACAACTCTCTTATATCCGGGTTACACTGTACATTCTTTTGATAGATACAAATATTTAAGTAATTTATTATAAACAGAGCATTTACTTAAATATTTGTATCTATAAAAAGAATGTATAAACATAAATATCTTAAAATATATATATATATATGTGTGTGTGTGTGTGTGTGTGTGTGTGTGTGTGTGTGTGTGTGTGTGTGTGTGTGTGCACGCGCGTGTGTGTGAATTATAATTAATGACATCCAAATGATTTACCTCACACAGATGGTCATTTCGTCCATATGAAAGTGGTTTTCCCCTGGACTTATCAATTCAAATATATTTACGAAAATGAATAAACCGTTTCTTCGCAGGAAATTTGAAAAGCAAAGGAAGGAAAGAGGGAAAAAAGAAAAAGAAAGAATAAAAGGAGAGAGAGTAAGAATTGGACTATTATAGAGGAGTGAGTTATATATATATAGAGAGAGAGGGATAAGGGACCTAAAATGATTGTCGTGGAGTCGGGTCCAGACAATCGCCACGGTTGAAAATTTAGTACTATAAAACCAATTAAATATAGAATATTCAGCCTATTCTTAATTGTTTTTATACTACTAATTTTTTTAATATATTGAATCACAACCTACTCTAGTTTTGTTGCTCAAACTGGTTTTTACCCATTACCTTCTTTTGTCTTTCTTCTGCGATCCATTCGCACAAACTCAATGAAACTATTCACACTTTCTCCAGCTTCTCCGTCCTTCAGTATGCCTTTTGAGTAGTAAATTCTCCAAGCCTTCTTTCCTCACTATGAAGCATCTCCCGCTATTCCAATGCGTCTTCGAATTTTGGTGTCGCAGATTCCCTCCCCTGTTAAAACACTTCCCAGATACTGAAACACCAATAACTGTTTCATATTTTGTTCGTAGCTGATATCTTCGGCCATACATCCTATTTCTACAATTGACGATTTGTCCCTTCTTGCTGCTTTCTTTTACTCCCTTGCCCAGAAAGGGTGGCTGTTTTATTACAGTTAATTCTGGGTATGACGATAAACTACATCCAGCAGCAAGGCCTCTGATCGGAATGATTTGAGAAGCGTGGAGCCACCTGTTAATTATTTTCCTTCCCAGGTCCATCCTGACTCGGTGTGGTTAGGGTTTCAGCTAGACTTTAATAAAAACCAAACACCGTGAAATTATAGAAAAAACTTGATAGCAAAAATGCCCAACATGTTATAGCAAAATGACCAACAAATTATTGGGTCTGCAGTTGAAGGCGTTCAAAATATATTTAATTCAAGCCATAAAATCATTCAAAATATTTAGAGATTGATCTGCAGCAAAGCAAAATCAACCAACATGAATTAATATGTCTATATCTCTGAGATGAGGTATTATGATTACTTACATTATTTACATTATTCGGACTTATCATCTTCATTGCTATATTCACAACGTTTCGGCCCATGTACGCTTCGGCCTTTATGTCTATGTCTCTCTATATATCTGTCTATATCTCTAAGATTAGGTATTATGATTACTTACATTATTTACATTATTCGGACTATTATCCTCATCTTCATTGCCATATTCACAAGGACACATGTCCTAGAGGATAAAAACGTTGGTTAGATCAAGAGGACTAGCTTCTAGTGATATAATGGCTGTATATATCTGTGAGATGAGGTATTATGATTACTTACATTATTCGGACTGTTATCTTCATCTTCATTGCCATATTCACAACGTTTCGGCCGTTGTACGCTCCGGCTTTTACGTCTATATCTCTCTATATATCTGTCTATATCTCTGAGATGAGGTATTATAATTACTTACATTATTCTCAACTTCATTGCCATATTCACAACGTTTCGGCCTTTGTACGCTACGTACTTCTTCAGGTGATTGGAATTAGTCCCAGGAACCTCTAGTTTGAGGAACACACTCCCTCGTGGCCATTGTCCTTGAGGACACATGGCCCAGTGGATAAAGATGTTGGTTAGACCCAGTAACTAGACTCAAAGAGTTGTGAGTTCAATGCCAGGCTGAAGCAGTGGCTAACCCAAACTTGGAGAATTGAGATAAAGTTATACATCCGGAAGAGAAATGGTACGTAGGACTAGAACAATCTGCCCCGAGTTCGGTTCGAAATTCCAGTCACCTGAAGAAGACCGGAGCGTACAACGGCCGGCCGAAACGGTGTGAATATGGCAATGAAGATGAGAATGAACGTCCGAAAAATGCAAATCATGCAAGTAATTATAATAACTCATCTCAGAGATATAGACAGATATATCGAGAGACATAGACATAAAGGCCGGAGCGTGCAATGACCAAAACGTTGTGAATATGGAATTAAGATTCGGATGACTTTCCGAACAATGTAAATAACATGAATGAACTCTTTTTATGACATTAATCCATATAATATCCTACCATTTCTTAAAGAAATCAAACTGTATTCCAAAATATAACTTCAATAAAATTATAGCATAAAGCACACATATCACCGCCTGTTGTAAACATGTCCTCAAAATTGCGCTTATATTTTATGAATAAAACCTTTCTCTATTATCGTATTGATGTGTTTTACCCACAATTTACAAGATATGTTTGCCCTGCCAATAAACAACATCCGGCATGAAGGCCTCTGATCGAGAGATTGGAGGTTTTGACGAGAGTGCAACCATCTTTCAATTGCTGTTGTTCCCAGATACACCCTGATTCGGGGTGGTAACACCTGTTAGGGTCTCAGCTATGGGCAAATAGTGAACATTTAAACAAAAATCAACAGTACATATTTATAGTAAAATTAACAATACATTTTAGGATCTACAAAATATATATCTAAAAACATATCTTTACCCTGGAAGTGTAAAATCATGCACAAAATATCTGTAGTTTAAAGTATAAAATTGCGTACAAAAATTTTAGATTTCGGCATTAAATAACCCGTAGAGGTGTTGATATGCCGCCAAACAAAATCAAACAACCAACATGAAAGAACTCTTTCATGACATTAATAATATCCTACAATTTCTTAAAGAAATCAAGCTGTATTCGAAAATATAACTCCAACAAAACTAGAACATAAAACATACATATCACAGCCTCTAGTACTCATGTCCACACAAACATATATTCACATTTCATCAATCATGAAAGCAGAATAACATATATAATATTTTTATTACTTCTAAACTTCTGGGAAAATTAAATTTCGGCATTAAATTACCAATAAGAAGTTGATATGCCATTAAACAAGTCAGTCAATCATATATGATATGTTTACGCAACAAATGTTTTATAGTTTCCATTTCATTGAATAATTATATCTCGAATTCAAGTTTTGATTTAATGTATACTGCGGCGTACAAGTCGAGTTTCCAAGCTTAAAAATATATTTCCAAGACTAGCAGACGACTTTTATAAAATATAACCTTTTATTAGGTTGGTGCAAAAATAATGTCATTTTTAGACGTTCAACTTCAAAAGAAAAACGACATTATTTTTGCACCAACCTAATACCACAGACCTGTAAACAAGTGGGACAACACTCCTGTCGATTACTGTACACTACTTACTGTACCCCCGGCAAGGCCAGCGCGCTCAAGCCCTCAGCCACGATGACTTGTGACTTCCATCGACGCAGCTCCAAGGATTCCGTCTTTCTAATTTCACTTTCAAGGCTTGGGTCAGCCCGTGGTATGGTTTTCAGGCACTTTGCAAAGGTGCCACACCCTGAGATCGACCTCTCCATTCCGATAACATCAGGAAGTCTCCTTCCTGACAAATCAACAATGGTGAGATTCGAACCCGGATCTCATGGTCAGAATGCGAACGTTCTTAACACTCGTACCTATATATATATATATATATATATATATATATATATATATATATATATATATATATATATATATATATATATATATATATATATATATATATATATATATATATATATATATATATATATATATATATATATATATATATATATATATATATATGTGTGTGTGTGTGTGTGTGTATATATACATACATACATACATATATATATATATATATGTGTGTGAAAATATTATAGAAAATAGGAAAGAAACTGGTTTGGTAAATAATCCAAAGTTCCTTAGTATTTTTGTAATTATTTTTAAAAAATAGTGCTCGATACGAAAGTAGAGCATAAATATAATTATTTATTTAATCATGGAATCATATTTTTAAATAAATAATTATATATATATATATATATATATATATATATATATATATATATGCTGTTCAAAAGTTTGAAGCAGCCCTAGAATTAGCATGAGTGAAAAAATGTAAAAGGACTCTTAAAATTATTGAAAAAAAAATGGTATCATTTATCAAACTTATATTTGAGAAACTTTTGCAACGAATGCCAAAATTTCGTGCTGCAGTTATCAAGACTAAAGGAGGTTATCTTGACAAGAGAAAAATTTTATCATAAAAAGCTTTTTTTTTCTTTATGTCATTAAAATTTCTAATAAAAAATCATGTCTCACTTTTTTAAAAGCATCAATAATATTTTTCTCTTATTTAAAGTAAAAAAAACCCTACTTCTGAGGACAATTTAAAAGATTACTAGGGGTGCTCTCAAACTTTTTAAGCTTTAGTATATATATATATATATATATATATACTGCAGATCACAACAGATAGATATATAAACATACAGAGTCAGTTAAGAATTAAAATAAAGCATCCTTGATAATTACTTATAGAATTCCCAAAAGCGTACTGATATATATATATATATATATATATATATATATATATATATATATATATATATATATATATATATATATGGAACATTCGGACAGTTTTTACATACTTTATGTGAAAATTTCTCCGATTTAACCAGAAGAGAAGACAATATTTATGAATAAAAATGACAATAAGAAAATTAGTAATTGCTGTCGCGTTTCTTCGTCCAATGTGGGCTTTATCGAAGCAAAATACGAAATGCATTTAATTGAACAAGGTAACTAAGAAAAACAAAAACAGAATGTTCCTAGCAACTGGAATATAGAGAAACGTTATTTTCATATTCTTAACTGAAAATAACGTCAGTAATTGTCACGTGTTTCTGTTTTTTTGTTCTTATTAGTTACCCTGTTCAATTAAATTCATTTGGTATTTTGCTTTGATAAAGTCCACATTGGACGAAACGCGTCAGCAATTACCAGTTCTCCTATTGTCATTTTTATTCCTAAATACTTTTTGTTCAGAAAAGAAATCACTTACATGAACATAAGAAACATTGAATAAAAAAACTTAATCGGAGTACCTTATCAATCGTCTTTAATGAAACCTGTATAAAAGAAGGATTGCTACCAAAATACCTATTAATATATATATATATATAAATATATGTGTGTGTGAGTGTGTATGTGTGTGTGTCTGTGTAAAAATTCCAGTGTAATTTTCTGAGTGTATCTGTAAGGACAACATGAATAAAGACAAAGCGAAAACTTATCTTAGCTGACGCAATCAATTCTCTGAGGGATAAATGCATTTTCCGTGATAAAGTCATTCAAAGAATAAAGCACATCAGCTAAGATAAGTTTACTTTTGCTCTTTATGCGTAACGGCATACACGGCACGGCGGAGTAATGGCTAGCGGCTTGGATTAAAGCAGTCAGACAGCCGCGTTCGAATTCCAGTCGAATCCACTACGTTCACTTAAGTGCTAATACCCTTGGGAATCCTCTTTTTCTCCCACCAGCTATAAATAAATAGCAGGACAGACTGGGTTCTATAGCCTTGGATGGCAACTGGTCTAGGAGAATGACAACTCTGAATTCAAAACCTGCGGAGGGTCGTTTGGGGACCTTGTGGCACGTAGTGCACCAGGTCTCTGTATTCGGCCCTTCAAAAAGTGCGGATGGTCCCGCACGAAACCTTCACTACTATAATCAAATCTCATGTGCTGCTGTCGGTTTCCTAGGAACTGTTCTGCTTGACCCTCATACCTCGAATACGACGGCAGAGGCAAGTATATATATTAGTAGATACACATATACCTACGTTTGATGTGCGACTCAAGTTTCGTTCGTTGCCCAACTATTATATATATATATATATATATATATATATATATATATATATATAGCTCTGTCTAATCACATTCAGAGATTGATCACTATTATGTCTACACCTCTTGGCTAAATTTGGTAATTATTTATTTGCTTACCAGCAGGCCAACACGCGCGTATACGGTCGCTAATATCTAGTTATCTCATTTACCCAACCCTATACATACAGCATCTGATTGCTAAGGCTACCAGTGCTTTCGGCTAACTTCGCCATCGCTTGTGGAATGAGCGGAGTATTCGACTGGATAGGAAACTTCGGGTTTACAGAGCAAGTTTACAGTGCTTGCCATCCTTTTGTATGGCTCAGAGTCGTGGACTCCATACAGGTATCATATACGCCAGCTGGATGTTTTCCATAAAAGCTGTCTGCGTGCAATCTGTAGAATTAACCTTCAAGATAGGACATCTAACGTAGACCTGTTTAACAGGTGTAATATTGGAGGAATCGAGACTTTTATCATACAGTGTCAGTTACGGTGGACTGGTCATGTTTTGAGAATGTCTGATGACAGGATACCCAAGATCCTAATGTACAGCCAGTTAGATCAAGGCTACAGGAATGTAGGACGCCCATGGCTAAGATACAAAGACAAGCTGAAAAGCAACTTGTCAACAGTCAATATACCACATAACACCCTTGAGCGCTTAGCTTTGGAGCGGGTAGAATGGAGATCAACGTGTTTTAGTGGACTCAGCAATTTTCAATCTGCTTGTCTGAATCATCTTCAAGAAGCGAGAGCAAGATTTAAAAGGTCAGCCCATCTAGGAGTGATCTCATCTCACAATCCTCATACTTGCTCCATATGTGGCCTCCTTTGAAAATCACTAGCGGGTCTTAAATGCCACTTAAGATTATCGCACAAAATTACATAACTGAATCAACTAAGCTGTCAGATCCTCATACGTCGAAACCGACGGGAGAGTCCATTATTACATATATATATATATATATATATATATATATATATAGTAATTCATCGTGTCTAGATTCTTCTAGACTCGATGAATTACTATATGATTATTGTAATTCATCAAAATTCTATCACTTGTATATCCTTACCTGGCCCGGCTAATGCTCTGCGATGAAGCGGCTTAGTGGAAAGGAAAGACGTGGCTCTTGGGACACAACCCGTTGGGTTATGAATACTTAGATGAGTATCACCACGGAATTTGTGAATAGCGGCGCTATATCAAGACTATCCAGTTTCTTCTTCGTATGACGCTTGCTTTGTATCGTAACGGTCCGGGTTCGATTCTCGATGGTGGATGCGCACTGCTGATGAGTCCCAAATAGGACGAAACGGCCATTGAGTTCTTTCTAGATTCTGTTGAGCATTCTTCTAGACACAATGGATTACTATATGATTATTCTAATTCCACAAAATTCTTTCATTCCCCACCCCACATATATATATATATATATATATATATATATATATATATATATATAGATAGATAGATAGATAGATAGATACACCTAGTGAGCCAGACAAACCTACCTAGGTTTCACCTAAATGGCTCTACGATTGTATTGAGCTCTTTTGTTAGTTAGTTGTTTACTCGTATCGGGGTTTTTTCTTAGGGCTTCAGACCCGCATATGTGCGATTTTTTTCGGCAGAAGTTCATGTTTGTAGCTCTTTCTTTTTTTAAAACCTTTTTTCCCCTAGAGATTGATTTGATTATTGGCAAATCAAAAATTCGAGGGTTTTTCGAAACGAGTCTAGTTATCTATATTTGTATGTATATATATATATATATATATATATATATATATATATATATATATATATGTATATATATATATATATATATATATATATATATATATACATATATATATATATATATATATATATATGTGTATATATATATATATATATATATATATATATATATATATATATATATATATATATATATATATATATAATCTAATATAAATAACATTGACGACATTCCGAAT
Organism: Acanthosepion lycidas; assembly: GCA_963932145.1. NCBI lineage: Eukaryota > Metazoa > Mollusca > Cephalopoda > Sepiida > Sepiidae > Acanthosepion > Acanthosepion lycidas. The sequence goes on from OZ010589.1 coordinate 17,288,107, forward strand.
GTTTATTATTGTCACATGATTTTTCTGTTGGTATATACGATATTAAAAGGAACTGGATAAGCTCCGAATGAAATATTTAAAAGATACCGAATCATATTTTAATCACATATACTGAAAAGAATTCAGACTGAAATCCACGTAAATAGGACTGCGCATGTGCGTGCCTGTGTGTGGCACACATTCAAGACCGACTCCACGGACGGTAATTTTAACAAATACTTTGCGTGATTCAGCAGAACGAATAATAGTAATTAATAATTAATAACTTGGGGATAATTAGTTTTCACTGAAAGAGCGCACCTGCTATTCGCATCAATATTTGCTGAGCAAGATGATGTATTTTCGAAATTGATTTAAAGACGGGGAAAATAAAAGCAAAACTGACAAGTTGGATTTTTGATGGAACTATATCTGTAGATTGATATTTATTCAGTTTGGTGAGAAAAAATAGATAAATAAAGAAAGAAAGAAAGAAAGAACGAAAGAAAGAAAGTCTTCAGATAGATAGATATATGGAAAATTTTGTACAGGAAACGGACTGAAAGAAAAAGAAAAATAAAATAAAGTGACTGACAGATAGATAGATAGATAGATAGATAGATAGATAGATAGATAGATAGATAGATAGATAAGAAGCGGCTGGAAAATAGATAGATAGATAGATAGATAGATAGATAGATAGATAGATAGATAGATAGATAGATATATAGATAGATAGATAGATAGATTAGGAGCGATAAAAAAGGAAAACGTAAAAAATATACAAAGAAAAATTAACAAACGAAAGAGAAAAACGGAAACAAAGAAAGTAAAATTTAAAATAGAGAAAGCAGCAGATTTCAATAAATTCTCAATATAAAAAAGAAAAACTAATATGAAGTTCTCCAAGTAAAACAGAACAAACGGAAAAAAAACCCAAAAAGACAGAAAAGTAAATAAATATGTAGGGAAGGTCATTTGCCGTTGTCGCATCTTGGATAATTGAAAAAGCCCACTTTTTCACAGGCTGTCTCTTTATCTTGAAAAGAGTAATGCCTGCGGCGGTTTGTCCGTCTATCTGTCGAATGAGTTGCGCGGGTAGGGAGGGAACTGAAATCTTCAAGTATTCTCAAGATGGTAGGGGAAATACCACGATGAAGATAAAATAAATGAGGAAAAAAGTGTTTTTATTGCAAAACCCTGCTTTTACCTGAGACACGTCCATACTGGATTGAAACCCACTGTGCAAAATGACAAACTTAAACATGAATGCACACGTGCAGCAACAGACATAAGTAATAACAAAAAAGTTTTTCCAATATTTTTCAGTGAAAATATATGATAAATTGTTGGAGATAAAAGCAATGACGATAATATTTTTCAGATAGAGAAAACTATTATTATTAATATTGTTCATTTTTCATTCGTATTTCTTTCATCTTATTTCTCTTGCTTCTTTACAACTAGTAGTAATAAGATATAATAGTCTAAAGTTGTGTTAATCCCTTAGATGAAGCATTGTCATTATTATTGATTTTTCATTCGTATTTCTTTCATCTTATTTCTCTTGCTTCTTTACAACTAGTAGAAATAAGATGTAATAGTCTTAAGTTGTGTGAATCCCTTAGATGAAGCATTGTCATTATTATTCATTTTTCATTCGTATTACTTTCATCTTATTTCTCTTGCTTCTTTACAACTAGTAGTAATAAGATGTAATAGTCTTAAGTTGTGTGAATCCCTTAGATGAAGCATTGTCATTATTATTCATTTTTCATTCGTATTTCTTTCATCTTATTTCTCTGGCTTCTTTACAACTAGTAGTAATAAGATGTAATAGTCTTAAGTTGTGTGAATCCCTTAGATGAAGCATTGTCATTATTATTCATTTTTCATTCGTATTTCTTTCATCTTATTTCTCTGGCTTCTTTAGAACTAGTAGTAATAAGATGTAATAGTCTTAAGTTGTGTGAATCCCTTAGATGAAGCATTGTCATTATTATTCATTTTTCATTCGTATTTCTTTCATCTTATTTCTCTGGCTTCTTTACAACTAGTAGTAATAAGATGTAATAGTCTTAAGTTGTGTGAATCCCTTAGATGAAGCATTGTCATTATTATTCATTTTTCATTCGTATTTCTTTCATCTTATTTCTCTGGCTTCTTTACAACTAGTAGTAATAAGATGTAATAGTCTTAAGTTGTGTGAATCCCTTAGATGAAGCATTGTCATTATTATTCATTTTTCATTCGTATTTCTTTCATCTTATTTCTCTGGCTTCTTTACAACTAGTAGTAATAAGATGTAATAGTCTTAAGTTGTGTGAATCCCTTAGATGAAGCATTGTCATTATTATTCATTTTTCATTCGTATTTCTTTCATCTTATTTCTCTGGCTTCTTTACAACTAGTAGTAATAAGATGTAATAGTCTTAAGTTGTGTGAATCCCTTAGATGAAGCATTGTCATTATTATTCATTTTTCATTCGTATTTCTTTCATCTTATTTCTCTTGCTTCTTTACAACTAGTCGTAATAAGATGTAATAGTCTTAAGTTGTGTGAATCCCTTAGATGAAGCATTGTCATTATTATTCATTTTTCATTCGTATTTCTTTCATCTTATTTCTCTTGCTTCTTTACAACTAGTAGTAATAAGATGTAATAGTCTTTAGTTGTGTGAATCCCTTAGATGAAGCATTGTCATTATTATTCATTTTTCATTCGTATTTCTTTCATCTTATTTCTCTTGCTTCTTTACAACTAGTCGTAATAAGATGTAATAGTCTTAAGTTGTGTGAATCCCTTAGATGAAGCATTGTCATTATTATTCATTTTTCATTCGTATTTCTTTCATCTTATTTCTCTTGCTTCTTTACAACTAGGAGTAATAAGATGTAATAGTCTTAAGTTGTGTGAATCCCTTAGATGAAGCATTGTCATTATTATTCATTTTTCATTCGTATTTCTTTCATCTTATTTCTCTTGCTTCTTTACAAGTAGTAGTAATAAGATGTAATAGTCTTAAGTTGTGTGAATCCCTTAGATGAAGCATTGTCATTATTATTCATTTTTCATTCGTATTTCTTTCATCTTATTTCTCTTGCTTCTTTACAAGTAGTAGTAATAAGATGTAATAGTCTTAAGTTGTGTGAATTCCTTAGATGAAGCATTGTCATTATTATTCATTTTTCATTCGTATTTCTTTCATCTTATTTCTCTTGCTTCTTTACAAGTAGTAGTAATAAGATGTAATAGTCTTAAGTTGTGTGAATCCCTTAGATGAAGCATTGTCATTATTATTCATTTTTCAGTCGTATTTCTTTCATCTTATTTCTCTTGCTTCTTTACAAGTAGTAGTAATAAGATGTAATAGTCTTAAGTTGTGTGAATCCCTTAGATGAAGCATTGTCATTATTATTCATTTTTCATTCGTATTTCTTTCATCTTCTTTCTCTTGCTTCTTTACAAGTAGTAGTAATAACATGTAATAGTCTTAAGTGGTGTGAATCCATTAGATGAAGCATTGTCATTATTATTCATTTTTCATTCGTATTTCTTTCATCTTATTTCTCTTGCTTCTTTACAAGTAGTAGTAATAAGATGTAATAGTCTTAAGTTGTGTGAATCCCTTAGATGAAGCATTGTCATTATTATTCATTTTTCATTCTTATTTCTTTCATCTTATTTCTCTTGCTTCTTTACAACTAGTCGTAATAAGATGTAATAGTCTTAAGTTGTGTGAATCCCTTAGATGAAGCATTGTCATTATTATTCATTTTTCATTCGTATTTCTTTCATCTTATTTCTCTTGCTTCTTTACAACTAGTAGTAATAAGATGTAATAGTCTAAAGTTGTGTTAATCCCTTAGATGAAGCATTGTCATTATTATTGATTTTTCATTCGTATTTCTTTCATCTTATTTCTCTTGCTTCTTTACAACTAGTAGAAATAAGATGTAATAGTCTTAAGTTGTGTGAATCCCTTAGATGAAGCATTGTCATTATTATTCATTTTTCATTCGTATTACTTTCATCTTATTTCTCTTGCTTCTTTACAACTAGTAGTAATAAGATGTAATAGTCTTAAGTTGTGTGAATCCCTTAGATGAAGCATTGTCATTATTATTCATTTTTCATTCGTATTTCTTTCATCTTATTTCTCTGGCTTCTTTACAACTAGTAGTAATAAGATGTAATAGTCTTAAGTTGTGTGAATCCCTTAGATGAAGCATTGTCATTATTATTCATTTTTCATTCGTATTTCTTTCATCTTATTTCTCTGGCTTCTTTAGAACTAGTAGTAATAAGATGTAATAGTCTTAAGTTGTGTGAATCCCTTAGATGAAGCATTGTCATTATTATTCATTTTTCATTCGTATTTCTTTCATCTTATTTCTCTGGCTTCTTTACAACTAGTAGTAATAAGATGTAATAGTCTTAAGTTGTGTGAATCCCTTAGATGAAGCATTGTCATTATTATTCATTTTTCATTCGTATTTCTTTCATCTTATTTCTCTGGCTTCTTTACAACTAGTAGTAATAAGATGTAATAGTCTTAAGTTGTGTGAATCCCTTAGATGAAGCATTGTCATTATTATTCATTTTTCATTCGTATTTCTTTCATCTTATTTCTCTGGCTTCTTTACAACTAGTAGTAATAAGATGTAATAGTCTTAAGTTGTGTGAATCCCTTAGATGAAGCATTGTCATTATTATTCATTTTTCATTCGTATTTCTTTCATCTTATTTCTCTGGCTTCTTTACAACTAGTAGTAATAAGATGTAATAGTCTTAAGTTGTGTGAATCCCTTAGATGAAGCATTGTCATTATTATTCATTTTTCATTCGTATTTCTTTCATCTTATTTCTCTTGCTTCTTTACAACTAGTCGTAATAAGATGTAATAGTCTTAAGTTGTGTGAATCCCTTAGATGAAGCATTGTCATTATTATTCATTTTTCATTCGTATTTCTTTCATCTTATTTCTCTTGCTTCTTTACAACTAGTAGTAATAAGATGTAATAGTCTTTAGTTGTGTGAATCCCTTAGATGAAGCATTGTCATTATTATTCATTTTTCATTCGTATTTCTTTCATCTTATTTCTCTTGCTTCTTTACAACTAGTCGTAATAAGATGTAATAGTCTTAAGTTGTGTGAATCCCTTAGATGAAGCATTGTCATTATTATTCATTTTTCATTCGTATTTCTTTCATCTTATTTCTCTTGCTTCTTTACAACTAGGAGTAATAAGATGTAATAGTCTTAAGTTGTGTGAATCCCTTAGATGAAGCATTGTCATTATTATTCATTTTTCATTCGTATTTCTTTCATCTTATTTCTCTTGCTTCTTTACAAGTAGTAGTAATAAGATGTAATAGTCTTAAGTTGTGTGAATCCCTTAGATGAAGCATTGTCATTATTATTCATTTTTCATTCGTATTTCTTTCATCTTATTTCTCTTGCTTCTTTACAAGTAGTAGTAATAAGATGTAATAGTCTTAAGTTGTGTGAATTCCTTAGATGAAGCATTGTCATTATTATTCATTTTTCATTCGTATTTCTTTCATCTTATTTCTCTTGCTTCTTTACAAGTAGTAGTAATAAGATGTAATAGTCTTAAGTTGTGTGAATCCCTTAGATGAAGCATTGTCATTATTATTCATTTTTCAGTCGTATTTCTTTCATCTTATTTCTCTTGCTTCTTTACAAGTAGTAGTAATAAGATGTAATAGTCTTAAGTTGTGTGAATCCCTTAGATGAAGCATTGTCATTATTATTCATTTTTCATTCGTATTTCTTTCATCTTCTTTCTCTTGCTTCTTTACAAGTAGTAGTAATAACATGTAATAGTCTTAAGTGGTGTGAATCCATTAGATGAAGCATTGTCATTATTATTCATTTTTCATTCGTATTTCTTTCATCTTATTTCTCTTGCTTCTTTACAAGTAGTAGTAATAAGATGTAATAGTCTTAAGTTGTGTGAATCCCTTAGATGAAGCATTGTCATTATTATTCATTTTTCATTCTTATTTCTTTCATCTTATTTCTCTTGCTTCTTTACAACTAGTCGTAATAAGATGTAATAGTCTTAAGTTGTGTGAATCCCTTAGATGAAGCATTGTCATTATTATTCATTTTTCATTCGTATTTCTTTCATCTTATTTCTCTTGCTTCTTTACAACTAGTCGTAATAAGATGTAATAGTCTTAAGTTGTGTGAATCCCTTAGATGAAGCATTGTCATTATTATTCAATTTTCAGTCGTATTTCTTTCATCTTATTTCTCTTGCTTCTTTACAAGTAGTAGTAATAAGATGTAATAGTCTTAAGTTGTGTGAATCCCTTAGATGAAGCATTGTCATTATTATTCATTTTTCATTCGTATTTCTTTCATCTTATTTCTCTTGCTTCTTTACAAGTAGTAGTAATAAGATGTAATAGTCTTAAGTTGTGTGAATCCCTTAGATGAAGCATTGTCATTATTATTCATTTTTCATTCGTATTTCTTTCATCTTATTTCTCTTGCTTCTTTACAACTAGTCGTAATAAGATGTAATAGTCTTAAGTTGTGTGAATTCCTTTAGATGAAGCATTGTCATTATTATTCATTTTTCATTCGTATTTCTTTCATTTTATTTCTCTTGCTTCTTTACAACTAGTAGTAATAAGATGTAATAGTCTTAAGTTGTGTGAATCCCTTAGATGAAGCATTGTCATTATTATTCATTTTTCATTTGTATTTCTTTCATCTTATTTCTCTTGCTTCTTTACAACTAGTAGTAATAAGATGTAATAGTCTTAAGTTGTGTGAATTCCTTAGATGAAGCATTGTCATTATTATTCATTTTTGATTCGTATTTCTTTCATCTTATTTCTCTTGCTTCTTTACAACTAGTCGTAATAAGATGTAATAGTCTTAAGTAGTGTGAATCCCTTAGATGAAGCATTGTCATTATTATTCATTTTTCAGTCGTATTTCTTTCATCTTATTTCTCTTGCTTCTTTGCAACTAGTAGTAATAAGATGTAATAGTCTTAAGTTGTGTGAATCCCTTAGATGAAGCATTGTCATTATTATTCATTTTTCATTCGTATTTCTTTCATCTTATTTCTCTTGCTTCTTTACAACTAGTCGTAATAAGATGTAATAGTCTTAAGTAGTGTGAATCCCTTAGATGAAGCATTGTCATTATTATTCATTTTTCAGTCGTATTTCTTTCATCTTATTTCTCTTGCTTCTTTACAACTAGTCGTAATAAGATGTAATAGTCTTAAGTGGTGTGAATCCCTTAGATGAAGCATTGTCATTATTATTCATTTTTCAGTCGTATTTCTTTCATCTTATTTCTCTTGCTTCTTTACAACTAGTAGTAATAAGATGTAATAGTCTTAAGTTGTGTGAATCCCTTAGATGAAGCATTGTCATTATTATTCATTTTTCATTCGTATTTCTTTCATCTTATTTCTCTTGCTTCTTTACAAGTAGTAGTAATAAGATGTAATAGTCTTAAGTTGTGTGAATCCCTTAGATGAACCATTGTCATTATTATTCATTTTTCATTCGTATTTCTTTCATCTTATTTCTCTTGCTTCTTTACAACTAGTAGTAATAAGATGTAATAGTCTTAAGTTGTGTGAATCCCTTAGATGAAGCATTGTCATTATTATTCATTTTTCATTCGTATTTCTTTCATCTTATTTCTCTTGCTTCTTTACAACTAGTCGTAATAAGATGTAATAGTCTTAAGTTGTGTGAATCCCTTAGATGAAGCATTGTCATTATTATTCATTTTTCATTCGTATTTCTTTCATCTTATTTCTCTTGCTTCTTTACAACTAGTCGTAATAAGATGTAATAGTCTTAAGTTGTGTGAATCCCTTAGATGAAGCATTGTCATTATTATTCATTTTTCAGTCGTATTTCTTTCATCTTATTTCTCTTGCTTCTTTACAAGTAGTAGTAATAAGATGTAATAGTCTTAAGTTGTGTGAATCCCTTAGATGAAGCATTGTCATTATTATTCATTTTTCAGTCGTATTTCTTTCATCTTATTTCTCTTGCTTCTTTACAAGTAGTAGTAATAAGATGTAATAGTCTTAAGTGGTGTGAATCCCTTAGATGAAGCATTGTCATTATTATTCATTTTTCATTCGTATTTCTTTCATCTTATTTCTCTTGCTTCTTTACAAGTAGTAGTAATAAGATGTAATAGTCTTAAGTTGTGTGAATCCCTTAGATGAAGCAATGTCATTATTATTCATTTTTCATTCGTATTTCTTTCATCTTATTTCTCTTGCTTCTTTACAACTAGTCGTAATAAGATGTAATAGTCTTAAGTTGTGTGAATCCCTTAGATGAAGCATTGTCATTATTATTCATTTTTCATTTGTATTTCTTTCATCTTATTTCTCTTGCTTCTTTACAAGTAGTAGTAATAAGATGTAATAGTCTTAAGTTGTGTGAATCCCTTAGATGAAGCATTGTCATTATTATTCATTTTTCAGTCGTATTTCTTTCATCTTATTTCTCTTGCTTCTTTACAAGTAGTAGTAATAAGATGTAATAGTCTTAAGTGGTGTGAATCCCTTAGATGAAGCATTGTCATTATTATTCATTTTTCATTCGTATTTCTTTCATCTTATTTCTCTTGCTTCTTTACAAGTAGTAGTAATAAGATGTAATAGTCTTAAGTTGTGTGAATCCCTTAGATGAAGCATTGTCATTATTATTCATTTTTCATTCGTATTTCTTTCATCTTATTTCTCTTGCTTCTTTACAACTAGTCGTAATAAGATGTAATAGTCTTAAGTTGTGTGAATTCCTTAGATGAAGCATTGTCATTATTATTCATTTTTCATTCGTATTTCTTTCATCTTATTTCTCTTGCTTCTTTACAACTAGTCGTAATAAGATGTAATAGTCTTAAGTGGTGTGAATCCCTTAGATGAAGCATTGTCATTATTATTCATTTTTCAGTCGTATTTCTTTCATCTTATTTCTCTTGCTTCTTTACAACTAGTAGTAATAAGATGTAATAGTCTTAAGTTGTGTGAATCCCTTAGATGAAGCATTGTCATTATTATTCATTTTTCATTCGTATTTCTTTCATCTTATTTCTCTTGCTTCTTTAAAACTAGTCGTAATAAGATGTAATAGTCTTAAGTAGTGTGAATCCCTTAGATGAAGCATTGTCATTATTATTCATTTTTCAGTCGTATTTCTTTCATCTTATTTCTCTTGCTTCTTTACAACTAGTAGTAATAAGATGTAATAGTCTTAGGTTGTGTGAATCCCTTAGATGAAGCATTGTCATTATTATTCATTTTTCATTCGTATTTCTTTCATCTTATTTCTCTTGCTTCTTTACAACTAGGAGTAATAAGATGTAATAATCTTAAGTAGTGTGAATCCCTTAGATGAAGCATTGTCATTATTATTCATTTTTCATTCGTATTTCTTTCATCTTATTTCTCTTGCTTCTTTACAACTAGTAGTAATAAGATGTAATAGTCTTAAGTTGTGTGAATCCCTTAGATGAAGCATTGTCATTATTATTCATTTTTCATTCGTATTTCTTTCATCTTATTTCTCTTGCTTCTTTACAACTAGGAGTAATAAGATGTAATAGTCTTAAGTAGTGTGAATCCCTTAGATGAAGCATTGTCATTATTATTCATTTTTCATTCGTATTTCTTTCATCTTATTTCTCTTGCTTCTTTACAACTAGTAGTAATAAGATGTAATAGTCTTAAGTTGTGTGAATTCCTTAGATGAAGCATTGTCATTATTATTCATTTTTCATTCGTATTTCTTTCATCTTATTTCTCTTGCTTCTTTACAACTAGTAGTAATAAGATGTAATAGTCTTAAGTTGTGTGAATCCCTTAGATGAAGCATTGTCATTATTATTCATTTTTCAGTCGTATTTCTTTCATCTTATTTCTCTTGCTTCTTTACAACTAGTAGTAATAAGATGTAATAGTCTTAAGTTGTGTGAATCCCTTAGATGAAGCATTGTCATTATTATTCATTTTTCAGTCGTATTTCTTTCATCTTATTTCTCTTGCTTCTTTACAACTAGTAGTAATAAGATGTAATAGTCTTAAGTTGTGTGAATTCCTTAGATGAAGCATTGTCATTATTATTCATTTTTCATTCGTATTTCTTTCATCTTATTTCTCTTGCTTCTTTACAACTAGTCGTAATAAGATGTAATAGTCTTAAGTAGTGTGAATCCCTTAGATGAAGCATTGTCATTATTATTCATTTTTCAGTCGTATTTCTTTCATCTTATTTCTCTTGCTTCTTTACAACTAGTCGTAATAAGATGTAATAGTCTTAAGTTGTGTGAATCCCTTAGATGAAGCATTGTCATTATTATTCATTTTTCATTCGTATTTCTTTCATCTTATTTCTCTTGCTTCTTTACAACTAGGAGTAATAAGATGTAATAGTCTTAAGTTGTGTGAATTCCTTAGATGAAGCATTGTCATTATTATTCATTTTTCATTCGTATTTCATTCATCTTATTTCTCTTGCTTCTTTACAACTAGTAGTAATAAGATGTAATTATCTTAAGTTGTGTGAATCCCTTAGATGAAGCATTGTCATTATTATTCATTTTTCATTCGTATTTCTTTCATCTTATTTCTCTTGCTTCTTTACAACTAGTAGTAATAAGATGTAATAGTCTTAAGTTGTGTGAATCCCTTAGATGAAGCATTGTCATTATTATTCATTTTTCAGTCGTATTTCTTTCATCTTATTTCTCTTGCTTCTTTACAACTAGTAGTAATAAGATGTAATTATCTTAAGTTGTGTGAATCCCTTAGATGAAGCATTGTCATTATTATTCATTTTTCATTCGTATTTCTTTCATCTTATTTCTCTTGCTTCTTTACAACTAGTAGTAATAAGATGTAATAGTCTTAAGTTGTGTGAATCCCTTAGATGAAGCATTGTCATTATTATTCATTTTTCAGTCGTATTTCTTTCATCTTATTTCTCTTGCTTCTTTACAACTAGGAGTAATAAGATGTAATAGTCTTAAGTTGTGTGAATTCCTTAGATGAAGCATTGTCATTATTATTCATTTTTCATTCGTATTTCTTTCATCTTATTTCTCTTGCTTCTTTACAACTAGTCGTAATAAGATGTAATAGTCTTAAGTAGTGTGAATCCCTTAGATGAAGCATTGTCATTATTATTCATTTTTCAGTCGTATTTCTTTCATCTTATTTCTCTTGCTTCTTTACAACTAGTAGTAATAAGATGTAATAGTCTTAAGTTGTGTGAATCCCTTACATGAAGCATTGTCATTATTATTCATTTTTCATTCGTATTTCTTTCATCTTATTTCTCTTGCTTCTTTACAACTAGTAGTAATAAGATGTAATAGTCTTAAGTTGTGTGAATTCCTTAGATGAAGCATTGTCATTATTATTCATTTTTCATTCGTATTTCTTTCATCTTATTTCTCTTGCTTCTTTACAACTAGGAGTAATAAGATGTAATAGTCTTAAGTTGTGTGAATTCCTTAGATGAAGCATTGTCATTATTATTCATTTTTCATTCGTATTTCTTTCATCTTATTTCTCTTGCTTCTTTACAACTAGGAGTAATAAGATGTAATAGTCTTAAGTTGTGTGAATTCCTTAGATGAAGCATTGTCATTATTATTCATTTTTCATTCGTATTTCTTTCATCTTATTTCTCTTGCTTCTTTACAACTAGTCGTAATAAGATGTAATAGTCTTAAGTAGTGTGAATCCCTTAGATGAAGCATTGTCATTATTATTCATTTTTCAGTCGTATTTCTTTCATCTTATTTCTCTTGCTTCTTTACAACTAGTAGTAATAAGATGTAATAGTCTTAAGTTGTGTGAATCCCTTAGATGAAGCATTGTCATTATTATTCATTTTTCATTCGTATTTCTTTCATCTTATTTCTCTTGCTTCTTTACAACTAGTAGTAATAAGATGTAATAGTCTTAAGTTGTGTGAATCCCTTTGATGAAGCATTGTCATTATTATTCATTTTTCATTCGTATTTCTTTCATCTTATTTCTCTTGCTTCTTTACAACTAGGAGTAATAAGATGTAATAGTCTTAAGTTGTGTGAATTCCTTAGATGAAGCATTGTCATTATTATTCATTTTTCATTCGTATTTCTTTCATCATATTTCTCTTGCTTCTTTACAACTAGTAGTAATAAGATGTAATAGTCTTAAGTTGTGTGAATTCCTTAGATGAAGCATTGTCATTATTATTCATTTTTCATTCGTATTTCTTTCATCTTATTTCTCTTGCTTCTTTACAACTAGTAGTAATAAGATGTAATAGTCTTAAGTTGTGTGAATCCCTTAGATGAAGCATTGTCATTATTATTCATTTTTCAGTCGTATTTCTTTCATCTTATTTCTCTTGCTTCTTTACAACTAGTAGTAATAAGATGTAATAGTCTTAAGTTGTGTGAATCCCTTAGATGAAGCATTGTCATTATTATTCATTTTTCATTCGTATTTCTTTCATCTTATTTCTCTTGCTTCTTTACAACTAGTCGTAATAAGATGTAATAGTCTTAAGTAGTGTGAATCCCTTAGATGAAGCATTGTCATTATTATTCATTTTTCATTCGTATTTCTTTCATCTTATTTCTCTTGCTTCTTTACAACTAGGAGTAATAAGATGTAATAGTCTTAAGTAGTGTGAATCCCTTAGATGAAGCATTGTCATTATTATTCATTTTTCATTCGTATTTCTTTCATCTTATTTCTCTTGCTTCTTTACAACTAGTCGTAATAAGATGTAATAGTCTTAAGTAGTGTGAATCCCTTAGATGAAGCATTGTCATTATTATTCATTTTTCATTCGTATTTCTTTCATCTTATTTCTCTTGCTTCTTTACAACTAGTAGTAATAAGATGTAATAGTCTTAAGTTGTGTGAATCCCTTAGATGAAGCATTGTCATTATTATTCATTTTTCATTCGTATTTCTTTCATCTTATTTCTCTTGCTTCTTTACAACTAGTAGTAATAAGATGTAATGGTGTTAATTTGTGTGAATCCCTTAGATGAAGCATTGTCATTATTATTCATTTTTCATTCGTATTTCTTTCATCTTATTTCTCTTGCTTCTTTACAACTAGTAGTAATAAGATGTAATAGTCTTAAGTTGTGTGAATCCCTTAGATGAAGCATTGTCATTATTATTCATTTTTCATTCGTATTTCTTTCATCTTATTTCTCTTGCTTCTTTACAACTAGGAGTAATAAGATGTAATAGTCTTAAGTAGTGTGAATCCCTTAGATGAAGCATTGTCATTATTATTCATTTTTCATTCGTATTTCTTTCATCTTATTTCTCTTGCTTCTTTACAACTAGTAGTAATAAGATGTAATAGTCTTAAGTTGTGTGAATCCCTTTGATGAAGCATTGTCATTATTATTCATTTTTCATTCGTATTTCTTTCATCTTATTTCTCTTGCTTCTTTACAACTAGGAGTAATAAGATGTAATAGTCTTAAGTTGTGTGAATTCCTTAGATGAAGCATTGTCATTATTATTCATTTTTCATTCGTATTTCTTTCATCTTATTTCTCTTGCTTCTTTACAACTAGTAGTAATAAGATGTAATAGTCTTAAGTTGTGTGAATCCCTTAGATGAAGCATTGTCATTATTATTCATTTTTCATTCGTATTTCTTTCATCTTATTTCTCTTGCTTCTTTACAACTAGTAGTAATAAGATGTAATAGTCTTAAGTTGTGTGAATCCCTTTGATGAAGCATTGTCATTATTATTCATTTTTCATTCGTATTTCTTTCATCTTATTTCTCTTGCTTCTTTACAACTAGGAGTAATAAGATGTAATAGTCTTAAGTTGTGTGAATTCCTTAGATGAAGCATTGTCATTATTATTCATTTTTCATTCGTATTTCTTTCATCTTATTTCTCTTGCTTCTTTACAACTAGTAGTAATAAGATGTAATAGTCTTAAGTTGTGTGAATCCCTTAGATGAAGCATTGTCATTATTATTCATTTTTCAGTCGTATTTCTTTCATCTTATTTCTCTTGCTTCTTTACAACTAGTAGTAATAAGATGTAATAGTCTTAAGTTGTGTGAATCCCTTAGATGAAGCATTGTCATTATTATTCATTTTTCATTCGTATTTCTTTCATCTTATTTCTCTTGCTTCTTTACAACTAGTCGTAATAAGATGTAATAGTCTTAAGTAGTGTGAATCCCTTAGATGAAGCATTGTCATTATTATTCATTTTTCATTCGTATTTCTTTCATCTTATTTCTCTTGCTTCTTTACAACTAGGAGTAATAAGATGTAATAGTCTTAAGTAGTGTGAATCCCTTAGATGAAGCATTGTCATTATTATTCATTTTTCATTCGTATTTCTTTCATCTTATTTCTCTTGCTTCTTTACAACTAGTCGTAATAAGATGTAATAGTCTTAAGTAGTGTGAATCCCTTAGATGAAGCATTGTCATTATTATTCATTTTTCATTCGTATTTCTTTCATCTTATTTCTCTTGCTTCTTTACAACTAGTAGTAATAAGATGTAATAGTCTTAAGTTGTGTGAATCCCTTAGATGAAGCATTGTCATTATTATTCATTTTTCATTCGTATTTCTTTCATCTTATTTCTCTTGCTTCTTTACAACTAGTAGTAATAAGATGTAATGGTGTTAATTTGTGTGAATCCCTTAGATGAAGCATTGTCATTATTATTCATTTTTCATTCGTATTTCTTTCATCTTATTTCTCTTGCTTCTTTACAACTAGTAGTAATAAGATGTAATAGTCTTAAGTTGTGTGAATCCCTTAGATGAAGCATTGTCATTATTATTCATTTTTCATTCGTATTTCTTTCATCTTATTTCTCTTGCTTCTTTACAACTAGGAGTAATAAGATGTAATAGTCTTAAGTAGTGTGAATCCCTTAGATGAAGCATTGTCATTATTATTCATTTTTCATTCGTATTTCTTTCATCTTATTTCTCTTGCTTCTTTACAACTAGTAGTAATAAGATGTAATAGTCTTAAGTTGTGTGAATTCCTTAGATGAAGCATTGTCATTATTATTCATTTTTCATTCGTATTTCTTTCATCTTATTTCTCTTGCTTCTTTACAACTAGTAGTAATAAGATGTAATAGTCTTAAGTTGTGTGAATCCCTTAGATGAAGCATTGTCATTATTATTCATTTTTCAGTCGTATTTCTTTCATCTTATTTCTCTTGCTTCTTTACAACTAGTAGTAATAAGATGTAATAGTCTTAAGTTGTGTGAATTCCTTAGATGAAGCATTGTCATTATTATTCATTTTTCATTCGTATTTCTTTCATCTTATTTCTCTTGCTTCTTTACAACTAGGAGTAATAAGATGTAATAGTCTTAAGTAGTGTGAATCCCTTAGATGAAGCATTGTCATTATTATTCATTTTTCAGTCGTATTTCTTTCATCTTATTTCTCTTGCTTCTTTACAACTAGTAGTAATAAGATGTAATAGTCTTAAGTTGTGTGAATCCCTTAGATGAAGCATTGTCATTATTATTCATTTTTCATTCGTATTTCTTTCATCTTATTTCTCTTGCTTCTTTACAACTAGGAGTAATAAGATGTAATAGTCTTAAGTTGTGTGAATTCCTTAGATGAAGCATTGTCATTATTATTCATTTTTCATTCGTATTTCTTTCATCTTATTTCTCTTGCTTCTTTACAACTAGTAGTAATAAGATGTAATAGTCTTAAGTTGTGTGAATCCCTTTGATGAAGCATTGTCATTATTATTCATTTTTCATTCGTATTTCTTTCATCATATTTCTCTTGCTTCTTTACAACTAGTAGTAATAAGATGTAATAGTCTTAAGTTGTGTGAATCCCTTAGATGAAGCATTGTCATTATTATTCATTTTTCATTCGTATTTCTTTCATCTTATTTCTCTTGCTTCTTTACAACTAGTAGTAATAAGATGTAATAGTCTTAAGTTGTGTGAATCCCTTAGATGAAGCATTGTCATTATTATTCATTTTTCAGTCGTATTTCTTTCATCTTATTTCTCTTGCTTCTTTACAACTAGGAGTAATAAGATGTAATAGTCTTAAGTTGTGTGAATTCCTTAGATGAAGCATTGTCATTATTATTCATTTTTCATTCGTATTTCTTTCATCTTATTTCTCTTGCTTCTTTACAACTAGTCGTAATAAGATGTAATAGTCTTAAGTAGTGTGAATCCCTTAGATGAAGCATTGTCATTATTATTCATTTTTCAGTCGTATTTCTTTCATCTTATTTCTCTTGCTTCTTTACAACTAGTAGTAATAAGATGTAATAGTCTTAAGTTGTGTGAATCCCTTAGATGAAGCATTGTCATTATTATTCATTTTTCATTCGTATTTCTTTCATCTTATTTCTCTTGCTTCTTTACAACTAGTAGTAATAAGATGTAATAGTCTTAAGTTGTGTGAATCCCTTTGATGAAGCATTGTCATTATTATTCATTTTTCATTCGTATTTCTTTCATCTTATTTCTCTTGCTTCTTTACAACTAGGAGTAATAAGATGTAATAGTCTTAAGTTGTGTGAATTCCTTAGATGAAGCATTGTCATTATTATTCATTTTTCATTCGTATTTCTTTCATCATATTTCTCTTGCTTCTTTACAACTAGTCGTAATAAGATGTAATAGTCTTAAGTTGTGTGAATTCCTTAGATGAAGCATTGTCATTATTATTCATTTTTCATTCGTATTTCTTTCATCTTATTTCTCTTGCTTCTTTACAACTAGTAGTAATAAGATGTAATAGTCTTAAGTTGTGTGAATTCCTTAGATGAAGCATTGTCATTATTATTCATTTTTCATTCGTATTTCTTTCATCTTATTTCTCTTGCTTCTTTACAACTAGTAGTAATAAGATGTAATAGTCTTAAGTTGTGTGAATCCCTTTGATGAAGCATTGTCATTATTATTCATTTTTCATTCGTATTTCTTTCATCTTATTTCTCTTGCTTCTTTACAACTAGGAGTAATAAGATGTAATAGTCTTAAGTTGTGTGAATTCCTTAGATGAAGCATTGTCATTATTATTCATTTTTCATTCGTATTTCTTTCATCTTATTTCTCTTGCTTCTTTACAACTAGTAGTAATAAGATGTAATAGTCTTAAGTTGTGTGGATCCCTTTGATGAAGCATTGTCATTATTATTCATTTTTCATTCGTATTTCTTTCATCTTATTTCTCTTGCTTCTTTACAACTAGGAGTAATAAGATGTAATAGTCTTAAGTTGTGTGAATTCCTTAGATGAAGCATTGTCATTATTATTCATTTTTCATTCGTATTTCTTTCATCTTATTTCTCTTGCTTCTTTACAACTAGGAGTAATAAGATGTAATAGTCTTAAGTTGTGTGAATTCCTTAGATGAAGCATTGTCATTATTATTCATTTTTCATTCGTATTTCTTTCATCTTATTTCTCTTGCTTCTTTACAACTAGTCGTAATAAGATGTAATAGTCTTAAGTTGTGTGGATCCCTTTGATGAAGCATTGTCATTATTATTCATTTTTCATTCGTATTTCTTTCATCTTATTTCTCTTGCTTCTTTACAACTAGGAGTAATAAGATGTAATAGTCTTAAGTTGTGTGAATTCCTTAGATGAAGCATTGTCATTATTATTCATTTTTCATTCGTATTTCTTTCATCTTATTTCTCTTGCTTCTTTACAACTAGGAGTAATAAGATGTAATAGTCTTAAGTTGTGTGAATTCCTTAGATGAAGCATTGTCATTATTATTCATTTTTCATTCGTATTTCTTTCATCATATTTCTCTTGCTTCTTTACAACTAGTCGTAATAAGATGTAATAGTCTTAAGTTGTGTGAATTCCTTAGATGAAGCATTGTCATTATTATTCATTTTTCATTCGTATTTCTTTCATCTTATTTCTCTTGCTTCTTTACAACTAGTAGTAATAAGATGTAATAGTCTTAAGTTGTGTGAATTCCTTAGATGAAGCATTGTCATTATTATTCATTTTTCATTCGTATTTCTTTCATCTTATTTCTCTTGCTTCTTTACAACTAGTAGTAATAAGATGTAATAGTCTTAAGTTGTGTGAATCCCTTTGATGAAGCATTGTCATTATTATTCATTTTTCATTCGTATTTCTTTCATCTTATTTCTCTTGCTTCTTTACAACTAGGAGTAATAAGATGTAATAGTCTTAAGTTGTGTGAATTCCTTAGATGAAGCATTGTCATTATTATTCATTTTTCATTCGTATTTCTTTCATCTTATTTCTCTTGCTTCTTTACAACTAGTAGTAATAAGATGTAATAGTCTTAAGTTGTGTGGATCCCTTTGATGAAGCATTGTCATTATTATTCATTTTTCATTCGTATTTCTTTCATCTTATTTCTCTTGCTTCTTTACAACTAGTAGTAATAAGATGTAATAGTCTTAAGTTGTGTGAATTCCTTAGATGAAGCATTGTCATTATTATTCATTTTTCATTCGTATTTCTTTCATCTTATTTCTCTTGCTTCTTTACAACTAGGAGTAATAAGATGTAATAGTCTTAAGTTGTGTGAATTCCTTAGATGAAGCATTGTCATTATTATTCATTTTTCATTCGTATTTCTTTCATCTTATTTCTCTTGCTTCTTTACAACTAGTCGTAATAAGATGTAATAGTCTTAAGTTGTGTGGATCCCTTTGATGAAGCATTGTCATTATTATTCATTTTTCATTCGTATTTCTTTCATCTTATTTCTCTTGCTTCTTTACAACTAGTAGTAATAAGATGTAATAGTCTTAAGTTGTGTGAATTCCTTAGATGAAGCATTGTCATTATTATTCATTTTTCATTCGTATTTCTTTCATCTTATTTCTCTTGCTTCTTTACAACTAGTAGTAATAAGATGTAATAGTCTTAAGTTGTGTGAATCCCTTTGATGAAGCATTGTCATTATTATTCATTTTTCATTCGTATTTCTTTCGTCTTATTTCTCTTGCCTCTTTACAACTAGTAGTAATAAGATGTAATAGTCTTAAGTAGTGTGAATCCCTTAGATGAAGCATTGTCATTATTATTCATTTTTCATTCGTATTTCTTTCATCTTATTTCTCTTGCTTCTTTACAACTAGGAGTAATAAGATGTAATAGTCTTAAGTTGTGTGAATTCCTTAGATGAAGCATTGTCATTATTATTCATTTTTCAGTCGTATTTCTTTCATCATATTTCTCTTGCTTCTTTACAACTAGTAGTAATAAGATGTAATAGTCTTAAGTAGTGTGAATCCCTTAGATGAAGCATTGTCATTATTATTCATTTTTCATTCGTATTTCTTTCATCTTATTTCTCTTGCTTCTTTACAACTAGTAGTAATAAGATGTAATAGTCTTAAGTTGTGTGGATCCCTTTGATGAAGCATTGTCATTATTATTCATTTTTCATTCGTATTTCTTTCGTCTTATTTCTCTTGCCTCTTTACAACTAGTAGTAATAAGATGTAATAGTCTTAAGTAGTGTGAATCCCTTAGATGAAGCATTGTCATTATTATTCATTTTTCATTCGTATTTCTTTCATCTTATTTCTCTTGCTTCTTTACAACTAGGAGTAATAAGATGTAATAGTCTTAAGTTGTGTGAATTCCTTAGATGAAGCATTGTCATTATTATTCATTTTTCAGTCGTATTTCTTTCATCATATTTCTCTTGCTTCTTTACAACTAGTAGTAATAAGATGTAATAGTCTTAAGTAGTGTGAATCCCTTAGATGAAGCATTGTCATTATTATTCATTTTTCATTCGTATTTCTTTCATCTTATTTCTCTTGCTTCTTTACAACTAGTAGTAATAAGATGTAATAGTCTTAAGTTGTGTGGATCCCTTTGATGAAGCATTGTCATTATTATTCATTTTTCATTCGTATTTCTTTCATCTTATTTCTCTTGCTTCTTTACAACTAGGAGTAATAAGATGTAATAGTCTTAAGTTGTGTGAATTCCTTAGATGAAGCATTGTCATTATTATTCATTTTTCATTCGTATTTCTTTCATCATATTTCTCTTGCTTCTTTACAACTAGTAGTAATAAGATGTAATAGTCTTAAGTTGTGTGAATTCCTTAGATGAAGCATTGTCATTATTATTCATTTTTCATTCGTATTTCTTTCATCTTATTTCTCTTGCTTCTTTACAACTAGTAGTAATAAGATGTAATAGTCTTAAGTTGTGTGAATCCCTTAGATGAAGCATTGTCATTATTATTCATTTTTCATTCGTATTTCTTTCATCTTATTTCTCTTGCTTCTTTACAACTAGTAGTAATAAGATGTAATAGTCTTAAGTTGTGTGAATCCCTTAGATGAAGCATTGTCATTATTATTCATTTTTCATTCGTATTTCTTTCATCTTATTTCTCTTGCTTCTTTACAACTAGTCGTAATAAGATGTAATAGTCTTAAGTAGTGTGAATCCCTTAGATGAAGCATTGTCATTATTATTCATTTTTCATTCGTATTTCTTTCATCTTATTTCTCTTGCTTCTTTACAACTAGGAGTAATAAGATGTAATAGTCTTAAGTAGTGTGAATCCCTTAGATGAAGCATTGTCATTATTATTCATTTTTCATTCGTATTTCTTTCATCTTATTTCTCTTGCTTCTTTACAACTAGTCGTAATAAGATGTAATAGTCTTAAGTAGTGTGAATCCCTTAGATGAAGTATTGTCATTATTATTCATTTTTCATTCGTATTTCTTTCATCTTATTTCTCTTGCTTCTTTACAACTAGGAGTAATAAGATGTAATAGTCTTAAGTAGTGTGAATCCCTTAGATGAAGCATTGTCATTATTATTCATTTTTCATTCGTATTTCTTTCATCTTATTTCTCTTGCTTCTTTACAACTAGTCGTAATAAGATGTAATAGTCTTAAGTAGTGTGAATCCCTTAGATGAAGCATTGTCATTATTATTTATTTTTCAGTCGTATTTCTTTCATCTTATTTCTCTTGCTTCTTTACAACTAGTAGTAATAAGATGTAATAGTCTTAAGTTGTGTGAATCCCTTAGATGAAGCATTGTCATTATTATTCATTTTTCATTCGTATTTCTTTCATCTTATTTCTCTTGCTTCTTTACAACTAGTAGTAATAAGATGTAATGGTGTTAATTTGTGTGAATCCCTTAGATGAAGCATTGTCATTATTATTCATTTTTCATTCGTATTTCTTTCATCTTATTTCTCTTGCTTCTTTACAACTAGTAGTAATAAGATGTAATAGTCTTAAGTTGTGTGAATCCCTTAGATGAAGCATTGTCATTATTATTCATTTTTCAGTCGTATTTCTTTCATCTTATTTCTCTTGCTTCTTTACAACTAGTAGTAATAAGATGTAATAGTCTTAAGTTGTGTGAATTCCTTAGATGAAGCATTGTCATTATTATTCATTTTTCATTCGTATTTCTTTCATCTTATTTCTCTTGCTTCTTTACAACTAGTAGTAATAAGATGTAATAGTCTTAAGTTGTGTGAATCCCTTAGATGAAGCATTGTCATTATTATTCATTTTTCAGTCGTATTTCTTTCATCTTATTTCTCTTGCTTCTTTACAACTAGTAGTAATAAGATGTAATAGTCTTAAGTTGTGTGAATCCCTTAGATGAAGCATTGTCATTATTATTCATTTTTCATTCGTATTTCTTTCATCTTATTTCTCTTGCTTCTTTACAACTAGTAGTAATAAGATGTAATAGTCTTAAGTTGTGTGAATCCCTTAGATGAAGCATTGTCATTATTATTCATTTTTCATTCGTATTACTTTCATCTTATTTCTCTTGCTTCTTTACAACTAGTAGTAATAAGATGTAATAGTCTTAAGTTGTGTGAATCCCTTAGATGAAGCATTGTCATTATTATTCATTTTTCATTCGTATTTCTTTCATCTTATTTCTCTTGCTTCTTTACAACTAGTAGTAATAAGATTTAATAGTCTTAAGTTGTGTGAATCTCTTAGATGAAGCATTGTCATTATTATTCATTTTTCATTCGTATTTCTTTCATCTTATTTCTCTTGCTTCTTTACAACTAGTAGTAATAAGATGTAATAGTCTTAAGTTGTGTGAATTCCTTAGATGAAGCATTGTCATTATTATTCATTTTTCATTCGTATTTCTTTCATCTTATTTCTCTTGCTTCTTTACAACTAGTAGTAATAAGATGTAATAGTCTTAAGTTGTGTGAATCCCTTAGATGAAGCATTGTCATTATTATTCATTTTTCAGTCGTATTTCTTTCATCTTATTTCTCTTGCTTCTTTACAACTAGTAGTAATAAGATGTAATAGTCTTAAGTTGTGTGAATTCCTTAGATGAAGCATTGTCATTATTATTCATTTTTCATTTGTATTTCTTTCATCTTATTTCTCTTGCTTCTTTACAACTAGTAGTAATAAGATGTAATAGTCTTAAGTTGTGTGAATCCCTTAGATGAAGCATTGTCATTATTATTCATTTTTCAGTCGTATTTCTTTCATCTTATTTCTCTTGCTTCTTTACAAATAGTAGTAATAAGATGTAATAGTCTTAAGTTGTGTGAATCTCTTAGATGAAGCATTGTCATTATTATTCATTTTTCATTCGTATTTCTTTCATCTTATTTCTCTTGCTTCTTTACAAATAGTAGTAATAAGATGTAATAGTCTTAAGTTGTGTGAATCCCTTAGATGAAGCATTGTCATTATTATTCATTTTTCATTCGCATTTCTTTCATCTTATTTCTCTTGCTTCTTTACAACTAGTAGTAATAAGATTTAATAGTCTGTAGTTGTGTGAATCCCTTAGATGAAGCATTGTCATTATTATTCATTTTTCATTCGTATTTCTTTAATCTTGTTTCTCTTGCTTCTTTACAACTAGTAGTAATAAGATTTAATAGTCTTAAGTTGTGTGAATCTCTTAGATGAAGCATTGTCATTATTATTCATTTTTCATTCGTATTTCTTTCATCTTATTTCTCTTGCTTCTTTACAAATAGTAGTAATAAGATGTAATAGTCTTAAGTTGTGTGAATCCCTTAGATGAAGCATTGTCATTATTATTCATTTTTCATTCGCATTTCTTTCATCTTATTTCTCTTGCTTCTTTACAACTAGTAGTAATAAGATTGAATAGTCTTAAGTTGTGTGAATCCCTTAGATGAAGCATTGTCATTATTAATCATTTTTCATTCGTATTTCTTTCATCTTATTTCTCTTCCTTCTTTACAACTAGTAGTAATAAGATTTAATAGTCTTAAGTTGTGTGAATCCCTTAGATGAAGCATTGTCATTATTATTCATTTTTCATTCGTATTTCTTTAATCTTATTTCTCTTGCTTCTTTACAAATAGTAGTAATAAGATGTAATAGTCTTAAGTTGTGTGAATCTCTTAGATGAAGCATTGTCATTATTATTCATTTTTCATTCGTATTTCTTTCATCTTATTTCTCTTGCTTCTTTACAAATAGTAGTAATAAGATGTAATAGTCTTAAGTTGTGTGAATCCCTTAGATAAAGCATTGTCATTATTATTCATTTTTCATTCGCATTTCTTTCATCTTATTTCTCTTGCTTCTTTACAACTAGTAGTAATAAGATTTAATAGTCTGTAGTTGTGTGAATCCCTTAGATGAAGCATTGTCATTATTATTCATTTTTCATTCGTATTTCTTTAATCTTATTTCTCTTGCTTCTTTACAACTAGTAGTAATAAGATTTAATAGTCTTAAGTTGTGTGAATCTCTTAGATGAAGCATTGTCATTATTATTCATTTTTCATTCGTATTTCTTTCATCTTATTTCTCTTGCTTCTTTACAAATAGTAGTAATAAGATGTAATAGTCTTAAGTTGTGTGAATCCCTTAGATGAAGCATTGTCATTATTATTCATTTTTCATTCGCATTTCTTTCATCTTATTTCTCTTGCTTCTTTACAACTAGTAGTAATAAGATTTATTAGTCTTAAGTTGTGTGAATCCCTTAGATGAAGCATTGTCATTATTAATCATTTTTCATTCGTATTTCTTTCATCTTATTTCTCTTCCTTCTTTACAACTAGTAGTAATAAGATTTAATAGTCTTAAGTTGTGTGAATCCCTTAGATGAAGCATTGTCATTATTAATCATTTTTCATTCGTATTTCTTTCATCTTATTTCTCTTGCTTCTTTACAACTAGTAGTAATAAGATGTAATAGTCTTAAGTTGTGTGAATCCCTTAGATGAAGCATTGTCATTATTATTCATTTTTCATTCGTATTTCTTTCATCTTATTTCTCTTGCTTCTTTACAAGTAGTAGTAATAAGATGTAATAGTCTTAAGTTGTGTGAATCTCTTAGATGAAGCATTGTCATTATTATTCATTTTTCATTCGTATTTCTTTCATCTTATTTCTCTTGCTTCTTTACAAATAGTAGTAATAAGATGTAATAGTCTTAAGTTGTGTGAATCCCTTAGATGAAGCATTGTCATTATTATTCATTTTTCATTCGCATTTCTTTCATCTTATTTCTCTTGCTTCTTTACAACTAGTAGTAATAAGATTTAATAGTCTTAAGTTGTGTGAATCCCTTAGATGAAGCATTGTCATTATTAATCATTTTTCATTCGTATTTCTTTCATCTTATTTCTCTTCCTTCTTTACAACTAGTAGTAATAAGATTTAATAGTCTTAAGTTGTGTGAATTCCTTAGATGAAGCATTGTCATTATTATTCATTTTTCATTCGTATTTCTTTCATCTTATTTCTCTTGCTTCTTTACAACTAGTAGTAATAAGATGTAATAGTCTTAAGTGGTGTGAATCCCTTAGATGAAGCATTGTCATTATTATTCATTTTTCATTCGCATTTCTTTCATCTTATTTCTCTTGCTTCTTTACAACTAGTAGTAATAAGATTTAATAGTCTTAAGTTGTGTGAATCCCTTAGATGAAGCATTGTCATTATTAATCATTTTTCATTCGTATTTCTTTCATCTTATTTCTCTTCCTTCTTTACAACTAGTAGTAATAAGATTTAATAGTCTTAAGTTGTGTGAATCCCTTAGATGAAGCATTGTCATTATTAATCATTTTTCATTCGTATTTCTTTCATCTTATTTCTCTTGCTTCTTTACAACTAGTCGTAATAAGATGTAATAGTCTTAAGTAGTGTGAATCCCTTAGATGAAGCATTGTCATTATTATTCATTTTTCATTCGTATTTCTTTCATCTTATTTCTCTTGCTTCTTTACAACTAGTCGTAATAAGATGTAATAGTCTTAAGTAGTGTGAATCCCTTAGATGAAGCATTGTCATTATTATTCATTTTTCATTCGTATTTCTTTCATCTTATTTCTCTTGCTTCTTTACAACTAGTAGTAATAAGATGTAATAGTCTTAAGTTGTGTGAATCCCTTAGATGAAGCATTGTCATTATTATTCATTTTTCAGTCGTATTTCTTTCATCTTATTTCTCTTGCTTCTTTACAACTAGTAGTAATAAGATGTAATAGTCTTAAGTTGTGTGAATTCCTTAGATGAAGCATTGTCATTATTATTCATTTTTCATTCGTATTTCTTTCATCTTATTTCTCTTGCTTCTTTACAACTAGTAGTAATAAGATGTAATAGTCTTAAGTTGTGTGAATCCCTTAGATGAAGCATTGTCATTATTATTCATTTTTCAGTCGTATTTCTTTCATCTTATTTCTCTTGCTTCTTTACAACTAGTAGTAATAAGATGTAATAGTCTTAAGTTGTGTGAATCCCTTAGATGAAGCATTGTCATTATTATTCATTTTTCATTCGTATTTCTTTCATCTTATTTCTCTTGCTTCTTTACAACTAGTAGTAATAAGATGTAATAGTCTTAAGTTGTGTGAATCCCTTAGATGAAGCATTGTCATTATTATTCATTTTTCATTCGTATTACTTTCATCTTATTTCTCTTGCTTCTTTACAACTAGTAGTAATAAGATGTAATAGTCTTAAGTTGTGTGAATCGCTTAGATGAAGCATTGTCATTATTATTCATTTTTCATTCGTATTACTTTCATCTTATTTCTCTTGCTTCTTTACAACTAGTAGTAATAAGATGTAATAGTCTTAAGTTGTGTGAATTCCTTAGATGAAGCATTGTCATTATTATTCATTTTTCATTCGTATTTCTTTCATCTTATTTCTGTTGCTTCTTTACAACTAGTAGTAATAAGATGTAATAGTCTTAAGTTGTGTGAATCCCTTAGATGAAGCATTGTCATTATTATTCATTTTTCAGTCGTATTTCTTTCATCTTATTTCTCTTGCTTCTTTACAACTAGTAGTAATAAGATGTAATAGTCTTAAGTTGTGTGAATCCCTTAGATGAAGCATTGTCATTATTATTCATTTTTCATTCGTATTACTTTCATCTTATTTCTCTTGCTTCTTTACAACTAGTAGTAATAAGATGTAATAGTCTTAAGTTGTGTGAATCCCTTAGATGAAGCATTGTCATTATTATTCATTTTTCAGTCGTATTTCTTTCATCTTATTTCTCTTGCTTCTTTACAACTAGTAGTAATAAGATGTAATGGTGTTAATTTGTGTGAATCCCTTAGATGAAGCATTGTCATTATTATTCATTTTTCATTCGTATTTCTTTAATCTTATTTCTCTTGCTTCTTTACAAATAGTAGTAATAAGATGTAATAGTCTTAAGTTGTGTGAATCTCTTAGATGAAGCATTGTCATTATTATTCATTTTTCATTCGTATTTCTTTCATCTTATTTCTCTTGCTTCTTTACAAATAGTAGTAATAAGATGTAATAGTCTTAAGTTGTGTGAATCCCTTAGATGAAGCATTGTCATTATTATTCATTTTTCATTCGCATTTCTTTCATCTTATTTCTCTTGCTTCTTTACAACTAGTAGTAATAAGATTTAATAGTCTGTAGTTGTGTGAATCCCTTAGATGAAGCATTGTCATTATTATTCATTTTTCATTCGTATTTCTTTAATCTTATTTCTCTTGCTTCTTTACAACTAGTAGTAATAAGATTTAATAGTCTTAAGTTGTGTGAATCTCTTAGATGAAGCATTGTCATTATTATTCATTTTTCATTCGTATTTCTTTCATCTTATTTCTCTTGCTTCTTTACAAATAGTAGTAATAAGATGTAATAGTCTTAAGTTGTGCGAATCCCTTAGATGAAGCATTGTCATTATTATTCATTTTTCATTCGCATTTCTTTCATCTTATTTCTCTTGCTTCTTTACAACTAGTAGTAATAAGATTTAATAGTCTTAAGTTGTGTGAATCCCTTAGATGAAGCATTGTCATTATTAATCATTTTTCATTCGTATTTCTTTCATCTTATTTCTCTTCCTTCTTTACAACTAGTAGTAATAAGATTTAATAGTCTTAAGTTGTGTGAATCCCTTAGATGAAGCATTGTCATTATTAATCATTTTTCATTCGTATTTCTTTCATCTTATTTCTCGTGCTTCTTTACAACTAGTAGTAATAAGATGTAATAGTCTTAAGTTGTGTGAATCCCTTAGATGAAGCATTGTCATTATTATTCATTTTTCATTCGTATTTCTTTCATCTTATTTCTCTTGCTTCTTTACAAGTAGTAGTAATAAGATGTAATAGTCTTAAGTTGTGTGAATCTCTTAGATGAAGCATTGTCATTATTATTCATTTTTCATTCGTATTTCTTTCATCTTATTTCTCTTGCTTCTTTACAAATAGTAGTAATAAGATGTAATAGTCTTAAGTTGTGTGAATCCCTTAGATGAAGCATTGTCATTATTATTCATTTTTCATTCGCATTTCTTTCATCTTATTTCTCTTGCTTCTTTACAACTAGTAGTAATAAGATTTAATAGTCTTAAGTTGTGTGAATCCCTTAGATGAAGCATTGTCATTATTAATCATTTTTCATTCGTATTTCTTTCATCTTATTTCTCTTCCTTCTTTACAACTAGTAGTAATAAGATTTAATAGTCTTAAGTTGTGTGAATTCCTTAGATGAAGCATTGTCATTATTATTCATTTTTCATTCGTATTTCTTTCATCTTATTTCTCTTGCTTCTTTACAACTAGTAGTAATAAGATGTAATAGTCTTAAGTGGTGTGAATCCCTTAGATGAAGCATTGTCATTATTATTCATTTTTCATTCGCATTTCTTTCATCTTATTTCTCTTGCTTCTTTACAACTAGTAGTAATAAGATTTAATAGTCTTAAGTTGTGTGAATCCCTTAGATGAAGCATTGTCATTATTAATCATTTTTCATTCGTATTTCTTTCATCTTATTTCTCTTCCTTCTTTACAACTAGTAGTAATAAGATTTAATAGTCTTAAGTTGTGTGAATCCCTTAGATGAAGCATTGTCATTATTAATCATTTTTCATTCGTATTTCTTTCATCTTATTTCTCTTGCTTCTTTACAACTAGTCGTAATAAGATGTAATAGTCTTAAGTAGTGTGAATCCCTTAGATGAAGCATTGTCATTATTATTCATTTTTCATTCGTATTTCTTTCATCTTATTTCTCTTGCTTCTTTACAACTAGTCGTAATAAGATGTAATAGTCTTAAGTAGTGTGAATCCCTTAGATGAAGCATTGTCATTATTATTCATTTTTCATTCGTATTTCTTTCATCTTATTTCTCTTGCTTCTTTACAACTAGTAGTAATAAGATGTAATAGTCTTAAGTTGTGTGAATCCCTTAGATGAAGCATTGTCATTATTATTCATTTTTCATTCGCATTTCTTTCATCTTATTTCTCTTGCTTCTTTACAACTAGTAGTAAAAAGATTTAATAGTCTTAAGTTGTGTGAATCCCTTAGATGAAGCATTGTCATTATTAATCATTTTTCATTCGTATTTCTTTCATCTTATTTCTCTTCCTTCTTTACAACTAGTAGTAATAAGATTTAATAGTCTTAAGTTGTGTGAATTCCTTAGATGAAGCATTGTCATTATTATTCATTTTTCATTCGTATTTCTTTCATCTTATTTCTCTTGCTTCTTTACAACTAGTAGTAATAAGATGTAATAGTCTTAAGTGGTGTGAATCCCTTAGATGAAGCATTGTCATTATTATTCATTTTTCATTCGCATTTCTTTCATCTTATTTCTCTTGCTTCTTTACAACTAGTAGTAATAAGATTTAATAGTCTGTAGTTGTGTGAATCCCTTAGATGAAGCATTGTCATTATTATTCATTTTTCATTCGTATTTCTTTAATCTTATTTCTCTTGCTTCTTTACAACTAGTAGTAATAAGATTTAATAGTCTTAAGTTGTGTGAATCTCTTAGATGAAGCATTGTCATTATTATTCATTTTTCATTCGTATTTCTTTCATCTTATTTCTCTTGCTTCTTTACAAATAGTAGTAATAAGATGTAATAGTCTTAAGTTGTGTGAATCCCTTAGATGAAGCATTGTCATTATTATTCATTTTTCATTCGCATTTCTTTCATCTTATTTCTCTTGCTTCTTTACAACTAGTAGTAATAAGATTTAATAGTCTTAAGTTGTGTGAATCCCTTAGATGAAGCATTGTCATTATTAATCATTTTTCATTCGTATTTCTTTCATCTTATTTCTCTTCCTTCTTTACAACTAGTAGTAATAAGATTTAGTAGTCTTAAGTTGTGTGAATCCCTTAGATGAAGCATTGTCATTATTAATCATTTTTCATTCGTATTTCTTTCATCTTATTTCTCTTGCTTCTTTACAACTAGTAGTAATAAGATGTAATAGTCTTAAGTTGTGTGAATCCCTTAGATGAAGCATTGTCATTATTATTCATTTTTCATTCGTATTTCTTTCATCTTATTTCTCTTGCTTCTTTACAAGTAGTAGTAATAAGATGTAATAGTCTTAAGTTGTGTGAATCTCTTAGATGAAGCATTGTCATTATTATTCATTTTTCATTCGTATTTCTTTCATCTTATTTCTCTTGCTTCTTTACAAATAGTAGTAATAAGATGTAATAGTCTTAAGTTGTGTGAATCCCTTAGATGAAGCATTGTCATTATTATTCATTTTTCATTCGTATTTCTTTAATCTTATTTCTCTTGCTTCTTTACAACTAGTAGTAATAAGATTTAATAGTCTTAAGTTGTGTGAATCCCTTAGATGAAGCATTGTCATTATTAATCATTTTTCATTCGTATTTCTTTCATCTTATTTCTCTTGCTTCTTTACAACTAGTAGTAATAAGATTTAATAGTCTTAAGTTGTGTGAATCCCTTAGATGAAGCATTGTCATTATTAATCATTTTTCATTCGTATTTCTTTCATCTTATTTCTCTTCCTTCTTTACAACTAGTAGTAATAAGATTTAATAGTCTTAAGTTGTGTGAATCCCTTAGATGAAGCATTGTCATTATTATTAATTTTTCATTCGCATTTCTTTCATCTTATTTCTCTTGCTTCTTTACAACTAGTAGTAATAAGATTTAATAGTCTTAAGTTGTGTGAATCCCTTAGATGAAGCATTGTCATTATTAATCATTTTTCATTCGTATTTCTTTCATCTTATTTCTCTTGCTTCTTTACAACTAGTAGTAATAAGATGTAATAGTCTTAAGTGGTGTGAATCCCTTAGATGAAGCATTGTCATTATTATTCATTTTTCATTCGTATTTCTTTCATCTTATTTCTCTTGCTTCTTTACAAATAGTAGTAATAAGATGTAATAGTCTTAAGTTGTGTGAATCCCTTAGATGAAGCATTGTCATTATTATTCATTTTTCATTCGTATTTCTTTCATCTTATTTCTCTTGCTTCTTTACAACTAGTAGTAATAAGATTTAATAGTCTTAAGTTGTGTGAATCCCTTAGATGAAGCATTGTCATTATTAATCATTTTTCATTCGTATTTCTTTCATCTTATTTCTCTTGCTTCTTTACAACTAGTAGTAATAAGATGTAATAGTCTTAAGTTGTGTGAATCCCCTAGATGAAGCATTGTCATTATTAATCATTTTTCATTCGTATTTCTTTCATCTTATTTCTCTTGCTTCTTTACAACTAGTAGTAATAAGATTTAATAGTCTTAAGTTGTGTGAATCCCTTAGATGAAGCATTGTCATTATTATTCATTTTTCATTCGTATTTCTTTCATCTTATTTCTCTTGCTTCTTTACAACTAGTAGTAATAAGATGTAATAGTCTTAAGTTGTGTGAATCCCTTAGATGAAGCATTGTCATTATTAATCATTTTTCATTCGTATTTCTTTCATCTTATTTCTCTTGCTTCTTTACAACTAGTAGTAATAAGATGTAATGGTGTTAATTTGTGTGAATCCCTTAGATGAAGCATTGTCATTATTATTCATTTTTCATTCGTATTTCTTTCATCTTATTTCTCTTGCTTCTTTACAACTAGTAGTAATAAGATGTAATAGTCTTAAGTGGTGTGAATCCCTTAGATGAAGCATTGTCATTATTAATCATTTTTCATTCGTATTTCTTTCATCTTATTTCTCTTGCTTCTTTACAACTAGTAGTAATAAGATGTAATAGTCTTAAGTTGTGTGAATCCCTTAGATGAAGCATTGTCATTATTATTCATTTTTCATTCGTATTTCTTTCATCTTATTTCTCTTCCTTCTTTACAACTAGTAGTAATAAGATGTAATAGTCTTAAGTTGTGTGAATCCCTTAGATGAAGCATTGTCATTATTAATCATTTTTCATTCGTATTTCTTTCATCTTATTTCTCTTGCTTCTTTACAACTAGTAGTAATAAGATGTAATAGTCTTAAGTTGTGTGAATCCCTTAGATGAAGCATTGTCATTATTATTCATTTTTCATTCGTATTTCTTTCATCTTATTTCTCTTGCTTCTTTACAACTAGTAGTAATAAGATGTAATAGTCTTAAGTTGTGTGAATCCCTTAGATGAAGCATTGTCATTATTATTCATTTTTCATTCGTATTTCTTTCATCTTATTTCTCTTGCTTCTTTACAACTAGTAGTAATAAGATTTAATAGTCTTAAGTTGTGTGAATCCCTTAGATGAAGCATTGTCATTATTATTTATTTTTCATTCGTATTTCTTTCATCTTATTTCTCTTCCTTCTTTACAACTAGTAGTAATAAGATGTAATAGTCTTAAGTTGTGTGAATCCCTTAGATGAAGCATTGTCATTATTAATCATTTTTCATTCGTATTTCTTTCATCTTATTTCTCTTCCTTCTTTACAACTAGTAGTAATAAGATGTAATAGTCTTAAGTTGTGTGAATCCCTTAGATGAAGCATTGTCATTATTATTCATTTTTCATTCGTATTTCTTTCATCTTATTTCTCTTGCTTCTTTACAACTAGTAGTAATAAGATGTAATAGTCTTAAGTGGTGTGAATCCCTTAGATGAAGCATTGTCATTATTATTCATTTTTCATTCGTATTTCTTTCATCTTATTTCTCTTGCTTCTTTACAACTAGTAGTAATAAGATGTAATAGTCTTAAGTTGTGTGAATCCCTTAGATGAAGCATTGTCATTATTAATCATTTTTCATTCGTATTTCTTTCATCTTATTTCTCTTCCTTCTTTACAACTAGTAGTAATAAGATGTAATAGTCTTAAGTTGTGTGAATCCCTTAGATGAAGCATTGTCATTATTAATCATTTTTCATTCGTATTTCTTTCATCTTATTTCTCTTGCTTCTTTACAACTAGTAGTAATAAGATTTAATAGTCTTAAGTTGTGTGAATCCCTTAGATGAAGCATTGTCATTATTATTCATTTTTCATTCGTATTTCTTTCATCTTATTTCTCTTGCTTCTTTACAACTAGTAGTAATAAGATGTAATAGTCTTAAGTTGTGTGAATCCCTTAGATGAAGCATTGTCATTATTAATCATTTTTCATTCGTATTTCTTTCATCTTATTTCTCTTCCTTCTTTACAACTAGTAGTAATAAGATTTAATAGTCTTAAGTTGTGTGAATCCCTTAGATGAAGCATTGTCATTATTAATCATTTTTCATTCGTATTTCTTTCATCTTATTTCTCTTGCTTCTTTACAACTAGTAGTAATAAGATGTAATAGTCTTAAGTTGTGTGAATCCCTTAGATGAAGCATTGTCATTATTAATCATTTTTCATTCGTATTTCTTTCATCTTATTTCTCTTCCTTCTTTACAACTAGTAGTAATAAGATGTAATAGTCTTAAGTTGTGTGAATCCCTTAGATGAAGCATTGTCATTATTAATCATTTTTCATTCGTATTTCTTTCATGTTATTTCTCTTGCTTCTTTACAACTAGTAGTAATAAGATTTAATAGTCTTTAGTTGTGTGAATCCCTTAGATGAAGCATTGTCATTATTATTCATTTTTCATTCGTATTTCTTTCATCTTATTTCTCTTGCTTCTTTACAACTAGTAGTAATAAGATGTAATAGTCTTAAGTTGTGTGAATCCCTTAGATGAAGCATTGTCATTATTAATCATTTTTCATTCGTATTTCTTTCATCTTATTTCTCTTCCTTCTTTACAACTAGTAGTAATAAGATGTAATAGTCTGAAGTTGTGTGAATCCCTTAGATGAAGCATTGTCATTATTATTCATTTTTCATTCGTATTTCTTTCATCTTATTTCTCTTGCTTCTTTACAACTAGTAGTAATAAGATGTAATAGTCTTAAGTGGTGTGAATCCCTTAGATGAAGCATTGTCATTATTAATCATTTTTCATTCGTATTTCTTTCATCTTATTTCTCTTGCTTCTTTACAACTAGTAGTAATAAGATGTAATAGTCTTAAGTGGTGTGAATCCCTTAGATGAAGCATTGTCATTATTAATCATTTTTCATTCGTATTTCTTTCATCTTATTTCTCTTGCTTCTTTACAACTAGTAGTAATAAGATGTAATAGTCTTAAGTTGTGTGAATCCCTTAGATGAAGCATTGTCATTATTAATCATTTTTCATTCGTATTTCTTTCATCTTATTTCTCTTCCTTCTTTACAACTAGTAGTAATAAGATGTAATAGTCTTAAGTTGTGTGAATCCCTTAGATGAAGCATTGTCATTATTAATCATTTTTCATTCGTATTTCTTTCATCTTATTTCTCTTGCTTCTTTACAACTAGTAGTAATAAGATTTAATAGTCTTAAGTTGTGTGAATCCCTTAGATGAAGCATTGTCATTATTAATCATTTTTCATTCGTATTTCTTTCATCTTATTTCTCTTGCTTCTTTACAACTAGTAGTAATAAGATTTAATAGTCTTAAGTTGTGTGAATCCCTTAGATGAAGCATTGTCATTATTAATCATTTTTCATTCGTATTTCTTTCATCTTATTTCTCTTCCTTCTTTACAACTAGTAGTAATAAGATGTAATAGTCTTAAGTTGTGTGAATCCCTTAGATGAAGCATTGTCATTATTAATCATTTTTCATTCGTATTTCTTTCATCTTATTTCTCTTGCTTCTTTACAACTAGTAGTAATAAGATTTAATAGTCTTAAGTTGTGTGAATCCCTTAGATGAAGCATTGTCATTATTAATCATTTTTCATTCGTATTTCTTTCATCTTATTTCTCTTGCTTCTTTACAACTAGTAGTAATAAGATTTAATAGTCTTAAGTTGTGTGAATCCCTTAGATGAAGCATTGTCATTATTAATCATTTTTCATTCGTATTTCTTTCATCTTATTTCTCTTCCTTCTTTACAACTAGTAGTAATAAGATGTAATAGTCTTAAGTTGTGTGAATCCCTTAGATGAAGCATTGTCATTATTAATCATTTTTCATTCGTATTTCTTTCATCTTATTTCTCTTGCTTCTTTACAACTAGTAGTAATAAGATTTAATAGTCTTAAGTTGTGTGAATCCCTTAGATGAAGCATTGTCATTATTAATCATTTTTCATTCGTATTTCTTTCATCTTATTTCTCTTGCTTCTTTACAACTAGTAGTAATAAGATGTAATAGTCTTAAGTTGTGTGAATCCCTTAGATGAAGCATTGTCATTATTAATCATTTTTCATTCGTATTTCTTTCATCTTATTTCTCTTGCTTCTTTACAACTAGTAGTAATAAGATGTAATAGTCTTAAGTTGTGTGAATCCCTTTGATGAAGCATTGTCATTGTCATTCATTTTTCATTCGTATTTCTTTCATCTTATTTCTCTTGCTTCTTTACAACTAGTAGTAATAAGATGTAATAGTCTTAAGTTGTGTGAATCCCTTAGATGAAGCATTGTCATTATTATTCATTTTTCATTCGTATTTCTTTCATCTTATTTCTCTTGCTTCTTTACAACTAGTAGTAATAAGATGTAATAGTCTTAAGTTGTGTGAATCCCTTTGATGAAGCATTGTCATTATCATTCATTTTTCATTCGTATTTCTTTCATCTTATTTCTCTTGCTTCTTTACAACTAGTAGTAATAAGATGTAATAGTCTTAAGTTGTGTGAATCCCTTAGATGAAGCATTGTCATTATTAATCATTTTTCATTCGTATTTCTTTCATCTTATTTCTCTTGCTTCTTTACAACTAGTTGTAATAAGATGTAATAGTCTTAAGTTGTGTGAATCCCTTAGATGAAGCATTGTCATTATTATTCATTTTTCATTCGTATTTCTTTCATCTTATTTCTCTTCCTTCTTTACAACTAGTAGTAATAAGATGCATCGTTGGTGACGGAGGGCCATCGTTTGTGTAGGGATGGATTGTTATTCCAACAGGATAATGCTGCAATCCACGCTTCATGTCGGGCCTTGACTTTTCTACAAGAAAATAGGCTCCATCTCTTGAGATATCCTGCATGCTCACAGGACTTGAACCCAATTGAAAATGTTTGTGGATGGATGGCAAGAATTGTTTATCGAAATGGCAAACAATATTCAACAAAAAATGAACTTCGTGAAGCTATCTTCAGAAGCTGGTGCAATATTCCTCGCAGCTTAATGGAAATACTAATTTCTCGCATGCCCCAAAGAATTTTTGAAGTCAGTGGAGGTAGAACTCATTATTAAATTTGGTTGTTAAATTTTTTCATACACTTTTCGTACAATTTCGTAGAATTTTTGTCTTTGGTCTTATAATTTTGATCAATCAAATGTCAATTTCCCAGTAAACTGTTCAGATTATAACTTTTTGTCTACATAACCTTTTAGATTATAAAATTAGTTACCTTAAGTACAAAATGTTTAAAATTTATCCTTGACAGTCTTTTTAAAAAAAATTTTCAAGTTGTCTTAAAATTTTGATCAGGAGTTTTATTTCAAAATTTCGAAATTATATAGGTATTATGCAGTGCTATATTTAATTTTTTATCATTATATATAAAAAAAAATTATAAATATAAAAAATTATTCCTATGTTAACAGATCACTACACACCAAGATCAAGGTAGTCACTATCTGAATGGACCAAGACTGAATGACAACTTTTGATATCCTGCGTTTATCTTTGTTTACTAAAATAAATTTTAAAGCGAAAATAGACTACATTATTTACATTATTCGGACTCTTGTCCTCATCTTTGTTGCCATATTTATTACGTTTCGGCCGTGGTACGCTCCGGCCTTCTTCAGGTGGTTGGAATGTCGAACTTAACCTTTTATTTCGCTCAATGGCATAGACTGTTCTAGTTTCATGTGTCATGTTTAATGGATGTCAGTTATCAGTTATCGCCTGTTAATTTCCCTCTCCAAGCTCTACCCTACCTTAACTCACACTCTTTGGGTCCTGTCACTGGATCTAACCAACGCCTTTATCCACTGTGCCTTGAGGCCGAAACGTTGTAACAAATATGGCGACAAAGATGAGCACAATAGTCCGAATAATGTAAATAATGTATTAGGTTGAAAAATACGTCAAAAGCCGTCATTATTTTTGCACCCACCTAATACATAATACGTCATCTCAGAAATATAGACAGATACTGAAAGGCCGAAACGTTGTAATAAATATGGTGAGAAAGATGAGGACAACAGTCCGAATAATGTTAATAATGTACATAATACCTCATCTCAGAAATATAGACAGATACTGAAAGGCCAAAACGTTGTAATAATTATGGTGACAAAGATGTGGACAATAGTCCGAATAATGTAAATAATGTACATAATACCTCATCTCAGAAATATAGACAGATACTGAAAGGCCAAAACGTTGTAATAAATATGGCGACAAAGATGAGGACAATAGTCCGAATAATGTAAATAATGTACATTATACGTCATCTCAGAAATATAGACAGATACTGAAAGGCCGAAACGTTGTAATAAATATGGCGAGAAAGCTGAGGACAATAGTCCGAATAATGTAAATAATGTACATAATACCTCATCTCAGAAATATTGACAGGTAAATAGACTACTTTGTCTTTTCATTAAGTATTTTAGTGTGAAAACTGAACAGCCTAAAAGTAGAAGTAAAAGTTGTCCATTTGAATTTTTTTTTGAGAAAAAAAAAGGAGGTCCATGTGTTGTTGAGAAGCACTAGTGTATAGTTCTTGGTCTGCTGTACAGATTGGAGATGGTTCTTGTCTTAGAACACAAGACTTATCATGGAGAGTACAATATGAAACCTGGACATTATTTTTTCCTTGTTTTTAGTTGTGGATGCCATTCTTCTATGGTAGACTCGATGTTGTATAATTTGTTGTTTGGGCAGCTGGTTCATAGTTTGTCATTCTTTGATTAATGTGTTAACGGTTGATCTCAATAAAATGTTCGGATTATAACTTTTTACCTAACCTTTTAGTTTATAAAATTAGTAAACTTTAAGTTAATGTTTAAAATTTCTTTTTAAAAGAAATTTTCAAGTTGTCTTAAATTTTTTATCAGTAATGTATAGTCCTTTTTTTTTTTGTTGTTTGTTTCTCTTTACTGCCTTCTACCGGAGTTTATCTAGTTCCATTATCATTAAGCAGGTTTAAGAAACATTGCGTGATCGCCTTAGGATTAGAATAATAACAGAAAAATGGAAGTAAATACCCAAGTCTCGCTAAATCAATTCGCGCTCGTGTCGTATAATCGTTTTGTTGGAATAGATATTTATTAGTACAACTGTAAAAAATGTGGCACAGGGCCAAAAAGGCGGATTGGGGAAAAGGACGGTCTTCTGTCTTAATTTCTAAACTTAGCTAGCCACAAACATTGACCCAAATATACCAACAATAGACCTATCACCAAAACAACACATTCTCTCCTACCTTTCTTACAACATTCACCATAATACCACAATGTCTCTATGAAATCCTAACTAGTCCCCATATGTACATTTCAAAGTCTAGGCGGAGGGGAATAAAAACAGCAATTTAAAAAAAAAACAATGATTATTTACAATATGAATTAATACTATTTACATGAAAACAATACAAGTTTAGTAATAAAAAAAAACACACGCTAAAGACTAAATCTGCGCATGTAACTGAATTACTATCAGTATATCTAGGGCAGTGATAATATCACATCATTGAGCGAGGGGCTTCCTAGACTGAAATCATATTCTTTCATTATCCCTTGAGTTTTAGTGAATTTATTGCCTTGCTTGGGGTGAAATGGCATAAAATAAGAATACTTAATTTCTAAACTTAGCTATCCACAAACATTGACTCAAATATACCAATAATATTCCTACCACCAAAACAACAAATACTCACCTACCTTTTTTCCTACATACACCATAATACCACAATGTCTCTATGAAATCCTAACTAGTCTTCATATGTACATTTCAAAGTCTGTGGTGGGAGGGGAATAAAAACAACAATTTAAAAAAAAAACTATATTTACAATATGAATTAATACTATTCATATGTGATATCCCGGAATTTGTTCGAAATAGCAAAGTGGTTTTGGACTGCTGTAACGGGGTAGGACAATCTAGAAGGTAATCGTAATCGACTGGTCCTCGTCGTAGTGGTAGGCAATAGGCATAGGCAATTGGCGAAGACAATAGGCGTAGTCCTGTATCTCCACATCAGTCTGTATTTATGTCTGACAACAGCCAATCATATTACTGTGAGGGGGAACCCAGGTGTATGTATATTCATTACATCAATATCAAAACAAAACAAAATAAGGGTACTAATAAAAAAAAAAAACCACAATCCCTAAATGTGGCAGAAACATCAGTTAACTGGACGAAAAAATTGCGGGATTGTAATAGTATAAAAAAGCAATTATGCATCCAAAAAACACTCACACAAGCACGCACTGATTCAGTCACAAAAACAAATACGAAAACACACACGCGAAACGAAAGGCATCCCGCATCTACCAGAGAACTGACATCACTGACCACTTAACGAGGGAGGGGATGGGGAAATAAACTAAAGAAAAATAGGGACAGAAATAAAAGGGGGCTAATGAGTATACATACCCTAGCTAAGTTATTCTGTTGGAATAACGTTGTCTCTTGGCATATGGTTTGTTTTGTTAATCTTATTATTATTGCGAAAAAAATGCCAATAGAAAAAACATCTGTCTCTAAGGAACACGCATAGACACAGAAATAGAAAGTTTATATATATATATATATATATATATATATATATATATATATATATATATATATATATATATATATATATATATATATATATATATATATATATATATATTATTGATAAAAAATCTGTCGGATTAATAAAAATCCATTCTAATAAAAGTTCTTTGTTTACGTTTGGATGTAAAAACAATTTCGGGAGATCTTTTGACAGAAAAAATTGAAAGCGTGAAATTGGCTTCGCCTGTCTTTTGTACCCAGGCGGTAGTGCGTGCTAAACGGTAGCTTCCTCTGCCGTGATGGACGCAGGT
The DNA here is from genome assembly GCA_963932145.1 of Acanthosepion lycidas. Taxonomy (NCBI): domain Eukaryota; kingdom Metazoa; phylum Mollusca; class Cephalopoda; order Sepiida; family Sepiidae; genus Acanthosepion; species Acanthosepion lycidas. The sequence continues at coordinate 17,327,929 of OZ010589.1, forward strand.
TCGATTCTTGCCGAAGAGCGCAAATTTTTCTTTGATTAGATTTGTCGAACATTCAGGCCGGTAGCTGGAAATAAATAAATATACCATTTAATAAATAAAATACAATGAGTTCCTACTCAAATACGGGTATCCACTATAAATAACGTTATAAATTGATTTTTTTTTTTTATATATATATATATATATATATATATATATATATATATATATATATATATATATATATATATATATATATATATATATATATGTGTGTGTGTGTGTATGTATTTAGGCAGCAATCTTTCTTTTATACACATTTCATAGAATACGACAGACAAGGTGGTTTTATTTAGTTTTTTATACAATTTCTCATACGATCTAATTTTTTTTTTCGGATGATAAATTGTATAAAAACTGTCCCAATGTTTTGTTTTGTTTTGTTTTTTATCCGAGCGCTTTCGGCTATACATTTAGCCATTTTCAACGATTAAATATTTTAACTGTCAAATAAGAAATAGCATAAAAAATAAATAAAAGCACCTTAATATATATATATATATACACACACACACACACGACGGAAGAGTCCACGATATATATATATCGTGGACTCTCCCGTCGTTGATGGACACGGGCTGTTGACCTGTGCCTACCTGGGATCCTTTTTACGACGTCTGAGTGTCAGCCATTTCAATTCCTACCGACAACCTGCACATATAATTTGAATATAGTGGTGAAGGTTTTGTGCAGAATCAACCGCACTTTTTGAAGGGCCGAAGACAGAGACCTGGTGCATCACGTGACACAAGATCCCCAAACGACCCTCCGCAGGTTGTGAAATTCAGAGTTGTCCTTCTCCTAGAGCAATTGCCAATCTGTTCCGCTATTTACCTATAGGAGGCACGGTGGAGTAATGAATAGCGACTCAGATTGAGAAATCGCAGAGCCGAGTTCGAATTCCAGTCGAATCCATTACATTGACTTACGTGCTAATACATACATATATATTAAGGCATTTTTATGTTTATACATTCTTTTTATAGATGGTATTTATCAATCCACCCACGGGGATCGAATGTGGCACAAGGCCTTTTTAATGTGGGTATCTCCGAGCCCGTAGGCCCAGCCAAAAATAAATAACCATCCAAACCCGCCGAGGCCGGCCAGTTCTGTCAACCTCCCCCAACGAAACCCTACCCTTCGGCGGAGCTTCGTCCGGATTCCTCTCTGCAAGCAGAGAGTTCGACAGACACCCGACCCGGCAGCTCACAAAGCGCAGATACTACACTTTGCTCCTGGCCACCGGGCCGAGCGGGTATTCTTTTTATAGATACAAATATTTAAGTAAATGATCTGTTTATAATAAACAGTATTAAACAACATTTGCCGGCCTGAATGTCCGAGAAATTTTAATAGAAAATATTCGTCCTCCAACAGGATTCGAACCTGTATCAAATACGGAACCGTCATTAGCTTGACGTGCCTTTACCGAATTGGCCACAGAGGAGCGTTCAGTTAGCAAGGTCGAATTTACTGTATTTAAACTTCAATCTTCCATGAATCTCTCACGTACATCCATATCTGCTCAAAGCGTATCAAATGTAAACAAATGACATCACACATTATGAAATATTTGTATCCATAAAAAGAATGTATAAATATAAAAATGTCTTAAAATAATTGTCGGAATTTGTCCATTTCAATATATATATATATATATATATATATATATATATATATATATATATATATATATATATATATATATATACAAAAAGTGATTTGTACCCAAAGAATTGAAAAATAGCTTTAAACAACACAGACGTCATACTTTAGGTACCTTTCGGCCAACACTTTTTTCAAAGGTATTCGTTGGCGATTGGGAATACAAATGAAGAGACTCAATAAAGTAAATGAGGAGGGAAAGGTGGAAAGCGATTAAAAAGAGAAATTTTAATTACACACAATTAAAATTGAACAGTGGGGGTGAAAATAGCAAGTTCCACAAGAGTATAAAATGTAAAAAAGACACTCAAAACCCTCCAACAAACGCAAGGAACGTAAAAAATGTTCCTTTTGTCTACACAGGCGAGGTTGATGACACCTTTTTCAAAAACAGCTTCCAAGACTCGGAGATGGTATACTGAGCGAGCGCTGTGTAATACGGAAAACCAAGCGTCTTCATACTCAGAGACACAAGCATGAAGATTCATGAACTGCCTGAGTAGTTCTTCTTATAAACAGGCTAACACTACCAGAAATATGCGGGAAACGCTGCGCAACCCGCGTCTCCAAACTCAGATTGGTTCGTCCTATGTACACCACGTGAGAGTATGTACACAGAGTGGGAGTATATATATATATATATATATATATATATATATATATATATATATGTGTGTGTGTGTGTGTGTGTGTGTGTGTGTTGTGTGTGTGTGTGTGTGAAAATATATAGAGTATAGGGAAGAACTCGTTAGATAAATAATCCAAAGCTTTTTAGTATTTTTTTTATTATTTTTTAAAAACAGTGCTCGATACAAAAGTAGAGCCTAAACATAATTATTTATTTATAAATAATTATATATATATATATATATATATATATATATATATATATATACTCTTACTCACCCACTAGAGCCCCGAGGAGCATGAGACTGTGGTTTTTGTAGCATGTAGAATTTTATGGAATATAGTTACTAACCATATTTTCAGAGTTGATTTACTCTTAGACTGGTTGGCAGACAAGGCTGAAAAGCCCAATATCATTTAGCCCATAGCTGTGGCGAAAAAAGATGGATTCGTACCTTTCCTGAAGTTATTTACGCAAACTTGAATCTGTGTTAGATGTTACATGTTTACATGGTCAAAGACTTCATTCTTCTATTCGTATGAATTGAATTTAATAATATTTTTTGCTGCTATAAACCCGTTGACAGTAAAGTCGAAGACAAGGACCCAGACTGAAAGAGACTAACTCCAAAGACCACAACTGTGGAAAAAGGGGTGATGATTACAACAGATCTCAACGGTTGAACCAGCGGATGAAGAGGGCTACGCATGAGGGACATGCTACAGAAGGCGCCGCAGTATTTATAACACAGTCAGCGGCAGTCTGTTGCAATTTCATAACTGCATTCTGTATGTCTCGTTCCATATATGCTGCAGAGGAAGGTCAGGAAATCAAGTGTGTGGGTCACTTTCTAGCAAGTTGAGGTTCACCTTAAACATATTCACGCCATCCACACTTTCTTCTACTCTGTTTTTCTATCACATCCAACCAACTTTTGGAAAACTAAACGGTAATAGGGAATGAATGACGGAAGCAGGTTTTGGTTACCTTCCCAAATCGAACCCGTAGGCCTCGACCGCGGTGATGGAAAGCGGCCGGATGGCATTAACATTTTCCCTTTAAAATGGGGAAGTCGTTGATTTGGGATGCGACCTGTGCGGATACATTTTCGGTCGGTAATTTGATCAGTTCCGCGGTTGAGCCGGGATCCGTCGCCCGGGACGCAGAGATGAAAAAAATAGTTAAATATTTTTCTCTTGTTAATAGATTTTTTTTTTTTTTTTACTCCTGTGGCAGTGGAGACTTCTGGAGTTATTGGCCCTCGTTCGATGGCGTTCCTTCGGAGGATTGGTGCGATTGCGTCTCAATTAAGGGACGAGCCTCGTGAAACGGAGTGGCTCTTGCAGCGTGTCTCACCGGCCATGGTTCGAGCTAATGCTTTCTCCATTATTGCGGCTGGCAGAGGATAGGAAAAAATTTGTTTATAGTTACTTTGTTCAAACTTTTTTCAATAAATAATTTTTATTTTTAAAAATTTGGTGAAAATGGAAGCAAATTTCATCATCAATGACGTCTTAAAGAACACGATCAGCTTAGAAGTAATTAAACTCTTGGACAGATATTTATTGCATAAAAATACAATTATGGCACAAGGCCGAAAAAGGGGAGGGTTGAGGTTGGTCTTCACTAACTATTTTATAACTAGCTAATCCGATTCACGACCCATTCACTCATTACAATTTGCCCATTCACCATAAAAACTTGTGCGTCACCAATCAATCCTACATGCACCATAATACCGCATCCTCTCAAGAGGGTCCTACAAAACGCGCCCCATGCCATAAGAATTTTGTAACGGATTTTTGGGTATATATAGATATGACTAGTGAGACAATCCAGATGACTTAACTTCCTTTATAGTCTACCAATAGAAGTTTAACCAATCAGAAGCCGCAGAACATTTGTATCCGTCGTGTATAAAGGCGGCCATCTTTGTTTACCCTACCGAAGGACCAGTGCCAACTTGACCAGGCGAAGATGACAGAAGGAAGAACTACGCTCTGCTACTTTGCTACGATATCCACTGCTAACCTGAACTACGCTTTCCTACTGTCTCCGAAATATTCACTGCCAACCTCTGGATTCTATACTCGAAAACGACCGCCATGAAAATGTCTAACAAATTTAATGATAATAAACTATATATACAATTCTAAAGATGAAAAAGGAGAAGGAAGTCGGATGGACCCATTAACAAACTAAACATGAACACAAAGTGAACTAAATATAACTGATGTTAGTAGGGCCTGTCCAACCCTCAAAAAGGAGAGAGGCCGCTGTATTCTGCCCATTAGACAAAATCAAGAAGCTCTCTCACTAAGGGAGTGGGAAAAGGATAAAATATTATACGGGAATGGGAAAATATAAAGCTGACCTAGTCGAAATAAAAAGAGGCCAAAACAAACTGGGGAGGTTGGGAATCTCAACTTGGATCATAACTAAAAAAGTGGCCAGGAACAGACCAGGATAAACACTTATTCACTAACTAGGTACACAAAAGCTTGTCTAACCTAACCAAGGGGAGGGCTCCACAGGAATCCACCTCGATGTGACGTAGGTTGACCTAAAAGAGAAAATCAAAGCTAGCCCCGTTCAAACGAACCAAGCTCGCCTCAGTCATCCACCTTTCGCTAAAGACTGTTGAATGCAAGCGTTTTCTATCAGTTCTAATCTTTATCTTGAGCTAATGCTCAAAGAATCGAATTATATCTTGATGTGAAAGACGGATGCCTCGCATGACTTCCTCTTGGATATGAGATAAAGTCGACATCAATACTTGATCAAGTTTTTGTCGTGATACTCTGAGGTCTGCATCAATTGAAACCTCGCTATTAAGACATCATTCACTCCTCCCTTCGCTGTTAATTTTGTATTGCCTATCACAACCTTTTATTCATCTTTCTTGTCTAACATTTGGGGTCTTCTGCAGTTTCTTCCGACTTCTCGAAGTAACTAAACGTCTTTTGGATGATTTGATACTTGACACTCCTATCCGCAGAGTTGTTTCTATTTGAGTCATCTTCTCCTTCAAAGTCACAACTTTCTTCTTCGTTTCTGTTTTGAATTGCCTTTTATTTTTTTGAGCTTCAAGCTGCTCAAAACGGCGAATCTCCTGCAAAACGGCAGATCTACGAAAAGGCAACAACTTATTTTCTAATCCGCAGCATCCACAGACACGACTGCCAAACAACGTGAACTTCTTAATTAAATAAAAGGGGTTTAATCAATTTATGGAGTTGGACTTTTCACGCTAGGATAGATAGATAGATAGATAGATAGATAGATAGATAGATAGATAGATTTGATCAGATTGCGATATATACATACATACATACATACATTTGATCAGACTAATATAGATAGATATATATATAGAGAGAGAGATACGTAGATAGATAGATAGATAGATAGATAGATAGATAGATAGATAGATTTGATCAGACTAATATATATATATATATATATATATATATATATATATATGGAGAGAGAGACATAGATACGTAGATACATAGATTTGATCAGACTGAGATAAATAGATAGATAGATAGATTTGATCAGACTGAGATAGATAGATAGATAGATAGATAGATAGATAGATTTGATCAGACTAATATATATATATATATAGAGAGAGAGAGAGACATAGATACGTAGATACATAGATTTGATCAGACTGAGATAGATAGATAGATAGATAGATAGATAGATAGATAGATAGATATTGATCAGTCTGAGATAGATTTGATCACACATATATATATATATAGAGAGAGAGAGAGCGAGAGAGATAGATAGATAGATAGATAGATAGATAGATAGATAGATAGATAGATAGATAGATAGATAGATAGATTTGATCAGACTGGGATAGATAGATAGATAGATAGATAGATAGATAGATAGATAGATAGATAGATTTGATCAGACTGAGATAGATAGATAGATAGATAGATAGATAGATAGATAGATAGATTTGATCAGACTAATATATATATATATATATATATATATATATATATATATATATATATATATGGAGAGAGAGACATAGATACGTAGATACATAGATTTGATCAGACTGAGATAGATAGATAGATAGATAGATAGATAGATAGATAGATAGATAGATTTGATCAGACTGAGATAGATAGATAGATAGATAGATAGATAGATAGATAGATTTGATCAGACTAATATATATATATATATATATAGAGAGAGAGAGAGAGAGAGAGACATAGATACGTAGATACATAGATTTGATCAGACTGAGATAGATAGATAGATAGATAGATAGATAGATAGATAGATAGATAGATATTGATCAGTCTGAGATAGATTTGATCACACATATATATATATAGAGAGAGAGAGAGAGCGAGATAGATAGATAGATAGATAGATAGATAGATAGATAGATAGATAGATAGATAGATAGATAGATAGATAGATAGCCTTGTCAGTGAAGGACGTGAGAGACAAGTAGCTGACTAATCAATAAGTAAAATATACCTACTAAATTACAGGTTATTCTGTGTTAGTACTTTTAATAACCTGAGAAATATCCTAATAATGCAATAATATCTCACCTTGATGGGCAACACTTGGGGTGTACTGGGTGGAGTGTAATATGCTGAGTTAGGATAGGGTATGAATTAAACGCTGGTGACTGATGTTAGGGTTGGCACCCAGCCGAAACTATTCTGCGACCCATAAAGAAAACACACAGCAACCCGAAAAACAAGAAACGCGACGCCCGACTGTAGCATGCCGTGATCATTACCGACAGAGTTGTGTGTCTTTCCCTCCCCAGAGGAATTTATGCAAACGATTTCCCGCCAAAGATTTTCCCACGCTCTCATTTGACGCGGTTTTAATTGTGATGAAAAGACATGCGTGTAATACATAAAGATAATACAAACACGAAAATGTACGTAGATATAAGCTATACCACATGTTTATATGCATTCACACAGGCATTCAAACATAAAAGTATATATTTTAATACATATATATATATATATATATATATATATATATATATATATATGGTGCAAAATAATGACGTAATAATGTCGTTTTTTGACGTATTTTTTAACGTCAAAAAACGGCATTATTACGTCATTATTTTTGCAACAACCTAATATATATATGAAGAAATATAATCTTAAGGTGAACTATATTTATGGGATAAAGTCCTCAATATCAGAGACAGAACGTGTCTAAATATAAAAGTGAAGATTGTAGTCAACACATAGAGGTGACAGTCTGTTTCATACTAGACGCAATCGTCAGGCCACGAGTGTTGTTTTTGTGGCCTGACGATTGCGTGTAGCATGAAACAGACTGTCGCCTCTAAGTGTTGACTACAATGTTCGCTTTTATATATATATATATGTGTGTGTGTGTGTGTGTGTGTGTGTGTATGTTTAAGCAGCAATTTCTCTTTTAGGCATGTCTTATCGAATAAATTACAGACATTATGTCTGCTAATTTTTAACCATACCCGTTCATACTCACGAATAACTTTTCGTGTATTGACATTAAAGGATGAGAGAAATGTGCTATAGCTGTTTAAATTTCTTTTATTTTTATTTTCCAAGTACTTTCGATCTTTTTCCAAGATCATCTTCAGGGGTGCAAGTAGTACAAAACTATATGTTGTTCATTAATTAATGAACATTGCGTTGTTATTCATTACCCCTTTATATATATATATATATATATATATATATATATATATATATATATATATATATATATATATATATATAACTATTTGTTGTTCATTAATATAAGTATTTATACAAAGTTGTGCGTTGTTATTCATTACCGTATTTTTTTTCATTATGCTTTTAAATTATATATATATATATATATATATATATATTATAATTATTTTTTTAAAATATGATTTCTTTGCTACATAAGAGTCCAAAAACAAAAGCCCCCAAAAATGTAGATCAGTACGACGCGTTTATGTACGAAATAACCCTTTGGTAAAAAAAAAATCTTTAGACACTTAACGGCGTATGATGGTGCCAACAGTTATCTGTCGCTATGACGGAACAGACGATGTGCGTATATGAATGCTAACATTAGCCTTGAAATGGACGACCCTGGCCTTGCCTCGGCTTGATCTCTTTCCGAAGGTGACTGATGTGTTAATATAAATTGTTAACTTCGCCCCTTATCGGAATGGCCACTGCAGCCGTTTCCATACTAATTAATTTTACGAATGAACAGGCTTATAAAGATGCGTAAATTTCAAGATTAGTTATTCCTAAATTTTCGCTTGAGGATGAAACATGGCTTGATACTTTCATTCAACTTTAATTCAATTTAATTTTAATAATTATATTGAGGTTTTCCCTCTTGTTTTTGAAACACGAGAACTCTTATGTAGCGAAGGAATCATATTTTTTTCAAATAATTATAATTTAAGCTTTACTTTTGTATGCAGCACTGTTTTTTCAAAATAAAAACAAAATTACTAAAGAACTCCGGAGTATTTACCTAACGAGTTCTTTCCTATTTTTCTATATATCTGCACACACGCACACACGCACACACGCACACATAAAATAAATTTTAATGTACCTAGTTTTAAGTATAGCTAAAATAACTAATGTGATTTCAGGCATTACTGTAAATCAGTTGGCAAATGTTTTCCGTGAACTGCAAAATCGTATTACCCTTTGTATTGCTAATGATGGAGGACATGTGGAAACTTAAATAAAATTTCAATAAAACCTTAAAAATATAGATTTACTTCTTTCTAATTCTTTTTACGAATTATTTCCATCGCAAATACAAATAAAGTTATAAATTTTTGAAGTGCACACGAACTTTATGGACGCCATATATATATATATATATATATATATATATATATATATATATATGGTCTATCAAAAATACATTTACAAATTTTGAGGGAAGGTCCATGTAAACATATATCCACAAATTCTTCGTTCTTCAGTTATTAAGATGAAAGTTTACGGTAGACGTTTTTATATGTGCAGATATAAATACAATCAAAAAATACTTTTACAAAATTTGAATGAGGCTTCCTGACACGAAAGTCAACACGTCTACAAGCAATGTAGACCTGTTGAATTTCGTTTCTTACACTGCTTCCCAGTGGAGGGAGAGAGTGGCCCCAACTGGCGAGTTAAAAGATGTATACATCGACGTTAATAAAGTAGATGAGTTAAAATTGCCTGCATTGAAGTTCTTTTCTCTCTCAACTGAAAACAATAAAAACAATGGCCGTGAAAGAAGAAGTCAACTTTATTATCGGATGGAGACCATCGGCCAGAACTTCTCCAGCATAAATAGGGAGACTATCCAACAACCTTAAGCCCCTTAACAAGGGCATTAATTGAATTCTAGGCTTCTTATCGTTAATTTTCTAAACCTTTCAGTGTTCTTATGCTATTAGAACCCTTAGCAGGGGTTTTATGTTTGGCTACTGCTGTACGATCCCCGTCAGCGGCTTTTGAGACATTTAGAACGAAAATTAAAGGTAAAAAAGTCAGGGTTTGTATTATACATAAAGACGGGTTTTCAGAAGTTTTTATTTCTTATTTGAAACAGCAAGATTACCTTATCCTTTATTGTAATATCCAGCACGCAAAGCCTGTCGGCCGGATCTGCAAAGACAAGAGCACACGTCGCGTTCAAAGACATGCTTACCAGTCAGGAATCTCGTCTCGCGCGGCTATGAAAACATGCTGGATAGAGGGAAAACCACATAGAAAGTCCTCATAATCACGAATTTAAAAATGAGTCTCCCGCACCAAACATTCACCCCGAAAATCTGAAGGACACGAGAGAGCCTCGCATTGTGAAACTCCAAACTCAGCCTCCGGTGCATTCACACTAGCTAACCATTGTCATTATCAGACCGATTAGGATTGCACTGAACATGGCCGGGTTGAAGACACCGATGACCTGCTCCACTGAACCTATTCCCCTCTCAGTACTGAAGTACTATCATGAGACAGGCCACTAATGTCCGAGTGAAATGCTAATTTCATTGCCCTGTAAAAGGAGGTGTGAACTAAAAGCGGAAACCTCCCAGAGCAAATCTGTTTTAATTTTGGGGGAAATTTGCATTATTATAAAACACTATTGGTGGAAATATTCCAAAAGTATTGTACGCTTCGTCCACCATGCTCCAAATGTGTTGGCCACCCTGACCAGATCTTGCAACTGTTAATATTCTATCTACATTGGATGTAGTTTTTCTAAACATTTTAAAATTAATTAGGAAGATCAGGTGTTTAATTTTCCTCTATTGAATTAATGCCTTCTCTTCTTGAGTGTTCGTAACCGGGCGCACGTCTTCACCTGTGTTATAAATGAGTTTAGACTTCAAACTTTTGGCATTCGTTTCAAAACTTTCTCAAATATAAGTTCGATAAATGATTCCAATTTTTTTTCAATAACTCTAATAGTTCTTTTACATTTTTTCACTCATGCTCATTCTGGGGTTGCTTCAAACTTTTGAACAGTAAATATATATATATATATATATATATATATATATATATATATATATATACATATACATACATATACATACATACATATATATATATATATATATATATATAAAGAAATATAGTCTTAAGGTGTGCTATATTTATGGAATAAAGTGCTCAATATCAGAGATAGAGCGTGTGTAAATACCTGACGATTGCATATAGCATGAAACAGACTGTCGCCTCTAAGTGTTGACTTCTATGTTCACTTTTATATTTTTATATATATATATATATATATATATATATATATATATATATATGTATGTATACACACAAGCACACATATATATCTATCTATAAAAAGCAGGATCTGTGTGTGCGTTGTGTGTGTGTGTGTGTGTGTGTGTGTGTGTGTGTGTGTGTGTGTGTAATAAATGCACGGCCGCAATTTTCGACGGATTTTCACCAAAATTTACATGCACATGCTCCAAGTTAGCGGGATGGCCAAGACCGACTTTGCATTTCCCAACTCCCATCGATAGTGGAAATAATCGATTTTTCATGCTTCTACGGCAGTTTTCATGTCGTTTGCGACCATTTTCTACTGGCCAGAGTGAGAGCCTATAGCTGGGCTGCCACGAATAGGCAGGAAGATTCTTTTGGCCAGCGTGAGAGTCAACAGCTGACTGACATGAATGTTAACTAGCATACTAGCATGCAAAAAAATCGATAGCTGCATTCGTCACAAGTGGGAAAAATTTAAATCTGCATGGCACTTTACTCGAATTGGCTCATTCGCTTGCTTAAACTCAACGTTGATTCTGATTCTGCAGAACTGAGTTGAGTGTGAAAAAGTATTTCTTGTTAACATTCTTTTTTCATTCGGTTTTTCTAGTTACGAGTCCTTTTTTAAAGCTGATCGTTTTGTGTTCATTTTGTTTAGTTCTTTTTTCGTAACAGATTTAATGTTTATTATAGAGCTTAGAAAAAATTCGCAGTGTGAGATAGGCAAGAAATAAGGCATGTACCAACATCAGCACGGCTAAATATTTTTGCCCAGCCTTGCCTTCCTTTAAAGGCAAGGAAGGGCAAAATATTTTAAGTCAAGTGATAGCGATTGCTGTACGAGTCGTACGATTTTTGAATCATTCACGGGCAACTCTGGGCCATGCTGCTAGTTCTTTACTAAAGAATGTCAACATCCAACTAGAAATAGGGTTTATCTTTTTGGCATTAATTTTGTACTATCTCATCTGAGGCATTCCCCTGTTTTTCAGATGGTTCCCAACTATCTATCTATCTATCTATCTATCACAGCCTGTTAATCTCTTTATCTATCTATCTATCTATCTATCTATCTATCTATCGATCTATTACAGCCTGTTAATCTATCAATCTATCTATCTATCTATCCACCTATCTGTCTGTCTGTCTCAGTCTATTCATATCAATCAATCTATCTTTGTCTTCCCATATTTATTTATTTATAGCTATATATTTCCCACTGTTCATATATATCTATCTATCCCAGCCTCTTCATTCTATCTATCTATCTATCTATCTATCTATCTATCCCAGCCTCTTCATTCTATCTATCTATCTATCTATCTATCTATCTATCTATCTATCCCAGCCTCTTCATTCTATCTATCTATCTATCTATCTATCTATCTATCTATCTATCTATCTATCCCAGCCTCTTCATTCTATCTATCTATCTATCTATCTATCTATCTATCTATCCCAGCCTCTTCATTCTATCTATCTATCTATCTATCTATCTATCCCAGCCTCTTCATTCTATCTATCTATCTATCTATCTATCTATCTATCTATCTCAATTCCTTCATTATCTATCTATCTATCTATCTATCTATCTATCTATCTATCTCAATTCCTTCCTTATCTATCTATCTATCTATCTCAGCTTCTTCATTATCTATCTATCTATCTATCTATCTATCTATCTATCTATCTATCTATCTATCTCAATTCCTTCATTATCTATCTATCTATCTATCTATCTATCTATCTATCTATCTATCCCAGCCTCTTCATTCTATCTATCTATCTATCTATCTATCCCAGCCTCTTCATTCTATCTATCTATCTATCTATCTATCTATCCCAGCCTCTTCATTCTATCTATCTATCTATCTATCTATCTATCTATCTATCTATCTATCTATCTATCTATCTCAATTCCTTCATTATCTATCTATCTATCTATCTATCTATCTATCTATCTATCTATCTCAATTCCTTCCTTATCTATCTATCTGTCTATCTATCTCAGCTTCTTCATTATCTATCTATCTATCTATCTATCTATCTATCTCAATTCCTTCATTATCTATCTATCTATCTATCTATCTATCTATCTATCTATCTATCTAACCCTGTATTGCTTTACCATTTCCCTTCGTTCGCTTTCCTTCCGAATAAAATGAAGGAAATGTCACAATCAAGCCTCAGGTGTTCTAACTGCGCGCTTTCCGGATGCGTAGAACATTAAACCTAACCTCGATTCAAACGTGGAGACACGTAGAAACGAAGTAAATAATTTTTTTTTTTTTTTTTTTTTTTTTAGAAAAATTGCAACACAAGAAAAGGCGCCAGGAGATTTTCATCGGCAGAAAATAAGGAAATAATTATTTTTTAAAAATCACAGATATAGAAAAAAATAAATCTACAAAACTCTTACCTTTCTTTAGTATCGCATTTTCCCCTTTCTGTTATAACTGCACCGCCATTGGATTTCTCTTCGTGGACTGGATTGATTTGCAGCATGAAAAATACAAATGGTTGTTTAATGTACACTGCACTTCCTTCTTGATTTGATTCTTCTAAAATTGACCAAACATTCATTTTGTTCGTCATTTTGACTATTATGTAGTCTTTTAATAATAATTCTCTTGCCAAGTATAGCAATAAATGCCACTAGGACGCAAGGGGTTACTTAGCCTTAAAGAAAGAGAGACGACAAAAAAAAAAACAGGATCCAAGACGGAAGATATCGATTAACGTTACATTTAAAAAAATTTTCTTTTAAATCGTAGGGAAGCAGTAAACCGGGAGAGAATTTCACGAGTTAGAAGTTCTCGAGAAGAAAAATTAGCATAAATAAGCGAATAAATTCAACGGTGACATTGTGAGACCTAACTGCCAATCAAGTACTGCGCTTAAATTTATGACTGCAAAAAAAAAAAAAAGCGGTTCATGAGTGTTATAAAATATGAGAAATAATTCTATTAAGCAAAGAACACAATAAAAGAAGAATTAAGAAACGAAAAATAACGATTTTTTTTTATCATTTCACCCCAAGCAAGGTCATAAAGCCACTAAAACGTAACGGGTTCCTCAGTGTGAAAGAACAAGAGAAAAGGAACACTATTGGTGAGAGAGAACAATAAAAGAACAGGAATTAAGAAGAGAGAAGATGACGATTGATATTGCATCTAAATGTTTGAAGGTCAAAGTTGACTGAGAAGCAAGAAGCCAGAAGTGAATTCCACAAGCGAAAAGTGTGATAGAAGAAACCGTTACAGCGAACCATTTCAACACTATTTACATTATTCAGACTATTGTCCTCATCTTTGTCGCCATATTTATTACAACGTTTCGGCCGTTATATGTTCCGGCCTTCTTCAGGTGATTGGACTGTCGAACTGAACCCTTTACACTCATCCTCTTTGGGTCCTGTCACTGGATCTAACCAACGCGCAGTGGATAAAGGTGTTGGTTAGATCCAGTGACAGGACCCAAAGAGTGTGAGTTCAATATTCCTTTCAGGCAGTGGAAAATTTGGAGAGGGGAATTAACTTGAGATAACTGACATCCATTAAACATGGCATGTGGAACTAGAACAGTCTACTCCAGCGAGCGAAATAAATGGTTCAGTTCGACATTCCAACCACCTAAGAAGGCCGGAGCGTACAACAGCCGAAACGTTGTAACAAATATGGCGACAAAGATGAGAACAATAGTCCGAATGTAAAAAGTGTACATAATACCTTATCTCAGAAATATTGACAGATAGCCATTTCAAATTTAAAATAATTAGACCTTTCCACCAATCAGTACTGCGCTTAAATTCATAAAGTCTAGATACTATAGAGGAAAGTTAATCAGAACAATTACTATGATAGTATGTAGGTTAATTTGCAGTAAAAGCCCACGGTAATGAAAATGTTCCATTATGGTGTGAAATAGCTTGATTATTTCGAAAATGACATTAAAAGTTTACGCTCTATTACCGTTTATGAGTTATGATCAATGGAAGTTAGACTTCTTTTGCGTCGCGTCGACAGAACGACTGCCATTACTGGCTTTGTTTACATGTTTTCTTCGAGAAGTAATGCGCAGAAGCTTCACTTATCTTGATTACTGCGCAATGGGCGAAGTTTAAAATGAATACGCGATTCTAAGTATCGCATTAAAAATGAAAAAAATAAAAACAAAATTAAAATTACTTAGAAGATAAAAAGTATGTTTTCATTTTTTCTTTTTTTATTCAACGACATTTTTAAAATTGTGTCGTGTAAGTTTCCTAAAAATCTGATAATTAAAATAAAATAGAAATTACGTGCCTGAAAGGTAAAAAAATGGTTTCCTTTTTTTCAACAATATTTTTTTTTTTTTTTTTTTTTTGAGGGCGGGGGGAGATTTACCCATAACATATTTAAAAGCTCTCAACTGTTTCTATAACAAATTTAAAGCAATTTAATAAAAAAAGAAAAATTTGTTATTTTATAAAGCTTCACTTCTATAAAGAAACAATACTTTTAATTGGAAAAAAGTAATTTATACCAATGAAAAAAAACTACGCATTTAAAGCTACATTTCAAAAAAGAAAGCATATTTTAAAATAACTTTCGCGAAAATTACGCAGTAATCAAGACGAGTAGGAAGATAAGAAAAGCAGTAAAAAGGCCGTTAACTAAGGAAGCTTCCGCGCAATAATACTCGAGGCAAACATGAAAAAAACTACTCATTTAAAGCTTCATTTTAAAAAAAGAAAGCATATTTTAAAATAACTTTAGCGAAAACTGCGCAGTAATCAAGACGAGTAAGAAGATAAAAAAAGCAGGAAAAAGGCCTAAGTAAGCTTCCGCGTAATAATGCTCGAGGCAAACATATATAAACAGCGGTAAAAATGGCGGCCAGACAACGTGAAAGAGATCGAACTTACATTGTCGATAAATCCTAAACGGTAAAAGAGCGCAAACTTCGATTGAATAATCAGACAATATCACGCCATAATGGAACATTTTCATTAGCGAGGGGCTTTTGGTGCTTATACTGCAAATTGACCAGTATTTATAGAAAAGGCACAAGGAAGCTACAATTACGTTAATGGGAAAGTGATGATTTTTGATGTGTTGTCCTCGTTTGAATTTAAGCGCAGTACTCAAGGTCTCTTAAAATTGAAATAGCTAGATGTAACCCTACGTTCTATGCTAACATTTTCTTCTCTCACATTTCTTAATTGTGGAACCCCTGTTCTTTTATTGTTCTCTCTCCTTAATAATGTTACTTTTTACTTACATTCTTTCACACTCAGTAACTCCCCCGTGTTAATGGCTTTATTGCTTTACTTGGGGTAAATTATTTTAAAAAATATCCGTAGTTCGACAGATAGTTTTAGATACCATGTACACCAGATACCATGTACACCAGCCAATGATTCTTTCCTCATTGTGCGTCTGTCTCGCTTGCCCCTACCATACTCTGTGAGAAGTTCTCCAAGCCCTATTTCCTCATTATAAGCCTTAGTAATTTCAGGTTTTTGTAATTCTTTTGGCTTCCATTTTAAGGACTTCCTCATTACGCACATTTTCAGTCCATTGCATTCTCAGCTATGACCAACTCTGATTAGCTTAGACCGGCTCTGACCAGTTTGGACAAGCTATGACCAGCTAAGACCAGCTTGAACCAGCGGCTAGAGTGAAAATACTCGAGTCTCCACGTTAAAACATGACCATGTGTCACAATCTGACTCAGTTGGTGGGGGGGGGGGTCAAGTAATCTCTTATTCTGTAGAAGTACATCTATAACACTTGAAGTTTACTCTACAAATCGGAAGAAATTTTTCAGCATTTTATCTGATCAATCATAAATTATTCAGTTCCCTAGATACCGTTGCCCGTCCAAACGTTTTCGATCTTGGTTCACCTGAATTTCTACTCTGTTATAGTAATTAATAAATGTTTTCGTTCTGTTATCTCTCTTAAACCTTGTTTGGTCGTCCATTTGCTTAAGCTTTCTAGGTAAAGCATGCATTGTTTTTCTCTGTCCTTCTTGCCTTCAGTCAGGCCTGCAGGGATCTAAATTTCCGAGCACTCTTTCACATTATGTGCCCCAGAAATTTTAAATGTCACTTCTTGATTTTAAGTCGTAGTGTCTTTTGTGTTTCCATTTTCTCAAAAGTTTCTATGTTGCTCTGATGTTCAGTTCAAGGAAAATTCATTATTTTTCAGTGAAAGCAGATAACTGTCACTTTAAATCTCTTCTCCAAATGTGAGATTATCCAGGATTCACTACCATACAAGAGGACTGATGTTGCGTAACAGTTCAGTACTCTTTTCTTTGTTTCTGTTGCTTCAAATCTCTTCTTCATCTGTGAGGAGATTGTCCAGCATTCACTGCCATATAGGAGGACTGATATTACGTAACAGTTAAGTACTCTTTTCTTTGTTTCTGTTGCTTCAAGTCTCTTCTTCATCTGTGAGGAGATTGTCCAGCATTCACTGCCATATAGAAGGACTGATATTATGTAACATTTCAGTACTCTTCTCTTTATTTCTAATTAAATTTTCCTGGTTCTTATTATTTTTCTTGGCTTTTGGTAGGCATCTTTCGCCAACCCAATGCACCTTCTCATTTCGTTGTCACATTTTCTGTCCTAAACACTTCTCTGATATTTGAACTGTTTTACTTGATTAATTTTGTTATCTCCAATTTAAAATTTGCAAATTGGATAGTTCGTTTGGCTAACAACCAGACATTTTGCTATTCTGTCCTTTCTTCTAGCTTTTCTTCAGTAACTTCTCTAGGAGTTCTTATAGTTTCCTTTCTGCTTCTTCTTTCAACACTGTGTCGCCTGCCTATGTTCATTTATTAAGATTGTGGATGCCAATAATGAATCCTTTTAGTACTTCTAATTCACTCATAACTCTATCGCTGGGTTAGATTATTCAATTCCCGCTCATTACCTCACCCATAATTAGATTCTTTTTTAATATTCCTCGCTCTTCGTTTTAAAAGGGGGCTAGTCCCAACTTTATATTCTTTGCCACTACTGCAAGTTACGCTGTATATATAGTCCTTGTTCTTCTACTCCTCTGTCTTAGACTTGACGGCTAGAGATTTCTCCATAGGATGGAGCTGATTCTAAATATTGTCTTGATGTTTTATGCTGTTCAGTTCGAAATTTGGTGAAAGTTACTCCGATCGACAATCACGTGAGGAAGTTCGGAGAACACAACGGCCGAAATATTGTGATAACATCAACAACAAGATGAAGATAATAGTCTGCGTGTAAATAATGGAAATAATGCTAACTACTCAGCGGCAATGTTATCGGTCCTAATCTGGCAACTCAGCTTTAGTCATTTTCCCACTTACGTAACGTATCTTCGTTTTTTGCTTCTTCTATAAAGATTTTCACTGCAATTGTTCTGATGAGCTTTCCTCGTTGGTATCTTGATTTTAGCGAATTTTAGCGCAGCATTGGATTGGCAGTTAGGTCTCTTAATTTCTCTGTTGAAATTGCTATATATAACTATAGCGTCTATACTAATTGTTTCTTGCACTTCTTTTTTGTGGAACTCCATTTTTGCTTTCCTGTCGACGACAATCTTCACACATTTAAATGCAAACTTAATCGTCATCTTCTGTATTCTTGAACCCGTTCTTTTATTGTCCTATCCGCCCCTTTCGCTCACAGGGACCCCTTGCATCATAGTCGCTTTTATTGCTTTACCTTGGGTGAAATTATTTTCTTAATCCTAAAAATGTAGACAGAAATAATAACCTTGTTTAAAATAGTTATGGTTTCGGGCTAAGTAGATGTGACTGTCGGGAGTAGAATCATAGCCAGATATCAACATTCTGTGTCGTTCCCTCTACCCACCTCTGTCAGATATCGCTGTCGGCAGGTCCTCTAATTGGCATCTAGAGTCATCTAGAAGTTGGTCAATGAGGTCTTCCAATCGATCTTTTGCCGCGCAATGGGTTCCATCGGAATGTACCAATTACAAGTTCTGGCTCACTTCTCCAGTAGTGACTAGCAAGCCGAAGCTTTCTCTCTCTCTTAGCGAAAGAAGGAAGATGTCCATATAGGCGTTTCTTTTATGGATGTTTCTACCAGCTGATGTCTAATGCAACTTGTAACATCCTTGTGTATGTGACACTTCTTGGTGTTTCGTCAGTGTCCATGTTGTCGAGCCATAGAGCAAGACAGATTCTACCGTGGCCTTAAAGAAGTCCCTCTTAAGATTGTCAGAGAGGAAAGACTCAGACCATCTAGGACACCGCAGGCCTTGCTTTTTCGGATTTTGATGTCTCTCTCCATTGACTGAATATTGTTGCCGAGGTAAACAAATGGATGGACTTCATGTTGTTACCATTTTTCAACTTAATTTCTCCGTCTTTGTTATAGTTGCCAAATTCTGTTTTGCCAGCATTAATCTATAGACCAATTTCGCTGTCTGTAGCTGATAGATTCAGTTTTGCAATCTATAGTTGCGGCGCACATAGATGTTCAAATGACAGCCAAATACCTACATTCCCTAAATACAGAAAATAGATTCAAAATTCTTTTTAACATATTGGGGGTAGCTGAATTGTAGTGAGCTTTACCATTTATGATTAGTAAATACAGTCTTAATTTTAATAACAATATCACTTGACTACTACAAAACAAAGATAGATTTACACAAACTAAAATAGATAGATAGATAGATAGATAGATAGATAGATAGATAGATAGATACGAACAAACTGAGATAGATTCGAACAAACTGAGATAGATAGATAGATAGATAGATAGATAGATAGATAGATAGATAGATTTGCACAAAATGTAATAGATAGATAGATTTGCACAAACTATAATAGATAGATAGATAGATAGATAGATAGTTAGATAGATACGAACAAACTGAGATAGATTCGAACAAACTGAGATAGATAGATAGATAGATAGATAGATAGATAGATAGCTGGATAGATTTGCACAAACTGTAATAGATAGATAGATAGATAGATAGATAGATAGATAGATAGATAGATAGATAGATTGATTTGCACAAACTGTAATAGATAGATAGATTTGCACAAACTATAATCGATAGATAGATAGATAGATAGATTTGCACAAACTATAATAGATAGATAGATAGATAGATACGAACAAACTGAGATAGATAGATAGATAGATAGATAGATAGATAGATAGATAGATAGATTGATTTGCACAAACTGTAATAGATAGATAGATAGATTTGCACAAACTATAATCGATAGATAGATAGATAGATAGATAGATTTGCACATATTATAATAGATAGATAGATAGATAGATAGATAGATAGATTTGCACATACTATAATAGATAGATAGATAGATAGATAGATAGATAGATAGATAGATAGATAGATAGATAGATAGATTTGCACATACTATAATAGATAGATAGATAGATAGATAGATAGATAGATAGATATTTTTATTGGACATAACAAATGTATACATTGATAAAAACAATCTCTTCTTGAAATGAATCATAGCCAACTCGATTCGGCTGTGCTGTCTCCTTTTTTTTCTGATTTTTCTTCTGTGCAAATCAGAAATTAACTAAATCTGCGATCGCGTGAAACAATTTCTAAAATAACAGAAACTGTCCGAATATTAAAGCCGTCATGTCGACTCCATACGTTGATGTTGTCATGTCAAAGGTCAGTTTATCAAATTCACACACCTGCCTGCTAATGAGATTATCGTTGCTTCTTATGAACGTCATTTATTGATGAGTTTACGAGAATCTCCTAAACCTCGACGTCCATAGAGACCATCTATCGATAAATGGATGTTGATGAACTAAATACAATATTACTCACGGACTATAATAACCAAGAAAACAACACACACACACACGGATATATATATATATATATATATATATATATATATATATATATATATATATATATAGTGCTGTTCGATAAAAGTGACTCACCTCATCCTTTGAATTTAGCTCAACTTTCGTTTCATCGGAGAAGAGAACATTCTTCCAGTCTTCTATGGTGAATTTTTTGTAATAGTGAGCCCATTCAAGTCTCTTGGTTTTTTTTTGGCTTTGCTTATTAGCCGCTTAAACCTTCGTGTACAAGATTTGTAGCCTCGTTCTAACAAGATTTGTAACCTTGTTCTGACGGACTGTTGAAGAGACAAGACTAACACCTTGCTCTTCGCTTAGACTGGCTTCAATTTCTTGGCTAGTTATAGTCCTATTCTTCTCAACTTCTCTCTTGATTACCCTGCAAGTTCTATCATCAATCTTTTTCTTTCGTTCCCTTGTTTTCTTCCTTGGAGCAGAAGTGGCATCATTATGTGCCCTAAGCACTCGAGAGACAGTTGACTGCGAGGTTATAGCAATTTCTGCAATTTCTCTCATAGACTTGCCTGCTTTTGAGAGGGCAATAATAGATACCTTAAGTGGTTCTGATGCGTGTTTGTTGCCTTTCATCTGGTTAGTGACTTGAGTGGCTATTTCAAGCTGTTTTTATACTGCATGAGGCTTTCTGGAATATTCTGGAATACTCTAGATTTAATTTAAGCTGTTCTAAAATTCTCTGGAATATTATTCTGAGTGTATTGTAAAATAGTTTTCAATATTTTGTCAAAAGTTCTTTAAATTTACCAGTTTAATCATTAGAATGCGATATTTTTTTGCACAGTTTTTTCGTGAATCTCATTTATATCCAAATTTATAATTATCAATAGAATACCTTAGGGAGAATAAACTTTTTTCCAAGGGGGTCGGGAAGGAGTCCTAAGTAGTTAGTAAGATTAAAAATTATTTTAACTTTTATTTTAACTCCAAAAACAATAGACAAAAAATATTTTTAGTAAAAAAAATCAGGTGAGTCACTTTTATCGAACAGTACTATATATATATATATATATATATATATATATATATATATATATATATATAGTAAAGGTAATAAATACTTTGGTATATAATACAAGTGGATCCTAGTAATATAAAATATTAAAACTGATCCACAAAAATATCTCAGTGTATTTATCATTACAGAGCAAAAAGTGAGACACGACAAAATTCAGAATCACTTTATATGGGAAATAAGCTTATATATATATATATATATATATATATATATATATATAGATAGATAGATAGATAGATAGATAGATAGACAAAAAGAAAAGTTATCTTAGCCGACATGTTTCGGCCTCTGAGGGGGGCGTTATCAAGGAAAATTTGAGGACTTTTATTTTGTATTATCTATTTATATACAACAGCAAAATGTTATGTTTTGCTTAAATCAAGAAGATGAGTTTTCCTTTTGACTTTATTTCTATTGTCCTTCACAAATATACTCTATCTGAAATTTTATATATATATATATATATATATATATATATATATATATATATATATATATATATATATTCGGCATATATATATTTATATATACCGGGTGTAATAGCAAAATTGTTCAGATAGTGTGTATATATATATATATATATATATATATATATATATATATATATGCCGTATATATATATATATATATATATATATATATATATATATATATATAACATGGGCATCCCATACTTAATACTTCTCGTTTTCACTCTCGTGTGGTAATGTACTATGTCATGAGCTGCGGTGCGATTTTCGCTTCCAGCGTCTCGTATGCACGAATTTGTCTCTTGCTTGGAAATGTTCCATGCAAACCAAACAGAATGTCATTGTTGCTGTGTCCGTATATTGTTTTATTGTGTTGTCTGTATATTGGTTAATATAATTTAATGTAATTGTCATCTTTGATAATGGTTTATGTAAGCCGAAAGCTAAGGGAGGATTAAAAAATATGTATAAATATTGTGATTTTCTTTCTTCTTTTAATGATAATGTTATTAACCTCATCAGACGATATGATAAGAATTTACAAAAACGTGTCTGTATTACTTAATGAAACATGCATCAATATATATATATATATATATATTATATATATATATATATATATATATATATATATATATATATATATATAGTTTCCGGACTGTTCGAAAACCTCTTCTGTAACTCCAGTCTTTAAGAACTCAGGGGAAAGTACTAGACGCCCAAATAAACTCTGAATTGGTCATGCATTTCACATCACTGGGTCTTCTTTCAGATAAACAATATTGCCTTCGCTTCTTTACGTCCACTGCTGATGTTTTAACGATTATTGAGGAAAGAGACTATTAAACTTTAGATATGAATAGCGAAGCTCTGGCTCTTGCTTTAGACACCACGAAAGAATTTGACAGGCTTTAGCATACCTTCTTTCTTCACAAGTTTAAAGTTTATGCTAATTGTGGGCGAATTATTGAACTGATTCAGTCTGTCTTATCAAATCGCGAAATGAAAGCTATCTTGAACGACCACACTACTAGGTCTTTCTACAGTAACGTAGGTGTCCCTGAGAGCTCGATCCTTGAACCTACGCTCACCTTACTGATGACATCTGCTCGGTCTGTATATTGATGACACAACTATTTACTCCTTTCGTAAGTTTGATCAGTCGGATACGGTCAAGTTAGCAGCTGATCTCAAAATCTACTCTTAACTGGCAGTTACTTTTAACACTTCCAAAACGAAACTGCTTCCTATCAATCATGTAAGTGACTCCCTTCTACTTCTTATCTATATGGCTGATGCTAACCTCCAGGAGAGTGAGTCATTGCGCCTTATCAAGTTAGCATTTACTAAGTCTTCTACTAGGAATGTTGGTCGATAAATTTTCTCTCCTTAATCTATCTTACCGATTTATAGTCGACCATTCGTTCTTGCTTTGAATATTGCTACTACATCTGATCTGGTTCTGCTGCTATATACTTAAAGATTCTTGATAAAATAAAAAAATGAATCTGCAATGATATTGGTCCTGACCTAGCATCTCGGATTCAAATATAGCTTCCCTTTGCCTTTTCTATAAATACTTTCATTGTAATTGTTCTGATGAATGTTCCGCTATATTACTTTCGTAGTAGGATCATTCGTTTTCAACAGACCACTGCAAGTCTCGCCACGTGTCGGGCGAGATTTCATGATCGAGAGGAACATACATTTGTATTTTTGTGTTTGAACAACTTAGTATTACGTTAATTTTTCTTAGTTTTTTTTTTTTTTTTTTTTTGCTGTTTTCTGTGAAAAGTTTAAATTTTCTTTTTCAGTTCTGACACCCCCCACTCCGGCTCTCAGTTTTTTTTTGTTTTTTGTTTTTTTTGTTTTTTACACCTATTTACCGCTGGACAATTGAATTATTCTTCGTGTAAATTATATTGAATTTTCAGTTTTCTTTTAATTTTTAATCTCCGCACCAGCATTAATTTTATTTTATTTTTTCTCGTATCTTTGTTGTTTCATTTTCTGCGTGTTAGTTCGTTTTTTGTTTTTTTTTTTTGAGGGGGGGGGTTGTTTTATTTTTTGTGTCCTAAGTAAACAATTTTTCTTGTTTTTTCTATGTCTTTAATTCACGCCCAGCTGAAAGGCTTTTTAGTTTAGTTTCTTTTTTAACATTTCTTTTCTATTTGTTTATTGTTTGATCTGTTTTTTTTATTTCCTTTTCGTGTTACGTCGGCCATTTTGTTTAATTGCTAAGACATGTTATTTTTTATACGTGTCTGTTTATAAATTTTCCTTTTGTAGTATTTCTTCTTCATAATTTGTTTTAGTTTGCTGTCCTAATAAAAAAAGAAAAACCTTTTTACGTTGTTGTCGTTTGAATAAATTTATTCTTTTTTTAGTTTACACGTCAAACCTTTTTTTCGTCTATCTTTTTTCTTCTCGTTTCTATATTGTTAATTTTTTTATTTTTTCTTCCCTTTGTAGATGGACTTTGTTTAACTTGCGTATATTTTTAAGTTTTTCGTCAAACCGTTTTTGATATATTAGCTTGCGTTGGCCTTTTTATTTTTTTGTTTGTCTTGTTAAAAAAAAGTTTCCTTTTGTGTATCTGTTTAAGATTATTTTTGTTTTTTCTTTACTTCTGTAGTTTTAATTTTTTTTTTCTTATAAGAATATCCCCTGTTTTCGTTGAAAAAAATGAAAAGAAAAGTACCCTCTTACTGGAAATCCCCACCGAAGTACATTAAGAACAAGACGGAGTTCCTGGAGAGAGCCAAGAACTACGGGTTATGTTATTATGGGTCCTTGGTGTAATTACTGGATGTTGAGAAAAGAAATTTCACAGTCTTTGTGGTCAGCAAGCGTTCGAACAAAATTGGCCGCTCCTCCAAAGAAACTATAATTAAATCCTTAACACAAAGAGTCATAAGAGGCAAAGGGTATTTCATGTAGGTTGCGCTGTTACACACATCTGCCAAATGCAAGTACGCCTCCAGTCGAGATCTTATAACAGAAGACCCCATACTAAGAACTAAATATGAGGGCAGGCGAAGGATCCAAGTTTCAGTATTTGAGGTCACTCCTATCTCTTAAAGGAACACTTTGCTGCTTATCTGGCTCAATTTGGATAGATACTCAGTACTTTCTCCGACGACCTGAACGGGGGATATAGTTTCATGATTATCCTAGATCGCAAAGCCTTCATCTCCGTTCCAAACTGTCTGTATGTAGAGGGCCAGAAAATGCCGGTCATTGTGACCGGCCGTAAACCAATTTGCCGGAAGTGTGGGGAGACTGGTTACTTTTCCTCTTCCTGCCCACAGTCCCTGGAGTTCTGGCTCCTGCCGACACAAATCCCCTTTTGTCTTAGTCTGATTTATGTTTCCGCCCCGTCTCTAATGGGCATGACAGCATCCATAACCGGTGCGATAAAACCCCTGGTTAAGTTCATTTCGCAGCCCTCATTCCACGAAAAGCCTTGGTCCGATACTCGTGTGGTTGTGGAGAAGGAAAAGGAGGAATAGCAGGTTGTTGGTAAGACCAAAGGAAGCTCCATACAACGAGATCTCTGTCATCGGAAGTCCCCCACAGATAAAGGCACAAACAGCGCCACTCCTACTATCATTTCCAAGGGCGATGCCCCGACCAGCAACGCCGAAAAAAATAGACAACAACGACTCAAATACGAGCAGTTTTGGGAAATTTGAAAAGCTCGAGAAATTGAAGGAATCTATAAAAGCGTAAAGATCCCTAGAAACATCAGTGAGACAATCTGGCCCTTCTTCCTCGACAGCGTAATACGCTATCACTCAAAAACCAGACCGCGGCTCCCCCGACTGACCAAGTTATTAACACCCACCCAAAAATGGCCACTCCCAAAATAGTTCCCAAAATCACCAACAAAAAAATGAGCACACTTGTATCCACTCCCAATCTATCAGATACACCCGTGAACTCACCCAAGGGATCGGATAAGTAAAAACCTCAATGCAGCCCATCAACCGGGACAAATACTTCTAAAAAAGATAAAATCCAAAACAATTCACATGACCGGGGAACCCTTGTGCCGAGTGACCCCAAAACAAGCCGAAAAAGCGCTAATAGAATCTGGGAATATTAAAGATTTAAAAATGCTGTTAAATTTAAAAGAAATAAATAGGAAAGATGTGGAAGACTCCAGAAACCTCCCCAAAGCGAACAGAATATTAAGAGAAGTGATATCAGGACAAGGGAGTGTGTGCAATGCTGCAAGAGGCAAATGATACCTTTTCCACTTTCCTATCTTCGGCTTTCCTTGACGACAATAATGTCAGAAAACTTTATCAATTTTTATACAGGGAAGCTCCCGCTTTTTGTACATTCCTCCCTATATAGAGTTTCTCTGGGACATTAGGGGCCTGTCTCTTGATGGTACCATCAAGATTGAGATGGGCGATGGTTCAATGGGTCAGGTTGACGGTGTCCTCAACCCGACTATGTTCAATACACATTCCTAACCCTAATCGGACTGATCATGTCTCTCTGGTTGGCTAGTGTGAATGCCCGGGGCCTAAGACCTGAGTTTCGCAGGGCGAGGCTCGCTCGCGATCTTCAGTGTCTTGAGGTTAATTTATGTTGTATACAGGAGATCCGGTTTTCAACTCACGAATGTGAATACATTTTGTCTAAGAGGTTTGTTCTCTTTTCTGCATGTTTTGATGGACGCTCGAGAGGTTTTTCCTGGCTGGTGAGCAAGTGTGCCCTTGTCTTCACACATCTGGAGGACAGCCTTTGCGTACTGAATGTTACCACAAAGAATAAGTGTCTTTATCTCATTGGTCATTCAGTGCAGCCTGCTTTGTTTCTGCAGATCATGCCGTTTTTTGTTTTTGTTTTTTTGTTTTTGTTTTTTGACGACAACTCGTCGGGTAGTTTCTGCGACCGATTGGAATGATGTCCTTGAACGCAACATCGTATAGCGGAAAAGATCGGGTACTAACAACCGGAATGTGAAGCCATTTAGGCACTTTATCTAGTTATCTCAACCGACTCTTAGTTAAGAGAGTCGATGTAGGGCTCTTAATTCATCCAAGTTTTTTATTCGCTAGTTTACATAATCATACGTTCGTCCGAGTTCGTGTAAACTTAGATAAGCCTAAGGGTAAGATAGCTGGCAGCTGAAAGTGGCTGTGGTTGGGAATATGTGGTGGGATAAATTAAAAATCCAAATTAGGTCGTTTACTGCTGATTACAGTGGTCGACATAATCTAGTTAGATTAGCAGTGCAAACAGAATGTGAGGAAAAAGTAGATCGGGCGATTAAATCTCATGATGGTGGGAACGTAACCTTAGCTAGGGCAAAATTGGCGTCCTTGCTTATCAAGAAGGATCAAGATTTAATATTTAAGGTGAGATTAAAAAGAATGTCTTCCGAGACGACGAATATGGCCGCTGAATTGCGCGCAGAATTTAGGAATGCATCTAATAGACATATCGCGTGCATCACATTGCCGGATAAACAGACCGTGACAAAAACCGTGGACATATATGAAACTTTTTGTGGCTACTTTCAGGATCTGTTCAACAGAGAGCCCAGTCTGGGGACTGCTCAGTTTGATGTCTATTTGGCCGACTTTCGCCACCTCGAGGCGGCTGAAGTGGCTGAGTGCGACGGTCCCATCACAGAAGAGGAATTTCAGTACTGAAACTAGTTTACAAGGACCAACTTGAGGCAGTGTCCCGTTCTTGTTTCTTTGTCGGGACTGAGTTACAGCAACTGAAAGAAGTATGGGGTCTATAACTCAACGCATCACCAGGGAGATGATCAAGTTGCTACGCAAGGACAAAAACTGTCCAAGATCTTGCCCAGCAGTTTGCCGGCTTTTCTCGCTAGTCTGAGTGAATCTGAAAAGGCTGTGAAGGGCAGGATTATTCAAGACAACCTTCATGTGATACCCTTGGTCATCGGGCAAGTCGACACTGAAGCTGTGCTGAGCAATTTGGTTTAGTCCAAGGAATTTGATAGGGTTTACCATCGACTTCTGGAGGCTGTCCTTTCGGTGGCCGGTTTCGGGCCTTACTTTCGCAACATGATCCGACTTCTGTATGCGTCTCCAGGCGCGATGGTACAAGTGAATGAGGTTCGATCGGAGCATTTCGTATTGTCTCAGTCCATTCGTCAAGGTTGTTAGCTTTCGCTTTTGCTGCACTTTCTTGCGTTAGAAACTTAACAACTTCGCAAGTTAAAGACGAATCCGGTTCTACGCGTAATATCACTAACTTGTGCTATCACCTCGGCTAGGTACTCTGCCTATGCTGATGACGTTTCAGTTCTTGTGTCGAGGAGAACTGAGATTGACAAAGTCACTAAAGAGATCAGAGGGTACGTGACCATGACAGTGGCTCAGATCAACCGCGATAAGTCTGTTGGGTTGCGGTTGGGCGTGTAGAAGGGAGTTTCCCTTCCCGGTACTTTCCCCTGACGTACGGGCCGCTCAAGATACTCGGCGTCTGGTTCATCCCGATCTCTTGGAAATAAATTGGTCGGGAGTGCGGGAGAAGGCTGAGGTCGCAGTTCGTCTGAGGTCCCGGGGGAATCTTTCCTTAAAGGGGAGGGCAGAGTTCTTCTTTACTGACGCTCTGTACTTCCACTTCCGTATGCCATTCTAATTTTGTTACTAAGGATCTTGTTCTCCTTCTTGATCCGATAAGCAAACTCGGTTTTACGAAGCAGAAGGTCCATATAACATTGGGCGCCCGCATTGAAATGCCTCACTAATGATGAGACATCGCCCACCTCGTTGCTGATACGAAAGTCTCTCAGGGTCGGCAAAAGACTTTCTTCGGCGGGCTTGGAAAACGCTCCAAACTGCGTTCACTGTTCTTGAGGCGGTAGAGACCCTGGGTTACACATTCTTCCACTGCAGGCTCGTAGTCCCTTTGTGCAAGTTTATTGAAGATATCATGTTTTGTATGCGGCGCGGAAATTTCTTTGTCTTCGAGGCCAGTTCTGTTTGGAGCAGTGTGGTACCGCCGTTGACTTAGGCTATGCTGTGTTCTTTTGCTTGCAGAACTTTATGTGAATCGTGATCTGAACGACGTTACAGAAGGAATTCTATGGAGACAAGAAGTTTACCGCTTCCCAACCGATCTTGTGGCATCAGCATCTGTTTGTGTGAGACAATGTGTGTATGTGTGCTCGTGATATGACGTGTGCGCGCATGCGGGTGAAAACGCGCATGCGTCTTTGTATACTGGAAAAGTGTCCGTATATGCCACATTGGATGAACCGGAGTTATAGAATGAGTTTATACTCTTATGAGTAATATGAGGTCTGAGCAAAAATAATCAGGACTATTGCTATGGTAAAGGAAGATATGAAGAGAGAGTGAAGCCGCTTAGCACAGGTTGACCTTGAAGACGTCTCCCTTCCTCAAAATTTGCGCATCTGTGTCGAGTGAAAGGAGCTGACTTGTAGTGGCATTTTAATACCGATTAGGCATCCTGATGCCTAAGCGGTATCAAAATGCCACTCCATGTCAGTTGTTTATTAGGAACTTTTTTGAACATAGGCAAACCTGTCTAAAAATAGGGTAGTTTAGGTTTGTTTTATCCATAGTTTCTTCAATCAAGTTAACTTAAGTAGGGGATGTATGTTTATTGGGCTATATTTCTGAGATGAGGTATTATGCATATCACTTACATTATTCGGACTATTGTCCTCATCTTTGTCGCCATATTTATTAGAACGTTTTGGCCGTTGTACGCTCCGGCCTTCTTCAGGTGGTTGGAATGTCGAACTGAACCCTTTATTTCGCTCACAGGAACGAAGTTTTCGTCGGTTGAAATAGTTCAAGCCCCCACTAATATGAGGTAATTTGGGATTTTGTTGTGCAATATTATTTATATATTCTGTTATAATAAATACATTGAGCCCTTTTTGGGGATCAGTTTTAATATTTTATATTACTAGGATCTGCTTGGATTATATTTTTCTATTTTTTTTTTTTTAAGCATTGCGCCCCGAGCAAGGCATGAAGCGACTAGGATGCAGGGGGGTTGCAGAAGATTTGTAGCAAGAGCAGATAGGAGTGATAGAAGAAAGGATGAAGGGAAGGATAGTGTGTAGATCAAGGTAACTGGAGATGTCGATTGACATTACATTTGAATAGTTGGAGATTATAGCTATCAGGGAAACAGTAATTGGGAAGGGTGTTCCACAGGCGAGAGGTGCGATGTATGAAACTATTGGAGTAGAAGAGACGGCTACATTTTAAAGTTTCTACAGTGTAAGGGTGAGAGCAGGATGCCAGCCTCGTAGGGCGCTTCTATTCATGGAGACTTGGGACCAGTGAAAGCAGCTCGTCGGAGCAATTGCCATGAAAGTATTTGTAGAAGAGACAGAGAGAGGCGGCGGCGCGTCTGTGAGATAGTGGCTGCAGGCGAGACGCCAGATCAGGGCCAATCATGGGGATGAAAGCGTCGATTCCAGCTTTAACCCAGGATGAGACCTCAGAAGCACATTCATGGACAGGGAGTGTAAAGACAACCTCCCAGAGAACATCGCGGAGGAAGTCACGGAACGAGTCACAATCCGATCGTTGGTAGTAGAACGAGGTTCTAGTAATGGGAGGTTCTTTGCGGGGTGTGTCAACGGACTTACTCTAATTACCTCTACTGTGTATATATATATATATATATATATATATATATATATATATATATATATATATATGTGTATATATATATATATATATATATATATATGTATATATATATATATACATATATATATATATGTGTATATATATATATATATATATATATATGTGTATATATATATATATATATATATGTGTGTGTGTATATATATATATATATATATAATATATATATGCCTTTTATTTATATATATATATATATATATATATATATATATATATATATATATATATATATATATATATATATATATATATATATATATATATATATATATATATATATATATATATATATATATATATATATCACTTAATATATATATAAAAAATAAATAAAAGGCACATTGGAGTAATGGATAACGGCTTGGATTGAGCAATCGGAGAACTGAGTTCGAATTCCAGTCGAATCCATTACATTCACTTACGTGCTAATACCCTTGGGAAAGAGTATGAATCATCTTCTTCTCCCTCCAGCTATGGGTAAAATAGCAGGACAGACTGGGTTCTATAGCCTTGGATGGCAACTGGTCTAGGAGAAGGACAACTCTGAATTCGAAACCTGCGGAGGGTCGTTTGGGAACCTTGTGGCATTCGGTGCACCAGGTCTCTGTATTCGGCCCTTCAAAAAGTGTGGATGGTCCTGCACGAGGCCTTCACCACTATAATCAAATCTCATGTGCCGGTGTCGGGCTGTCGGTTACTTGGAAACTGATCTGCTTGACCCTCATACGTAGAATTTCGACGAGAGAGTCGATTATATATATAATTATATATATATATATAGTATATTATTGCTATTTATTTTTTTAATTTCAGATCTATAAAAATGTCCATGTGTCGCAAGAAGAGAAAATCTGAAAAGAGAAAAAAAGGTAAAGTTACTGAGTGCTGGAAGGACAACATTACAAGCTGCGAAAATATTGATCAGTGAACAATGAAAACTAATGAGACAAAAAACATTGGTAACATAAAGACAGAAAATAAAACAGGCTAAAAATGCTAGAAAAATGTTCAGAAAAAATTCACACGGTTACATATGACCAGCAAGAAAGTATTTTTAGAAGTCAGAGTTGCGAAAATAAACAGAGAGAAAAGATGAGAATACTTGACACACTGAAGACTTTCAGATCTTTCTGGAAAATGAAAATAAACTTAGTTGAAGTTTTATCCTTAAAAATCTAAGTTTGCCGAATGAATGTGACAGTTAAATTTCTATTGTTTTATCGACATCTTTGTCTTGCCTAAGATCATTTGCTAAAGAATGTAGATGTCGAACTGTGCTTAAATATATTTTATTGCAATTATTAATACACACAATACTGACGGGTTCGCTCTTCTTTTTGTAGTGGGACTAATAACTTTGACGAATCTACTCTGACGAAAAATTATTTTAACTCAGTCACGCTAATATTATATTTAACTGAAGATACAATCTTCTGTTGAATGTATTCGTTATAGTGGAACACACCTATTCTATAGTTATAGACTCTCCCACCTATAATAAGTAGGAGTAGTAAGAGTAACGAGGGAATCGCTCAGTGGGTCAGTCAGTCGATGCCGGACGACCGTTAGTCGGATACTAAAGTATCAGCGACCGCAACTAGATTACCCTGCGTCATTACCTATTATATCAAGTTCCTAACGTTTTGTACGTCAAACCTATTTTAGGAGCGACTTAGTACAAATACAAGCCTTCACTGTGAAACCACTCCATAACACACTTGGCGACGAGGGATTCGAATTCATTCGGTGGAAGAAAAAAAAATTCGTTCGTCATAACACACTTGGCGACGAAGTATTCGGATTCATATGGTGGAAGAGAAAAAAAAATTCACACTCCATAACAAATTTGGCCACGAGGATTCGAACTCATACGGAGGAAAAAAAAATTCGTTCGCCACATAACAAATTTGGCGACCAGGAATTCGTACTCATGCGGAGGAAAAAAAATTCACTCGCCATAACAAATTTGGCGAAGGATTCGGATTCATATGGTGGAAGAAAAAAAATTCGCTCGCCATAACATTTGGTGTCGAAATTCGTACTCATGCGGAGGGAAAAAAAATTTGCTCGTCACAATTATTTCGGCGACAAAATCTCGGATTCACATTTAAAAAAAAAAATGGCAAAGTTTTTCGAAAGACAAGACGTCAACTTAGTGACGAAAAAAGTCTGTCGTATTCTCAACTGGGAAAATAATTTTTTTTTCGATAAGACAGTTTGCTCAAATAGGTCACGAATTGCAAATTCGTAGGACCCCTCCCCCTCTACAATATTTAAGCATTGTGTAAACTTTTGCGAAGATGGAGGAATGCAAAAATATATTCCAGGAATTTTTTAAGTTCCAGACGGAACAACAGATGACAATATTAGAGCAACAGAAGACATTCTAGATGCAACTACAGGAAGAAACTTTCAACAGACAGATGCAATTCCAACAAAAAATGGAACAGTTGCATAGGGAGTTTCAAAACAAAATTCTGGAAATAACTAAGAAGAGGAAAGAGAAAAATCTAAAAAATGAATAAGATATGGAATTCAACTGAAATATTCACATACAGTCCAGATGAAGAGATAACTTTTGAGGAGTATTATAAAAAATATACGGACGTGTATAACGAGGACTGCCACTCGTGGTCTAAAGGAAAAAAGGTTCGACTTCTTTTAAGCAAATTAGGAAATGCTGAGCATAACAAATCGGTAAACTACATTTTACCGAAAAAAAACTAGCGAGTTGACATTTACCGAGGCGGTAAATATATTAAGTGAATTATTTAGTAAAAAGACATCTTTGTTTCACAAGAGGTGGAAATGTTTGAATCTGATGAAAGATGACGAACAAGACTATATAATGTACGCAGCCAATGTGAATAAGCATTGTGAAGAATTCAAGCTAGCAGAGTTAAGTGCTGACAACTTTAAGTGCTTACTGTTTGTTCAAGGTACGGTATCGGAAAGAGACGCAGAGTTGAGAAAATTAGTGCTGTCAAAATTGGAAAACGAACCGAGAATTACGATACAGAAGTTGGCAGAAGACTGCACAAGATATGCTAGCGTAAAGAAAGATTCGAAAAAGATAGAACAGTCTGGCGTTTCGCATGTAAGGAAAATACGTTACAAAAAAGAAAGTCAGTCTACCAAAAAGAATTCTAAAATTGCGGATTATCAAACAAAAAGTGAAATACCAGAGAAAAATAAACAAAAACTCCCGAAGCCATGTTTTGCTTGTGGTGAACTTCACTGGTACAGATATTGCAATTTTAGGAATAAAAGAAATGTTTCAATTGTAAAAGAGTGGATCATTAAAGCTCGCACTGCAGGTCAAAAAATAAAGACAATAAAATAAGAAAATCAAAGTCCAATGATGTAAAAGATGGAATAACCAGAAAATTTGTTACTGTCGAAATAAATAATAAAAAACTAAAAATGCAACTCGACACTGGTTCCGACCTATCTATCATAAATTTTCATACGTGAAAGAAGTTGGTGAAACCAACTTTAATGAAAACAAATAAAATCGCGAGGTCAGTGACGGGAGAAAAATACGATTTATTGGAGAATTTGTTACAAACGTCACGTTAAATAAAAAAACGCGCAAAGCTAAACTATTTGTCATAGAAAATACCACGAACTTACTTGGTACGTATTGGATAACAGAATTCCAATTATGGGATCTACCGATAAATTCTTTCTGTTGCAAGGTAGATTTTTTAAACTATGAAGCCCAAAAATTAGTAAAGAAACTTAAGGGAACATTTCCTACTGTTTTTTCTCCGGGTTTGGGAACGATACTCAAATGTAATGGCCAGGGTACAATTTACCTGCAGAAAATTTGCATATTGTAGACGTTCGACGACTAAATCATTAAATAACCCGGAATTTGTGTCATGTCCGAAAAATAGTGTCGAGCAAGTTGAAGTAAAAATAAAGAAAACATGAAACCAAAGACAAACCCATCAATCAATGTTCATACCATTAATGGACAGTTACTGCTGAACTACCTACTCATCAACACAAAAGCTCTCGGCAGCAAAAAAAAACACCTTTAAGCACTCTTTTCAAAGTGTCCCAAAAATAGTGTCGGCCCCCTGTACATTCTTACTAAGTTACACTTTAATCGATAATTCGGAAAAAGCTTTTAAATTGCTTTAAATAATGGTTTCCATACAGCTTTTTGCTTAAATAAAATTAAAATCTTTTTGCATATATATGCACAATTATGAGTCTTACAGATTGCATCATTGTGTTAATGTCATATTTTTCAGCAACATATTTTAATGTGCGTCTGGTCAGGGGAAGAAATGTTCAGCAAGGTGAAGTTGAAATGTATTACAATGGAAAATGGAATTCAGTTTGTGGGTCATGGACTAGTAAAAATTCCGCTGTTGTTTGCCGAGAATTGGGCTACAAGTAAGTAGAATTATTAGGTAATTGTAAAATTCTGAAAATGATTTTGACTCAATTGAGCTAATGTTATATTTAACTGAAGAATGACAGTTCGTTGACTGAATCGTTTTGATAAAACATCATAAAAATGAGGATAATATATAATCATTGAATAGTTTATAATTTACCTCAGATTATATAATAAAATCCCGATACTTGACACACTGCAGACTTTCAGATCTTTTTTTGAAAGCGAAAATAAAATTAGTCGAAGTTTTATCCTTAAAAATCTAAGTTTGCAGACTGAATGTCACAGTTTAATTTCCATTGTTTTGTCGACATCTTTGATTTGTCTACTTAATTTTACTTTCTGGTAATGAAAACTGATATCTGAAGAATAATTTTTCATGATTAATCTAGAGCTACATTGGATGAACCTGAAGGCTGGTATAGAGGCCGTGTCATTCATGGAAATAATCAGCCAACAGGATTTAAGTGACCATAGAGAAGAGTTGGAGTATGGTTTTGAGCTAATATTATGGGCAGTAAAACTATAGATCTATCCAAAGTTGATAAAGACATCAAGATAAACAAATTTTGTAGACTTAATATCACACGGTATTTTTTCTATTGTTTTATCGACATATTTGACTAGTCTACTTTTGGTTGCATGTTACAGATTTCTATTCTTATGAATCAAAGATTTACTTGACTCCAACATAATGTCAGTTTTTATTATGCAAATGAATATTTTCGCAATAGAATTCATATTAACCAAACAACGTTCGTGAATTTTCATGATTTCTTAAGATTTGTATGATAAATAGCCCAGATAAATTTGAGTTTATTATATTTATTTGTATTAGAAATGGAATAACTTATTTGGGCGAACGATATTTTATTGGTCTCAAAAGTTGATCATCATCATGTGATATATGACAGAGCAAGATCCTTAATATTACCTTCAAATATTACCCCATACTAACTTAACTAAAATTTAAGTAAAAGAGATTACCTATCTAGAAACAGTCACGAGTTAAATTCATGAACAAAATTCAAATGGATAGAGATGTCAACTTAATAAATATTTTTTTAAGAGTTTAAAAAAAGATTACTAGAAGTAAACTTATATTTTAAAATAATATTTTGTACTTTCTATGAATATTTTTCTAATCGACTATTTCATAGAAAATCCCTAAAATTTAAAAAAAAATTTAAATCACTAACAAACATCAAATTAATTTATTTGTAGACAGTCTAGAGACATTCAAATTTATATCAAACATTATAAGCTTTATGAACCCCCAAAATAACACTTTCAAAGTAAAGCAAAATAACAGCGTCTGTTTCTAGCTTTTTTTACAAAAACTTAACTTCACAAAAACTTCTCTTAACTTCCTTCTCTCTTTTTCTCTCTACGAGTTTTTTTCTTCTCT
Source organism: Acanthosepion lycidas (assembly GCA_963932145.1). Lineage (NCBI taxonomy): Eukaryota > Metazoa > Mollusca > Cephalopoda > Sepiida > Sepiidae > Acanthosepion > Acanthosepion lycidas. The sequence goes on from OZ010589.1 coordinate 17,364,936, forward strand.
ACCCGTTCGATTTCAATATATAACTTCCGTTAAGATAACTGTTTAAATATGTCAATATCTGCTAACTCACTCATGTCTTCTCTCTCTCCCCACTCACTTCCTCACTTCGCTAATTTACATATGTTTAATACGGTCCGTCAAAAATGTGTAAATTTTCTTGTCATTTTTTGTTTGGAAGTAAAGTCTGATGACCCATAGTCCTTTTAAAAGGGCTGTGGTGAAATAATTTATTACATGGAACCTTAAAGTGGTCTGTTTTTATTTAAATATATATATATATATTAAGTCAAGTCAATTTTAGGTGGGCAGTAACCCACCAAGGCTGCCAATTTTATGCGTTTTCATTATTAATCGAGAGTTACACTGGATGAACCTCAAGGCTGATATAGAGGCTGTATTCATAGAAATAGTCAGCCAACAAGATTTAAAAGACCACAGAGTTGCGGTATAGTTTTGTGCTAATATTATGGGTAGCAAAACTATAACTAATTTTATCAATTAATTTTGTAGACTTAATATCACACAGTATTATTTCTGTTGTTTTAGCGACATCTTTCACTTGTCTACTTAGCTTTACATTTTGGTTGCATGTTACAGATTTTTCTTTTGGAGAATTCTTACAAAATATAAAATATTTTCTAGCTTTAAATAACCTGCAAAAGCCGTAGAAAACGTATCCATCAAATCAAAGCAAATCTTTCTTTTGTAATTTTTCTATTCTTATGAATCAAAGCTTTAACAGACAATGTTAGTTTTCATTAGGAAAGTCAATGTTTTCACACTCAAGTTAATATTAATGAAATAATGTTCATACATTTTTGAACAATAAAAAGAATGAGACAGAAAATACTGGCAAAAAAAAAACAGAAAATAAAACAGGCTAAAAATGTCAGAAAAAAAGTTATGAAAAAATTTCAAACGGTTATATATGATCAGCATGAAATTATTTGAAGGAGTCAAAGTTGCGGATGTAAACAAAGAGAAAAGATGAGAATAAGAAGAACATTGATTAAACATGAATGTAAATAGTCACTTTTAAATAAACATTACGAAGATAAACTTATAATTTAGGTGAAGAAGTATGTGAAAACTGATTTCTCAGCAGAAAATTTTAGTGGTGAATATCGAAACGCATTTGCTGGACATGATAGCTTAGATAGAGGCTGGGTTTTATGGAAATATTCGACCAGGCACGTACGAAAAGGTGGGAGAGGTAATATTTTGGATTCGTAATGTAGATAGTAAATTTATTTCATTTAAGTTAATGATTGAATTCAAGTTAAAGAGTTATTTAGTACAGTTCTTTGTTTGTGATTCTGTAGCACCAGTTCACATGGTTCAAAGAAGGATGATCTTTGCCAAGACACTCAAGCTTCATTATTTCTCTTTGAGTTACATGTGCTATCCATTTAGGTGTTGCTGCTGTTGGAAGTCCTCAAGTGATTTGGTTTCTGTTATTGGTACAGTTCTTTGTGATTCTGTGACACCAGTCCACAAGGTTCAAAGAAGGGTGATCTTTGCCAAGACACTCAGGCTTCATTATTTTCTCTTTGTTACATGTGCTATCCATTTTAGTTGTTGCTGCTATTGAAAGTCCTCAAGTGATGTGGTTTCTGTTATTGGTACAGTTCTTTGCTTGTCATTCTGTGGCACCAGTCCAAAAGGTTCAGAGAAGGATGATCTTTGCCAAGACACTCAGGCTTCATTATTTTCTCTTTGACTTACATGTGATATCCATTTTAGTTTTTGCTACTGTTGAATGTCCTCAAGTGATGTGGTTTCTGTTATTTGGTACAGTTCTTTGTTTGTGATTGTGTAGCAAATTAAAGCATATATCCATGCAAAGCCATGTTCCTTCAAGTTATACAAAGCTCGTTGTTAACAAAAAAGACACCAATTTAATGGAATGACCTACAACCTCTCCAGATATTAATAAAATATTTTGGATTCGTAATGTAGACAATAAAATTATAAGCTTCATTTAAGTTAATGATCGAATCAAGATAAATACAGATAATTGTTTTAAAATTTTGGGCAAGACATTTTGTGAGTAATAAAGATTAAATCAAGAGGATTCAAACTGAAGCATATATTCAGGCAACATAATGTTCCTTCATTTACGCAAAGCTCATTGTTATCTGCACCAAAAAAAAAGGATTTCAAATACGCCAATTTAATGGAATGACCTCTAACTTCTCCAGACATTAATCCCACAGGAAATTTGTGACTCGTCATTAAAAGATATATATATATATATATATATATATATATATATATATATATATATATATATATATATATATATATATATATATAATCAAACAAAGGAATGTATATGGAAAGAATGTTAGGCTAAAGAACAAATAGGAAACGTTTATCAATCTAACATTATTTTATTAAAGCTTTAATAAAATTAAAACATGCGAGATGATCACGTTTAAATAAACAGCAGAATATTTTAGTGATGAATATAGAATCAAATTGGATGGTCCTGATGGCTGTGATAGGGGTTGGGAATTTCTTTTTGGAAAATAGTCAACCAGACACGAAGGGAAAGATGCGGAGGGTAGTAATTTGGGCTAATAATGTAAACACTAAAATAATGAATTTCATTTTAGTTAATGGTTGAATCAGAACTTGATTTAAAAAAAACAAACAACAGACAAAAAGAGTTTCACCCAGAAGGCAAAATTAAAACGATAAATTGAAGAAATCAGATTTCAGTTATCGATTCTAGATGAGATTTCAAGAAATTCAAATGTTTCAACACAGAACAGCAAGGAAATCAAGCAGAAATATAAAATGTAATTCCACAAATCAAGGAAATACTTAAACTAAAAACGATAATTAAATGCACATAGAAAAAGACGATATGAAAAGCGTTGTAGGTTGTGTCGACAAAATAAGATATTTCAAACGGACCTCGTGAAGTTTTAGAGAGAAATTGAAAAATTGGTTATAGAAGTAAAAAAAAAACATCATTTATTGAAGAAGTAAAAAAATTTTGACAGAATATTTGGAACAACCTAAAGGAATATAACCCCATTGCAGAATGTGCAAGAATGAAAAAATATAACCAAAAGTAAAACCTCTTCATGGCCAATACTCTGCCCGTACCAAACAAGCTGACGTAGATTCTGTAGCACCAGTTCAAAGAAGGATGATCTAAAATGGGTAGCACATGTAAGTCAAAGAGAAAATAATGAAGCCTGAGTGTCTTGGCAAAGATCATCCTTCTTTGAACCTTGTGGACTGGTTCTACAGAATCACAAACAAAGAACTGTACCAAATAACAGAAACCACATCGCTTGAGGACTTTCAACAGCAGCAACAACTAAAATGGATATCACATGTAACTGAAAGAGAAAATAATGAAGCCTGAGTGTCTTGGCAAAGATCATCCTTCTTTGAACCTTGTGGACTGGTGCTACAGAATCACAAACAAAGAACTGTACCAAATAACAGAAACCACATCACTTGAGGAATTTCAACAGCAGCAACAACTAAAATGGATATCACATGTAACTGAAAGAGAAAATAATGAAGCCTGAGTGTCTTGGCAAAGATCATCCTTCTTTGAACCTTGTGGACTGGTGCTACAGAATCACAAACAAAGAACTGTACCAAATAACAGAAACCACATCACTTGAGGACTTTCAACAGCAGCAACAACTAAAATGGATATCACATGTAACTGAAAGAGAAAATAATGAAGCCTGAGTGTCTTGGCAAAAATCATCCTTCTTTGAACTTTGTGGACTGGTGCTACAGAATCACAAACAAAGAACTGTACCAAATAACAAAAACCACATCATTTGAGGACTTTCAACAGCAGCAACAACTAAAATGGATATCACATGTAAGTCAAAGAGAAAATAATGAATCCTGAGTGTCTTGGCAAAGATCATCCTTATTTAATGGCAAAAAATAGTTTAAGTTGAAATTCGACCTGAGTTCGATTTCCAGTCGGATTCGTTACTTTTGCTTACGCCCAAATATCCTTCTCCTCCCAGCTATGGGTTAAATAGCTGGACAGACTTCGTCTTATAGCCTTGTTTGACAACCAGTCTACCGCAATACGAAACGGCAGCCTCCTGAGGGGAAATTTTCAGTCATGACTCGAAAGAGACATGATCTCCCTAGCGTGTATCATATATGGCACTTAACTGACTGAATGATTTTACTGATGCAAATCCTACTAATTAACCCATAACTGGGGGGGGAAGAAGTGGCTTCATAGCTTTCCCAAGAGTATGTGCACGTAAGTGAATATATGAAACCCGACTGGAACTCGTCTTTCCGATTTCCTATTCTGAGCCATTATATATTACACCACCCGCACATCCAAACTTACAGCACCTGATATTCCCAAGTGGTCGCCTATCTTTGTAGTGATCAGGCTCGACGTTGCTTAACTTTGGTGATCGTAGGAGAACCGGTGTTTGAACGTTGTATGGTCGTAACCCCAGCAGAAGAAAGAAAGAAAGAAAGAAGAAGAAGAAGAAGAAGAAGAAGAAGAAGAAGGAGGAGGAGGAGGAGGAGGAGGAGGAGGAGGAAAAAAGAAGAAGAAGCTCGTTAAATGTAAGGAACTAGAAATAAAAATTACAAGAAGGTGATATTTAAATACAACCGTTATGCCAGTAGTTATAGGAGTACTGGGAACCGTTAACAAGAATACCAATACACATAAAAAAAATCCCAGGAAATTCATCTTTACCTGAAATACAAAAGATTATGTCAGTGAGTCCTACTCACTTACTTAGAAAGACTCTTTAAATAACTTCCTAAGAAAAGCCTTCATTTCCCTTAATTCTCAGGTGAAAGTCGCGATAAACGATTGTATCAAACAGCAAATAAAAATGAAATAATAATAATAATGATGATAATAATAATAATAATAATAATAATAATAATAATAATAATAATAATCTTTAAAAGTATTATTGTTGCTACCTCCACCGTCACCGGCATTGACGATTTATTTTCACCTTACTTCGAACTCGTCTTTCAAGAAAATGTCGCTTAATTACTACCATTATGGTCTTCAAAGATCAAAGCAAGGTTTTAAATTAAAAGAAAATAAATTTTAAAAAAACAGATAGCTTAAAAGCACAAGCAAGGAAGAAATATTTCGTGTTCACAGGTTTCAATTTATTCGTAATTAAACAAATTTATGAAGTTCTTTTATAGACATCATTTTCACGAGCATTACTACCAACAAGAATTTATTATTATTATTATTATTATTATTATTATTATTATTATTTCATTAACTTCTCACGCCAGTTGGGGGCAAAGTGACAACAAGTTTCCTCAAGTATCGTCACCTTTCTCTTATTCCAGTAATACCATCGACTAAATGGCTCCTATTCCTTTCCTCAGTCGAAGGCTCTTCAGGACGGCTCCAAGTGCTTCGTTAACAACTGGCATGACTGTTTTCTTCAGGTTTTGCAACTTTCTCAAATCTCTAGAAAGATTGATAATCTTATCTGTCTTTTAACTTTGTTTCAGAAGCGAATCAGCTTGTCTGTCGGACCATTGAAACCAACTCTCGATTATTTTCATTATTATTATTTTCTTTGCTTTCTGGCGTTTACACATTTCTTTCCGGGTCCCGCCCAGAGACCTAAGGTTAGAAATGGCATCATGACACTTTCCACTGACAAAAAAAATATATTACATAAATAAAGCCCTTCGTAAAGTGTGGGCTGTACTTGTCAGAACAATTTTTTGTATCTCCTTGAGGCATGAACTTCCAGAAATCCCTTCAATCAATCTACTGGAATCTTTTCCAACCAATCCTAGGGCTCCAACTACAACAGGGATTGTTGATGTTCCCATGTGCCACATTTTCGAGATTTCTATTTCAAGGTCCTTGTATTCTGACAGCTTTTTGAATATCTTCAAAGATACACTGCAGTCTGCAGGGACTGTAATACCAATAAGGAGGTGCATTTTTTGTTTGTGGTCTTTAATAACAATGTCTGGGCAGTTGGCATTGATTGTTCTGTCAGTGTTTATTGTATAGTCCCATAGAATTGTAATAGGTCCTATCTCTGTAACCGGGTTTGGGTGGTGTTCATACCAGTTTCTTTTGGTTTCCTTCCAGTGCAGATATTGGCCCACTCTGTCATGCCGGGTTTTATATTCAGTGGGTGCCAATATCGTGCAACCTGATACAAGATGATCAATTGTTTCTGGGTATTTATCACAGAATCTGCGTTTTGGGTTAACACAATATTTTAGTATGTGCTTGATAATTCCTAGTTAACAAGCATTGGTCCTGTGCAGTAAGGTCCTTCCGTTTCAGCTTTCAACTCTGCACTACGTAGCCACTGATGGGTACAGGTTTTGTCTACGTCAGCTTGTTTGGTACGGGTAGAGTATTGGCCATGAAGCGGTTTATCTTGCCATTGTTTCTGTATCTGGTCGGTTCCTTTTGCTTTTGCTTTCTTTTTTAAGTATTTTGCACCTTCAGCCAGTGTATTGTGCTTTACTTGTATTTCTGCACCCATTTGAAACTCCATTTTGAATTTGTTAGCTTCCTTTATTATGGAGTGAATTTTGAAACTACGGTCTGTATCTGGGGATATAACGACTAGCTAGCAGATAAGGGCAGAAAGTAATCAGATTTCAAAACAGAAGAAAGTTTCAAAGCAAAAAGTTGTCATAAATGAACCACCAATACGAACGGACACTAAAATTTTAAAAAGAAACCAAATTAAGGACGCAGGAGGAAAATCCATTTGACGTGTTTCCTGACGATAATTTTTAAAGGAACTGAAACCTTAAACTGAACTTTTCTATAAAATATAAAAGTCTGATGAAGTCCTAAAGGTCGAAACACCTCACACGGAAACTTTTCCGCTTTGTCATAGTTCTTGATGCATAAAAAATTATATATCGTATATATATATATATATATATATATATATATATATATATATATATATATATATATATATATATATATATATATATATAGGTAAAAAATTCGTGGGTAAGTAATCCAAGAATTCCTTATAATATAAAATATTAAAACTGACCACAATAGCGAGCTCAGTATATTTATTATAGAGCACGTAAATGAATTATATAAAAATGAAACTCAATTGTAGCTCATTTTGATGGCCATAATTTAATAATCAAAATTTTATACTAAATAATAAAATATATAATATGCAAATAGATTAATACTGATTTAATAAGTAAACAAATTTATACCATTTTGTCTTGTCCACAGAATTGATCTGGGAATTTGACTGTATTGTCGACATGGAAAAAAATCTTTTAGTATAAAGGAAATTTACATTAACCAGAAAAAGACTTAGACAGAAGCGACTATCTTTTTAAATTTGGATTTTTTTTTATGTAACTATAGCAACAAAGACATTTCGATTTCATTTTTGCCTTAAAAATGTCGGAAGACGAAACGGCAAAATATAAGATTTTTTTCCATTTGTCATTTTATACCAATAATATTTGACTAAATAATTAAATATGTAATAAGTAAATAAATCTTTCTTAATAATGATTTTTTCCTAATAATAATTTAATATAAAGATATAATTTAATATGAGTTATTAGTATATAAATTAATAATAACAATTTTTTTATATAATATTAAATTCTAAATTTTCCATTATCTACAATCTTAAAAACTCTTCTTTTTTTAACTTTAATAATTGCATTTTCTTACATAATTTTTTTTCCTATTTGAACAAGAATTAATATTTTAAATATTGGTCACTGTTAATCTTCAAATGTTCTTAACTTCTGTCTAGTCTTGTATAGTGATTTTCCAAGCGTAGCTTAGATGTGGCACAAGGCCGGAAGTAGGGGACACCCAGTGAGAATCGAACTTACTAATCAGTAGTAATTGCTTTAGCGAGACAAGCTTGCTAACCATGACATCACCTCGAGGTACCCTCTAGTCTTGTATATGTTGACTTCCGTTCCCCTCACTCTCACGACCTTAGTGTCAATATTCCTTTTACTCTCTTTCTCTCTCTCTCTCTCTCTCTCTCTATTTCCTTTATTTGTTGTCTGTTCGTCTTCTTTCATCACTTTTTCCTTCTTTCTCTCGTTCCTTTTTTTATTTTATTTTATTTTTTTTTTTTTTTGCAAATTTAAAAAACCGTTAAAATTTAAAAAAATATTGTTAAAATTTAAAAAAAAACAAAAAACGTTAAAATTATTTTTTTAACAAACATTTTAGCATTAACAAGGCCCATGGAGATTATACCGGAGGTGATATGGCGATCAAAATGGATGACGGAACAAGGTTTAAGAGAAATAAGAAAAATACAAAATTTATTAAGAGCTACGAAGAGCAGGAAATTGTGGGGGGGGGGGCATGATCACTAACATCCTGGAGGAACACAGCTCATAAAAAAAAAGAAAAATATGCTTGATGGCGGAACAAAGTTTAGGAGAGATAACCAAAAGACAACATTTATTAAGAGCTACAAAGAACAGGAAATTGTGGAGGGCCATGATCGCCTACGTTATGAAAGGACGTAGAATTAAAAAGAAATCACACACGCAAACCGCTTGTAAGCACTCACAGTATAACCATTCGCACGCACAAACACAAATTTAGAAAGATACGATCGGGTGGGGTGTGTGGTCGATTAGCTTCCATAAGTAAAATTCTTGAAAGCAAAACACGGAAACAATTCCAAAACGTCTGGTTCTTATTCAAACCATTTACATTGTTCGGACTGTTGTCCTCATCACGACGTTTCGGCAGTCATTCCGGCCTTCTTCAGGTGACTGAAATTTTGAACTGAACCGTTCATTTCGCCCACCAGCGTAGACTGTTCTAATTCCAAGTGCCATGCCGCTTCCGAATGCCTCAGTTATCTCCCTTTAACTCAACGCTCCTGACAACTCCCCCTCTAAGTTGAACTAAAGGGAGATAACTGAGGCATCCGAAATAGACATGGCAAAGTAATTACAATGTCTCATCCTAGAAAATGCTCGGCGCATACAACGGCCGAAACGTCATGAATATGACAACAAAGAGGAGGACAACAGTCCGAACAATGTAAATAGTGTAAAGAGTTGTCCTCATGTCCGAAACGTAGTTAGATAGTGAAGAAGGACGGAGAATAAAACGGCCGAAACATCGTGAATATGACAACAAAGATGAGGACAACAGTCCGAACGGTGTAAATAGTGTAAATAGTCGCAATACCTTATTTCAGAAATATAGACAGATATTGATCTGGTTCTTTGCCAAGTTTTGTGAGCGTTGCAAACATATTTGCAGCTGTTATTAAAAAAAAACACGAAAATAACGTAAACACACACACACACACACATATATATATATATATATATATATATATATATATATATATATAGATAGATAGATAGATAGATATAAATATATTGTGGCAATATGGATGAAATTCGAAAATGTGTTCTTATGTGCATGCGTTTGTCTAAGTCTCCTAGTCTATGCGTGTGCGGAGTTCTGTGTAAATACTTTTCAAGGTATTTGAGGATTTCGTTTGGCAGGAGATTTCTAACCTTCCGACAAAGGGAGATGTAATTAGCCGTAATTAATTGGTTAAAAAAATCTATTTTGATGAGGACTTGTGAATATTGAATTAGTCATATGAGAATAAGAAGTGCTTGTGTTCGTAAACATATGTTTGTACTATGTCTGGGTGCCCAATTAATATATATATATATATATATATATATATATATATATATATATATATATATATATATATATATATATATATATATATATATATATCAAAATGTCAAAAAGCACCTCTGGTTAAACATGCGATGCTGTTTCGAATCCTCAGAGTCCTCTAGCAGGATTCCAACCTGCGTCCCACGTTTAATCAGGGGTGTTTTGACATATATATATATATATATATATATATATATATGTGTGTGTGTGTGTGTGTGTGTGTGTGTGTGTGTTTTGTGTGTGTGCAGGTAAGGTGAATGAATCGTTCTCTCGCCAGTAATTTACAATCGCCTGATGAGATCTGTTTATACGAATCAAAACATGATTGCGATTTTGTCATGTTTTCTATGTAATATCGTAAAATAAACTATATATATATATATATATATATATATATATATATATATATATATATATATATATATATATATATTCAATAACGACACTCTCGAGGACTTTCCTTCATTTTCTTTTTTATGAGTATAGTATTTTTTAAATGTGATTGAATTTATTTCTATGTATCACTAGTTCATTAGTTAAGTTGTTGTTTTGTGAGGTCTCTTTTGTGTTTATAAATTATTTTTTTTAATTTCTACTTGTTTCTCTAATATATTCTTTTGGAAGTGTTTCTGATTATTTTAAGATTATTTAGATGGGATAGATTGTTCTGGACATTGGACGTGACAGAGTTGGTCAGTAATATTATACATCTGATAATGTATTTTATTATTACGGTTTATGTTACTTTTTTATTCAATTTCATACTAATTGCTATACTAATTATTACTAAATAAATTAATAAATTATAACTAATAACTAAATTATTACTAAATCAGGTTATCTCTCTTTAAAGCGTCGGACTTGTATCTTGGTTACTTCGAACTTCAAAGTTGAGTTCATAAAAATGGCTACCGTTTATTGATATCTGCGCAGAACGAATCTGATTTCAATCTAATTGCGCAGTTAAATGTCGAAAACATTCATCAACTGAACATTTAAATTCCTCTAAGTATTTCTTATATTTATAAGTAATTATAAATATTTATAAGTATTATTTATATTATATCTCGTTAAAACCGAAAAGTGTTATTTATGTAAGACGCGGGGCATATCCACTTGTCTAGTAACATTAAAGCGATTTCCTATGCGGAGCCGGAAAAATGGAGTACACAGTGACGATAGAAGTCACTTCTTCATCTTCTCCTTCTTCTTCTATGCGCCGTGTCCTTTCAAAAGTCTGGCGATCATGGCTCTCCACAATTTTCTATCCTCTGTATGTCTTAATTTTTTTTTCCTTTTGTTATCTTTCATAAAAACTGTTCTGCCATCCGTTTATTCAATTTCGCAGGGCAGATTATGCTTTGTATTTCCTCAGTCCCGATTACCCTCAACAATCTGCTCTGTGAGTATCACATTTTCTTAGCCTTCTTTCCTCATTGTGTAGCATACGAATTTCGTCCGTCTCTTCCGGGTGTTAGGTATAAAGGTTCTTTTTCTTTCCATTTTCTCTAAAACTTCGTCCTGGTAAACATATTCAGTCTATAATTGATGCAAAGTTTGTTAAACATTACACCACGTCAAAGTGACCGCATTTTTAATAAGGTGATTGGTATTATGCGTCAATCAGAATTACGAAAAACATTAATTTGGTGTCGGTAAAATGATTATTTCTTGTCAGACAAGAGAAACCGAAGGTGTCAGTTTAATTTAAGAATGTGGTATGTTTTATTGAAACGTTTAGTTGCTATCTTTTTTTTTAAATTTTCATAATTATCCTAATAATTTGATGAAACACCTTCGTAAGTTTAATACATAAAAATAGATATATATGAACAGAATATATAGGGAACCGGTTTCGATAGATAGATAGATAGATAGATAGATAGATAGATAGATCCGAACAGACGAACATAGAAATGAACATGCTGAGATAGATAGATAGATAGATAGATAGATAGATAGATAGATAGATAGATCCGAACAGACGAACATAGAAATGAACATGCTGAGATAGATAGATAGATAGATAGATAGATAGATAGATAGATATGAACAGGCTAAGAGAGATGGAGGTATGACTATATATATATATATATATATATATATATATATATATACCAGCGATGAACTCTCCACGCAGAGGTATCTGTTAGCATAGAACTTACGGTTACATCTTGCCATTTCAAGTGTAAAATGATGAGACCTTGCCGCCAATCTAGTACTGCGCTTAAATTCATAAATCAACGCACCATAGAGGAAACTTCATGAGAACAATTACCATAACAGTATTTATAGAAAAGATGAATTATGGCGGTGGAAAAGTGATTGAAGCCGAGATGCCATATCAGGACCAATAACATTTCAGATTCTTCTTTGAATTTTATCAAGAATCTGCAAGTATACAGCAGGAGCGCCAAACCATATCTAGCAGCAATATTCAAATCATGGACGAATGGTAGACATATATATATATGTAGGCTAGATTCAGGCAATTGTCTCTCATCGCACAGAGAACTAACTTTCTTAGCTGCAGACTTAGGAGTTGATTCAATGCACTCTTTTCATTACATCTCAACTGAAAATGTTACTCAGAGAGGGCACAAACGTCACTCCCCTGGGGGTTAGCATCAGCCATACTAATGAAGATAAGTAACTTTCTGATGCTTAATGTAAATATATCTATATATAAAATTCTGTGACTTCTGTTAGTCCGTCTTTCCGCCCGTCACACTTTATAAAATAGCCATACATTGGCCGATGGAAAGCAAATTTTGGTTTGGTTTATTTGGTTAATTTTGTTTTACGGCTTATCGACACATCAATGGGTTATTTAATACCAATAAAATGTTTAGGGTAGGTTCGTATTAATAGAATATAAGAAATCAGTTTGTAGTTCAGATTTCATTGACGTGTTTTGTTTTTTTTTGCTTTTGTTTTTTTGTTTTTTTTTGTATTACGGCATATCGACATCTCAATGGGTTATTTAATACCGAGAAGCTTTTTAGGATAGTTCAGTATGAATAGAATATATACTCTTTATAATCTTTATTCCCAGCTGTAGGTTAGCATCAGCCATACCCTTAAAGAGAGAAGGCAATAAAAGGGCAAGAGGACAGATGATAACGATTGACATTGCATTTAAATTTTTGAAGACCCAAGTTGAGTGTGAAGTAAGAAGCCAGTAGAGAGTTCAACAAGCGAGAAGTGTGATAGAAGAAACTGTTAGCATAGAACTTACATTTCAATTGTAAAAATATGAGACCTTACCGCCAATCATGTACTGGCCTTAAATTCACAAAGTCTATATACCACATAGGAAAAATTCCCAGAATAATTAACATAGAAATATTCATAGAAAAGGTACAGAGAAGCTACATTTTGGCGGGGTGGGGGGAAGGAACCGATGCCTAGATGCCAGGTCAGGACCAATAACACTGGAAGAATATAATTTATAAAGTTTGGTACCAGAGCGAAGTGTTCATCCGGACAATTACGATGAAAGTATTTATAGAAAAGACAGAGGGAAGCAACTTTATGGCTGTGGGAATGTGACTGAAACAGAGATGTCAGGTCAGGACCAATAATATTGCAGATATTTGGATTTTATCAAGAATTTAAAGCAGGAACACCGGACCATATATGTCAGCAATAGTGACAGCATGGAAGAATCGAAGACTTAAAGATATGTAAGGGATATAAATATGTAGACTTATAAATATATTGTAGCAATATTCTAAGCATGGAAGAATCGTAGACATAGATATGTAAGACTTATAAATATGTAGACTTATAAATATGTGGTAGCAATATTCTAAGCGTGGAAGAATTGTAGACTTATAGATATATAAGATTCTGGAGTGAAAAATTGTCTCCGAGTGAACCAACTTTCTTAGCAGCACACCTAACGATAAATGAAGAACCAATGGAATGCTTCTCTGAATATTTTTCAAAATGAAATTTGATACACTTTCTTGCATGAAGAAAGATTCTGATTTTTTTTTTCTTTTTAAATTAATCAGGCGAAGAATTCTTTGAGGAGGGGGCAACCAGATTGATTCAATAGTCTGAATTATTCTTCGTTATTTTACATCTGAACCGGAGCGACCATAATTCCTGCAGCAGATTAATGTCATGTCCGGAGTAGTATCTCCAAGGCCCCCATTATACATATAGATATACATACAGGTTGGTTTCAAATAAGCTGGTTCGCTGAGCTTGGAATTTCGAGGGAAACCCTTTAACTAGTTCGGGTGTAGTACTTTACTGACCAATCAAAATGAACGACAAATATTTTTTTAAATTTAAAAATTAGGCAAGAGCGTCTTCTTTCTCTTTGAAAGCTTCGTGTATGCTCATGTGACTTAAATTTCTTATGTGATATCCATTTTAGTTGTTGCTGCTGTTTAAAGTCCTCAAGTGATGTGGTTTCTGTTATTTGGTACAGTTCTTAGTTTTTGATTCTGTAGCACCAGTCCACAAGGTTCAAAGAAGAATGATCTTTGCCAAGACACTCAGGCTTCATTATTTTCTCTTTGACTTACATGTGATATCCATTTTAGTTGTTGCTGCTGTTTAAAGTTCTCAAGTGATGTGGTTTCTGTTATTTGGTACAGTTCTTTGTTTGTGATTCTGTAGCACCAGTCCACAAGGTTCAAAGAAGAATGATCTTTGCCAAGACACTCAGGATTCATTATTTTCTCTTTGACTTACATGTGATATCCATTTTAGTTGTTGCTGCTGTTTAAAGTTCTCAAGTGATGTGGTTTCTGTTATTTGGTACAGTTCTTTGTTTGTGATTCTGTAGCACCAGTCCACATGGTTCAAAGAAGAATGATCTTTGCCAAGACACTCAGGCTTCATTATTTTCTCTTTGACTTACATGTGATATCCATTTTAGTTGTTGCTGCTGTTTAAAGTCCTCAAGTGATGTGGTTTCTGTTATTTGGTACAGTTCTTAGTTTTTGATTCTGTAGCACCAGTCCACAAGGTTCAAAGAAGAATGATCTTTGCCAAGACACTCAGGCTTCATTATTTTCTCTTTGACTTACATGTGATATCCATTTTAGTTGTTGCTGCTGTTTAAAGTCCTCAAGTGATGTGGTTTCTGTTATTTGGTACAGTTCTTTGTTTGTGATTCTGTAGCACCAGTCCACAAGGTTCAAAGAAGAATGATCTTTGCCAAGACACTCAGGATTCATTATTTTCTCTTTGACTTACATGTGATATCCATTTTAGTTGTTGCTGCTGTTTAAAGTCCTCAAGTGATGTGGTTTCTGTTATTTGGTACAGTTCTTTGTTTGTGATTCTGTAGCACCAGTCCACAAGGTTCAATGAAGTATGATCTTTGCCAAGACACTCAGGCTTCATTATTTTCTCTTTGACTTACATGTGATATCCATTTTAGTTGTTGCTGCTGTTTAAAGTCCTCAAGTGATGTGGTTTCTGTTATTTGGTACAGTTCTTAGTTTTTGATTCTGTAGCACCAGTCCACAAGGTTCAAAGAAGAATGATCTTTGCCAAGACACTCAGGCTTCATTATTTTCTCTTTGAGTTACATGTGATATCCATTTTAGTTGTTGCTGCTGTTTAAAGTCCTCAAGTGATGTGGTTTCTGTTATTTGGTACAGTTCTTAGTTTTTGATTCTGTAGCACCAGTCCACAAGGTTCAAAGAAGAATGATCTTTGCCAAGACACTCAGGATTCATTATTTTCTCTTTGACTTACATGTGATATCCATTTTAGTTGTTGCTGCTGTTTAAAGTCCTCAAGTGATGTGGTTTCTGTTATTTGGTACAGTTCTTAGTTTTTGATTCTGTAGCACCAGTCCACAAGGTTCAAAGAAGAATGATCTTTGCCAAGACACTCAGGCTTCATTATTTTCTCTTTGACTTACATGTGATATCCATTTTAGTTGTTGCTGCTGTTTAAAGTCCTCAAGTGATGTGGTTTCTGTTATTTGGTACAGTTCTTTGTTTGTGATTCTGTAGCACCAGTCCACAAGGTTCAATGAAGTATGATCTTTGCCAAGACACTCAGGCTTCATTATTTTCTCTTTGACTTACATGTGATATCCATTTTAGTTGTTGCTGCTGTTTAAAGTCCTCAAGTGATGTGGTTTCTGTTATTTGGTACAGTTCTTTGTTTGTGATTCTGTAGCACCAGTCCACAAGGTTCAATGAAGTATGATCTTTGCCAAGACACTCAGGCTTCATTATTTTCTCTTTGACTTACATGTGATATCCATTTTAGTTGTTGCTGCTGTTTAAAGTCCTCAAGTGATGTGGTTTCTGTTATTTGGTACAGTTCTTTGTTTGTGATTCTGTAGCACCAGTCCACAAGGTTCAATGAAGTATGATCTTTGCCAAGACACTCAGGCTTCATTATTTTCTCTTTGACTTACATGTGATATCCATTTTAGTTGTTGCTGCTGTTTAAAGTCCTCAAGTGATGTGGTTTCTGTTATTTGGTACAGTTCTTTGTTTGTGATTCTGTAGCACCAGTCCACAAGGTTCAATGAAGTATGATCTTTGCCAAGACACTCAGGCTTCATTATTTTCTCTTTGACTTACATGTGATATCCATTTTAGTTGTTGCTGCTGTTTAAAGTCCTCAAGTGATGTGGTTTCTGTTATTTGGTACAGTTCTTTGTTTGTGATTCTGTAGCACCAGTCCACAAGGTTCAAAGAAGAATGATCTTTGCCAAGACACTCAGGCTTCATTATTTTCTCTTTGACTTACATGTGATATCCATTTTAGTTGTTGCTGCTGTTTAAAGTCCTCAAGTGATGTGGTTTCTGTTATTTGGTACAGTTCTTTGTTTGTGATTCTGTAGCACCAGTCCACAAGGTTCAATGAAGTATGATCTTTGCCAAGACACTCAGGCTTCATTATTTTCTCTTTGAGTTACATGTGATATCCATTTTAGTTGTTGCTACTGTTGAAAGTCCTCAAGTGATGTGGTTTCTGTTATTTGGTACAGTTCTTAGTTTTTGATTCTGTAGCACCAGTCCACAAGGTTCAAAGAAGAATGATCTTTGCCAAGACACTCAGGCTTCATTATTTTCTCTTTGACTTACATGTGATATCCATTTTAGTTGTTGCTGCTGTTTAAAGTCCTCAAGTGATGTGGTTTCTGTTATTTGGTACAGTTCTTTGTTTGTGATTCTGTAGCACCAGTCCACAAGGTTCAATGAAGTATGATCTTTGCCAAGACACTAAGGCTTCATAATTTATCATCAGTTATCTCCTGTTCATTCCCCTCTCTAAGTTCTCCACCGCCTTATCCAGGTATTCAACTAACAACTCTTTGTCTCACTGGATCTAATTAACGACTTTATCTACTGTGCCATGTGTCAGGACCCAAAGAGTGTGAGTTCAATACCTGGTTAAGGCAATGGAGAACTTGGAGAAGGGAATTAACAGGAGATAACTGATAACTGACATCCATTAGACATTGCACGTGGAACTAGAGCAATCTACCCCAGTGAGCGAAATAAAGGGTTCAGTTCGACATTCCAATCACCTGAAGAAGGCAGGAGTGTACAACGGCTGAAACGTTGTAATAAATATGGCCACAAAGATGGGGACAATATTCCGAATAATGTAAATAGTGTACATAATTCCTCATCTCAGAAATATAGACAGATACTGAAGTGCCGAAACGTTGTAATAAATATGGCCACAAAGATGAGGACAATAGTCCGAATAATGTAAATTGTGTACATAATACCTCATCTCAGAAATATAGACAGATACTGAAAGGCTGAAACGTTGTAATAAATATGGCGACAAAGATGAGGACAATAGTCCGAATAATGTAAATAGTGTACATAATACCTCATCTCAGAAATATAGACAGATACTGAAAGGCCGAAACGTTGTGATAAATATGGCGACAAAGATGAGGACAATAGTCCGAATAATGTAAATAGTGTACATAATACCTCATCTCAGAAATATAGACAGATACTGAAAGGCCGAAACGTTGTAATAAATATGGCAACAAAGATGCGGACAATAGTCCGAATAATGTAAATAGTGTACATAATACCTCATCTCAGAAACATACACAGATACTGAAGGGCCGAAACGTTGCAATAAATATGGCGACAAAGATGAGGACAATAGTCCAAATAATGTAAATAGTGTACATAATAGCTCATCTTAGAAATATAGACAAATACTGAAAGCCAAAACGTTGTAATAAATATGGCGACAAAGATAAGGACAATAGTCCGGATATTTTAAATAGTGTACATAATACATCATCTCAGAAATATACACAGATACTTACTGAGATGTTTAAAAAATATTTAAACCTATTACTTATAACCTAGATATTTTAAATTATCTACTGTGAACATTTTAAAACGTTTCTACAGCATTCATAATTAATTTTATTAAGGGTTGGTTTCAATATACAGGGTTGTCCGAAAGTCTTGTCACCCAATACCAAAAAATAATTAAAACAATAGATGAACAAGTAAAATAGTAGTACAAAGCACATGTACTTAATTTAATTCATTCACACAATGAGATGGTCTGTATGAACCCCATCATTTTCATGGGGGAGCTCGTGGGTGCCATCTGAAAGAGGAAGGTTTATTATTTAGAGCTGACAAATCTATTCGGACCATCCTGTATAGAGCTTTAAAAATTTTTACTTGATTATTATTTTCATGAAAAGGTATAGATATATTTTCGACAAGAATTTTTCTAAACTGCAAATGGGGACAGGCATGCTTTTGTAAATATTAAGAGATGTCAGATACATAATTGAAATGAAAACTCAACCTTCTAGACGCATACACACACACACACACATATATATATATATATATATATATATATATATATATACATACATATATATTAGGTTGGTACAAAAATAATGTCGTTTTCTCACATTTGTTACTATGTGAGAAAACGACATTATTTTTGCACCAACCTAATATATATACGGTGTAACCCGGATATAAGAGAAACCCTGGTATAAGAGAGATTTTCTTTGGTCCCAAATTAGAGCCTCTGTTAATGTATATAAATTAGACCAAACCCGGATATAAGAGAAACCTGGATATAAGAGACTTCGTCTCCGGTCCCGACAACTCTCTTATATCCGGGTTACACTGTATATACATATATATATATATATATATATATATATATATATACATATATATATTAACCGATTTAAAATATGGTTTTAGCGAAGAAACCATATTTTAAATCCGTTTATTTATAATATTTATGCTCTGTAAATTTACATTGTAAAAATAATAACTATTAATCAGAACATCGGATTATGTATCTTGCTGTTCTTTCTTTCTTTATATATATATATATATATATATATATATATATATATATATACTTATAAACAAATATTTATATTTATTATCTGTGCTAACGTATGTCTATTGATCGATCGAAAATCGATTGTAATCGATCGAAATAATCCCCGGAAGATTGATGGCTACCTTTCAAGAGAAAGACAAACAAGAAAATTAGTGACTTGGATCGGCCTATCAGCTCGTAACAATGGCGCTGTTCCTATGAATATTGGATTATTGATTATACAAGAGGAATTTATGCCTGAATGTATTCATCAGATCACTAGATGTTTGCTGTTTGGCCTGACCAATATAAAAAAAAATTATCTTCAGACTTATTCATTAGGATTCCAATTTCAAAATGGCAGCTTCTGGAACAATGGGGAGTGACTAATAAATCGGTTCATATCAGGAATAATTTTAGCCAAAGTTGCTCACTAATGTAAGTTGAAATCTCCCTATTTGAACAGAGATATCATTTCCTCGTTTATTCCTGGAAATTCCTAGTCTTCTGGTCTGTGGATTTCTACAGAATTTATCATTCATAAGTCTACCATTCGTCCATTCCTGAGAGAATATGAGGAAAAAACATTATTGAAGAGAGAGGACAATAAAAGATTAGTTATTATTAAGGCAGTAGATAACGATTGATATTGCATTTAACTTTTTGAAGATCATAGTTGGCTGGGAAGCATGGAGCTGGAAGAGAGTTCCACAAGCGAGAAGTGCGAAAAAAGAAACTGTAAGGATAGAACTTACGGTTACATCTATCCAGTTCAACTGTAAATTGACGAGACCTAACTTCCAATCTAGTGCTGCGCTTAAATTCTTAATCTCGAGGCACCAAAGAGAAAATCTCACATAAACAATTACCACGCACGTATTTATGGAAAAGGCGGAGGGAAGCTACGTTACGGCAGTGTGAAAGAGACTGAAGCCGAGATGCCAGGACAGGACCAGTAATATTGCAGATTCTTTTTTGGAATTTTTTTTTTTTTTTCAAAATAGAAATATCTTACCAGATGTGGCAGTAATATGAAATGCATTAACGATTGGTAGACTTATAAATGTGTAAAATATATTCTGTTGAGAAAAATTATCTACCACGACCGAGTGAAACAACTTTCCTAGCAGCAGGCCTACGAGGGTCGGTTAAAAAGTTCTAAGCCACACCCAGAAAGCGTTGGAGAAACAAGACAGTTCTTCACTATTTTTTAATATAGTAGACCACCTATTTCTTGACATCAATGCATTTGGTCCAACATTGCTTAAGCATTGCAATCCCATCACAGAAGAAGGTGGCGTTCTGGTCCTCCAAAACCTCCTCCATAGTAATTATGATATCAACGTTGTTTTTAATATGGCAGTCACGCAGATGGGATTTGAGTTTAGGAAACAGGAAGAGTGTCAGATGGAGCTAAGTCTGGTGAGTTAGGGGGATGGAGTAAGAATTCAAAGCCACAGTTGGCTCGTTCAGCTACTAAAACCCAAGCAAAGTGAACGGTTATCCTGGAACAAGAGCACACCTGCCCTCAGCTTCCCTCTACGTTTCGACTTGATTGCTTTCTTCACTTGTGTTAATTCTGATGCATAGTACTATCCATTAAGTGTTTTTCTTTTGTCTTCACAATAAAAAAAGATGCCATCACCTCCCCCAACAGACGCTGCCTGCTTGAACTTCTTTGGGGTGGAAAACCAGAGTTTCTACTGTCTGCTTTGAATCTTTGATTCGGGTTCGAAGTGGTGAACCCAGATTTCAACTTGATATACGAATCTGCGATGGTAATTCTCAGGGTCAGGCTGGAATCGAATCAGAAGTGTCCAGGAAATGTCAGCCCTTTCCAACATTCATGGGACCCATCTTGCTCACCCCCAAGATCCCAGTTTAAACAATATGAACCGAACCAGTACTAATGCCTATGGACTTAGATGTCTAATTATAATTATAATTCGGTTGGACAGTAAGACGTCTGCCATCCAAAACCATACGCTGAATGGCATCAACTTGTTCATTAGTGGATATCATGGCCGAGAGTCATCTTCTGTGCTGTCTCTGCCCATCATGAATTCTGCAGCCCACTTCTTCACAGTGCATTGTAATGGGAGTCCTCAGGAATTTTCTGTATAATGTCCTCGTAGATTTTCTTGGATGTCATACCCTTCTTTTGCAGACACTTTATGACTACTCGGGCTTCTGTTTCCTCCATTTTTAAATTTGTTGCACACCTCTCACCTTTGTATGGGCCTTACCTACACAGAAATTAAGACAGAAATCTGAATTAATTTTTCTAGCTTTATAAGAAGTGGTAGTGTTTCCACAACAGTAATGTCCAGCTATAGCTCTTCTTTGTGGGTGAGGCTTAGAACTTTTTGAAAGACCCTCGTAGCAATTGATTCAATGTAATCTTTCTACTTCATGTCAGCCAAGAACAGACTAAGAAAACCCTTGATTATATTACAATGATTACACGTTCATTACTCCGTTTGTCTTGCAATGTGTCTGTCCGTCACGAGAGGTGGGTGAATGCTCCCTCGCGAGAGGTGATTGAAAGGTTTCCTGATCCTCCAATGTAGTATGCGTACTACCCGGACACCTAAGCGCATCGCAGACCTGTTATTGCTCTGTTTCCTGTCACCCGTTCCTCTAAGAACTGCATGAGAAAACTGACACGGACCCGATCGCGATAAATGCCAAGCCAGCCGTTGAATAAACACACACATCGGCGCACGAGTTAGCAGGCCGGAGTCTCGTTCGTTATCGGAATCAACCAGACGGATCGCTCCACCAACTAAGAACGGCCATACACCACCACCCACCGAATCGAGAAAGAGCTATCGATCTGTCAATTGTACTGGTGTCCGGATGGAATGAATTATCTCGTGTTGAATGATATTAAACCGATACTATATTCACTTTATTCAAAGAATGTTATTATCTCCTTTAAATATTTAATCTATTACTTGTACGTAAGTGCAGTCGGATGGCGGATGAATCTTCTTGTAGGGTCAACAGCGATCTAGAGTGAATGGATGGAACGGGCTTCATAGCTACGTATTATGGTGATACTGTTGTGCCAGGCGTGGACGGCTTCTTCGACTGAAGTCAGCGGCCAGGTTAGAGTATTACACCGATAGAGCCAACAGCCACGTGACCGTGATCAGAGAGAACCTTCAAGCTGGATTTTTTCGACTGCCCTCTGTCGAGGAGAAGGATGGGCTCCGCCAGGTTCAACTGCCAAAAACATGCTACGCATGAATGTATACCTCTCCGGCGATCAACCCCGGAATATGTAAAGGCAACTGGTCAGGTGCTCAGCTACTCGGAAAAATCCTACGCCCACACACGGTCATTGACTGATGATGGTGATGAAAATGATGAGAAGAAGAACCCGACGAAGAAGAATCCAAAGAAGAAGAAGAACACAAAGAAGGATCCATGGAAGAAGAATCCGACAAAGAAGAATATGAAGAATCCAATGAAGAAGAAGAAGAAGAATCTGGAGAAGAAGAAGAAGAAGAAGAAGAAGAAGAAGAAGAAGAAGAAGAACACAAAGAAGAATCCATGAAAGAAGAATCCGAAAAAAAAGAATATGAAGAATCCAATGAAGAAGAAGAAACTGAAGAAGAAGAAGAAGGAGAAGAAGTAGAAGGAGAATCTGAAGAAGAAGAAGAAGAAGAAGGAGAAGAAGAAGAAAAGAAGGAGAAGAAGAAGAAAAATCTGAAGAAGAAGAAGAATCTGAAGAATCTGAAAAAGAAGAAGAATCTGAAGAATCTGAAGAAGAATCTGAAGAAGAAGAAGAAGAAGAAGAAGGAGCGAGTGAAGAAGAACCTGAAGAAGAAGAATATAAAGAAGAAGAATTCGAAGAGGATAAAAAGAAAAAGAAGAAGAATCCGAAAAAAGAAGAAGAAGAATATAATGTAGAAGAAGAAACTGAAGAATCCGAAGAAGAATCCGAAGAAGAATCCGAAGAAGAAGAATCCGAAGAAGAAGAATCTGAAAAAGAAGAATCCAATGAAGAAGGAAAATCTAAAGAAGAAGAAGAGGAATCCGATGAATAATAAGAAGAAGAATCTGATAAAGAATAAGAAGAGGAGGATGAAGAAGAAGAGGAGGAGGAGGAGAATACGAAAAATAAGTAAATGGATTCAATGAAGAAGAAAAGAACCCAAAGAAGAAGAAGAAGAAGATTGCAAAGAAGAAGAAAAAGAAACCGAAAAACAAGAATCTAAAGAAGAAGAATCCGATGAAAAGCAGCAGAGGAATCCGTGGAAGAAGAAGAATCCAAAGACCTAGATAGAATCTGAAGAAGAAGAACAACAAGAAGAACAAGAAGAACCTGAATAAGAATCTGAAGAAGAAAAAGAATCTGAAGAAGAAGAAGAATCTGAAGAAGAAGAAGAAGAAGAAGAAGAAGAAGAAGAAGAAGAAATTTGGAGTAGAAGGAGAATCCGAACAAGAAGAAGAAGAATCTATGAAGAAGAAGAATCCGAAGAAGAAGAAAGAAAAAGAATTAAATGGATTCAATAAACAAGAAAAGAAGAAGAATCTGAAGAAGAAAAATACGATGAAAAGAAGAAGAATATAAGAAAGAAGAAGAATCCGGTGAAGAAGAAGAAAAATCTGAAGAAGAAGACGAAGAAGAAGAATACGAAAAAGCAGTAAATGCATTCGATGAACAAGAATCCGAAAAAGATTCCAAAGAAGAAGAATCAGAAGAAGAAGAAGAAAAAGAATCCGATGAAAAGAAGAAAAAGAATCCGATGAAAAGAAGAAAAATCCAAAATGGTTGCTACATGTATTAGGCTAAACTATAAACCATTTCTAGTTTTGTTCATCAATGAATAAATCTTTATAAGATAAAATGTATCTTATCTGATTATACAGAGTGGTCCAAAAGTCTTGTCACCTCATACCAAAAATGGAATGAGAACAACAGAAGAACAATTAATACAGTAATACAAAGCACATATAAAGGCGTTGTAGATATTCCCATGGGCCACATTTTTTGAGATTTCGATTTCAAGGTCCTTGTATTTTGATAATTTTTTGAAGATCTTCAATGATACATTTCAGTCTGCAGGGACTGCCATATCAATAAGGAGGCATTTTTTTTGTTTGTGGTCTTTAATAAGAATGTCTGAGCGGTTGGCTTTGATTGTTCTGTCAGTGTGTATTGTGTAGTCCCATAGAATTGTAACAGGTCCTATCTCATTATTATTATTATTATTATTATTATTATTATTATTATTATCGCTAATATTGTTTGTCGAGATTTACAAACTCTGCGTGTCGTTCGAGTAAAATTAACTGTACTTTTTACCGCCTTACCTGTTTACACTTCTCCCCAACATGGGTATGACAATAAACTTCATCTGGCAGCATGGCCTCTGATCAGTAGGTTTTGAGGAGCGTAGAACCAACTCTTAATTACTGTTGTTCCTAGGTCCACTCTGACCCAGTGAGGTAGCACCTGTTAGGGTCAAAGTATTGACAAACAGTTAACCCCAGACTGGGGTCAAAACACTATGAAAGTACAAAAATAGATTTTTATAGTAAAAATACCAGCAATATATTTTTAAGAAAAAATACCAGAAACACATTTTTAAAAAAATATATTAAAAACAATATATTTGACTCTCGATAAAAACCCTCTTTGCAAGTCAATAAAACCTGATCTAAAAACTGATTTCTTACAAAGAAAACTTAATCTATTCGTACGGACCTATCCTAAAAATCTTGTCAGTATTAAATAACCCATTGAGGTGTCGATATGCCGTAAAACAAAAAAAAACAAAAATACGTCAGTGAAACCTGGTCTACAAACTGATTTCTTATAAAGAATATATATTCTATTCATACGAACCTATCCTAAAATCTTGTCGGTATTAAATAACCCATTGAGATGTCGATATGCCGTAAAACAAAATTAACCAAATAAACCAAACAAAAATTTGCTTTCCATCGGCCAATGTATGGCTATTTTATAAAGTGTGACGAGCGGACAGACGGACTAACAGAAATCATAGAATTTTATATATAGATATATTTACATTCCCTTTGACGAAATAAGGATTTCACAGAACAAAGATAGATTGTCTATTTTTAAAAAAAGTAAGGGGTCGACCGTAGTCGGGATTATGGAATCAGTGTGAACGATCCTTTCCTTAGCTGTACTGTATGTGCTTTAAAGGGATAATATGGATTAAACATCTTTATTTATGGGGTTTAAAGGAACCTATGCAAGCTTAACAGATTAAGCATCAGAAAGTTACTTATCTTCATCAGTATGGCTGATGCTAACCCCCAGGGGAGTGACGTTTGTGCCTTCTCTGAGTAACATTTTCAGTTGAGATGTAATGAAAAGAGTGCATTGAATCAACTCCTAAGTCTGTAGAAAGTTAGTTCTCTGTGCGATGAGAGACAATTGCCTGAATCTAGCCTACATATATATATATGTCTACCATTCGTCCATGATTTGAATATTGCTGCTAGATATGGTTTGGTGCTCCTGCTGTATACTTGCAGATTCTTGATAAAATTCAAAGAAGAATCTGCAATGTTATTGGTCCTGATCTGGCATCTCGGCTTCAATCACTTTTCCACCGCCATAATTCATCTTTTATGGTAATTGTTCTAATGAACTTTCCTCTATAGTACCTACACTTTATGGATCTAAGCGCCTTTACTAGATTGGCAACTAGTCTTCATCATTTTACAGTTGAAATGGCGAGATGTAACCGTAAGTTCTATGCTAACAGGTTCTTCTCTCACACTTCTCGCTTGTGGAACTCTCTTCCAGCTTCTTGCTTCCTAGTCAACATTGATCTTCAAAAATTGAAATGCAATGTCAATCGTTATCTTCTGTCTTCTTAATTCTTGTTAATAGCACTTTTTCTTGTATTCTCTAACATTCTGTAAACTCTTCTATAAATACTTTCGTGGTAATAGATCGATATACACCTGAGGAAATCCGGAGAACACAACGGCCTAAACGTTGTGAGAAAAATAACAAAGATGAGAACAACAGTCCGAATATAAATAGTGTAAATAATCTCCTCATCCGAGAAATTCAAACAAAAATTTGATGCTTGATCGGTCACTGTCGAAATTGTTATACCATAAATTGGTTACGGTCCTCATCTTGTAAGCGCCACTTCATCCGTCTTCTCCTGTTACTTGAGTGGGGATTGCGGCCAGCGGGAGTACACTTGTAAGCTACGTAGAATCAGAACAGGGTAAGCAACGTTGAGCTAGATGGGTGACCGCTTGGGAATACCTGGTGCTGAAAGCTTGAATGTGCGAGCGGTGGAGTGAATAAGAGCTCGGTGATATTGTAATCGGCGAGCCGAGTTCAAATTTCAGTCAAGTTTTTTTTTTTTTTTACATTCACTTACACACAAATTTTTACTTTATTTCAAAGTTCTAATTTTTATTCTGGCGCAATTTTAGCTTCAGAAACGAAACTGTAATCAGTTCGGCAACTGAATAATGCTAAAATAGTGTAATTTTCACACCAACAACATACAAAGTGATAGAATTATGAATAGATAAAAAGACATCAGTGACAACGGAAAATGCAACACAAATATCCCTAGGCGCATTAAAATAATAAAATCGGCTTCCAGAAACAACATCTACAAAGATAAGAAAATCACGTTGAAAACAAATATTGAATAAGTAACAGTAATAGAAAGGCAAAAGATGCCTCTCAAAACCTAAGCACAGTAATGAAAAACAGGAAAATTTCGTTAGAAACAAAGAAAAATTTAAGCTATGAATAGATTCTGACTAGCTCAACAAGTTTCTAAAAATATATTATACCCGGTTTAACAGCAAAATTGCCCAAATCATGTAACCTCATGGGATAACTGACCATCCGACAAAAATTTTTAATATCTAAAAAAAAAAAAATAAATAAAAAATAGTTTGTCGTAATAATCACAGAAAAAAACCTTTGAGTTATTCAGCTAGAAAGAGAACAGGTTAAACTCGTTTTGTGTTATGTCTTCCCAACTGAGCAATGGTGAGAGGAAAATGATCATTCATACTCTGGCTTTCTCCTTCAAAGTTCATTCAAGAACCATCAAGAGAACGGTACATAAGTCTAAAATTAACGGAACAGTAGAAAGGAAAACAGGATCAGGAAGTGACAACAGCAAGAGAGATCATCCTTTCAACTTAGAGCTAAATGCATTCTTATTGTTCAAAGTAGAGTGCAATAGTTTTATAAAAAAAAAAAAAAAAACTCAGAGAATTCCAGTAAGATATCTTTAATCATTTCTAAGATACAACGGTTCAAATCTTAATCTAACAATAGGACAATTTTGCTGTTACACGATTTGGACAATTTTGCTGTTACACTCGATATATATTTAAATTCATTTGAACGAAATAAAGATTTAAAAAAAAAACAAAAAAAACAAAGGTAAACTATCTTGTATTAGGTCGGTGCAAAAATAATGACGTAATAATGTCGTGTTTTGACGTTAAAAAACACGTCAAAAAACGACATTATTACGTCATTATTTTTGCACCAACCTAATACTTTATAAAGGCGTTCGAGTGCTGCAATCCACCAAGAAAAATTTTGAAATTTTGTGACCATATGAAATGGTTTGCTGTTCTTGTTTAGCGGTATATCAACACCTCTATGGGTTATTTAATGCCGAAATCTAAATATTTTGTATGCAATTTTATTTTATTTTTTGGAGATAATAATAGTTTAGTGATTCGCGTGTCACTAATTAACAGATTGAAGACAAGAGAAACAAACCATAGATAGCCAAAATACAAAAATTACTAAGAGTTACAAAGAAAAAGAAATTGCGGAAAGCCATAATCCTCAACGTCCTGAAAGGACA
The DNA here is from genome assembly GCA_963932145.1 of Acanthosepion lycidas. Lineage (NCBI taxonomy): Eukaryota > Metazoa > Mollusca > Cephalopoda > Sepiida > Sepiidae > Acanthosepion > Acanthosepion lycidas. Next base: position 17,392,845 of record OZ010589.1, read on the forward strand.
CGGCACATAGAAGACAAAGAAAACAGTTAATTTTCCATAATTGTTTATTACTAATATCTCCAATTGGTAATTCTAAAGAAAGTTGTGGAGGGCCGTGATTGCCAACGTCCGGAAAGAACATGTCACATTTTTTTTTCATTTATAAATCTACCATTTGTACTTACTTTGAATATTGCAGTCACATCTGGTTTAGTGCTCCTGCCATATATTTAGAGATTCTTGATAAATCCAAAGAGTCTGATATATTAGTGATCCTGACCTGGCATTTCGGCTTAAGTCACTTTCCTACATCCTGTGTAGCTTCTATAAATACTTTCATGATGAACTTTCCCCTTTGGTACTTAGACTTTATAAATTTAAACGTACATAACAGATTGGCGGAAAGGTCTCATGTTTTTTTAAAGTTGAAATGGCTAGAGGTAACCGTAAGTTCTATGCTAGCAGTTTCTTCTCTCGCACTTCTCGCTTGTGTAACTCTCTTCTGGCTTGTTGCTTTTCAGTAAATTTTGATCTTCAAAGATTTAAATGCAATGTCAATCGTTATCTTCTGTTTTCTTAATTCCTGTTCTTTTATTGTTCTCTCTCCTTAACAGTGTCTTTTTTCTCGCATTCCCTAACACTCAGTAATCCCTTACGTCTTAGCGGATTTATTGCCTTGATTGGGGGGTGAAATGATTTTTTTAAGATCAATGTTTTCGCAATAGAATTTATACTAACCAAAAAATGTTTCTAATTTTCCTAGATATTCTTAGATTAATTTGATAAATAGCCCATGTTTATTTGAGTTGGTTATATTTCTTCGTATTAAAAACAGAATAACTTATTAGGCCATACCAGATTTTATTCTTATATCCTCTGTAACTGTTTGCGTCTTAGTGGCTTTATTGCCTTGTTTGGGCTGAACTGATTAAACATTTTGTTTCTGTTGATATAATAAAATAAGAAAAAAAATCCATGTAAATGGTACTCGATAACAGTTTTAAGATATTTTTGCTTTAGACGCCTAGTTAATTGTTGGCTTCGCTCTGATTAGAGACGGGAAATGGAAAACACTGAATCAGCAACTCCCCTCCATGCCACACCAATTGATGAAATGAGCTAAATTTGTATTACTCCATTTATTGGTTCTCCAAATAGCTGTTAGCTGATTTTTGCTATGGTTAACATTACATTTACAAGTAGGCGGTGGCGGGGGGGTACAACAGCCTGGTCTAATGGTGAGCAAACTTGTCTCGCTAGAATAATTACGACTGAGTAATCCTCACTGGGTTCCCCATACTTTCGGCCTTGTGCCACATCTAGGTTACACTTGGAAAATCACTGATGATTAGCAAGCTTATCTCACTAAAACAATTTGAATTGAGTATCTGTCTATATTTCTGAAATGAGGTATTATGTACACTATTTACATTATTCGGGCTATTGTCCTCATCTCTGTCGCCATATTTATTACAACGATTCGGCCGTTGTACGCACCGGCCTTCTGCAGGTGGTTGGAATGTCGAACTGAACCCTTTATTTCACTCACTGGGGTAGACTGTTCTAGTTCCACGTGCCATGCTTAATGGATGTCAGTTGTCAGCTATCTCCTGTTAATTCCCTTCTGAAAGATCTTCACTGCCTTAATCGGGTATTGAACTCACACTCTTTGGGTCTCGTCACTTGATCTAACTAACGCCTTTATCCACTGGTGCCATGGGTCCTCAATACCCGGTTAAGGCAGTGGAGAACTCGGAGAGAAGAATTAGGGAGATAACTGACAACTGACATCCATTAAACATGGCACGTGGAACTAGAACAGTCTACCCCAGCGAGCGAAATAAAGGGTTCAGTTAAAAAGTCCAACCACCTGAAGAAGGCCGCAGCGTACAATTGCCGAAACGTTGTAATAAATATGGCGGCAAAGATGAGGACAATAGTCCGAATAATGTAAATTTAAATTGAGTACTAAGTTAGATTTTCACTGTATGATTCATACTCTCAACCTTGTGACACACTTAAGCTACGCTTAGAAAATCGTTTTCGGCACTTCGACGTTGTGCAAGGTTTTGCTAAATCTATTACACCTGAATAAAAAGTTCGATCCTCACTGGGTGCCCCATACTTTAGGCACTGTGCCACATCTAAGCTCCGTTTTAAAAACCATTTGAGCACATCGATGTGGTGTAATGGTTAGCAAGCTGGTCTCGTTGCATCAATTGTGACTGAGTAGTGAGTTCGATCCTCACTGGGTGCTCCATACTATTGGCTTTGTGCCACACTTAAACTACTCGTAGAAAATCATTTTGGGTACTTCTACGGTGTGTAACTTTGAGCAAGCTTGACTCTTTAGCTCAGTTACGACTAAATAGTGAGTTTGTTTCTCATTGGGTGCTCCATATTTTCAGCCTTGTACCACACCTAAGTTTTGCATAGAAAAATCATTTTAAACACTTCGACGTGACATAGCGGTTATCAAGCTTGTCTAGCAAATCAATTATGACTACGTCGTGTCTTCGATCCTCATTGGGTACCTCATATATTCGGCCTTGTGCTACATCTAAGCCAAGCTTTGGAAACCAAGTGGCGTAAGAGTTGTGCGTGTGTGTGTGTGTGTGTGTAGTTCGCCCGTGCAGATGTTGGATACCTAGATTAGATGTGGCATAAGGCCTAAAGTATGGGGCACCCAGTGAGGATCAAATTTTCTATTCAGGCGTAATAGATCTAGCAAGAAAAACCTGCTAAATGCTACACCACATCGAAGTGCCCAGAATGATTTTCTTAGCGTCGCTTAGATGTGACACAAGGCCGAAAGTATGAAGCACCCAGTGAGGATCAAACTCACTATTGTTCTGGCGAGACAGATTTGTTAAACATTACACCATGTCGATGTCCCTCCTCAGGTGCGTGTGTCGGTTTCTGCTTGTTTGTATGTAATTATGTTTGTGTTGATAGAAGTGTATGGTTCTGTAATTCTTATCCTTGTGTGTGCGTATATATGTGTATGTGTATGCGTCTCTATGTGCTTGTGTATTTATGCGAGAGTGTGTGTGTGCATGCGATTCCGTATGCTTATGTGTTTATACAGGCGGGTTTTCGTATGTCTGTGTGCTTGTAAATGTAGGTTAGTGCGTCTATGTGAGCGTATGGGTGCAATTATGCATGTGGCTGTTCGGGTATGTGTGAGTGTGTGTTTGTGTAGGTGTTTATAAGTTTTTGATAGAATGTGAAATTGTATGCGCTGTGTGTGTTTATGTGTACGTGTGTCTCTGTTAGTATTTGTGCGTATGTGCGAGCTTGGTTTTATGCGTCGCGTGCAACCAGGTATGTGCGTGTTTGTCCAATTGTGTGAGTGTTTTCGTGTGTTTGTATATATGTTTATGCTTGTGTGCAATTCTGTAATTGCGCTAGTACTTTTGCTGATGCGTTTAATTGTTTGATAGGCTGATCTGTATTTTACGGCTTATCAACCTTTTGCAGGTGATTTAAAGCCAGAATATTTTTTTAATTGTAAGAACGTTTTGGAGATAATGATTTACTGATTAACACATAACGGGAGAGGGGGTGGATTCATACCTTTACCCAAGAGTACATGCGCCTAAGTGAATATAAAAAAAACGATTGGAATTGGAACTCGGCTCTCTGATTTTCAATTCTGAGCCGTCATCGATTACACCACCCGCACATCCAAGCTTACAGCACCTGGTATTCCTATATGGTTACCAATCTAGATACTGACCAGCTAGACGTTAAGCAAGTCCTACTTAAGCAACGTCGAGCTTGGTCAGTACCTAGGTGGGTAACCGCTTGGGATGCTGTAGGCTTGGAACTCGGCTTTCAGACCTCCAATTCACAGCCAAGCTGAAATCACCTGGTGTTCCCAAGCAGTACTGACCAGTCTCAACGTTGCTTAACTTCGGTGGTCGTCAAAAACCGGTGTTTCAACGTCATATGGCTGTAAACCATACCACTGACACATCCTTGCCAACAGCCCTCGTATTCCTAAGCAGCCACCTATCGATGTAATAACCAACCTCGTCGTTGCTTAAGTTCGGTGATCGTACGAAAACCGGTGTTCCAGCGTGAAGCCATATCACTGGGACTTCGAAGCAAACAGTCCCTGGTATTCCCAAGCAGTCACCCATCTAGGTACTAATCAGGCTCGTCGTTGCTTAACTTCGGTGAACCTACGAGAACCAGTGTTTCAACGTGATACGGCTGTAAGTCATATCGCTGGGACTTCCAAGCCAACAAATAGCACCTGGCATTCCCAAGCAGTCACCCATCTAGGTACTGACCAATTTCGACATTGCTTAACTTCGGTGATCGTACGAGAACCGATGTTTCAACGTGATATAGCTGTAAGTCGTACCACTGGAACATCCAAGCCAACAGCACATGGTGTTCCCAATCGTCACCCATCGAGGTACTGACTAGGCTCGACGTTGCATAACTTCAATGATCTTACGTGAACCGGTGTTTTAATGTGATATGGTCATAAGCCTCGTGTTATTTTGTGTGTCTGTGTGTTTGCGTGTTAGTTGGTGTGTTTGCGTAATTGTGGATGTATGTGGGTTTGTGTGTATGTGTGTGCTTTAGGATAATTGTGTGTGCGCTTTTGTATGCGTGTTGTGTATTTTTTGCTGGTGTATATGTGCTTATGTGTGTGTTTGTGTAAATGTTTGTGTGCGTGCTTGTGTAAACGTGTGTGTGTTTGTGTGCGCGTGAGCGCGGGCGCGTGTGTTTTCTCATTCTGTGTTCTTATCATATGACAATACGCCCTCCGTCAGCGATTACGTGCGTGTGTCGAAGACAAATGTTCGTCGTAGATTGACGGAAGGAAATACAGTGAATGAGCACAGAAGCAGCGGGAGGAAGGAAGGAAGTCTCAACAGCGAGCGACGATGACAGAAGAAACGGAAAATTTATTTGAAATGGTGGGGAAACAAAGTCTATTAACTGAGATGCTTTTATCATTTATGCAAATGGCGCTGTTTAAAAACATTTATAATCACCAGAGTTAATCATTAGTATTATACATATCTCGCAACCCATGAAAAACAAAACCTGAGCCTTGATGATACTTTGTGTGTGTGTGTGTGTGTGTGTGTGTGTGTGTGTGTGTGTGTGTGTGTGTGTGGTGGGCGCATTTTACTAAACTACATCACAAACAATTGATGACGTTGAAAATTGATTAAATCCTTGCTCCGTTTTTTTAACGGTATATCAACATGCTTATGGGTCATTTAATGCCGACTTTTAATTTTCTTGAGAGCTTTGAAGTAATAAAAAATATTATATAGGTTATTCTGCTTTCACAGTTGAATACATGGTAGATGATGCTTTACGTTATTCGGACTGATATCATCATCTTCATTGGCATATTCACAACGTTTCGGCCATTGTACGCTCAGGTGATTGAAATTTAGAACCGAACCATTTATTACGTCCACCGGCGTAGATTGCTCTAGTTCCACGTGTCATGCCTCTTCCGGATGTCTCAGTTATTTTCCTTTAACTCAACTCTCCAAGTATTTGGTTCACCACTGCTGTAGTCTGGTATTGAACTCACAACTCTTTGGGTCTAGTCACTGGATCTAACCAACGTCTTTATCCATTGGGCCTTGAGAACATCTGTGTTTGAATTTTTACGATTTATAAACCTAATGTCTCAGCAACATTTTTTACCAGTGCTCATATTACAATTTTGTTGTTATTATTATTTCATTTTTTTACCAGAGCTTATATTACAATTTTTGTTGTTATCCATTGCTTTTCTCTAGCACTCCTTATTACTGGTTCCCATATTTTATTCATATCTATGTTTGGTCGGCTCAGGAGATTTTTGTGGCCTAGCATATTTGCATATATATGTTTGTGCGGCCATAATTGTTAGAGGCGGTGATATGTGTGTTTTATATTGAAGTTATATTTTGGAAATACAGTTTGATTTATTATAGAAATTATAAGATATTATATGGATTAATGTCATGGTTGTTTGGCTGATTTTTCTTGGCGGCATATCAACATCTCTATGGGTTATTTAATACCGAAATCTAAATATTTTGTAGGTAGTTTTAAGCTTTCAACTACAGATGTTTTGTACGCAAATGTCTTTTCAGAGGAAAGTTATGTTTTTTGATATATATATTTTGGAGTTCACGAAATCTATTCTTGGTAATTTTACAATAAAAATGCACTTTTTTTTTAATAGTGTTGCTTCGATTGTCATTTTGCTATAGACGATAATGGATGTCCCCATTCACATAAATACAGTAGTAAATACTGTATGTTTGTCTGCAGTTGTGGTGTTGAAACTTTCTGCCTCCGGGCACAGAGGATCCCCAGACGAGGCTTTGTCAACAGCTACCCGACCCCGTTTTATACGGGGTCTACGAGGAATTTTTGGCCGAGCCTACAGACTCGGGTACTCCACATTAAATTCGGCCTTGTGTCACATCTGACTGCGTGGGGCGGTTAGTAGATCTCCTGTAGTTGGAGATTCATTATGGAATTCCCTTGACTTGCTTCTAGCATTTGGCTACTTGTTCTACTTGCCGCTGGCGAATCTTACATATGTTGTTCTTGTCCTAAGTATTATCGTTCATTACAACCTTCGTGTGATTATTCTATTCAGTAACCTTCCCTAGGTAACAACAAGTCAGTTTATTATAAAAATATATCGTTTATTTTTTATTGGGGGTCACTATTTTCCCATAGCCGGGACCCTAACAAGTACTGCCACCCCAGATTACGGTGGAGCTAGGAATAACAACAATTAACAGATGGTTCCACACTCCTCAAAACCTCTAATCTCCCAATCAGAGGCCTTGCTGCCAGATGTAGTTTATCGTAATACCCAGGAAGATATCAAAAATTACTAACCAGCAAAAAATAAAGAAATCACTGTTGTACGTTTTCTTAAACAACCATCTTTTTATCATTGGGGAAGGTATGAATCCCACCCAGCTATTGTTTGAATAGCAGGACAAACTTGGTCCTTGGGTGACAATCAGCCTACCGCAGAAATAATCTACATTTGACTGCGTGAATATCTTCCGCGTCGTCAGACATGAATCAAAAGACATGACCGGCCAAGGGCGTACCACGCATTGACAATTAACTGGCTGGCTCATTAAAGTGGATCGTTGATCAACTTGAACAGATTAAACAGTAAAACGTAAATAAACACGGGAAAAGCGTTCGAAAAGTAATTATCTGCCATCTAACAAAAATAACGAGACAGATAACAAGCTAATTTCAAGATAATCTTGAGTCACATTAACCTAAAAATTGTTCTTAAATAGTCTCCTAAGATCAAGACTTTCATACGGGTCTTATCCATGGCGCCAAACTCTTTCAGAAATATCTAAACTCTCATCTGTATACAACAGCTTCCTCAGATGTATTAACCCTGACTTGGTATCTTTGTTTGCAGTCTCCTAAATGTTGCTTCCTTGTGGCTTTTCTATAAATACAATAGAATCCCTGACAACCAGGCTAAGAAGGCCTTCCAGAAATAAGGAATTGGTTGCAAAGTCCAAATATGAGGGGCTATATTTAGATTAAAAAGAACTGAAATCAGGTTTAAAATTTATTATCAAGTATTTTATGATAAACAAAATAAGCTAATGGCGAGTGAAATATAACGGAATTGATTTTAAGGAAAAAGAAATAAATTATGTAATGTTAAGAAAACTAATTAAATTAAGTCTGCCACGTATGCAAAACAAATAATGTAACGAGAATTTTTTTAATCGCTGTTGCATAATGATTCTTTCTCTTCTAATGTCATTCTCAACTTTTTCTGCATTTCGTCTTGCTTTTGTTCTTGAAATTTTTTAAACGAATACACACTTTTAAGTCAGCGTGCTTTATTGCGAACGTCATGGGAGAATGCTGGCTTTCTTTCCATAAAACTGACAACCTTTTCATTAGTCCAGGCTTCATCACAATCATGCATCTCATCGCTATCCAACTGCAGATGTGTCCCGTTGTCATCCTTTCCTCTTATTCCCATCATCTTTTGCACCAATACAAGCCATTCGGGTGAAATAAGCATAAGCAATTAACCAAAGTAAATTTCCTGAAAAACAGAAATTTCAAATCAGTTACATATCACCCAAATAGTTCAAATATACACATCTAAATCATATCTGGATATGCGGAATTCCGGATATGAGGTACTCCGGATATGAGAGATACCGGATATGAGATACTCCGGATATGAGGGATTCTACAGGAATTTGTTCTGAAGAGCTTTCCGCTATGTTTCCTAGACTTTATGAATTTAAGTGCAGTACTAGATTGGTGGCAATTTACAGTTGAAATGGCTAGCTTTAACCGTAAGTTCTATGCTAACAGTTTCTTCTTTCGCACTTCTCGCTTGTGGAATTTCTCTTCCGGCTTCTTGCATTCCAGTCAAGTTTGACCATCAAAAATTTAAATGCAATATCAATCGATATCGCCTCTCTTCTAAATTCCTGTTCTTTTATTGTTCTCTCTCCTTAATAATGTATTTTTTTTTCTCTTATTTCAAACTCAGTAACCTCTTACGTTTTAGTGGCTTTATTGCCTTGCTTGGGGTGAAATGAATAAAAAAATCAATGATTGTAGGTCTGAGTGAGGATTATACTTCGAACCTCGTAGACTGGAACAACAGAATCCCAAACAAAGGAATCTACCAGAAAAAAAAAAGTAGAAAACATGACACATGAGGACTTCCAGCAAAAGCAGCAATGACGTTTAAGAGGAACTTTTGGGGGGGAAATAATAACATAAGGAAAACGTTGACGTTCCCCACTACTTTGAACAAAAGGTTAGAAAGGAAAGCTCTAACAATATTGGAAACAGCGATATTAGACTTGGAAAAAGAACTGTTACGTAATATCAGTCCTCCTATATGGCAGTGAATGCAGGACAATCTCCTCGCAGATGAAGAAGAGACTTGAAGCAATAGAAACAAAGAAAAGAGTACTGAACTGTTAGGTAATATCAGTCCTCCTATATGGCAGTGAATGCAGGACAATCTCTTCACAGATGAAGAAAATACTTGAAGCAAAAGAAACAAAGAAAAGACTAGTGAACTGTTACGTAATATCAGTCCTTCTATATGGCAGTGAATGCTGGACAATCTCCTCACAGATGAAGAAGAGACTTGAAGCAACAGAAAACAAAGAAAAGAGTACTGAACTGTTACGTAATATCAGTCCTCCTATATGGCAGTGAATGCTGGACAATCTCTTCACAGATGAAGAAAATACTTGAAGCAACAGAAACAAAGAAAAGAGTAGTGAACTGTTACGTAATATCAGTCCTCCTATATGGCAGTGAATGCTGGACAATCTCCTCACAGATGAAGAAGAGACTTGAAGCAACAGAAAACAAAGAAAAGAGTACTGAACTGTTAGGTAATATCTGTCCTCGTATATGGCAGTGAATGCAGGACAATCTCCTCGCAGATGAAGAAGAGACTTGAAGCAATAGAAACAAAGAAAAGAGTACTGAACTGTTACGTAATATCAGTCCTCCTACATGACAGAGAATGCTGGACAATCTCCTCACAGATGAAGAAGAGACTTGAAGCAACAGAAAACAAAGAAAAGAGTACTGAACTGTTAGGTAATATCTGTCCTCGTATATGGCAGTGAATGCAAGACAATCTCCTCGCAGATGAAAAAGAGACTTGAAGCAATAGAAATAAAGAAAAGAGTACTGAACTCTTACGTAATATCAGTCCTCCTATATGACAGAGAATGCTGGACAATCTCCTCACAGATGAAGAAGAGACTTGAAGCAACAGAAAACAAAGAAAAGAGTACTGAACTGTTAGGTAATATCTGTCCTCGTATATGGCAGTGAATGCAGGACAATCTCCTCGCAGATGAAGAAGAGACTTGAAGCAATAGAAATAAAGAAAAGAGTACTGAACTCTTACGTAATATCAGTCCTCCTATATGACAGAGAATGCTGGACAATCTCCTCACAGATGAAGAAGAGACTTGAAGCAACAGAAAACAAAGAAAAGAGTACTGAACTGTTAGGTAATATCTGTCCTCGTATATGGCAGTGAATGCAGGACAATCTCCTCGCAGATGAAGAAGAGACTTGAAGCAATAGAAATAAAGAAAAGAGTACTGAACTCTTACGTAATATCAGTCCTCCTATATGACAGAGAATGCTGGACAATCTCCTCACAGATGAAGAAGAGACTTGAAGCAACAGAAAACAAAGAAAAGAGTACTGAACTGTTAGGTAATATCTGTCCTCGTATATGGCAGTGAATGCAGGACAATCTCCTCGCAGATGAAGAAGAGACTTGAAGCAATAGAAATAAAGAAAAGAGTACTGAACTCTTACGTAATATAAGTCCTCCTATATGACAGAGAATGCTGGACAATCTCCTCACAGATGAAGAAGAGACTTGAAGCAACAGAAAACAAAGAAAAGAGTACTGAACTGTTAGGTAATATCTGTCCTCGTATATGGCAGTGAATGCAGAACAATCTCCTCGCAGATGAAGAAGAGACTTGAAGCAATAGAAATAAAGAAAAGAGTACTGAACTCTTACGTAATATCAGTCCTCCTATATGACAGAGAATGCTGGACAATCTCCTCGCAGATGAAGAATAGACTTGAAGCAATAGAAATGTGGTTCTACAGAAGGATGATGAGAATACCATGAGCCGAACACTTCAGCAATGATGATATTCTGGAGAAAATGGAGATAGAATGACACTTATTCTTAAAATTAGAAACGGCCAACTGAAATTTCTGGGTCGCATAATAAGGAAAGACGGCTTGGAGCATTCAACACTGACAGGACATGCTGAAATCAATAGAGACAGAGGAAAGCAGCGAATAATGTATCTAATGAGCTTGCGTAAAATGTTGGCAAAACGGGGTTCAGGAGAGATCGCATGTAATATAACAAGTAGAGACTTATGAAGCTTTATTAGACTCGGCCCGCTTTAACGCTGAAATTCGTTATAATTATTATCATGGATAGTTACAAGGAAGAGAAGAGATGGACTGTGTTTATTTTATTGCCACATAGTAAAAAGACTAATGTTACTAAGAGTTACAAAGAACAGGATGTTGTGGAGAGCCATGACCCCCAAAATCCTGACGACACACGGCACAGAAATGTATAAGATGAAATAGCACTAACAATATACCCGTTGGCATTTTTTTTTTTTAATTATTTTTATAAAGTCGAATTTATCATTTTTAAAATCCAATAAAAATTCTAATTACTGTTTTTTACCGCTTTCCTTCATCCGAGATTAAAGATTTGATGCGCAGAATATGTCCTTATTAAATTTGCGCCAATCGACGCGAATTTGCTATGAAGATTTCAACGCCAGCCCACATCGTAAACGGATTTGACAAGTGTCGCAAACGACAGATTAAATCGGGAAGAAAACGACAATACACTTTCTGGCTCGTCAGAGGTAAATATGATAACAACAGTTGTTGTATACAGCGAAGTTGCCTTTAATTTATTTTGTTTTATTTTTTCATTTTTAAATTTCCATTTATTTATTTATTTGCAATTCATCTCCGTGCAACTGGCAGCCGCGGTAAGCGTCGAGCAAAATGGCGCCGTTATCGGCCACTCTTCCCACTCCTCATCTTCATAATCTTGTCATCCTTCGCTTTGTTTTAATTTAATATTTTTGCTAACTTTTAATTTAATATCATTTTCGTCATTTTTTTTTCCTTCAATTTTTATCTTTTTCAGCCTTTAATTTGCTTCACATAATTCCGAGGTCTACTTTTTCTATATATATATATATTTTTTTTTTACCAATGTTGTTTCTTTGGGGCTATTCGGAATTCTTCGTTAGTTTCGTCTTTGCCGTTAACATTTTCTTATTCATTTTTCCCTTCTTCTTCTTCTTCTTCTTCTTCTTATTATTATTATTATTATTATTATTATTATTATTATTTACGTTTTTTCCTTTTTTTCCTACTTCTGTTTGTTATATATTCTAAAAATTTTCCTTCTTTTTCCTTCTCTGCTTGATACTTTTGTTAATGTAATTATTTACACCTATCATCTACTTTTATTACAAACACTTTTCCTAGCCCTTTCCTTTTTCTTTATTCGCACCTTCTTCTTCTTCTTCTTCTTCTTCTTCTTCTTCTTCTTCTTCTTCTTCTTCTTCTTCTATTACAACCTCTTTTTCCTAGCCTCTCCCTCTTTCTTTATTTGCACCTTCTTCTTCTTTGACAATATTTCCTATCACAATTCATCTTCTTTTTCCTTCTTCTTCTTTTCCTCCCACTCCTCCATTCATTCTTTCTCCTTTTGACAATATTGCTAATCACAATTCTTCTTCTTCTTCTTTTTCTTCTTCTTCTTCTATTACAAACACTTTTTCCTAGCCTCTCCCTTTTTCTTTATTCGCACCTTCTTCTTCTCCTTCTTCTTCTTCTTCTTCTATTACAACCTCTTTTTCCTAGCCTCTCCCTTTTTCTTTATTCGCACCTTCTTCTTCTTCTTCTTCTTCTTCTTCTTCTTCTTCTTCTATTACAACCTCTTTTTCCTAGCCTCTCCCTTTTTCTTTATTCGCACCTTCTTCTTCTTCATCTTCTTCTTCTTTTTCTTCTTCTTCTTCTTCTATTACAACCTCTTTTTCCTAGCCTCTCCCTTTTTCTTTATTCGCACCTTCTTCTTCTTCTTCTTCTTCTTCTTCTTCTTCTTCTATTACAACCTCTTTTTCCTAGCCTCTCCCTTTTTCTTTATTCGCACCTTCTTCTTCTTCATCTTCTTCTTCTTCTTCTTCTTCTTCTTCTTCATCTTCTTCTTCTTCTCTCATTCTTTCTCTTTATGACAATATTCCCAATCACAATTCTTGTTTTTCTTTTTTTTCTCTTCTTTCTTTTTCACTCTTTCTCTTTTCGACAATATTACCCATCACAATTCTTCTTCTTCTTCTTCTTCTTCTTCTTCTTCTCCTCCTCCTTTCACACTTTCTCTTTATGACAATTTTCCTAATGACAATTCTTCTTCTTCTTCTCTTTCTTCTTCTTCTTCTTCTCCTTCTTCTTCTTCTTCTCCTTCTTCTTTCGATTTTTTCTCATTCTTCTTCTTTTATTCCTTTTTCTTTATTTTTCTTTCACTCTTTCTCTTTTTGACAATATATTTTTATCAAAATATTCTTTTTCTTCTTCTTCTTCTTCTTCTTTTCACTCTTCTTTTTTTGGAAAATATTCCTTATCACAATTCTTCTTTTTCTTCCTCTCTATCCTCTTCAAATCCTTATTCACTCCGTATTCTTTTTCTTCTTCTTCTTTTTCTTTTTCTTCTTCTTCTTTTTCTTTTTCTTCTTCTTCTTCTTGTATTCCACCCTCTTTTTTCTAACCTCTTCCTTTTTCTTCATTCCCCACCTTCTTCTTCTTGTTTTGGGGGCCAGCTCAAGACAAGAATAATATTACTTCTTGTTATTATATCTTTGGGAATGGTATCAAAAGCAACAAAGATGTATGTAAACCATATTATTAAAATATATGCACAAAAGCCCTACACATGGGTCCTTCACATGCAATGGCCACCGTTCCATATTTCTTACTCTCCGATTACATAGCACCTCAACTCATCCATATCACCTTAAAACACCAATTCCCGTACGATGAACGAAGTTGATACTGGCCATTACTTAGATGGGTGGTCGCATCGGCTCTGTAACCTTCTTATTCTTAATCTATCCAGTTTACTCTCATGTTTCTTCTTCTTTTACATCCTTCTATCTTCTTTTGGTTTTATTAGGTTGTCCCAAAAGTTCGTAAACACTTGCGAAAAATTGAATTTTTATGCAACACAATCCAGCACAATCGAGACAAGCAATGGGTTCAGAAAGGGCAAGAGACACTGTCGGTTCCAAAACAAGATCAATTCGTCAAGAAAGTCATGTTGTGCGTTTGGTGGAACTTTGAAGGAAAAGTTGAAGTAAAAGTACCCGGCTCTGATCAACCGAAAGCGCGCTTTGATGCAGCAGGAAAATGCCAAGCCGCACACCGCCAGGAAGACCAAAGAGGACGGCGTTGAGGTTCTGCCACATCCAGCCTACAGTCCTGAGTGTGCTCCATTAGATTACGACCTTTTCCAATCAATGCAACACTTTCTGAAGGGCCGCTGATTCGACTCGTTTGATGAAGTCGAGGAAGCGTGTGAAGAATTCTTTGATTCGAAGCCGGCTGAATGGTACTTTCACCAGATCCGAAAGCTTGCAGATCGATGGCAGAAAGTCTTGGAAAATGATGGTCTTTATTTTGAGGAATAATTTTTGTTGTTTTTGTTATTACTTCGCGAGTAAAATTTCAATTTTTTGCAAGTGTTTACGAACTTTTGGGACAACCTTGTATTTATCTTATTTTCTTAAAGCATTTCACCCCAAGCACGACGGGAGTGCCACTGGCACGCAAGGGGTTACAGACAGTGAGACTAAAGAGGGTTGTTTGAGGAAAGTATACAGAAGTAGAAAGGGGATCAGGATCAAGGCAACAGAAAATGTCTATTGACATTACATTTGAATATTTGAAGATTATAGCTATCAGGGAAGGAAGGAAGTGGAAGGGAGTTCCACTGTCAGGAAGTGCGAGAGAAGAAGCTATTGAAGTAGAAGAGGCGGTTACATTTTCGATAACAATTTCGATAATGAAAGAGTGGGACCGAGATGCCAACCTAGTAGCACGCTTAAATTCATGCAGTTGGGGTACCAGTGAAAGTAGCTTGTGAGAGAAGTTTCCATAAAAATATTTGTAGAAAAGACAGAGGGAAGCCACGGCATGTCTGTGTGACTGTAGACGAGATCAGATCAGGACCCATGACATTGCATATACGTCTCTGGATTTTGTCTAGGAACTCTTACGCATCTGCATGATAATGGCAAGCCAGCACATCTTGCAGACCATTCTTACTGCTCTAATATTAATACTGGGTGACGTTGTATTGTACCAAATTAAGTTTAGTGAATATCAACATTTTGAGCACTCGATATATTTTTTTTTAGATTTGTCCTATTTACCGGACTTTGTCCGCTTTTTTAAACAGCGTTTCCCACTTTTGTTTCTGGGAGACGATGGAATATGTGGTATAAAATTCGAAAAACACACTAAAACAATGAACGATGCCTTCAAAAAGCTAAGCAAAGTATTAAGAAAGAGGAAATATTGTTAGAAACAGAGACTACTGAACTGTAATACCAATCCTTCTATATTGCAGTCAATGCTGGATAATTCCCTCGCCGATGAAGAGGCGTGGTGATTAAAAAAATGTCTCTCTACAGAAGGATATTGAGGATATCATGGACGGATAAAGGGAAACTAAAACAACAGTTGCAATTATATTCACAAAGATTCAGTTGAATTTTCTGGGGTATATGATGAGGAAAGGAGGCTTGGAGAATTTGACACTAACATGACAAACTGAAGGCAACAGTGGAAAAGGAAAACACCCAGTTAGGTAACGAGTAAATGAATGGCAGAATAGAGGTTGGCAGTTGCATGGAAACAACCCTTATTTATAACTACAAAAGACAGGAAGTTGTGGAGAACCATAATTGTCCATGACCTGAAGAGAAATATAACCGCTTGTTCGAATGTTTAATTATTTATTGTGCACTTTCGATATAAGGGGTGACGTGGTCGCAAAAATTGTCTAACAGCCATGTTATAGGATTTTGGTTCATGGAGTGATTCGTTTTTTACGGTTTATCAACCTTTTGCAGGATATTTAAAGCCGAAACATATTTTAGGGTTGTAAGCAAAATTCCTTTTTCCAGTGAACACTGTATTAACAACTTCTAGAAGATAGTAATGTTTTTTCACATACAAATCTTACTATTTAACTCATAGATGGTGGGAGTAGAAGATGTTGACTCATACCTTTCCCAAAGGAACATAAGGAACCCAATCAGAATTCAAACTCGGCTCTCCGAGTTCTCATTCCGACTTGTTATCCATTACACCACCCTCACATCTAAACCTACAGCACGTGGTATTGTCAAGCGGTCACCCATCCAAGTACTAACCAGACTCGATGTTGTTTCACTTCGCTAATCGATCGAAAACTGGTGTAGGTTATTTAAAGCCAGAATTTTTTTTTTTTTTGTTAATAAATGATAAGTATCTACTGATACAAGTTTTACTAATTAACCCATAGTTAGAGGGAAGACATTGAAAATATTTTCTCAGGTGCAAGTGAATATAATGAACTAGACTGGAATTGTAACTTGACTCTCCGATTTCCAACTCGTTATCCATTACAAACTTACAGAAGCGGGTACTCCCAATCGGTCACTCATATAGGTACTGACCAGACTCGACGTTGCTTAACTTCGGTGATTTTGCGAGAACTGATGCGTCAGTAGAGTTTGGGATGAAGTTCTAAATCTGGAAGAAACATTAGTCCGTTAGTTTCAAGATTATCTTATCAAGATGTCGCCATTTGCGAAGTTTACTTTTCATTTTATGGGTTTCAACTGATATCTCTTCCTTCTGTTGTGTTGTGAATTTTAAGTATCTTGTCTCATGCAGTTAGGTGTGATGTTTATCAGGAAGCAAATATGCATTTTTCAAAGCAAGCCCCAGTCTCAGGAATGCGCACACTTGAGTCTTTTTAATAATGGGAGTGTAAAAAGGGCGCGGTTCAATTT
The DNA here is from genome assembly GCA_963932145.1 of Acanthosepion lycidas. NCBI lineage: Eukaryota > Metazoa > Mollusca > Cephalopoda > Sepiida > Sepiidae > Acanthosepion > Acanthosepion lycidas. The sequence continues at coordinate 17,409,485 of OZ010589.1, forward strand.
CTGACAGAGGATAGTAAATATCTACAAATAATCTGTGACGCCAACTGATAAAATCAATGCTGCTTGTTTAGGAGGTGGGCCTCTGTTCTGGGTTCGAATCCTACATATACCTGGGATTTTTTTCATGCTTTCGTTTGAAATTTCAAAATTTCAATCCAAACTGTGACTAGTTTTAACCCCTTTCCCTCAAATTATTTTTGAGAAAAACGTTTCATTTTAAAGAGAAATTTTTATTTGTTTTTAATATACTACCTAAGAAACTGAGGTACCCTGGAGTACCCGAGCGCTAACTAACACCTCCACCGGACATATGAATTGACATTTGGACTCAGAAGGTCATAAAAAGAATCAAGATCGACGTATAAAAATAGTTGTTTTTTAACTTTATGATTTGGACGTGTTTATTCGTCTGTGTATGTAAAAAAACACTTCCGGTAAAACGGATATACACGTCTACGCCGAGGAAGGGGTTAAGGTTTTTTGGTTAACCTATTTAAGTGCGTGTTTTATTGTTCGTTTCGAACTTGATCTGCATTCCAAATGTTCTACTCTTATAATTATAAAAATAAGATATTTTCAGAGACGGAACGTCTCTGAAAATATCTTATTTTTATAATTATTATGACGATTGTTGTCATTAGTCTTTTTTATGGAAGCTTTAAACAAAGGACACAAATCATTCATAAACTGCCATTTTGTTTTCTTTTTACGAGTTCTGATCAAGAAGTATAGGGACTGCTGCTATAGTTACAACTAAAGCTTGCAGAGTGAAGCCGCTTGGTACAGATTGACCTTGAACTCGGCTGCGTATGCACAGTAATTTATAACGGGTTCGCTCATTTTGTTGTTTGTAGGAATGCTTGGAAGCAAAGTATGTAGAGTGTGGTAGTTTGACCGCACCATAGAAAGCGTTTTGAAAACGCTCATAAAGAATTGTGGGTCTATGACTATGTCTCCGAAACCAAGGCTCAGTGGAAGATTCCAACCTCTCCAAGACTGAAGAAATCACTAATGAATGAATATGCACCACCCGGTCAGACAGTAAAAAAAAAGAAGTACTACCGTGGCGTGTTCTGGCGTTTGCCAGATGCTGTTCGTCAGAAAAGGATAAAATTATATGCGTCCGGTGAATGACAGCTCCACCATGACAACTCACCTGCTCATTCAGCTTGTGCAGCAGTTTTTGGCCAAGAACAACATTCCCCAGGTCTGGCAACCGCCATATCACGCTGATCTCACCCCGTTGCGACTTAACCTCTTTCCAAAAATCAAATCCCACTGGAAAGGAACTAGACGTCGAGGAAGTCCAAAAACATGCAACGAATAAGCTGTTCGCTATCCCAAAAAAGGAGTCCCAGGAATGCTTCCAACAATGAGAACGACGTTGGATAATGTGTGTGACTTCAGAAGGTGACTACTTCGAAGGAGGTTAAATGCTGAATTTATATCTGTTGTAGTTTTCATTTTAAGCACCAGTCCCGATATATTTTGATCCGATAACGTATACATATCTTTTGTTTCATTTTTATCATCGCACAATTTTATTAACCTTAAACGAAAATATCGATAAATAATATCTTTTCCTTCTAATTGTAGTTTTCTTTATTCTCATATTTTTTTTCCAAAATTTTACCCACTTTTTAGCCTTTCTGGGTACGACGATAAACTACATCCGACAGCAAGGCATTTTTTGATCAAGACATTTTGAGGAGCGTGGAGCCACCTCCTAATTGCTAGTATTCCAATGTCCACCCAGACTCGGGGTGGTAAAACCTGTTAAGGTCCCAGGTATAGGCAAATAGTTAACCCCCAAACTGGGGTCAAAACACTATGAAAGTGTAAAAATAGGCTTTAATACCAGCAATACATTTTTATAAAGGATTATTGCCAGCAATGAATTTTTGAGTTTAAAAATTGTTACCAGAAATACTTTTTGTAAAAATTATTACCAGCAATACATTTTAGAAAAAAAATACCAGCAATATATCTTTGGAAAAAAAATATTACCAGTATTATATTTTTGGAGAAAAAAAATATTACCAGCAATACATTTTTGGGAAAAAAAATATTATCAGCAATATATTTTTGGGAAAAAAAAATATTACCAGCAATATATTTTTGGGAAAAAATATTACCAGCAATGTATTTTTGAACAATAATATTATCAACATTAAAAATCTTGACGACATTAAATAACCCACTGAGGCTGATATGCCGTAAAACAAACCAAACCAAACCAAGCCGTAAAACGAACCAAAGCAAACAAAACCAACTTTCTACTAGAAACTTTATTTTCTAATACTTCTACAACCGGTCGACTAACCTGGCTACCCCAATTCGATTTACATTTTTCAGCAAGACAATGATAACTTCTAATTTCTGCAATGGTCTAGATTATAAAACGTTGGTATGTGAATTTGGTCACATAGTAGTTAGTAGTTCAATCTCTGGGTCGGGCAGTGCGTATTTGCACTGAGTGGAAACGAGCTAGCAATAACTGAAAAAAATAAGAACTAGACAAGATATCCCTAGACATGAGCAGTGGAATTAAATAAAGGGTTCAGTTCAGAATTCCCTGTAAATTAACCAGATCGATATACAGCTGATGAAGGCCGGAGGCTACACCGAACGAAACGTTGTGATAACAACAACAAAGATGAGGACAATAGTCTGATTAGAAACAGTGTAAATAATGATAACTCCTCATACTAGAAATTCAAATATTCTGTTTTTATGCTTGATCGATCACTAGAGTTATTGTTATACCTTAAATTAGTCAAGGTCACCATCTTGTAGGTACCACTTCACCCGTCTTCTCCTGCTTCTTGAGGGTTGCGGCCGTTGGAAGTACACTTGGAAGCTATATAGAATTAAAACAGACTAAGCAATGTTGAGTTGGTCATTACCTAAACGGGTGACTGCTTGGGAATACTAGTTGCTGAAGGCTTGAATGTGCAGATGGTGGAATAAACGCAATGTAATCGGTGTGACGAGTTCGAATTCTAGTAAAGTATGTTACATTCACTTACACGCAAATAATCTTGGGAAAGGTATTATTCCATTACGTCTCCCTCTAGCTATGGGTTAAATAGCAAAACAGATTAGGTTTTATAGCCTTCGTTGTCAACCAGACCACCACTGAAAGTAACGGCAGCTTGATGCAGGAATTCTTCTGTTAATGATGGATCGAAAAGACATGATCGCCCAAGAAGGGAGGACTAGCTTCGAAAACCCTAGCTACCCACAGAATATATCAATAAGAAAAAAATACAATGGATCGTGAGATAAAGCACATTGACTGTTCTCTCTAAATCCTGTAATAAATACCTTCTGCTGCTTGTTTTCTTGCTTGGTGGAAATCCTCTTCTGTAGCTCCAGACTTTAAGACATCAGGCGACCCATCTGATCCTTTTTAAGGCCTATTAACCTTCTATCTCTTTATGGAAAATACTGAAGGCTCTATTTTGGATTGGTTAAGCATCACATCGCAGAGAAAGAGTCTATCAAAAGCTTTAGATAAGAATTAATTAAATTAAATTTAATTAATTAAAGTTCATGCTTTTGCTTTGGATATCTTGAAGACATTTGACAGAGTTTGGCGTCCTGGTCTTCTTCACACGTTAAGAATTTATGATATTTCTGGACGACCTTTTGAACTGATTCAGTCTTTCTTATCAAGTCCCGAAATGAAGGTTGTCTTGAATGGCCACTCTTCTAGATCTTTTTGCATAAATGCAGTTGTCTCACAGAGATCTATCCTTGGACCTACGTAGATTCTAATCTTCATAAATGACCCCCGCCGCCGATGTCTTCAGTTCTCAACTCAATATCTGTACTGATGACTCGACTATTTACTTCTGTCTTAATCGGTAGTCTGATCGCTTCGATATGGTCAAATTGGCAGATAATCAAAAAAAAAAATTAGCCTACAATCTGTTGTTAACTGGGGAAAGTAATAGACAGTTTTTCATGGCAGAATTTATCTTATATACTTATAAATCTACCATTATTCCTTGCTTTGAATAATGCTGCCACATCTGGTTTGGTGCTTCTTATGCTATTTAAATATTCTTGTTAAAATACAAAGATTCTGCAATGTTATTGGTCCTGACCTGGCATCTCTGCTTCAGTTACTTTCCCCATAATGTAACTTTCTTGTACCTTTTCTATAAATAGCTTTATATGGTAATTGTTATGATGAACTTTCCACTATGGTAGCTAGACTTTATGAATTTAAGCGCAGTACTAGATTGGCGGCAAGGTCTCCTCATTTTACATTTTATTGGCTAGATGTAACTGTAAGTCCTATAGTAACAGATTCTTTTCTCGCACTTCTCGATTGTAGAACTCTCTTCCAGTTTTTACTTCTACTTTTCTTTCTCTTACTTTCTTACTTTGATCTTTAAATATTTAAATGCAATGTCAATCGTTATCTTCTTAATTCTTATTTTTTTATAGTCCCCTCTCCTTAATAGTAGTTTTTGTCTCATATTCTCTGACACTTAGTAAACTCTTCTATAAATATTTTCATGTTAATTGTTCTGATGAACCTTCCACCATAGTACCCAGATTTTATGATTTTAAACGCAGTACTAGGTTGGCGGAAAGGTCTCATTTTACCGTTGAACCTTAATTTCTATACTAGCTGTTTCTTCGTTGACACTCTTCGCTTGTGGATCCCTCTTTTTGCATAAATGCAGTTGTTCCACAGAGATCTATGCTACAATCTGTTGTTAAACGGAGCAAGGAATGGCTTGTTAATTTTAATGCATCAGAAACATCATCTGAAATCCTTTGTACCTTCCATCGTATGGCTGATGCTAACCTGCAGGAGAATAATTCATTGCGCCTTCTCAGACTAATATTTTCAGTTTACACGAATTGTAAAGAGTATATTGAATCAACTGCTAAATCTACAGCTAAGAAATTTGGTTCACGGTGTCGTTTATTCTCGCTAGAATCTATCTTACATATTTATGTCTACCATTCGTCATTGCTTTGAATATAGCTGCCACATCTGGCCAGGTGCTGAATTTAGCGATTTTTGACCAACACACTTCCGCTGATACCATCCGCTACAGCAAACCAGGGCTTGACAGGCAGGTTCATGATGACAGCTTGCTTCGGGCTGCCGATTTTCTCTTGTATGTAGAACGTCGCCTTGACCTATTACCCGTCTGGCGTCGGATCATTTGGCTCATATTTTACTTGGTTTTTGCTTACCTAAAGTTATATTTATCAACTTTGCATTTTCTACTCTCGTTCGTTTTTTTGTTTTTTGTTGTTTTTTTTTGTTTTGTTTTTTATCAATTGATGGTTAAAACGCCAGAACTGTCAAAAGGCTCTGTAAATTATTTTATTCTGTGTTAAATAATGACTTCATCTTCGAATATTTTAACATTAACAAGCGCAGTACCGTATCTGATGGCAAGTGAACGCATTTTTCGAAATAAATGGCTAAAAGAAACGTCCTGCTCGTAAAAATCAGGAGAGTTCTTTTACACATGACAATTTGTTTTGCCAATAAAATTCATCTAAGCTTCAAACTCGCATATAAAATTTTATCTCACTACCGAAGAATATAATTTTTAGCTCAAACAGCGATTTTTATTATTATTATTATTATTTTATTATTATTATTTGCTTTGATTTATGGCGTGTACACATTTCTTTCCGGGTCCCGTCCAGGGACCTAAGGTTAGAAATGGCATCATGACACTTTCCACTGACAAAAAAAAAATTACATAGACAAAGCCCTTCGTAAAGTGGGGGCTGTACTTGTGAAAACAATTTTTTGTATTTCTTCAAGGCATGGGCTTCCATGAATCCCTTCAATGAGTCTACTGGAATCTTTTCCAACCAATCCGAGGGCTCCAACTACAACAGGGATTGTTGATGTTCCCATGTGTCACATTTTTTCAAGGTCCTTGTATTTTGACAGCTTTTTGAATATCTTCAAAGATACATTGCAGTCTGCAGGGACTGCCATATTATTATTATTATCATTATTATTATTATTATTATTATTATTATTATTATTATTATTGTTGTTGCTGTTGTATTTTGAACACAGAGTGTGTAGAAACTGTCAAAATGTTCTATAATTCCGAACGCTTTTGGCTATACTTTTAACCGTTATCATGGATGCTTTTATTTTTCAATATAATTGGGTTTGTGCGTTGTGTGTATATTTTTGGTGTTATAGAGATCTTTTATTTTCCGAACACGGTTAGCACATTGTGGCCGTGTTCGTAGATTATATTAGTATATGCTGGCTTTTTCTTTGTTATTATTAAGGCTTCCATTATTTTTAATCTTCTTTTACATGTGGATGAGGTGATTATATTTGTATTTTCTACTCGTATGTTTCGGATTGGTAAGTTTTTGTGTTTGTTTAAATGGGTTCTAACTGAGATACTATTCATTAAAGAACTCAATAATGTAAAACAGACACTAATTGAAAATGGCTTCCGTAACCACCTTATAGACCCCCAAATTAGTCTCTTTCTCCCCAAAGTAAATAACAATGATAGGGAAAATACAGTAAAAAATAACATTTTCTACAAAAAACAAATGCACATTAGCTACGAACAAGATGAATCTTCACTTTGAAATATCATCAAGAAATACACTACCCCAATTGACCCGAATAAAAAATATCAAACTTTATCCTCAAAAATAACACCAACAGCAAAATGAAAATTACAACGAACGAACATTATGAATTTAAATGCCCCTTAAGGAACTGTGTTCCTGATCAAACCGAATTCATTTGGACATTTTCTACACACTCTGTGTCCCAAAAAGAAAACACTTGTTCAAACAGAAGAAAAATTAAAAAAAAAAAAAGCTTAATCGTAGTACCTTGTCAGTCGTTTTTAATGAAACATATATATATATGTTCCAAAACAATAACACATTTCCCATAGCATTTTTTTCGGATTATATCTCTATTTTCGTTTTCCTCTTATTACTGAGAGTAAAAACAAGAAAAAAATCTATTTCCATACCTGAGGATGTCTGTAGGAACAGACGAAAGCTTGTAAAAATAAAAAAGACCTTATGCAACTGAAATTTATAAACGAGAATCATATCATTCATGTACAGGTTCGGGGTTTATGTATCTTATTTGAATTGTTTGCGACGATGGATTCTCGCCAATTAAATCATTAACCTCTGTATTTGTTTTTTGCATGAATGATTCATGAATTTATATATATATATATATATATATATATATATATATATATATATATATATATATATATTATTTCTACTCAATAGCACCTAGCATAACATGTCCTGAAGATTGCGTTTAAGCATGAAACAGACTGTCGCCACGGTGTTTTGACCCCAATGTGCATTCTCCTGACAAATTTATTTCGGTTGAGCTCGCTGAGGAGAAAATGTAGGTTTGTAAACAGTGACTATTACAGCTAATAATGCATGACTCTTCGGCAAATCAATTCGAGTTCTCTCAGTCACTGTCTGTTTATCTAAAATTAAATACGCTTAAATTCTCCTTCATCCCTACCGTGCGCCAACGGCTTAGTGGTAGAATCCCGACTGACGCAAATTCAGAGGCAACTGGACGCCTAACCACACTGATGAGCTGTGATACAGCGAAACAGTCTGTCTGTGGATGACAATATATATATATATATATATATATATATATATATATATATATATATATGGTGCGATAGATAAATGGTTGTCTAAATTGCAAAAAATGAAATTAATATTGGCATCTCATTTTAACAGATATATTTACCAAAATTACACAAAAAATATCTTAAAATACTAAAGAGTAAATTTATTTAATAAAGTCGCCATTGGCTTCAACGACGGCTTCCAGGCGACTTCAGAATCTCCTGCAACTCTTCTGGACGGTCTTCTTGTTTAAGGTGGTGAATGTTGTCATAATGTTGTCAGTTCATATTTGTTGTTATAAAGAAGTTTTGTTGTTTTCTCGCTCAACTGCGCCCAACACATCAAAAGCAAGGGGGTTAGGTGACCAGATGTAAGGGGTGATGTGGTCGCAGAAATTGTCTGACAGCCATGACTGGGTTCTTCGGCTTGTGTGTCATCGTGCAGAGTCCTGCCGCCAGACATAGGATCTTCCACTAACTACCCTCTTAATCCAGTGCAGCAGTAATTCCTCAAGGAGACTTCATTTAGGCCTCTGTATTGAGTCTCTGTGGGAAAATGAATGGAGGAATATTGTCACCATCACTAGGGATCACTCCAAACACCTTCGTAATCACCATTAGACTCACAAAACTCTTTCCATATCCTCTACACTGCCGTCAGATTCACAGCCAAACACATTGAAATATTCGTATTAGAGCTTCCAGCGCGAATGTCAAGCAGTACAGCATATAGTTTCCAAATTTCTGGCGGAGTGAATTACATCATGATGCTCGTTTTCTCACAGACGGTGCCCAACTTACTCTATTGTACTGTGCCGTCGACAAAATCAAAAGCAAACAATGCGCATGCGCGAAATTATTAGGTTGGTGCAAAAATAATTTCGTTTTCTCACATAGTAACATATGTTAGAAAACGAAATTATTTTTGCACCAACCTAATAAAAATAAAATATGGCCACAATTTACACATCGCACCCTCTATATGTGTATGTGTGCGTTTGAGCCAATTTCAAAACGTTAAGTTTGACTCTATGAAATGATCTTAAGTTGGTTCGCTGATGCATCTGATGCTCGCTTCATAACGCGAAATTTGACGTCACAATAAAGCTTTCTCTCATTGGGGTTCAGATTTCTACCCTACATTTTGTCGATTATTAATTAAATTATTTTGTCTACTATAAATTTCTCCGTTATTAAACACTTCTGAATCGTTCGTACTTTGTCTTTTTTTTTTTTTTTAAGAAGTCATATATTAAGCATAGGAAATAAAAAGATAATATATTTAAACAAAATACGAGCCAAATGATGGATCTTTGTCCGCAGTGGTTCCGGACAATCTTATACGTTTCCGCTGAATAAGTTGCTTTTCACGAATCCACTTCTCAAAAAAATACCCAGAATGCAACACCAGCTGCGACCAACAGTTGGAGTTTCTTTACTAACGTTCTAATAAAACATTAGCTGATTCAATCACCTGCTGCGAATTTAGTGCCTCTTTTTCAAAAGATCATTTTCCTATTTGTAAAGTAAATGATTAGAGACAGATGCTTCAAGAAAAAGAGAGGAAATTAAACAGAAAAGAAAACTTGCGAAGTTCTTCGTTCTTACAAAATACATGTTAAACGAATACAAACATCGAGGACTTTTCCGTTAGTTTTGTTCCTTTTAAGATATGTAAAATGTAGATTAATATTTACCTGTCAAGGGAGACGGATTTCCAATTATTTATCATTTCAGGTAACATTATATCGAAGTTGTAAAATCTACCCAAATATCTCGTGAGAATATTTGCATCATGTTCTTCTGGGTTGGCTTATTAGGCTGTTAGAAGGTAAATGCTTATTTGTTTTATAAGCGCTAACGCGACGCGGCGCTATTATTAACCCTAACCCTGCCACTGGCAACCTCACTCAAAACTTTGTGGACCCCAACACTGGAGTCACCACGAATAGAGCTGATGCAATGTGGCAGCGTGCCCAGGCTACATTTAAGGCCATGAATGGCCCCATCAACAGGGGGCTGATTTTTGAATAGCAATGTGGCACCGTGCCTAGGTTAAAATTAAGGCCATGAATGGCCGCAACAACATGGAGATGATTTTTGAATAGCAATGTAGCACCGTGCCTAGGTTAAAATTAAGGCCATGAATGGCCCCAACATCAGGGGGATGTGCCCAGGCTAAGTTTAAGGCCATTAATGGCCCCACCAACAGGGGGTGGTGAATACCTAGAGGAATTTGTGGCCTCAAAGGTTTGGGGATTTGTCTTTTATCAACTTCAGCCATCAAATTGCCACTAAACATGAGTATCTGTCACACCGAACAATATTTAGGGATTGTTGAACAGCATTTTTTTAAATTTCCCCCAAGAATGCATATTATTCGCAACCTTGGTTCTTGCAACACGAAAAAGACTTTTGCAGTCGTTCTTTCGCAACTGAGTCAATAAACTGATAAACTCAAACGACTTTGACATGGTCGACTGGACTGTAGAATACGCTAACTGCGCCTCGGCAGAGGGGTAAACCTCCACCAATGGGACGTCCACCAATGGTATGATGATAAATTATATCCACATTCTGGGTAAAGGCGATAAGCTACATCCAACAGCAAGGCCTCTGACCGAGAGACTCTGACGAGCGTGGAACCACCTCTTGCTTGTTGGCGTTCCCAGATACATCCTGGCTCGGGTGGTGGCACCTACTGGGGTTCCGGTTCTGGGAAAGTAGTAGACTCCCCCAAACTAGTTTCAAAGCACTATGAAAGTGTAAAAATAGGTTTTAATACTATCAATACATATTTGTAAAAAACTAATTACTAGCAATGAATTTTTGAAAAATAAAATATTACCAGCAATGAATTTTTTAAGGAAAAATTATTACCAGCAATAGATTATTACCAGATATATATTTTCATGCTTGAAAAATATAACCAGCAATACATTTTTGTAAAAAGTATTACCAGCAATACATTTAAAAAAAAATATTACCAGCAATGAATTTTTAACGAAAAATTATTACCAGCAATAGATTATTACCAGATATATATTTTTAAAAAAAAAACATTACCAGCAATACATTCTTGAAAAAATATTACCAGTAATACATTTTTTTTAAATATTACCAGCAACACATTTTTGACAAAAATATTACCAGCAATACATTTTAAAAATAAATATTACCAGCAATGAATTTTTAAGGAAAAATTATTACCGTTAGTACATTATTACCAGATAGATATTTTTGAAAAAATTATTACCAGCAATACATTCTTGAAATAATATTACCAGCAATACATTTTTGAAAAAAATATTACCAGCAATTATTTTTTTAAGGAAAAATTATTACCAGCAATACATTTTCAAAAAAAAACTGCAATACCTTTTTGAAAGAAAATATTACTAGTAATACATTTTTTAAAAAAATTTTACTAGCAATAAAAATCTTGTCGGCATTAAATAACCTATTGAGGTGTTGATATACCGTAAAACAAACTAAACCAAACCAGTAGAAAACTTTACAATTAAAACTGCAAAACCACAACTTTTATCATAAGTGACATGATTAATAATTAAAAATAAGAAATAAGATTCAAATGCGTTGTTTTCCTCTTTCCCTCTTGCCTTCAATCAGTCCTGCGTGTATCAGATTTGCTAAACCTTCTTTCCTCATTATGTGCCCTAGAAATGTCTTGAGAAAAATCCCACTGAATTAATTGATATGCAAACAAAGGTGCAGTTTGTACTATAATCAACAAATGGGACATAAAAATGAAAGTTAAATCTTGTCCTGAGAGTATTTGCAGAGTATTTGCGCACTTTACGCTATTGTTTCTCTAAAGAGATGGTTTGGTCTTCCAATTGTAATAAATATCCCCTTTCTACAGGGGTGACACAATACTAGTCCCGGAAAAATTTCCTCCGACTTCCAAATACTCCAACAATCGAGACATAATATAATGAGTTCTTGACCACGACCACTAGCACGCGTTCTTGTCCACCAACACAAGCACGCGTTCTTAGCCACGACCAGAATCATGCGTTCTTGGCCACGACCACTAGCAACCGTTCTTGGCCACGACCACTAGCACGCATTCTTGTCCACGACCACTAGCACCCGTTCTTGTCCAAGACCACTAGAACACGTTCTTGTCCACGACACTAGCACCCGATTTTGTCCACGACCACTAGCACGCGTTCTCGGCCACGACTACTAGAACCCGTTCTTGGCCACGACCACTAGCACCCGTTCTTGGCCACGACCAGTAGCACGCGTTCTTGGCCACGACCACTAGCACCCGTTCTTGTCCACGACACTAGCACCCGTTTTTGTCCACGACCACTAGCACGCGTTCTTGGCCACGACCACTAGCACGCGTTCTTGGCCACGACCACTAGAACCCGTTCTTGGCCACGACCACTAGCACCCGTTCTTGGCCACGACCACTAGCACGCGATCTTGGCCACGACCACTAGCAGGCGTTCTTGGCCACGACCACTAGCACGCGTTCTTGGACACGACCACAAGCACGCTTTCTTGGTCACGACCACTAGAACCCGTTCTTGGCCACGACCACTAGCACGCGTTCTTGGCCACGACCAGTAGCACCCGTTCTTGGCCACGACCACTAGCACGCGTTCTTGTCCACGACCACTAGGACCCGTTCTTGGCCCCGACCACTAGCACGCGTTCTTGTCCACGACCACTAGCAGGCGTTCTTGGCCACGACCACTAGTACGCGTTCTTGGACACGACCACTAGCACGCTTTCTTGGCCACGACCACTAGCACCCGTTCTTGGCCACGACCACTAGCACGCGTTCTTGGCCACGACCACTAGAACCCGTTCTTGGCCACGACCACTAGCACGCGTTCTTGTCCACGACCACTAGCACCCGTTCTTGGACACGACCACTAGCATGCGTTCGTGGACACGATCACTAGCATGCAAGGGGTTACAGAGAGTGAGAGCAAGAGTAAATAGGGGGTTTGAGGAAAGGATAAAGAGAAGGACGCGGAACAAAATCAATACATCAGAAGATGTCGATTGACATTACATTTGAATATTTGTAGATTATAGCTATCAGGGAAACAAGTAAGAGGAAATGAATCCCACTGTCGGGAAGTGCGAGAGAAGAGGCTGTTGGAAAAGTGGCGGTTACATTTAACCGTTTCGACAGTGATTGGGTGTGACCGAGATGCCAATCTAGTAGCACGCTTAAATTCATACAGTCGCAGCACCAGTGAAAATAACTCGTCAGGGCAGATGCCATGAAAATATTTGTAGAAAAGACAGAGGGAAGCCACAGCACGTGTGTGAGAAAGTGACTGTAGACGGGATGCTAGATCAGGACCTATCACATTGGATATCCGTCGCTGGATTTTGTCGAGGACCTCGAGATGAACGGCAGGGGCGCAAGACCATATCTGGCAACAGTATTCAATGTAAGGGCGAATGGTAGATTTGTAGCTTTGAAGTATGGACACTGGCGGGAAAAACCTTCTGGCACGACACAGAGAACCAACTTTCTCGTATTCCTTTCATTTTGATTTTCCCGTTTGCTCTCTCTCAAATTATCAGGTTTGTTCCTTACTCCCAGATTCTGTCTGGGTCATTCCTCCTAATACCTTTCTCCTTTTCTCTTTTTCTTTCTCTCTTTCGCTTTCGTTATCTCCTTTCCCTTTCCCATCCCTCTTTTATTTTCTGTTTGGTCACTCTCAACTTTCTTTCTTACACTCTGTTTCTGTCTTCCTCCTTCTCCCTCTTACATATTTCTCTCCCTCACCCCTCTCAATCTCTTTATCTCTTTCTCTCTCTGCTTTATCTTTAGGATCCTTTTTACATTCTCTGATCTCACCCAACTCCTACTCCCCTTCCCTCTTTACTCTTTTTCTCTCTTCTTTCTATTTTTTCTTTTCTTTTTCTTTCTCTCGCAGCTTCTGCTTTCTTTCTGACTCTCTTTCACGTCCTTTCTTCTTCCTCTCTCCTCTATTCCATACTCTCTCTCTCTCTCTCTCTCTGCTTTAATTTATCATCCTTTTTGTTTTCTCTGTTTGATCTCTCTTGGCACTCCTACTCTCTCACGTTCTTCCTATCTCTCTCTCTCTCTCTCTCTCTCTCTCCCTCGCAGGTTCTACTTTTCTTACACTCTTTCATCTCTTCTGTTTCTCTCTCCTCTCTTCCCCCTTTCTCTCTCTTTCTCTCTCTCTCTCTCTCGGGTTCTACTTTATTTCTTACACTCTTTCATCTCCTCTCTTCTCCTTTTCTTTCTCTCTCTCTCTCTCTCTCTCTCTCGCAGGTTCTACTTTATTTCTTACACTCTTTTATTTCCTCTCTCTCTCCTCTCTTCCCCCTTTCTTTCTCTTTCTCTTTCTCTTTCTCTCTCTCTCTCTCTGTCTCGCAGGTTCTACTTTATCTTTCAGCTCCTTCTCTCCTCTCTTCGCCACTCTCTCTCTTTCTCTTCCTCTCTATCTCTCTCGCAGCTTCTACCTTATTTCTCTCTTTCATCCCCTCTCTCCTCTCTTCCCCACTCTCTTTCTCTCTCCCTCTCGCAGGTTCTACTTTATTTCTTACTCTCTTCCATTTCTTCTCTTCCCCCTTTCTTTCTCTCCCTCTCTATCTCTCCCGCAACTTCTATTTTATTTCTTACTATCTTTCACCTCCCACTCTCCTCTCTTCCCCACTCTCTTTCTTTCTCTCTCTGATTGATTTTTATCATTTTCTCTGCTTGATCTCTTTCAACTATCCTACTACCTTTTCTCCCTCTCTCTCTCTCTCGCTCTCTCTCTCACTCACACACACGCGCACACACACACACAGAGCTTCTGTTTTCTTTCTTACTCTCTTTCCCCTCCTCTCTTTTTCTTTATCGCCATCTATCTCTCTCTCTTTTCTTTAATTTTATTTTCTGTTTGATCTCTCTCTCTCTTAGCGATGCTACTCTCCTCCCTACCCTTTTCTTTCTATCTTATTCTCTCTATCTCTCTTTCATCTATTCCCTCTTTCTCTCTCTCTCTCTGTCGCTATCGCTCTCTCTCTCTCTCTCTTTCGCTTAATTTCTCTCGATTTCATGCTTTTGTTTTTCTTACATCGATGACCATTTTTAAACATACACACACACACACACACACACACATATATATATATATATATATATATATATATATATATATATATATATATATATAAGATCTCTTTTGTATTTACGGTTAATGGAATCCAGAAAATATTCCATTAATATTTTACAGAGAATAAACAAGGAATAAAGAAACATTTTGGCAGATAAATATTCCAGCCCACTCAGATCAAAACACAATTCTTTAAATATGTCTCATTTATATTTCTCTTGGAGAGAATATTATACGAACGCACGTTGGTGTACGCAAAACAACCTATATTATCAGTTACATATACATGTATAAAGTCAAACACATACACATATATGTATATCTCAGTCCCACCCTTTCACTGTCGGAACGGTTAAATGTAGCCGTCGCTTCTACTCCAATAGCTGCATGTCTCACACTTCCCATCTGTGAAACTCCCTTCCTCTTACTTGCTTCCCTGATAGCTATACTCTCCTACTATTCAAATACAATGTCAATCGATATCTCCAGATTACTTGATCTATTCCCCGTCCTTCTCTTCGTCCTTTCCTCTTTCACGTCTCTTTACTTTCACTCCCAATCTCTGTAACCCCTTGCGTGGAGTGAAAAGTTTGTTTTTTTTTAAATTCGACCTGTGATGGACGAAACGCATTGGTAAATGTAAAGATTTTATTTTGCAACATGTATTCATAAAAATAAGTACAAAGATCTTTAGATTTTCAAATTTTTAAATTTAAGAACGATTATGAATATTCTTCAGGCTAACTTTGAAAGTCAAGGTAAACTATGGAAGATGCTAAGTGATATAGTTTAATGTCTAATAAACGAAAATGAGTCAATGTTGTTATTATTATTAAGTTTTATGCAATTATTTATTATTTTTTTTATTTCAATTAGATAATTTATTTATGAATTTATTTATTTTAAATAATAGAAGGTATTGATTTTACTGTTTATGTTCTACAGAAGGATGCTAAGGATAATATGGACCGAAAATGTGAGCAACAATGATGTTTTGGAGAGGATCCAAACAAAGAGGAAACTTATACTTAACATCCGGGAGAGGAAGCTGAAATTTCTGGGGCACTTAATGAGAAAGAAAGGCGTGGAGAATCTGATACTCACGGGGCGGATAGAGGGAAAGAGAGACAAAGGAAAGTAACGCGTGACTTACTTAACAGACTTAAGCAACTGGATGGCAAAACAGGGTCTGGGAGAAGTAGCAAAAAGACAAAACTTATTGAGAATTACAAGGGATAGGGAGAAGTGGAGAGCCATGATTGCCTACACCCTGAAGGGACACGGCACTCAAAAGAAGGAAGATGTTGACTCGGGAAAAGAGTATATCTTTTAAGAAAGGAATTATTTGAAAAAAACTTAGCATTTTCATAAGATTCTATAGTAGCACTTTCAAGAGTATATATAAACATGATAAATATATACGAATATATTACTATATAAAATATATATATATATACATATATATATATATATATATATATATATATATATATATATATATATATATATTTGTAGATTTGAAGTATCGATTCTTTCCTTGCGTCGGACGAAGCAATTGACTCAATGTATTTGTTCCATCTCAGGTCAGCAGACAATGTGAGACCGAGCAGTTACAGAGAGGTGTTCTCGAGAAGTTGAGAGTCAGACATTCTAATGGGGGGCAGGGATGGATCTCTCTGGTGATTAATAGAGAGCAGTTTTGTTTTTGAGGCGTTAAATTTGACCATCCAATTGTTGCCCCAGTTAACAACCGATTGGAGGTCCTTTTCGAGACGAACGGCCAGGTTAGTTTTGTCAGCGACACTAGATTTGTTTTTGAGGCAGGAGTAAATTGTAGTATCGTTCGCGTATATGCCTACTTGAGAATCAAGACGTCACTAAACAAATACGTGAGTCAGTGTGTCACACTTTTTCAACTTTATTCATAGAGGCCATAGCCCAACATATCATACCATTTTGGAATCAGGCCAACTCTATGAGGAATTAAAGACATTCTGGGACGGATCCAGACCCCCAACCCTGAAATTTTGGATTCCCAAGTTTTCATTAATGCGATTGTTTTTGGTGATTTTTTACGTGATTTTTCGCGACGAGTTTTTTGCGCAGGATTTTTTTTAACTTGGAAATAAATTTGTAAATAATTTAAATTAATCGCAAAATTCAGCGAAAGTCTCCCATGAAATATAAGTCATTTTTTGTACGAAAAGTAAGGACCTACGTACATCAAATTTTCTTTAAATTAAAACAGAAGAATTATATGGTAACAGAAGAATTATCGTTGAAATATTTAAGGAAGGCTTAAATATTAATGCAATATTTAAATTCGGCGTTTAATTTCTTCTGTAGTTTTTTGTTGCCTATGGCATACGACATCAGTGTGCCTCTCAAAATGAAATGTCCGCCAACAGAGGACCAGATTGCAATCAAAAGATCCAAGGCTGCACTGAAGAAAAGAAAGTCATGTGCAAATGAAAACCTAGATCAAACGGCAGCCAGGAAAGCTTCCAATGCTGAGAATATGCAAAGGGACTTAGGGACTCTCAAACTACTGAACAAGCCAAAGACCCAATTAAGAGCACTCCTCACGAGCTAGCTTAACTGCCGCCCGATAGGGTTCTCCTGAAGAATCTGAAAGCCCAATCGAGAGCTCTCTGCATGAGCTAGCTTAATTGCTGCCCAACAGGATAGCATTTAAGCTAATGGAAAATATATCAACTCAAAATTATGACAATCATTATATGAAGAGTCTTAATCATCTTTGATCTATTACATAGATTGTATTTGAAAAATACATCTGCAATAGAATGAAAATAAAAATAATTGTTTGTATGGAAAGTAAGGACCTATCTGCTTCAAATTGTTTTTAAATTAAGTGGAAACAGAAGAATTATTGTTGACCTTTTAAAAAGTAAGTTTAAAAATGAATGCAATACTTAAATACAGCGATCAATTTTGAACTCCTCTGTCGTCTATTGTTGCCTGTCACATACGGCAGCAGTATGCCTCACTAAAAGAAATCTCTGCCAATAAAGGACCAAATTGCAATCAAAAGAACCAAGGTGCAGCAAGGAAAGAAAATCCAGATCAAACGGCAGCCAGGAGAGCTTCCAGTGCTGAGAATATACAAAGACATAGGGATTCTCTATCTCTTGAACAAGCCGAAGACCCAATTAAGAGCCCTCCGCAGAAGCTAGCTTAACTGCCGCCCGAAAAAGCGTCTTTTAAACTAATATCACTATATATACATATATATATATACATGTGTGTGTGTGTGAGAGAGAGAGAGAGAGAGAGAGAGAGTGAGTGCAGGATATATAATCCGAAAAAAAAATGATGAATCAAACAAATTTTGGAGAACTGTTTTATTGACTGAACGTTTCGCCTTACTAGACTTCTTCGGATTAGAATGAAAGATATGTGCGTGTGTCTGTCTATATTTCTGAGATGAGGTATTATGTACACTATTTACATTATTCGGTCTATTGTCCTCATCTTTGTCGCCATATTTATTACAACGTTTCGGCCCTTCAGTATCTGTCTATATTTCTGAGATGAGGTATTATGTACATTATTTACATTATTCGGACTATTGTCCTCTTCTTTTTCGCCATATTTATTACAACGTTTCGGCCGTTGTACCCTGCGGCCTTCTTCAGGTGGTTGGAATGTCGAACTGAACCCTTTATTTCGCTCACTGGGGTAGATCATTCTAGTTCCTCGTGCCATGTGTAATGGATGTCAGTTATCAGTTATCTCCTGTTACTTCCCCTCTCCAGGGTTCTCCACCGCCTTAACCAGGTATTGAACTCATACTCTTTTGGTCCTGTCACTGGATATGAGCTCTGGTAAAAACATGGAATGATAACAGCAAAAATTGCAATATGAGCACTGGTAAAAAAAATAAAAAAAAACAGGTTGCTGATAACATTAGGTTTATAATACCCAGAAATTCATAGACAGATGTCTTCAAGGACACATGGCACAGTGGATAAAGTCGGTAGTTACATTCATGTGTTTCTTTTCAGCGTCTGCTATAAACACTGCATCATCTACATATCTAGATAGAAAAATCCAGGACATTATTTAGAGATCCCATGCAATGCTTAACACAATTTACGGAGAGCTGAGACAAATCTCTCTTAAGCTGAAACAAAAACGATTACAGTTTGCTGGCCACTGCCACCAAGCGGACAGGGAAATCGTCTCCTTCCTCCTATGGCATCCTTCTAAAAGTGTCTTCTCGCAATTATTGACTTTTCCAAACAGCATAACCCGGCACTCAGGGTTGGACATTGGGGATCCGGGGACAACAATACAGGGCCGAACAGTGTGGAAACGAATTGTCAATAGAGTTCCGACCATCATAGTCAAAGGATGTTGATGATGATGATGAATGTTTCTAAGATTGTGCGCGCCAACAGTGAATCCTGGTAGGACTTCTAATTCTCTTATTGTTGCTTCACTGTAAAGGCTGAATAATTCCGGTTTCATATTAATCGTACAATCTTATTCCGGTGAGGAGAGAATTCCATTTTTACTGTGAGTAAATTGTTTAGTATTCAATGCCATAGAGGAGAATTGATAGGTGTTTAGCTCGTCTTGGGTATGACAATAAACTACATCCGGCAGCAAGGATTTTGATTGGGAATTTTTGAGGAGCATGGAACCACCTCTTGACTGCTGTTGTTCCCAGGTCCAACCTGACCCGCGGTGGTAGCACCTTTTAGGGTTCCGGCTATGGGCAAATAGTGACCACCCCGAAACAAAAATCAACGGTACATTTTTATAATAATATGAGAAATAATAGATTTGTAGGTGCTACTAATGTTATGATAATCTACCGAGATATTTACGACCGTAAATGACGATGGACTCATTATTATTGGAAGATGTTCAGGAAGAACTATGACTTGTTTACTGTTTATAAATGGCATCAAATAACTTTACAAACATTAAAATCATTATTTGATGATTTTTTTGGTATAAAAGTTTTTAATGATTTTTAATACATAACCAGTTCACTGCCTTTAACCCTAATTCCTAACCTTAACCCTAACTGTAACATATATCATACTTTCAACAGTTGGTAAATATTTTACTATATTAGAAAATGCTTAGTAGATAGCATACTACAGTAGAAAATGAATAGTAGATATCATACTATATTAGCACCCACTATATCTATTTTGTGAGCTTTTTACTTTGTTACGTTCTTATAGTAGCTTTGCTTTTGACTTGTATTACATTGTTTTGTCTTGTTTTTCTCTGTTAGCCTTCCTCTTCTTATTTTTATTAAGAATTTTGTCAATTCCACTTAATTATGCCTCCTTTTTTAACAATAACCACCGCCAATAAAAAAAATAAATAAATAAAAAAAACTTTTCTTCTTTCTACTCTTAATTCATTGCATTGTAATATTACAGTGCAAGTAATATCACAGGCATTACCGTCTGATAGCACTAGGTGTAGCCACGGCCTTTGCCTAACATGAGCCTGAGCATTTATAGGACATGGCAGAGTTGGTTCATTCATCAGACGACGCCATTTATCTTGCACATTTATAAATCTACCACTCGTACGTGCATTAAATATTCCTAGCATATCTGGTGCACCGGGCAAATATCACGAGATTGTCAACGAAATGCAAAGAAAGATAACAAAAAAAAAAATCATTATTCAATTTTATTTGGTCATCAACGCACTCTAGAGATGAGAGGTCAAAGAACGTCAAATCTAATGATGATTTCTCCTAGGGGAAAACCGGTTCAAATCCTACCAGAGAGTGCATATTTTTTCTCTGAAAAGATTTCTTAGATATTGCGGTCAGTAGACGAAAACAAATATAGTCAGAAGGCTATAACCACTCAACTGTATCCCTTTTGTATGACTATTAGATGTTACTATTTCATGATATCTACCGAGAAATTTGCAATCTACCGTAAATCACTACGCAATCATTATTGCTGGAAAATGCTCAGGAAAAACGATTACTTTATTATTGTTTTTTTTTAATGACATCAAATCAGTTTACAATCATTGAAAATCCCTATTTGATGATTTTTCAGTATCCGTCTATATTTCTGAGATGAGGTATTATGTACATTATTTACATTATTCGGACTATTGTCCTCATCTTTGTCGCCATATTTATCACAACGTTTCGGCCTTTCAGTATCTGTCTATATTTCTGAGATGAGGTATTATGTACATTATTTACATTATTCGGACTATTGTCCTCATCTTTGTCGCCATATTTATCACAACGTTTCGGCCCTTCAGTATTTATTTCTGAGATGAGGTATTATGTACATTATGCACATTATTAACTGGGATAGGCGGGTACAAGAGGAGGACAACACTCAGAAAACAGTCTGCCTGCCGTATGTGAATGCTTTATCTGAGAAAATACAAAGGATCTGCGGTCCGTATAACATCAGGACAACCTTCAAATATTCCTAGCCTATCCGGTGCACCGGGTAAATATCTCGGGATTGTCAACAAAATCCAAAGAATGATAATAAAAAAAAAAACACGATTTAACTTTACTTTGTTGAAAGCACATCAAATCTAATAATGATTTCTTCTTTAGGAACACAGGTTCAAATTGTACCTGAGAGTTCAGTCGAATCCATTACATTCCCTTACCACTTACCAATACCCTTCCGAAAGGTACGAATCCTCTTCTTCTCCCTCCAGGTATTGATAAATAACAGGAGAGACCGGATTCTCTAGCCTTTGATGGCAACTGGTCTACAGCAGAAAGAAATTGCAGCCTACTGCGGAAAAAAATCTACCCCGTCAGTTATGTATCGAAAGATACATGATCGGCCATGCGTGTATCACGCACGGCACGTAACTGACTTTAGTTAAAGCATAAAATTACGTATAAAATATTTTGATTTCGGAATTAAATAACCCATAGAGGTGTTGATATGCCGCTAAACGAAATCAACCAACTTTGTTTCTTAATACTTTGCTTAGCTTCTGGAAGGCACCTTTGGCCATTCTAATGCGCCTTCAAATTTCGGTGTCACATTTTCTATAGTCAATTATAACAGTTCCAAGATATTTCAACCTCTGTACTTGATTGTTTTAAGCATTACTGTGCGCATACGAATCCAGACCCCAATCGTTATAAGGTTAATGTTATGACTGGAATCCTTGACGTCTTTGTGATGTAGATTTTGTTTACGAGATCGACGGAAATATATTTGGAAGCTGAATCGATGGGAATCACAAATATGGGATGGGAAAAAAAGATGCTGAGGGTAGGAACGGCTATGAATCGAGCGAAGGTGGGGAGCAAATAGATTCGTGTGGCGGACGGGCGGGGTTTAGGATAGGAGTCAACTGGAGAAAAGAGCGTGAAAGTAAAAAAATAAATGTGGTGCAAAAAGAAGTTAGAAAAACAGTGAATGATAGAGAGAAGAAATGTTTAAGAAAGAAAGAAAGAAAGAAAGAAAGAAAGAAGCTACAGGTAGAAAAAGAAAGAAAGAAGCTACATGGAGAAAGAAAGAAAGAAAGAAAGAAAGAAAGAAAGAAAGAAAGAAAGAAAGAAAAACTATGAAAAAGAAAGAAAGAGAGCTGGAAAGACCGTATGCATGTATGTATGTATATAAGAAAGAAAGAAAGAAAGAAAGAAAGAAAGAAAGAAAGAAAGAAAGAAAGAAAGAAAGAAAGAAAGAAAGAAAGAAAGAATTAAGATTGTATAAAGAAAGAAAGAAAGAAAGAAAGAAAGAAAGAAAGAACGAACGAAATAATAAATGAAAGACTCTATGAAAGAAAGAAAGAAAGAAAGAAAGAAAGAAAGAAAGAATTAAGACTATGGAATAAAGAAAGAATTAATGACTGTATAAAAGAAAGAAAGATAGATAGAAAGAAAGAATGAATGAATGAATGAATGACTGTATGAAAGAAAAAAATAACGAAATCATAAATGAAAGACTATGTAAGAAAGAAAGAAAGAAAGAAAGAAAGAAAGAAAGAACACCATATGAAAGAAAGAACGATTAAATGAAAAATTGTATATGAGAAAGAAAGGAAGAAAGGAAGGAAGATAAACAGAAATGAAGGAAGAAAGAAAAGAGAAAAAAAGACTGTATAAAAAAAGAAAGAAAAAACACCATATGGAAAAGATAAAAATTGAATGAAAAACTGTATGTAAGAAAGAAAGGAAGGAAGGAACAAAGAAAGAAAGAAAGAAAGAAAGAAAGAAAGAAAGAAAGAAAGAAAGAAAGAAAGAAAGAAGCATAAAACCAGTGGAATAAAGATACCAATAAAGATAGGGTTTAAGAAAGAAAGAAAGAAAGAAGGAATTGGTGATGAAGAGATGACACGATAAAAAAGGTGTAGTAGTAACTTCTTAAAGAAAGAAAGAAAGAAAGAAAGAAAGAAAGATCATATGAAATGAAATCCGTAAAAAAAGAAAGAAACAAGCAAAAATGTATGAGAGAAAGAGTAGAAGATACAGAGAAAGTAAAGAATAGTGAGAAAAAAGAAAAGAAAGATCGAGATGGGCCGAAAAATAAATGAAATAAAAATCCTTCATAAAGATAGAAAGATGGCCATATGTAAAAAAAAAAAAAAAAAAAAAAAAATGTAAAAAAACAAAGGTATGAGGAATTAAAAAATGATACTAAACTGGATTCCGTTTCGTGGACCTTTTTACTTCCAAATAACCTTCATTTGATTTTATTGTCTTGTTATTTATTTTCCTCCAATGTCAGACATTAATAATTCTAAAATTATTTCTTTTATTGCTTTCTTCTTTTCTTTGCCGACGTTCGTCTCTTTCGTCTTAAACAAATTGATCCATCAAATCCTTTTCTGATCTTACAAAGTACATGTAACCTGACCCACAATAAATGAGAGAAAAGGCTTTTCCTTTACTTTCGTCCATATATAAAAGTATTACTCTATCTACTGCAGAGTAGATGACAGAATATTAAAATTAAAGACCAAAAAATCAAAAGAGTGAAGGGAATATTAGAGGTCTATATATAGAAAACTGACGAGGGAGGTAATCTGTCAGACATTTGAATGAACTTTTAGTTGGCCATTAACTTAGCTGAGTGTTGTGTTGATTTACTTATACTGCTGTACGAACACTGAATCAGAATTTACCGGTATATACCGCCCAATTTCTCTCTCTACGATTCCTTTTTAATGAAGAAGAGCTTTTAATTCAATTGCTAGCTTTCCAGTCACAGAAAATTTATTGGAGTTTATTTCCGGGGTGTGGTATTCGAGGTTTCTTCTATATGTATTATTCTGACTTCATTACACAGGAGTTGATAACTTCTTTTTACATCTACAAATGATCAGCCGTACCTGATTTCATCGTTTCTTCACACCTCGTATAAAATGCTACACGCTTGGGCGATCATGTCCCTTTCTATTCAGGACTAACTAGGCAGAAATTTTTTCCACTCTAGGCTGTCGCTTATTTCTGCGGTAGACTTCTTTCCAACCAAGACTATAGAACCCAATCTTCCCTGTTATTCATCCTATATGTTGAGGAAGAGATGGATTCATACCTTTCCCAGGGGAATTTGTGCGTAAATGAAAGGAATTCAGAATGGAATATCCGGTTTCTCATTCCAAACCGTTATCCATTGCAACCCATTCCATATTCTTATGATGCCTGTGCAAGATATGATATATGAATATCTATCAATCTATCGATCCATCAATATATATATATATATATATATATATATATATATATATATATATATATATATATAAGATTAGAATGCTGACCGGAACACTACCGCAATTTCGACCGCCAAAGTTTCGTCAGGTGCTTTGTTCAGTGAATCAATCAGGGGAAGAAACCACCTGATGAGACCTTGGCGGTCGAAACCTCGGTAGTGTTCAGGTCAGCGTTATTATCTTTTCAAGATATATATATATATATATATATATATATATATATATATATATATATATATATATTCCGTTTATACGTTATATTTATAGGTATAATTTATTTAAGTAAATGCTCTTTTTCTAAAATTAAACAGTACATTTACATTTACTGGCCTGAATGTTCGAGAAATATTGCAGAAAATATGTACTCACTGATAGGAATTGAACCTGTAACCCTTAATGTGAACCACCATTTGATCTGACTTCATTTATTTGGTGGATCGTGAATATTAATTCCTTTTATATTTTAAACTCCCGTTGGAGTATTTACAACATTAGAATTTCCGCATATTTTAATGGTGAATTTCCATTTTTTAGAAGATTTCCCGTCATATTATCTTTTCATACCAATTTTGATACAATAATTTTGCCAGCGTTGATCCCTGAAGAAGTGTTGGCCGACAGGTTCTTTGGTTAAAAAATTGAAGACTAAGCAGAGTTTAAATCAATACATATATATAAATATTAATTGAACTATATACTTAGATCGTGCCATGTTAACTGAAAAACACTTGTAAAAAAAAGAATTTGTGGATTTACCATATTACAAAATTCAATTAAAAATTCTCACTTGAAATTTGGAACTTTAGCGTTGCGACCCACACGTTCCGAGATTGTACAACAGTCAATAAATAGAACATTCTTAAAAAAAACATCTTTCGGTCTACAAACAATTATTTTGTCTTCAAGTTTTAACTTTAAAGGAAAAAATTACAGCCTGACGATGAAAACATGGATCTTCGAAAGTACTTGCTTAACTTAAAAAAATATACACTAGAAACATCTGACAACAGTTTTATAAATGAGGATCACATCGTTCAATAGATTAACAGTATTTTAATGCATACATAATGTTCTACTAGCGAAGTTATTTTGCCATTAATCGCATTAATATTGCTGATTGATTCTATGTATGATTATTTCTTTATATATAATATATATATATATATATATATATATATATATATATATATATATATATATATAAGTACTTCTGGTGTCGAATAAAAGCATTTAATTTCTTGCGTTGCCTCTGATTCATTTGCTGAATAAACCACCCGACGAGACCTCAGCGGTCGAAACAACGGCAGTGTTCCGGTCAGCATTCTTATCGTTTAAGATATTAAATCGATCTGCAAGTTTGGTCTACCTACTTGAAATTGTGCACATTTTAACGTGTACGATTTTAAAAAATATTTCAGCATTTGTTTATTTCGGCGTACACACATATATATATATATATATATATATATATATATATATATATATATATACTCGACTCTCCCGTCGAATTCGACGTATGAGGGTCAATCAGGCAGATCAGTTCCTAGGAAACCGACAGCCCGACAACAGCACATGAGATTTGATTATAGTGGTGAAGGTTTTCGTGCAGGACCATCCACACTTTTTGAAGGGCCGAATACAGAGACCTGGTGCACCGAATGCCACAATGTCCCCAAACGAACCTCCGCAGGTTTTGAATTCAGAGTTGTCCTTCTCCTAGAATAGTTGGCATCCAAAGCTATAGAACCCAGTCTGTCCTGCTATTTACCCATAGCTGGAGGGAGAAGAGGATTCACACCTTTCCCAAGGGTATTAGCACGTAAGTGAATATAACCGGAATTCGAACTCGGCTCTCTGATTCCTCAATCCAAGCCGCTATCCATTACCACACCGTGCCTCCTCTCTCTCTCTCTCTCTCTCTCTCTCTCTCTCTCTATATATATATATATATATATATATATATATATATATATATATATATGTGTGTGTGTGTGTGTGTGTGTGTGTGTGTGTGTGTGGTCATCCACAGACCGACTGTTTCGCTGAATCACAACACATGAGTGTGGCTAGACCTCCGATTGCCGAAACCCAACTGAATTGGCATCAGTCGGAGATTTTACCCCTGAGCTATCAGCGCCCGATGGAGATAACGGCTAATTTTTGCGTATTTGTTCTTCGAATAAACACGCTAATGAGCGAGAGGGGTTAATCCATGAAAGAGCTTTGAAGTATTAGCAGTAGTAGTCATTGTTTTTAAATTTGCGCTTTCTCCCAAAAGTGCTCAACCGAAATTAATTTTTCCAGGGGACAGGATATATCAAAAATACTTTTAGAAACGTTTGGGGCGAATTCCTCACACCAAAACAAAGACAAAAGTCCATATAAACATATGTCCGCAAATCTTTCATTTTTGAGTTATTAAGTTTAAAATTTACGGAAGACGCTGTTAAATATACAATCCAAAATACTTTTACAAATTTTGGGAGTGGGTTTCTGATACCGAAACAAGGTAAAATGTCCATGTAAACATATATCCAAAAGGTCATCGTTGTCCCGCAACTCATATAAAATGTTCAAAATGTGCTCCATTTACTTCTACATACGCATGCACCCGTCGGATCATTGACTGGTGGACCCTTTCAAATACTCCCAAACAGTGTCGAATGGTTTCGCAGACCCCCATAACAGGTTGATGAAGCGTCTCTGTATAATTAATGCCTATTGCATAGACCAATTGTTTTAGGTAGCCTCACAGATAAAAATGTATGCATGTAAACGGAAATTGGATAAATATGTCTGAGGTCGAACGGGTAATTAGTTTATATGTTATCGAATAACAATTACACAACTCTGAGTTTCATGCCGAAGCAATTTTCAAGTGCTTAAATCATTATATTTATTTTTGTTTATATATTTTTGGATGGCACGTCTTTTTTTAATCTTCTCTTTCACGCGAGATATAATATTGCTGCGTAAAGCAGAAAATTATCAAAAAGCCCGTGCCAACCCCCAAAATATAAATAAAAATAAATATAATAATTCCAGAGCTTGAAAATTTCTTCGGCGTGAAACTCGGAGTTGTTCAATTAATGTAAGATATTATGTATATTTTTTTAATATATATTATTAAATAGCACCGTTACTTAACAGTGAACACTGTTTTTCATACACTATAGAGTATTTATATGCATTTGTATACGATCGATCGTTCGTATATTTACACATTCGGTTATATATATATATATATATATATATATATATATATATATATATATATATATATATATAAAGAGAGAGAGAGAGCGCCATGGGAAAATTTTCGGCATTTTATATTTTTCATTTCGCGGATGCACGCTGCCCAAATATAAATTATACATATATATATATATATATATATATATATATATATATATATATATATATATATATATATATATATCATAGAAATTAGGAGGATTTGAGATAATTATGAATAAGCAATTCATCGAGTCTGAAAGAAACCTCAACAGAATGCAGAAAGTACTGGACGGCCGTTTCGTCCTATATTTGGGTCTCATCAGCAGTGCGCATTCGCTATCTCTTCGACACCGAGGCCCGTTAAAACAGTTGGTATGACGTTTGCCTGATAACGTAACTGTCCGGGTTTCAATTCTCCATAATCGATGTGCACTGCTGATGAGACCCAAATATAGGACGAAATGGCCGTCCAGTGCTTTCTGCATTCTGTTGAGGTTTCTTCTAGACTCGATGAATTACTTAATTATAACATATATATATATATATATATATATATATATGGTGAGATGGCTAAATTGTCGCCATTTTTAATTTCGTGCATGCTTTTGTTTTTATCGACAGCACAGTATCGTAGGATCAGTTAGACACCGTATGTGAGAAATAAGCACCATGACGCAATTTACTCCGGCGGAAATTTGGAAATGACATGCTGTACTGCTTGGCATTCGCGCCGGAAGCTCTAATACGAACATATCAGAGTATATGGGTGTCCGTCTGATTCGGCAAGAGTTTGGTGAGCCTACTGGTCGTTACGAAGGTACGGCAGCTGAAAAAACCCACACTGATCGTTCTGAATTTGTTGGTGAGGGCCTCAAATTAAACACGGAGGTCTACATCAAGTGCTTTGAGGAGTTGGTAATGACCTGGGTCAAGTGAGTGGCTGATGGAAGACCCTATGTTTGGCAATAGGACTCTACACCATGCCACACAAGCAGGAGAATCCAGTCATAATTTTCAGACAATTTCTCTCGGCCACAAACACCCCCTTACATCTAGCCACCTAACTCTCCAGACTGCAACTTCCTTGATTATTATGGGTATGGCGCAGTTGAGAGAGAAACCAACAAAATTCCTTGTAACACCAAAGATGAACTAAAAGCAAGGATTATGGCAGCATTCATCAACTTAAGCAAGGAGATCGTCCAGAAGAGTTGCAGGAGATTCCGAAGTTGTCTGGAGGTAGTGGTTGAACTCAATGACGATTTTATTGAATAAATTTACTCTTTAGTATTTCAAGACATGTTTGTGCAATTTTGATAAATATATCTGTTAAAATGAGATGTATATATATATATATATATATCTGTTAAAATGATATATATATATATATATATATATATATATATATGAATGATGCGATGGATAAATTGTCGTCTAAATGAAAATAACACTATATATATATATATATATATATATATATATATATATATATAAAGAGAGGGATAGAGGGGGTAGTGTGTAAGCGACTCACGCAGACCATTGGTAGTAAGTTAACCTTCATTTAGGGGTTGTCGTAAGTCGATATTTTTTAACATTTCAGTGTGTTCGAATCTTTCTCTCTGCGTGTTCGCGTCTGTCTGTATGTCATTCTGTCAAGCCCTCTCTCTCTCTCTCTCTCTCTCTCTCTCAGTCTTTGCCAGTCTCTACATATCTGCACATACAGTCTTTGCCCGTCTCTACATATACACATATATATATATATATTTCTGCAGACATCTTTTCTTTTTTTTTTTTGCCTCTTATTATTAAGTGTTAAAGTAAAGAAAAATGAATTTTGTCTGCTCCTACTTAAAATCAGGAAAAGTCCAAATCAAGGACAATGAAAATCTCCCCTATAAGGAAAAAAAGTGTTACTTAAATTCCTAGCCTTGCGGAGATGCTTGTGAAACGCTATTTGTCTTCCATTAAATTCTTGACAATGTCGATCTGCCTTTTGACTTATTTAAATATGTTTCTCGGCTAATAACTGTGGACCTTTGCAAAGTTATCGCTGAAACGGAAATTGGCATTTAAGTGTCATACTTTGTCTATCATTTCTCTTTCAATTCAAAACTGATTTTCCCGCAGTAGGTTGCCATATCTTTCTGCAATAGACTGGATGGCAACCATAGCTATAGAATCAAGTCTGTCCTGCGATAGAAGGGGAAATCTTTTAGACGTAAAATTATTAGGTTATAGTTCACATAAGCGACGTAATATAAACCTCTATTCCCTGAATGGCATCAATATGATCAAGGTGGACTGAACAGTTCACAAGCTGACTATGAAGGAGTGATGCTAGAACTGTGAAATCTTGAATGCATTCATTTCAACTCTTCTTATTAATAACTGCATTGTGTCTTATTAGTCTTTTATAAAACCTCTTCCCTTTATGACTAATTCCTTTCACCCTCCCCTGACCCCTGCTTGTGACTTTCGTCTGACTGAAACATTGAAATGGAGAAATTCTGTATTAGTTTCCCGACTGTTTTTTTTTTATTTTTTTGTTTCTGTCACAGTTATATTTCTAATTCCGACTTGAACTCAGTCTATACCTGGGTTGAATAAGACTGACGAAGTTCGTCGGTTGAATTGTGTACTATATATATATATATATATATATATATATATATATATATGATTTGATAATTATATTTAAGTAGGATTTAAGAGGATTTGATAATTATATTTAATCGAGTCTAGAAGAAACCTCAACAGAATTCAGAAAGCACTGGACGGCCGTTTCGTCCTATATTTGGAACTCATCAGCAGTGCGCATCCACTACCGAGAATTGAAACCCTGACAGTTAGGTTGTCAAGCAAACATCATACCAACTGTTCCAACGGTAACGAAGAGATTGCAAATCAGACTCAATATAGCGCCGCTCGCTCACATATTCTGTGGTGGAATTACTTAAATATAATTATAAAATCCTCCTAATAATTTCTATTATGTACATCATTGCTTGAACCGGCTTCTAATGCTCTAGGGTGAGCGGTTTGGTGAGAGTAGTCGAGGCTCCAGGGGGCACAGTCCTATGGTTACAGAGAACTCAGTAAGAGTAAGAGTATATTACTTATATATATATATATATATATATATATATATATATATATATATATATATATATATATATATATATATATATATACAGAGGGAGAACGAAAGAGAGTGTGAGGTATGTATATATATAAGAAATAGTTGTATGTATATACAAGTATGCATAAAAAGGCGATATATTGTGTATATGTGCCCGCAGATACATGTGTGTGTGTGTGTGCATGTATCTACAGATATATATCTGTGGGTATGTATATGTTTATATGTATGTACAAGCATACGAAACAGTCTCTAATATATGTATATGCCTGGATTGGCGTGTATGCATGTACACGTATATTCAAATCATATATATATAGAAATAATATAGACAAGTTTTGTCTATTAATTTTAAGCAAATTCCTTTCATATCGTCTGATAAGCTTAATAACATTATCATTAAAAAACGAAAGAAAATCACCATATTGATACATGTTTTTTAATCCTATCTAAGCTTTCGGCTTACATAAGCCATCATCAAAGATAAAAATTACATTACAATAAATTAAACAATATACGGACACAGCAACAATGACAGTATGTTTGGTTTGCATGGAACATTTCCAAGCAACGACAAACTCGTGCATACGAGACGCTGGAAGCGAAAATCGCACCGCGGCCCATGACTTCACACATGACCACGCGAGAGTGAAAACGAGAAGTGTTAAGTATGGGAAGCCGTTGGTATAAACATATGTCCTCTGTTATCAATTATAGGCATTTAAGTATATTTGTGGATTTTTCATAGTTTATTTTGTTCAGGTTTGGTTTCAACTGTTTTATATATATATAGCTTCAAGAATTTTTAGTTTTTGTTTATTATTTTCATCTTTAAGTATAGTTGTGTTTTTAACAAGTATTATCCGGAAATGTTAGAATTATCATTCAAATGTAGAGTCAAGCGTCGTGAAAGCGAGTTTGTGGTGTGACCAACATAAATATTATTTAATCTGCAGGAGATAAAATCTCCCAGAGGGCACTTGAATTTGTAAACTATGTTGGTGTTTTGAAAATCGCTAAGTGGGAGGGGGAATCATTGCGATTAATTGAGTTGGATATACTAGACTTAGTGTAGTATATGATTAACTTAATTTTTTTGATTGGATCTGTTGTAGATATATTAGTATTTACTAATTTTTTTAGTATATTTTCATCTTGTTTATAATTAGTATGCATTTGATTATGATATAGGAGATTAATATATTTAAGATGAGTTGAAACAGTATTATGTTCTATTTGCTTAGTATTGAAGCATTTTATTTCTTCATCAACCATATAGTTTGGAAACCTATTATTAATAAGTGTTTGTTTTATATTCTTTAGTTCACTGTAAAAAATGCTTTGTGGATGAATTAGTTTCTGCACGATGTATTAGATTTTTTTATAATTGCTATTTTGTAGTAATATGGACATTCGCTCTTGTAGTTAAGTGTACACGAATTTACGCTGGTAGGTTTTTTATATGGCGAAATAGTAAATTTGTTATTATATATATATATATATATATATATATATATATATATATATATATATATATATATATATTTCAGAAAAGGCTAAAATGCCAACCAACCTCGCAAGCCAGGATTCGACCGTGAAGTCTCCTCAGCCATGTGGAAAGATGTACAAGCCAAAGAAAACTACCCAATATACCAGAACACCGGAAGTGAGTGGCTAAAAATATGAGGATGAGGAGAGGCGAGTGAGGGGAGAAAAAATTGTCAGTGATGAAAAGAGAGGAAAAATGTCTCTCTCTCTCTCTCCCTCCCTTCCTTCCTTTCTCTCTCTCTCTCTCTCTATATATATATATATATATATATATCTATATATATATATATATATATATATATATATATAATACTCTTATAAATATAAGTGCCTATACTCGTCCGGCAAAACCTTACGTGTTTTGGCTTGTAAATGAACAAACCAATACCGAAGGGGGGAAAAAAGGGTTAGAAAAAAAAAGAAAGAACTAAGAACATGTACTTCCGGCGAAAATAAGTTTAGAGTCCAAAGAAAAAAACCTCCGACACGAGTAAAATAAAATAAAAAAAACTAAGCAAAAAGTGCTCAATACGCTAAGCAGAGCAAACTAAGTAAACCTAAAAAGCCAGACAAACCTACCTAGGTTTCACCTACGCGGATCGTCAGGATAAACCGGCTAAAGAGAACAGAGAAAATATATGTTTTCTGTTCTTATATCACCTCTTTAGCCAGTTTACCCTAACGATCCCCGTAGGTGAAACCTAGGTAGGTTTGTCTGGCTCTTTAGCTTATATATATATATATATATATATATATATATATATATCGATTCTCCCGTCGGGTACGACGTACGAGGGTCAAGCAAATCAGTTTCCAGGAAACTGACAGCCCGACACCGGCACATGAGACTCGATTATAGTGATGAAGGTTTCGTGCAGGACCAACCACACTTTTTGAAGGGCCGAATACAGAGACCTGGTGCACTACGTGCCACAAGGTCCCCAAACGACCCTCCGCAGGTTTTGAATTCAGAGTTTTCCTTCTCCTAGACCAGTTGCCATCCAAGGCTATAGAACCCAGTCTGTCCTGCTATTTTACCCATATATATATATATATATATATATATAAACACTGTCTCTGATATTGATAAAACAAACAGGCGGATATACATCCTTTTGAGTCTGGACATTGGAGGTGATAAAGAAATCTAACTTAATTTGATTTTGTTCACTGCTTATGCTTAGAGATCCTAAGGCATTTTTCTTCGCGTACAGTTTTGTCTTTCTTTCATTCTAACTTGAGGAAGCCAAAGGGAGCTCTCGGCAAAATACGTCGTTTACTAATTTTACACCTTGTCTCATCATCGGATACTATTATACATCCTATAAATACACACATATAAAGGTAAGTGTAAAAATAGAATGGACAGTTTTATCGAAAGAAGAGAAAAATAAATAAAATGTTCAGAAAACAACAGAAGTCACAAAAATAAGTCATTTTAGAATGAAAAGAAGCCGTCCTGGGTAAGACGATAAACTACATCCAGCAGCAAGGCCTCTGATCAGGAGGTTTTGAGGAGCGCGGAACCACCTCTTAATTGCTGGTGTTCCCAGGTCCAGCCTGACCTGGGGTGGTAGCACCAGTTAGGGTCCCAGCTATGGGCAAGTAGTTAATTTTCCAAATGGGGTCAAAACACCATGAAAGTGCAAAAATAGGTTTTAATACAAGAAATACTTTGTAAATATTATTACCAGCAATACATTTTTGAGGAAAAAGTTATTATCAGTAATATATTTCTTTAAAAAAAAAATATATATAATTTTTTTTTATTGCTGGTAATAATACCAGAAATACATTTTTTGGGAAAAAAAATATTACCAGCAATAAAAATTGTCGGCATTAAATAACCCATTGAAGTTGATATGTCGTAAAACAAAAGAAACCAAACCAAACCTGAAAAGAAATACGTAAAAAGGAGAAACATTAGAGAAATGGAAAATGTGAGGTAAGGAAAAAGAAAAAAAGATAAGAATAGCGAAAGAGAAAGAAAAAAATTAGAAAACACTAAAAGAAAAACTCAAATCATTTAGAAACCGAGAGAAGACATTTTAAGATATAAAATAATTTTAAAGCAAAAACATAAAACTGAAAGAAAAATGGAGTAAGGTTAAAATAGAACAACGGAGAAAAAGAAGAGAGTTAGAGAAAAGAAAAGCTTACCGAAAAGAGAGGAATTACAAATGGACATTATTTTAATCTGAAAAGAAACGAAATACAAGAGGAAGAAATGAAGGGGAACATGGTAAAATTAAAATGCAACAAGGTAAAACCAAAGCAAAAGAAAGAGAGAAAAAAAAAAGATAGAGAATAAAAAGGATAGACAAAAGGAAAGAAAGAAAAAAAACTGTTTGGACAAATATAAACTGATTGTAGCGACGACGCGTCAGACTTAAATATTTGCATTTATTCTTTATAATCCTAAGCTAATCTCCCACAAGACAAAAATGCAACTGTGTATCCTATCCATCAACGAATAGTCACATTTAGAGGTGACTGACCCTCATGTCGTCTGCTTCTTTGAAATGTTTTTCTGAGAATACTCACATGATGGCCCTGGCTCATAAAAGTACAGATCATTATGATAATGGCCGATTTGATGTTGTGAAATGTTTTTCGCGTAACGGATATTGATGTAGAAAATCCGATTGGCGTTCAATTTTCAGCCAAGGCTGTTTGGTTCGTTATCACTCAAATACACTCGGAAAGGTAGGGAATAATCCGCCAGATTTTATACAGGGAAAAATAGTAGTGCAAACTGGGCTCTCTAGCTTCGTTGGCAAGATGTTAAGCTGAGATAAATACTCTTCACTTCCAATTGTGACAGTTTTGGTAAATAGAATAATCCGATGAAGGAGAAAACGCAACACACGAGTTTTTTTTTTCCATTTTGCTAATATATATATGTGTGTGTGTGTGTGTGTGGTGCGATGGGTAAATTGTCACAATTTTGTATTTTTAATTTCGCGCATGTGCGTTGTTTTCGTTTTTGTTGACTACACAGTAGAGTTGGATCAGTTGGGCACCATCACGCAGTTCACACCTCTCGGAAATTGGGAAATGTCATACTGCTTGGCATTCGCGCCGGAAGCTCCAATACGAACTTTTCAAAGTGTTTGGGCGTCAATCTGAGGACAGTGCATAGGATTTGGAAAGAGTTGGATGAGTCTAATGGTGATTACGAAGGTGTTTGGAGTGATCACTAGTGATGGCAACGTGATGCCTCCATTCATCTTTCCACAGGGTTTCAAATTCAACACGAGACCTAAATCAAGTAGAAGCTTGTGTTGCCCTGGGTCAAAAGGGTGGCTGCTGGAAGACCCTATGTCTGGCAACAGGACTCTGCACCATACCACAACAAGCAGGCGAACCCAGTCACGGCTATCAGACAATTTCTACGACCACGTCATCCCAAACACACACACACACACACACACACACACACACACATATATATATAATAAAAACGTTAAAAATTAAAATTTCAGGCACAATGAGTTATATATTTGCTTTATTTTTTAAAATTAGGTTCCTCGACTAGTTTCGGCCAGCATGGCCATCATCAGGAGAAAAACTTCCTACTTGTTCGTAGTAGGGAAATACCCAGTTGAATGTCTCTGAAGAAAGTGAACTTTGCCTGTAGTTTTCATTTGTTTTATTATCGTTAATTTTGGTCAGACCTTGTCAAAGGCCTTTTTCAAGTTCTGTTAAGGAGACATTGGGAGACTCATGAGTCTCAGATTTAGGGCTGATCAACGAGTATCGGGACTGGTGGTATAAAAAGAAAACTACAACACATATCACTTCGGCATTTAATCTCCTTTGAAGTAACTCCCTTATCGGGACTGGTTTAAAAAATAAAACTACAACACATATCAATTCGGCATTTAATCTCCTTCGAAGTAGTCCCCTTATCGGGACTGGTGCTATAAAAATAAAACTACAACACATATCAATTCGGCATTTAATCTCCTTCGAAGTAGTCCCCTTATCGGGACTGGTGCTATAAAAAGAAAACTACAACACATATCAATTCGGCATTTAATCTCCTTTGAAGTAGTCTCCCTCTGTAACCACACATGTTATCCAGAACCGTTTCCGTTTATGGAAGCATTCCTGGAACAACTCCGCCTCCTCCCAAGCCTCATCCTCCTCCACCTCCTCCTCCTCTTCCATGTAGTTCTTCACAACTTCCTGTTTCATGTGGCTCTTAGCGGTTTTTGCCTCTTTTTGCTAAGGCCTCCGCCCTCCGTTCCACCACCCATTAACACAAGCTCTCGCCAGTTTAGGTCCCTTATTTTTCTTGCCCTCAATATGCCCTGTGAGCATTAAGTTTTCCAAACCCTCTTTCCTCATTATGTGTCCAAGGAATTTTACCTCTCTTTCCTGATTCTTAAGACTTCCTTGTTGCTTATTCGCTCCCTCCATGACATTCTCAGTATCCTTCTGTATAACCACATTTCTGGTGCCTCTTGTTTTTGTTTTTGTTTTTGTTATTTTTGTTTTGTTTTTTTTCCTCATCCGTGGAGTGATTTTTTTTTTCAATCGATTCACTCCAAGCAAGACGATAATGCCACAAAGACAGAAAGGATTACTTGGAGAGAATGAGAATAACAAGATTTTAGAAGGCACCAGAAACCCAATCCCAAACAGGAAACAAGGTAAACATCTCTACTCCCGTTCAAAAGTCCGGGGAGAAGTGTGAACCGGACGACAGGCGAAGTTATCTTCTCTTACTGAGGAAAAAAAATAAAAATACGAATAAAAAAATAAATATTAAATAGTCTGAACTTACGAAAATATTATTTTTCAC
The DNA here is from genome assembly GCA_963932145.1 of Acanthosepion lycidas. Lineage (NCBI taxonomy): Eukaryota > Metazoa > Mollusca > Cephalopoda > Sepiida > Sepiidae > Acanthosepion > Acanthosepion lycidas. The sequence continues at coordinate 17,446,709 of OZ010589.1, forward strand.
ATAGAATAATGAATAACTAGAACGTGTAAGTCACTCACTCGATTGGTTTGCACACTCTGATACTTAGCGGGCTCAGGAATCCATCCCTGCGCTGCCAGTATCACGGCTATGACTAGCTTGGACCGGCTCTGATCAGCTAAGACCAGCTATGACTAGCTTAGAACAGCTCTGACCAGCGGCCCGAGGGAAGACACTCGGATACCACGTTAAAAACTGACCTTGTATCACAACCTGACTCATCGTGGGGGGTCAAGTAAATCTCTACTTTTATAAGGCATAAGTGCACATTCTTCTCTATTTGTGCTGCTTTCTCTGATATCATTCTGATCATAAATATCGCATTTAGTGTTGCAATGTCCGTAACAAAACCGCACTTTTCCGGACTAATTCTGCCTTACGCTCAGGATTCGGATTATTAGCTTGTTTATGTGGCTCATTCATTTAAATCAGATTTCTTAAGTAATGCTAATCCTGCAATATTTCGGAATTGTCATACGCTTCGTTTATTTCTTCTGCTGATTTTGTCGGTTTCGAAATCGTAGTTATAATAATAATAATAGAGCAGCGGCATATAGAGCCTCTAGATCTGTACATAGAATAAGTGTTCAAAATAAGGCCTTCAAAAAAAGAAACTACTTTTAGGGCATTCTAATATATAATATTAATAATGTACTGCAGACAGTGTATTGGATTAAAGGTCTTCATAAACGACGGCGCCTTGGATGAATCAATTTTATTTTTAGTCCAATATATTTTTATTGCTTCAAACGTTAAGAGAACTTTGCTTGATTGTGAAACTCTTCGTGGCAGAGCGGTAAAAGCACGCCAGATCAAAAAGGTAAGTTCTCTAGCTAAGGAGAATGAAAGTTCAAATCCTGACCGAGTGCGCATTCTTCTCGATTGTGCAAAAATAAATATTGATTAAAATAAAAATCAAACGGAACGTCTATTCAGATGTGAGTATCCACTAAAAATAACGTTTGACATATAATAAAATGTAAAATGATAATAATGATAATGATAATAATAATCATAGCAACAATCGATGTGCGGGTGGTGTAACGGTTAACGGTGCCGAAAGAGAAATCAACTAGTCGATGTCGGATTTGGCGTGTGCGCGAATATCTAAGGAATGAAGAGTGTGTTGCAATAAACTCCCTGATGGAAAGGAAATATATTTGACTCAAAAGATAGAAAACGCCAGAGAAAACCTTGCTACCGACTCAGCCAGAGAATAGATAGATAGATAGATAGATAGATAGATAGATAGATAGATAGATAGATAGATAGATAGATGTGAACAGGCGGATATAGATATGAACAGGCTGAGATAGATAGATAGATAGATAGATAGATAGATAGATAGATAGATAGATAGATAGATAGATAGATATGAACAGGCGGATATAGATATGAACAGACTGAGATAGATAGATAGATAGATAGATAGATAGATAGATAGATAGATAGATAGATAGATAGATAGATAGATATGAACAGGCGTACATAGATATGAACAGACTGAGATAGATAGATAGATAGATAGATAGATAGATAGATAGATAGATAGATAGATAGATAGATAGATATGAAAAGGACTGCGATAGATAGATAGATAGATAGATAGATAGATAGATAGATAGATAGATAGATAGATAGATAGATATGAACAGGCGGATATAGATATGAACAGACTGAGATAGATAGATAGATAGATAGATAGATAGATAGATAGATAGATAGATAGATACTAACAGACTGAGATAGATAGATAGATAGATAGATAGATAGATAGATAGATAGATAGATATGAAAAGGACTGCGATAGATAGATAGATAGATAGATAGATAGATAGATAGATAGATAGATAGATAGATAGATAGATAGATAGATAGATAGATATGAACAGGCGGATATAGATATGAACAGACTGAGATAGATAGATAGATAGATAGATAGATAGATAGATAGATAGATAGATATGAACAGGCGTACATAGATATGAACAGACTGAGATAGATAGATAGATAGATAGATACTAACAGACTGAGATAGATAGATAGATAGATAGATAGATAGATAGATACTAACAGACTGAGATAGATAGATAGATAGATAGATAGATAGATAGATACTAACAGACTGAGATAGATAGATAGATAGATAGATAGATAGATAGATAGATAGATAGATAGATAGATAGAAATCGATCCTGACGCCCACTTTCGGCTGCCACGCAATAGTGATCATTAATCAATTGTTGCCTTCCTGATCCTCTGTTTCGTGATGCTCCTCCTGGCTCCCCAATATGACCGACTAAAGATTTGTTCATGGCGCGAATTTATCTCGCCTTTATCGATTTTTGTCCGTGTGAACGAAACATGTGACTCGACGACAATTGAAATGGATTCGTATTTTTTTCTTTCCCTCTTTTTCATCGTCTTGTTACTTGCCCATCACGAGTTCACGAGAACAGCAATCATTTTCAACGAGACTTTAGCAATAACAAAAATAATAATCAATTTAGTAGCAGCAGGAGCAGCTGTCCTTGCCGTAGTAGCAGTAGGAGCAATGTTAGTAAAATTAATATGCATTATTATTATTATTATTATTATTATTATTATTAAAAATAATACCTTCCAAATATACCTCCTAGAAATACCGCCACATAATGGTGTGGCAGTAAGAAGTAATTCTGCGAGGTATATGTGAGAGGTATTTCTGCCTCACCCTGTATGGTATCAAATATCCCCTCTGACTCTTAGATCTTTCGGCCTAGTGTTATCTCAGCTCCCACGGGCCAATGGGAGAGGCAACACTTTTCTCAGCAGATGTATTGTTACAGCAGCGCTGCCATCTGAGTACTTCCAATTATGCCATGTATCCGGAAGGTATATTGCGTGGGAGAACGTTTCCTGGAAATAGTCCCGAGTGCGACAATCGTAAAACGGACAACTTGAGCCGCTGCTTGACCCATTTCGCTGATGAGTCCGGCCAGACTTTGGTACCTACTTACTACTATTAATATTACTGAACAAGAAAACAGTCCATCAACATAGGGCTCAAATACAACGTGCATTCAGGAGATTTGAAGACAATTTTTAGGAAAGGCAATTATTAGGCTGGTGCAAAAATAATGACGGTTTTTGACGTTAAAAAATACGTCAAAAACCGTCATTATTTTTGCACACACTTTTCTAAATTATTGTTCTTGCATCCTTACTATACATCTAATGGTTTGACTTGCCAAATTTTGTTATTGCAGAATAATTTGTTGGTTCAAGGTCAATTGAAGTAGAACAAATCAAGCCAATACTGCCGTCATTTGGAGTTTATAAAATACTAGCAGTAGAACCCGGCGTTGCCCGGGGATGTAACAATAAGAGATAGATCAAGTATCGACCATCATAAAGACTGAAAAATAAAATTGACAAAGATTATTGTTTAAGGTTGACGGACACGAATGTCTTAAATATTTTTTTTGTTTTGTTTTTTTGTGGGTTTTTTTTTTACGAATTGGTCAAACCCAAACTCAAAAAAAAACATTGTTTTCAATCGTTATGAGTCTACCAATTGAATAGAATTTTATTATAAATAATTGTCTTGTAAATGGAATTTTTAAAGCATTCTGAATGCAAAAATAAAGAAAAATGTGTGCAAGACAATAAGAAACACTACCTGCCAAAAAAAAGTGAAGTTTTGTTGAAATCGGTTGAAAAATGTAGGAAATCCGATCCCATATATAAACGAACACACACACACACACACACATACACAACCAACCAACCTGGGTTTTATAATAAGTATAACTCGATAATTCGATATTATTAAGTATAACTCGATATGAGTTGTCCCCCTTTCATTAATGCCTCTTAATCGTGTTTTCAAATTGATTTCCAATTTTTAGCGCTGTTAGAACCACCACAAGGTAATTTTACGTAGTCCTGTGAAGTTTTGTTGAAATCGGTTGAAAAATGTAGGAAATCCGATCCCATATATAAACGTACACACACAATCTGCGTTTTATAATAAGTAAGATTTCTATTACGAGGAAGATTCAAGAAGTTTTGAAACATTTTTTGAGAGGCCATTATAACTTTCCTAAATTATTGTACTTTTAATCTATCATTACTCATAGATCTGAATTTGGAGGCCGTCTTTTTTTTTTACCATGAAACCCAGGTTCGAATCTCACTATGACCGATTTGTTAGGAAGGTTATTTCTTTATGTTATCGGTCTGGAGTGGGTGATCCCAGCAGGCGGCACCCTTGAAAATTTCTTGATAACAATACCACGGGTTGACCCCAGCCTTATGAGTAAAATTGAGTAGACGGAACCCTTAGGGGCCGTCGTTGGCTGTGCTAGCACGAAGTCACAAGTCATCGTGACTGTGTGTTTGAGCTTGCTGGCGGCCTTGTTTAGATAACATGTTCTTTCATAGAAACCGTAACTATGGTCTGTGCAGCATAATTGCAGTATAAACCACACGTGGACTCTGTGGGTGTTGAACAAACACAAAATGCGCCTGAACAAACGTCTGCAATAAGGATTAGCTAGCCGTACTATTAGACGGGTAGTCAGGCATTAACGATTAGCTTATACATCCAATAACTGCCAACTTTTGCTATTCCATATTGAAAGAGAAGGTTGCCAAACCTCTTTAGACACACCCTACTAAACACAGGTGGATTTTTTTCCGTTTTTGAGAAAATAAACATTGTAATCGGTGTAAAAGCTACGTTTTGATGTGATAAGTAGTAACCCCAACGATTAAATTCATAGCTTTTACCAATTTTTGAGAATTCAGTTTTAAAATCGTCTGGAAAATGTACAGAAATACAGTTTTTTGCTTATAAACTGACTTTAAAATTTGACTATTTTACGAATGAATCCAAATAAAGTTAGCATCTTTTGTATTAGGTACATTGAATATAAAATATATTCAAACTAGATTTATAATTATGAATCATCACAAGCAAAATATGCAATTATTTTACTACCTTCAATAAATAGAAACTGTGTAAATAAAATTGTAGAAGATTACAAAAAAAAACCGCTCTACTCAATGAATAAAATTTGTGATATAATTTCTTAGATCATAATTAATCAAAACAAAAAATAAATAAACGTGTACAGAACCCCATAATACCACTGAGCAAAAATTATAAGACAAAATTGCAACGCTATTTTATATTCTATTTGTATTAAAATTTTTAATAAAACATCTTATTTATTCATTAAGCATCCAATTGAAAATAAGTAGAGAAAACTTGTCTAAACGATAGGCGAACCTATCTTAGTGTAGGGTAGAAATTCACTCTCTATCTGTGTTGAATTGTCGGCCGTGAGGAGAAAGGAAATTCCCCGAAGAAAATCCAAGTCGCGTTCTGTTCCAACCGCATTCTAAAACAAAAATAATGAAAGAGAGAATTTATGTCCTTCCTTTTATAGTCCTGAAACAGCGCCGCCTATCGGCGTCCTGTCAGACAAGGTGGGTTAATATATACAAATGATATATTTCAGTCTGTGCAAATGAAGGGCGTGTACTTGTTTGTGCTTTGCAAAGTTATTGTACTGAAACTCTGAAATACGCCCATTGATCAAACAATTAATTTAGAAAGTGGTTCATTTTTCCTTGAAAATAAATAAATAAAAACTGTCAAACATCTTACTTTCTACTAAGATTAATTCAGTGGAAAAAAAAAAGTATACGGGAGACTTTGTAAAATAATAATTGAGTTTTCATTTAGATTTTTGTTTGTATTGTTATGACTAGAGTGAGTTTTTATTAATAAATGTGTACAATACTTTGCTAATTCCATTTGTATAATGTCAATGAAGGTTTGCATTTTTTCATTGGTAGTTTGGATTACCCCCATTTGTTTTCACCAAGATGCCGTCAGGTAGCGCTGTTAGACAGCTATAAAACGGGATAGTCTTGCTTTATTTCTCTTTTGTCTCTTTTCCTTCTGACGTTTGGTTGAAACAGCACCCATCCAGGAACCGTATCCCGGGTATGCGGATATATTTAACGTTAGTGACTGAACTTTCACACACGATTCATAATTCCTAAATTTTTATGTATTTTCTTTTACATGCATGCTATTGTATATTCTTCCCTTTATTATTCAACGCATGAAAATATCGCCTTGTCGAAATTTATTCCGTTTAAATGCACAAATTTTGTTTGCCATTTCTTTTAGTCTAACTCGGAGCAATGGCTAGATATAAACTAAAACACATGATCAAACGGTCATATCACATTAAAAGACCAGTTCTTGTACTATAAACGAAGTTAAACAACGTCGAGCCTGGTCAGTACTTAGATGAATGACCACTTGGGAATCCCATGGAATGGAAGCGTGGATTTGTGGGTGGTGTAATTGATGACGGCTCAGAACTGGAAACTGGAGAGCCATGTTTCAATTGACATTCGTGAAAGAGAATGAGAAGGGTTTACTGAGGAACTGTATTGCGGCTAGTTAGAGATCATCCTCTGGAGTTCCTGTCTTTAAGAATTCTGGTAAATCTTCGAGATAGATAGATAGATAGATAGATAGATAGATAGATAGATAGATAGATATGAACAAACTATAAATAGATACTGTACATACATATTGCTTGGGGGCAAACTATTAATTAATATCTCGTTCCCCGATTGAATACTATGGGGAAAGGGAATTTTTAAACAGTGACTCCTGTTATGAATTGAGCGCTCTGGCTGCTGATTTGGCGTTTATATACATCACGTATATAATACGTTAAAAGATACCTTTTCTCTGTCGTGCGCCGATAGCGTATGGATAGTGTTTCTGACCGATGCCAAATCGATCGAGTTTCGATTCCGGCTTGAAGCAATCGGATGTCTAGCTACACTAAGGAGCTGTGATACAGCGAAACAGGCTTATATATATATATATATATATATATATATATATATATATATATCGGGTGTGACGGCAAAATTGTCCAAATCGATCAACAGCACAAAATGTTTAATAACCAAAAAAACACTCAATTTCTAAATATAAAGTTTAGCCATCTTGACACCATTTGTCGTAAGAATCACTGAAAAACCTTTTGAGTTATTCAGCTAAAAAGAGAGCAGGTTAAAACTGCTGAGAGAAAAAAGATAATTCGGGCTTTCAGTAATGGTACCAACATTCATACTCTGGCTTCCATCTTCAAAGTCCATTCAAGAAACATCAAGTGAACGGTGAATAAGTTTAAAAAAGAGGGAACCGTTGAGTGGAAAACTGAATCAGGTCACAACAGGAAGAGGGATCATCATTTCAACTTAGAGCTAAAGAGATCAATTAGAAAAGATCCAACTCAATTCATAAGACTTTTTGCACGTGAGAGAAGAGTTTCAGCTATGACAGTCCAAGGAGCAGTGAAAAAAAACTTGCAAATGAAATCGTACGTGAAACATGTGAGGCACCTTGTTACTCCAGGACGGAAAGTTAGAAGGTTAGAGAGAGTGAAGATCATCTTGAATAAGTTGGACAATGATCAGGGAATAATATATATATATATATATATATATATATATATATATATATATATATATATATATGACCTTAATTTCAATCCTTCATGAGCTTCCGATCCTTAGCTATGATTAATGATGAACATGCCATTTTCACAGTCTTTGAGTCCTTTCACTGGATCTAACTAAAGCCTTTATCCACTGCGCCATGTGTCCTTGAGTTCAATACCTGGTAAAGGCAATGGAGAACTTGGAGAGGGGAATTAACAGGAGATAACTGACATCCATTAGACATGGCATGGTTCAGTTCGACATTCCAACCACCTGAATAAGGCCGGAGCGTACAACGGCCGAAATGTTGTGAAAAATATGGCGACAAAGATGGGGACAATAGTCCGAATAATGTAAATAGTGTGCATAATACCTCATCTCAGAAATACAGACAGATAATAATTTAACTGTCTTAACTTTTTTGATAATTTGATTGATCAGTGGCTGCTTATGAGGGTACCAGGTTGACAGTTTTCAGGTATGTTAGTAAGGAACGCGGTGTCTTTGGTAACACTTAGAAAGGCTACTCTGGTCAAAAGTCGCATAATAATGGTGAATTTTTAGTTTCATTTCGAACGGATAGGTTTTATTCATTTAGATTGATTTATTTTCAATCAAGTTTTCCCCAAACCTCGTGAAACTTCGATATACGATCCATCTCCAGATATACTGGAAGAAAAGTCGGTTCCTTGCCATTCTAGAACTGTACTTGAATCTTCCTACCATGCTCTTTCTTTGCAAGAGTCAGATCAAACCAAAAAAATGAGTATTACTGCCATATCTGAGCAGCCCAATCCACACTTTCCAGACTTAAAAGAATTCAAAATCATTTACACGGCCTTGTAGGCGATGAATTATTTTGCACCATACAGTACCTTTACCCACAGATGCACGCCTACTGTTACACTATCGCGATTTCAACGGGAAATGTTATGACGGGCTACATTCCTTATTTCCACCAGTCCATTGATTCATTTTCTACGGTTTATCAACCCTTTGCCGGTTATTTAAAGCCAGAATGTATCTTTAGATTAAAAAAACTTTTAAAGATAATAATTGTTTAGTGATATAAGTCTTACTAATTAACCCATAGCTGGGGGGATAAGGAATGGATTCATATCTTTCCCAAGGGTATTTTTGCGTTTGAGTGCAATTGGTACACGGCCTACATTCGTTATTTCCTCAAGTTCATTGATTGATTCTATGGTATATCAACCCTTTGCAGGTTATTTAAAGCCAGAATGTATATTTAGATTGAAAGAATTTTCTTAGATAATGATTGTTTAGTGATATAAGTCTTACTAATTGACCCATAGCTGGGGGGATAAGGGATGGATTCATATCTTTCCCAAGGGTATTTTCGCGTTTAAGTAAATATAACGAACCCGAGTGCCATTGGAACTCGCCTCTCCGGTTAACAATTCCGATCCATTTATTGATTACACCACCCACACATCCAAGCTTTCAGAACTTGGTATTTCAAAGCGGTCACCCATCTAGGTACTGATCAGTCTTGACTTTGCTTAACTTCGGTAATCGTACGGGAACCAGTGTTTCAATGTGATGTGCCTCTGTCTGTACGTGTGGTGGGTAACCCTAAAGCTATATTATGATCTCGTCTTAACCAACTTCCGGTCAGTTTCTATTGCCATAGACGATGAAAAGTGATAATTATTTTCTTCATTTTCTTTTTGAAAATTAAAATAATCTTCTTACGGTGGTTATAATTTAAAAGAATAAACGCTTATTTAAAAAAAATTCGAGAAGCTGATGTTCCGAAAAAAAAAATGAATAACACTTATGCATTTTGAAAGTTAATGGCGATAATGCTTTTCGACAAATGATACAGTTCAGCTCAACAAAATTGTTAGAGATTCTGTCCAAGAAGACAAATTACTATATGTTTACTTAATTCGATCGATACTTGCGTTCAGCTTGGCATTCTCTTTATCCATTTTCCTTATCGATTTATTTATTTCAATGTTTGTTTTTTTTTGGTTTTTTTTTTTTTTGCTTTGTAGCCTGTCTTTCCAATAAAGCTCCCAATTTCTCTTCGAGAAGTTAATCAGTTTTAAATTTCTTCCATTTTTCTTCTAAACTCAGATGTTTTTGTTTTTTTTGTGGCTGTTTTTACACCCAGTATATGTCCCAAGAGCCACTCAAAATAAAAGCTTACTGAATGAGGTCATAGGTTTTCGGCTATATCATGTTGAACTAATAATTCTTCCTTCCAGAAATTCCAGACAGAAATTAAATTTTTTTGATGTTTTAAGCTCCTTTGTGCCGAGGACAATATATTTAGACATCTTGAAAGCATCTGACTAAAGTTTGTTCAATAAAGATCTTTTGAAGATGAATGCAATTCTCTTTTTTTCAAAACTTTATTTTCCAAAAGATGGTTGCATGTTATATTGCCAAAAAATATTTGAATTACCAACACTTATAGTTACATCATTTTGAGATACTGGTTTCTGTATGATCACCAAAGTTAAGCAACATCAATCCTGGTCAGTACCTAGACAGATAACCGTTTGGGAATACCAGGTTCTATAAGCATGGATGTGTGGGTGATATGATGAATAATAGTCCTGGATTGTTAATCGGAGAGCCAAGTTCCAATTCCAGTTGGGTTCGTTAAAACTGTCGCGCAAATACCCTTTAGAAAGGCATGAATCCACATCTCCTCTCAGCTAAAGATGAATTAATCAGACTTGTATTACTAAATCATTATTATCTAAATTTCTTACAATCTATAAATATTTCCTGGCTTTAAATAATCTGCAAAGGGTTGGTAAACCATCAAAAATCTACCATTCAATCAATCAATGAGGTTATATTATGGACATAAGAGGAAGATGAAAGAAGTGTTAATTACTAGGCCAAGTTGAAAAGATATAGATTAACCTTACACTTGAAGAGGTTAAGATTTTATTAATCGGGGAAGCATCCTCTTGGGAGTCTGTTAGATTAGAATATTTCTGAGTGGGGTGAATTACATGGAAACAGGAGGAGGATGTAGGAAATAAATATTTTGAGGATGTTGGGGGAAAGATAACGATTCACAAATGATTTCAAGAAGTTAAGATTACAATGTTCGGGAAAGCATTCTCTTGGGAGTCTGTTCCACAAAGTATTAGTTCTTGACAAGTGGTCCGAATGGAACTTTCTTCTTAAAAATGGAATACTAAGAGTATGAGGATAATTCGAATCGGTATACGTGGCATGGCGGATTTATCTGTGAAGGTCTGAACTGGTAGAACTATGAAATGTTGCTCGTCATCGCATTTTCTTATGAAATAAAGATAGAGTAGACAGGGGCAAATAAGGTTTTGCCTGCGGGTAAGGGGCTGTATGGTTAAAAAAAAAAAACTTAGTTCATCGCCCACGTAAAGCGACGTAAATTCATTCTTAATTCTGTCAAATTTGGAAAGCAGTACTCCATTGTTGATCTTGTAAAGACAGAACATGGAGCCTGGAGTCAAATACTTTCTGGGGTAAACTTGAGTCTGAATAGAGGTTCCTAAAATTCTCTCCATTAATCATCTGAGAGACTTCTCTCTGCCTTCTATCAGCATGGCTGATGCTAACCCCCAAGAAAGTGAGCCATTGTGCCTGGCTAACGTTCGCAGCTGACATGAGGTGGAAAGACTACATTGAATCCATCGCTAGATCAAATGTTAAGAAAGTTCGTTCACTGTGATAATTTTTCTGTCCGAAATCTATCTTGCATATCTATAAATCTACCATTTGTCCATGCTTAGAATATTGCTGCCATATATAGCCCGGTGACCATGCTATAAGCAAGTATACATACTCGACTCTCCCGTCAAATTCGACGTATGAGGTTCAAGCAAATCAGTTCCTAGGAAACAGACAGACCGACGCTAGCACATGAGATTTGATTATAGTGGGAGTTTTGTGCAGAAACATCCACACTTTTTAAAGGGCCTAATACAGGGTTTAGTGCACTATCCAGTCTGTATTGCTATTTACACATAGCTGGAGGGAGAAGAGGATTCATACGTTTCCCAAGTGAATGTAATGCATTCGACTGGAATTTGAACTCGGCTCTCCGATTCCTCACTCCAAATCTCTATCCATTAATCCACCGTGCCTTTTATTTATTTATATATATATATATATATATATATATATATATATATATATATATATATATATATATATATATATATATATATATATATATATATATATATATATATATATATATATATATATATATATATATATATATATATATATATATATATATATATATATATATATATTCTTTACTTTCTATCTTCTTTAAAGCATTCATGCTATCATATTCTCTTTCTTTCATTCTCCTTCTCTTTCTTTCTTTCCTGCTTACTTCATTCTCCCTTTTCTAGCATCTTCCTTTTATATCAATTCTCCTTTCTTTCTTTCTTTCTTGCTTTCTTTCTTATGTCATCTTCTCTCTTCTTTCTTTCTTCCTTTTTTTCTTTTTTTTGTTATGTACTTTTAACTCTTCTTTCTTTTCTCTTTCTTTCCTGCTTCCGTCTTTCTCTCTTTTCTTGCAGCTTCCTTTTCATTCGCTCCTTCTTTCTTTCTTTTTTCATTATGTCTTCTTCTCTCAAATTTTTTCTATCTTTCCTGCTTCCGTCTTTTTCTCTTTTCTTGCAATTTTCTTTTCTTTCGCTTCTTTCTTTCTTTCTTTCTTTATTATGGCCTATTCTCTCTTCTTTCTTTCTTCATTATGTCTTCGTCTGTCTTTTTTTCTTTCTTTCTTTCTTTCTTTCTTTCCTGCCTCCGTCTTTCTCTCTTTTCTTGAATCTTCCTTTCCATTCGCTTCTTTCTTTTTTTTATTATGCCTTCTTCTATTAGGTTGGTGCAAAAATAATGACGTAATAATGTCGTTTTTGACGTTAAATAATACGTCACAAAACGACATTATTACGTCATTATTTTTGCAGCAACCTGATATCTTTATTTCTTATGTCGTCTTCTCTCTTTTTCTTCCTTTCCTTTCTTCTTTCTCTTTTTTCTTGAACCTTCGCTTTCTTTCGCTTCTTTCTTTCTTTCTTATGTCTCCTCTTCTTTCTTTCTTTTCTTTCTTTCTTTCTTTCTTATGTCACCATCGCTCTTCTTTCTTTCCTTCTTTCTTTCTTTCCTGCTTTCGTCTTTCTCTTTTTTCTTACATCTTCTTTTTCTTTTGCTTCTTCTTTCTTTCTTTCTTTCTTATGTCACCTTCTCTCTTCTTTCTTTCTTTCTTTCTTTCTTTCCTGCTTTCCTCTTTATGTCTTTTCTTGCTCCTTCCTTTTCTTTCGCTTCTTCTTTCTTTCTTTATTATGTCTTCTTCTCTTTTCATTCTTCTTTCTTTCTTTCTTTCTTTCCTGATTCTGTCTTTCTCTCTATTCTTGCATCTTCCTTTTCTTTCTTTCATTCTTCCTTTCTTTATACCCTCTTCTCTCTTCTTCCTTCCTTTCTTTCTTTATTTCTTTCTTTCATTCTTGCTTCAGTCTTTCTCTCTATTCTTTTAATTCTTTTTTTCTGCCTTTTTTTCTGTCTTTTTTTCTGTCTTTCTTTATGTCCTCTTCGCTCTTCTTTCTTTCTTTCTTTCTTTCTTTACCAATTGTGTTTTTTCCTTCTTTTTTTTTATTTTCCTTTTCACATCGTTGCATTCTTCCACAATTTTTCCTCCTAATTATCTTACAGATCGCCTTTCCCGCATTTGTTTATGACCGAAATAATAAATGTCCGTCCGTATTAGCGTTCCACCCAGATGAGATTACAAAAACAAAACAATACACACACGCACGCTCACACACACACACACACACACACACATATATATATATATATATATATATATATATATATATATATATATATATATATATATATATATATAGGCCGCAGAAGTGAAAACAAAAACAAATATATTTCAGTAAAGAAAAAACAACGGACTTACCCTATATATATATATATATATATATATATATATATATATATATATATATATATATATATATATATATATATTAGGTTGGTGCAAAAATAATTTCGTTTTCTAACATATGTTACTATGTGAGAAAACGAAATTATTTTTGCACCAACCTAATATATATATATATATATATATATATATATATATATATATATATATATATATTATCGAAAACTCATTTAAAATCACTTCACTGGCTGGTAAACTCATATCGTCAACAGAGATGGCGACTATAATAAATATGTCCCTTTGTTCATTACGAGAGTTTGTTTTTTTTTGTTTGTTTGTTTGTTTGTTTTGTTTTGTTTTTTTGTTTCCAGTCTGTTCTCTTTCTTTTCCTGTTTACTCCCCCTTCATATGCTTTATCCTTTTACTTTCCTCACTTTTATTTTAAACACCAAAATTACAGGTTCCCGCGTACTTTTTATCAATAAATATGGTCGATCATATGACGAAGCTGCATTCAATAAGAGGCCGACGGGATTTCCGGTTCGCTGAGAAATTCACAAATGTAATGGCTTCTATGTTTGTTTTTGTAACGGTTGGTGATGGCGGAGACGTTGCTAAGTGAGAAAGGTAGAGGAAGAAAAGGTGGTGGAGACATTGTTATCCAACGATGTCCAGCGGATATCTATATTAGAATACCTTATGAGTGCATTTCCATATTGATCCATAGATACAAACATAGACACACACACACACGCACAAACATTGACACATACACACACACACAAACATTGACACATACACACACCCATATATATATATATGTATATATATATATATATATATATATATATATATATATATATATTAGTTTGGTGCAAAAATAATGTCGTTTTCTCACATATGTTACTATGTGGGAAAACGACATTATTTTTGCACCAACCTAATATATAGGGTGTATCAAAAATACTTTTACAAACTTTGGCGGCAAGTTCCTCACCGTAAAGCAAGAACAAAATTCCATATAACAATATGTCCGCCATTCCTTAGTTTTTTTTTGCGTTATTCAGTTTAAAGTTTACTGTAGATGCTGTTAAATGTACAATACAAGAAACAATCTAAAAACACTTTTAAAGGCTTTGATAACAATTATCCTGCCTGAGCAACACGACGATAAACAGCAGCAAAGGTTGGATGACTTGACAGTCCTTCGCTCTAGAAACTCAATCTGATACAGCCGGGCAGCCTTGCGTCCATTGCCATTCGCACGGCCGTGCGTAAAAATCATATCTGCCTGCTCACAATTGTCAAACGGAACACTTCTCGGTTAACTCAGTACTACACACGTTAAACGTTGAAGACAGACTAGTCACAACTGTACACGAATGACAAATGTAACCTAGTCTATATGGCAACGCCATCTACCATAAACTTCCGTTAAACTTAATAACTCAAATACGAAGGATTTGCGGACATATGATTATTGGAACTTTTTTCCTTATTTTGGCGTGAGTAAACAGCGCCCCAAAGTTTGTAAACGTATTTCTTGATACACCCTGTATATGTGTGTATGTATGTATACATATATCTATATGTCTGTGTATGTGTGCATACACAGATAGGGAATGTGTAAGACTGCCTGTGTGTGTATGTATGTGTGTGTGTGTGTTTGAAAATTTGCACTTTTAATGGTTTTTTTATATGCACATTGTATATTAATATAAGCACTCAGAAGAGTGATTACAACGTCCGCTTTCCAACCAGAAGACCTTGGTGCGAATCTCCCCAATACCGATTTGTTAAGATAGATAGATAGATAGATAGATAGATAGATAGATAGATAGATAGATAGATAGATATGAACAGAGACTGTGATAGATAGATAGATAGATAGATAGATAGATAGATAGATAGATAGATATGAACAGAGACTGTGATATATAGATAGACAGATAGATATGAACAGAGATTGTGATAGATAGATATATAGATAGATAGATAGACAGATAGATAGATATGAACAGAGACTGTGATATATAGATAGACAGATATGAACAGAGATTGTGATAGATAGATAGATAGATAGATAGATAGATAGATATGAACAGAGACTGTGATAGATAGATAGATAGATAGATAGATAGATAGATAGATATGAATAGCGTCTTTGATATATAGATAGATAGACAGATATATAGATATGAACAGAGATTGTGATAGATAGATAGATAGATAGATAGATAGATAGATAGATAGATAGATAGATAGATAGATAGATAGATTTGCCGTTCACCCCAGAAAAGTATTCATCCGTCCATTTAACGTCTTGAGTTTAAGTAATTGATTTTAATTAATACAAAGCTGGTCTTGGGTAAGTAGACCTGGAGAGGTTACCATCCTTCTCCGGGTCAAACCCCATGCTCTCCTACTTGAAGTTTCGCCTTTGTTACAGACGCATGGTCGATGATTCCATCGGGGCCACGTTTTTACCAAAGCCAGCCTTTCCACAGTCAAGGAAGCCTTCTCCCAGCGATACCTTCACATCACCACCTCTTGCTGTATCAGATGGCCCTTTTTAATAGCGCTGGGTGCCTATCCACCCCCTCATCAGAAAATCCAGGTTGAGAAACCGATTCCATCCCTGATATCACGACTATACGACAAGAAAGACTGGGTGTATGGTATATGTAGAACTCATAGAATACCTGAGTATATATTCTTGACTTACAAACATTTATATAAAAATTTTATATCGTTCGCCTATATATATATATATATATATATATATATATATATATACATATATATATATATATATATATATATGTGTGTGTGTGTATGTATGTATGTATGTATGTGTGTATGCAGATATGTAGATAAATATGAATTATTAAAAATAAAATAAAAAATATTAAATTAAAAATAAAATACCATTAAAAATAGGATTAAGTTTATAAATAATGAAAATTTGTTAAACCATAGACATGAGTTAACGGCTTTCAGCTGACATCAACAAATTTTCGCATTAAATAATTAGCATTAAAAAAAAAATAAATTTCATAATCTAAAAAAAGGTTTAAAGCTTAACCCAATCACAAGATAGAAAAACTCTTTATGAAGTCATCAAAAAAAAAACAAATTGTAGTTCAGTGCGACGCGTTTAAGTATGAAACAGACCTTTAGCAATAAATAAAATAAAATAAAAATAAAAAATAAATATATAAAAGAATAAATAAATAAAATAAAACAAAACAAAATTCTCTAGACACTTAACGGCATATTATGGTGCCAAAAGTAATCTTTCGCTGTGACTGACCAAACGATGTGCGTACATGAATGCCATCATTCGCTTTGAAATGGATGCCACCACCCTACTCTTGACCTCTTTCCGAAGGTGACTGATATGTGGATAAAAATTATCTCTTAGACCCTTTACCAAAATGGACGCCCCAGCCATTTCCATAGTAATTAATTTTGCGAATGAACATGCTTATAAAGATGCGTAAATTTCAAGATTGGTTATTCCTAAATTTTCACTTGAGGATGAAACAGAGCTTGATACTTTAACTCAATTAAATTTTGATAATTATATTGAGGTTTTCGGCTCTGGTTTTTGAAACATGAGAACTCTTATGTAGCGAACGAATCATATTTTTTAAAATACACACACACACACACACATATATATATATATATATATATATATATATATATATATATATATATATATATATATATATCATTGAATACGAGAGACAAGGTACTTTTATTTAGTTTTTATACAACTTCTCATGCGACCTAATAATTATTTTCTTTTCGGATGATAAATTATATAAAAACTTTCACCAATTAATAATATTAACTTTGAACATGGACACAATATCTTGACCGTGTTTTGAAAAATGAAAACATTTTATAAAACATACATGGAACAAATTATTTCTTGTTTAACAGTTAAAATATTTAATCATTGAAAATGGCTAAACGTATAGCCGAAAGCGCTCGGATAAAAAGAACATTTTGACAATTTCTCAAGCGCTCTAATAATATTTTTCTTTTCTTAAATAAAAGCACCTTGTCTATCGTATTCAATGAAATATGCATGAAAGAAGGACTGCTGCCTATATATATATATATATATATATATATATATATATATATATATACTAGCATCCATACCCAACGTTGCATGGGCATAAAGAAATATAATTCTATATTTAAGTTAATTTAAAAATAGGGTGAAATAGGGTGAATAGTGTCAGAATCAATCAAATTTAGTGCGAAATCGCCCATAAATAGCGTACTGTACAGTAAAACGGTGTTTTACAACAATTCAATAAACTATCACAAAAACTCATCGTGAAATGTCATTTTTCTTATTCCCTGGCAACGCTGGGTATGGTTGGCAGTTGCGTACTAAAACAGTTTGATAAAAGCAAAAGCTTGTGGATCAGAAAAAGCGTTCAATTAGAATGGAGCAAAAACAGCATCATGTTTAGATGTAACAGAGTCTATCTTCTTCAATTACTTTCATTAAAAAAACATTTTGAATTAATGCAGTTACTGATATAACAGAAGTCGTCATGAAGACCCACTTCCGACCACAATTATATTGGAGTTTTGAAATTCAATTTGTCAGTGTGCTACCAGGGACGTAAAAGAGGATACATTTATAAGGCAATTGCTAAGTTTGATGAAAATTGGTTGAAAGATAAACGAAAAATAAGAAAGAAACCAGTAAAAATTGCAATTTTTTGCTATTTACGCAGGTTTTCACTGTATGGGTGGACTCAGTTATCAATTTAAAACACTGTTAAACAATCAACATTTTTTTGGCTACAATTGAGTGAAGTTTGTAATAGATTGCTTGAAAAGTGAAGGAGATTTTAGTTGAAAATTTGTGTTGAAATCGTTTTTTCGTTTTTCGCAGTTTTCCGCTAGGAAAAAAAGAAATGAGTTATCGTTGAGCTCGTCATGATGTAAGTAACCTACATACCGAGTCTGAACGAAATCAAAGGAAAAAAGATGAAAAAATGATGATTTTTGATCGGCATTATCGATTATTGATTTTTTTTAAATTATCGATTTTTTTACGCTAAGAACCTATCTCTAGTACAATGTATGTGTCACGTTTGGTCAAAATCGATTGGATGGATCTTGAATGAAAAAGTATCATACAGATACACAGACAGACACACAGACAGACACACAGACAGACACACATCCTCTGTTTTATATATATATATATATATATATATAAATATTCTTTTGAAGTGCAACTTGAAGTTTCTTAAACCACGTTTTTTTTCTTTCTCTATTTTTTCGTTCTCTTTTGCATTCTTTTTCTTTTTTCTCTCTCTGTTTTCTTTCTTTTTTCTCTTTTTTCTCTCTCTGCTTTCTTTTTTCTCATTTTTCTCTCTCTGTTTTCTCTCTTTTTTCTCTTTTTTCTCTCTCTGTTTTCTTTTTTTTTTTCTCTTTTTTCTCTCTCTGTTTTCTTTCTTTTTCTCTCTCTGTTTTCTTTCTTTTTCTCTTTTTTCTTTTCTGTCTCTGTCATTTTCTTTTGCTTTCCTTTTCCCTCGTTTTTTCTTTATTTTTATTTTATAAATTTGTTTTTCTTTCTCATTTTTCTTATTTTCATTCGGTTTTCCTTGTTTTTCTTTTCCTTTTTTCTGTTTTCTGTTTTCTTTCTCTTTCACGTCTTTCTCTTTGTCTTTCTTTCTCATTGTCATTTGTTTCTCTTTCAGTTTATATCTCTTTCTTTTTTTCATTCGGGTTTCTTTGTCATTCCCTTTATCTATTGTTTGTCTTTTTAACTTTTCTTTCTCTTTGTCTTTTTCAGTTTCATTCTCTTTCTTTCATTCTCTCTTTGTATTTCATTTTTACTTCTTTTTCATTTATTTTTTCTCTTTTCCTTTCTCTTCTCTTTTTCGTTCTCTTTTCATTTTCTCTTTCTTTCTTTTCACTTTTCTTTCTCTTTGTCTTTTTCAGTTTCATTCTCTTTCTTTGTCTCCTCTTTACTTCACTTTTTTCCTCCATTTTTTCATTTACTTTTTCTTTTTTCCTTTCTCTTTTCATTCTCTTTCTCTTTTTATGTCTTTCATTTCTTTCTTTCTTTCTTTGACTCCTTTTCACTTTCTCTCTCTCTCTTCATTCTCTTTATCGTTTTCTTTTCTATTTTTCTTTCTCTGATTTTCAACATTTCTCCCTTTTTCTTTCATTTTGTCTTTCTTTTTTTCTTTCACGCCTAATTTCATTCCTCGTTAGCATTCCATCCTCAAAAGTACTTGTTCTCTCATAGCTTCAGAAGAAAATTACAGATAAATATGTGCGGCTGTCATGTCAGCCGTCTTCATTACTAAGACACCCACTGTCTCTTTTACACTCTGCACTATACTCACTTATTTACTTATTTACGCCTTGCGGCCAGAGTCTGACTGAAGAAGAAAATCGAAGCGTCCACTCTGCTCTTACTCCATTATCTAATGTTAAGAAATTCACTCCACTTAAAGTCACAAACGAATTCACAAAGCGGAAAGTGTGCTATTCAGAAAGTACAATTACCCTGGCGTGGAAAATTGTTCCGCCATGTCTTGATTGCGTCAACATACATCCATACAGCGTAGATTATTTTAGTTAACAAGCAAAAAGTTAGCAAAACCGATTTATGTCTGGTTTCGTAGTTGAGATAGTTTACCAATTCCTATCGGTACCAGCTGTCGGTGTTCGGGTCGAGATAAAAGTCAAATATCCTAATGCCCATTTTTTTTTTTAAGCCATAATTTTTCTTGGGAGATGTGTTGGGAGTCGATTCCCGTTACATTCTCCACTGTGACAATATTGAGACACTACCTCTAGTTGTATGTCTGTTGACTCTTTCGGGTTTCATAGGTTTTATTTGATACGAAAAGATCTGATAAGGTGCGACACAAATAACTTTTTGAAATAATAGGAAAGCTTGATTTATATGGGAATATATATATGTATTATATTCAAGTAATCCATAACCTTTACTGGGAACAAAGATCCTGCATACGAATAAAAAAAAATTTAATCACATATACAGTAGGAAACTAATCAGTTTTCTCCACATTTCGCCAAAAGGGAAAATTCCAAGGGGAGATTGATCAGTTTTTATGCGGCTTTTCACGAAATAGTGACTGAACTCGAGATGTCATGTCAGAACCAATAATATTGCATATTCTTTTTTGAATTCTATCAAGAATCTCTAAATATATAGCAGAACACCGGATCAGATGTTACTATATATTATTTACAACTCTTTTTCACCTGTTTCCAATTGATATTACAATATTCCCATTCAGTATCCCTCTACCTTGAATGGCTCTTAGGCATTGTATTGAGTATAAAAAGAAATTAAAATGAAAAGAGAAAAGTTTTGTTTTGTTTTTTTATAATTTCATCCCAACAAAGGCAATAAAGCCACTAAGACGCAAGGAATTGCTCGGTGTGAAAGAATATAAAAAAGAAAAAAATATTAAGGAGTGAGGACAATAAAAGAACAGAAATTAAAAAGACCGAAGATAATGATAGGGGTCGTATTCAAATTTTGGAAGGTCAATGTTAACTAGAAAGCAAGAAGCCCAAAAAGTGTTCCACAAGCGAGTGTTGCGAGAGAAGAAACTGTTACCATAGCCGGTTATATCTCGCCATTTTCGGCTGGAAACTGATGAGACCTTGCTGCCAATCTAGTACTGCGCTTAAATTCATAGAACAATTACGATGAATGTATTTATAGAAAAGACAAAGGAAATCTGCGTCACAACCGTGGGAAAGTGATTAAAGCAGATATGCAAGGTCAGGACCAATAACATAGCATATTCCTCTTAGTATTTTATCAAGAATCTCTAAATGTATAGCAGAAGCACCGAATCAGATACAACAATATTCAGTGCATGGATGAAACATTGATTTATGTTTGTTTGTTTTGTTTTGTTTTACGGCATATCAACCTGAATGGGACATTTAATGCCGTCATTTTTTTTTTTTTTCTAGTAATATTTTTGTTTTGTCAAAAATCTATTTCTGGTAATATTTTTTTCCTCAAAAATGTATAGCTAGTAATATTATTTTTTCAAAAACGTACAGCTGCCAAGATTAATTCTTCAAAAGCGTATTATCAGAGACCTTGCTGTTGGACGTAGTTTATCGCCTTACCCAGGACGCGGATGTAGTTTATCGTCTTACCCAGGAAGCAGATGTAGTTTATCGTCATACCCAGGACGCAGATGTAGTTTATCGTCTTACCCAGGACGCAGATGTAGTTTATGGTCTTACCTAGGACGCGGATGTAGTTTATCGTCATACCCAGGACGCGGATGTAGTTTTACGTCTTACCCAGGACGCGGATGTAGTTTATCGTCATACCCAGGACGAATAGATTTATGAATGTGTTAGATAGAGTCATGATATAAGAATTGTCTATCACGACACAATGAAGCAACTTTCCTAGCAGAAAACCTAGCAACTGATTCAATATATTCGTTCCACGTCAACACAACTTCAACTTCAGCTGAAAACGTTAGCCCGACAAGCTGCAAGAAGTCAGTCCACTGGAAAAACTGAGCAAAAATTACAGAATATACTCTCCTGAAACTCTTTTCTTAAGCCATTGAAAATATCCCAGAAACTTTCGATAACATTACGACTTTCGAATCCATTGAGTTTTCTCAGGCCTGGATCTGTTTTTATTGCCATCCTACAAGTCTATGAAGCTGAGATCAAAAGAACAAGTTGCTCCCTGGTGAGACGACAAGTCCTTTGAATCAATTTTCAGAAAGACTTGAAGAAATTCGACAAGGCGCCATATGTCAGAGATTACCCCAATAGCGAGAGTGAGTGATACATTTCCAGATATATCCTTTCATTACAAAACCCATATATATATATATATATATATATATATATATATATATATATATATATATATATATATATTGTTGGATTGGTGTGAGTTTGTGACCGTGCGTCTCAAGCTATTTACGACGTCAGACAAAATGATTAATTTTTAAATTTTAGATTTATATATGGTTGTGTATATCGGCGTTTTTATGGTAGTGGGAGCTCTCCAATAAGTACCGCGCATATATAATATATAAATAATATATATAAAAAATAAATATATATATATATATATATTTATACGTATATACATACACATGTTTTATATATATATATAAATATATATAAATATATATATATATATATATATATATATATATATATATATATATAGCATCTGTTTTTGAAATATGGTAATTCCTATGTAGCGTTGGAATCATATTTAAAAAAAATAATAATTATAATATATATATATATATATATATATATATATATATATATATATATATAGGAAGTTCCAGAAGGAAATCAGACGTGTTGCAAAGTATTTTTCTCGACATAAGGTTTTATTAAGATAGATAGATAGATAGATAGATAGATAGATAGATAGATAGATAGATAGATGCATGCGTAGAGTAAGTGAAGTGTTTCTTTACTAGATAGATAGATAGATAGATAGATAGATAGATAGATAGATAGATAGATAGATAGATGACATAATATAAAAAGTTTACTTGTGATGCGTTTCGTTCTTTCAGGACTTCATCGGACTAAAGTTGTTATGTTCATTTAATTACACATACGCATGAACGAGGGATGCTGGGATTTTTAGAATTGTTTTAGAATTTTTCTCCTCTTTTTTAATATGTAGCTGATTTCATTTAGAGTCTTCTTCCATTTTCTTTCCATTCCTTTTATTATTAGATATCCCACACTGTGATAATAGAAGAACTGCCAGGAATGGTGAAATGTTTTAAGAACCAGGGCGTGAATTTACTGTAGATGACCTTGCAATCAAGTCACTCTCTAGACATTTACCCGTAGTGAATAGTTTTATTTCCTTTGATCAGAGTAATATGTTATGCCAATACTGTGGTCAGTCTCGTTACGGCGGTCAACACCCCAAAAATCTAAAATTGCCAGCATCCCTCGTTCGTACGCATGTGTAGTTGTGCCGGTATAACAAATTTAGTACCTGAAGGACGAAATGCGTCACAAGTAAACTTTTTCCATTTTTGTCATACATTTCCCTTATATTATTCTTGATATATATATATATATATATATATATATTAATAAATATGCGTAATATCTTAGATTATTATAATAATATAATAATAATATATTAGATTATTAGATTTCATTTAAATATTCATGGAGAACGACCGGGCACTATTCGTAGCATACTTGCTGACAACACTAATATAATAGTATCATCTACATGCAAAAAGGCTAAAAATAATTAAATTATTAAAAAAACAAAAAAACAACAATTAATAATAATAACTTTGAACATGGACACAATATCTTGAGCCTGTTTTGAAAAAAATGAAAACATTTGATAAAATATACATGCAACAAAGTATTTCTTGTTTAACAATTAAAATATTTAATCCTTGAAAATGGCTAAACGTATAGCCGAAAGCGCTTGCATAAAAAGAACATTCGGACATTTTTAATATAATTTATCATCCGAAAAGAGAAAATGATTAGATCGCATGAGAAACTGTATAAAAAAACTAAATAAAAGCACCCTCTCTGTCGTATTCAATTAAATGTGCATATATATATATATATATATATATATATATATATATATATATGAGATGTTGAGTGTTTCCGCGTGCGTGTATTGAAATAAGGACAAACACATACGTAGGGAAAAATACTGGTATATTCGAAGAGGTATTTACAACAGAGAGATTAGTAGTCAAACGAACGCAGGTTAATCAGTCACAATCAGAAAGAGTATAAAGTCCAAATGTATCTTCCGGTAGAGAGACGGAAGTGTGATGGTCACCTGATCTTCTCTAGAAGTCTATAGAACTGTCTTATTAGTAGTAGAGAGATCAGTCCATTCTGATGAGAAGGTGGGTGCGCCCCAACAATATATATATTTTAGAAGTATAAAGAAGTTGACGCTAATTAATCGCATGCATTGAAAGTGCATTCATACTGTGTCTAAAATAAAATGATTTAATTTAAAACAGTCCGTCCTTGTCTTTCGTTTAACGTGTATGGGGGGGGGTAACGTTGACAATCTGGAAGGATGGTAAATATGTAAAACTCTTATCAAAAGTTTTGGTGTGACGTGTTTCGAGAGACATCATCAGAAAAATAAATTTATTTCACAACATATGCAATAGCGAGACAATATGTGATTCACGTGAAGCGATTGTACGCTTGCCTTTTTATTTAATTGTATCGAAATTATGTTTTAATTTCAGTTCTCTTCTTATTTATTCCTATAATGTAAGATTAATAAATTTTAAACAGAACGGACATTTTGCATTTAGAAGTAGGAGTTTCCAAGGCAATTTACACCAAAAAATTACTTGGGCGAAACATCACGAAATTTAAAGAAAATAATATGCGAGCATAAAAAAGACTTTAATTTTAAATCTTATTTAATTTTAATTTAAAACACTCAATGCGCTTATTAAAGTACCGTGAACTACGAGTACCCTACTTTTAGCATACACACGGAATATTTCTGTTTATTGCCAGTTCTTACTAAATTGGTACTTGAGATACCCTCCAAAATGAAACTGTTCTCATTTACGACCAGCTCCACGAAAGCGCCGTTCTTGATCTCACGCTTTCCACTGAACTGAGGTGCAACAACTACATTGAATCAATAGCGTCATCTCCCGCAACAAAAGTTGGTTCACTGTGTCGCAACTGAAGGTTTTTCTCGACTGTGTCCATCCTTCCAATCTACAAATCAGCCATTCCTCCTTTCAGTGAGTGCTGCTGTCATATATGATCTACTGACCCAGCTGTTTATCTCGAGGTCCCCGATAAAATCCAGAGACGGATATGCAATGTGATAGGTCCTGACCTGGCATGTAGTCTACAGCCACTCTCTGACAGATTTACTGTGGCTTCCCTATGTCTTTTCTACAAGTATTTTCATGGCAACTGCCCTACCGACCTATTTTCTCTGGTTCCCAAGCTGCTTAAATTTAAACGGGCTACTAGGCTGACATCCCAGTGCCACCCTTTCACTGTCGAAACAGTTAAATGTAACCGCCTCTTCTACACCAACAGCTTCTTCTCTCTCACTTCCCGACAGTGGAACTCCCTTCCTCTTACTGCGCTTCTCTGATAGCTATAATCTTGAAATATTCAAATGTAATGTCAATCGACATCTTCTGATGCTTGATCCTGATTCCCGTTTTCTTCTATATCCATTCCTCAAACAAAAAAATATTATCAGCAATACATTTTTGAATAAAATTATTACCAGCAATAAAACCTTGTAGGCATTAAATAACCCATTATGGTTGATATGGCGTAAAACGAAACAAACAAAACCAAACCAGAACCAGTTTAGATATAAAATCTTTATCCAAAAATGTAAAAAAAATGCCAAAATTTATTAAGAGTGAACGTTTCTCATATATATATATAAATATATATATATATTGATAATATTAGTGGTCATTATATATATATATATATATATATATATATATATATATATATATATATATATATATATAATTCCCAAGAGGATAGAATTCAGGTAGAACTCAATGCCCAGGACAGAGTAAGAATATAATATAAAAGGCTCAAACACTAATATTCCATGGTTATAATTTATTACAGTTGAATCGTAATCACGATTCAATTCATCTGACCTACAAATTATTTTTACTCACCGTTCTATAAATATTTTGTTCTTTCGCTTGCGCGGCCTTGTGGGTGATGAATTTGTAAGGCGGATGAATTGGATGGTGATTACGATTCCAATCGTAATAAATTATAACCATGGAATATTAGTGTTTGATCCTTATATATATATATATATATATATATATATATATATATATATATATATATATATATAAAATCGACTCTCCCGTCGAGTTCGACGTATGAGGGTCAAGCAGATCAGTTTGCAGGAAACTGACAGACCGACACCGGCACATGAGACTCGATTATAGTGGTGAAGGTTTCGTGCAGGACCATCCACACTTTTTGAAGGGCCGAATACAGAGACCTGGTGCACTACGTGCCACAAGGTCCCAAACGACCCTCCTCAGGTTTTGAATTCAGAGTTTTCCTTCTCCTACACCAGTTGCCATCCAAGGCTATAGAACCCAGTCTGTCCTGCTATTTTACCCATAGCTGGAGGCAGAGGAAGAGGATTCACACCTTTCCCAAGGGTATTAGCACGTAAGTGAACGTAATGGATTCAACTGGAATTCGAACTATATATATATATATATATATATATATATATATATATATATATATATATATTAGGTTGGTGCAAAAATAATGACGTAATAATGTCGTTTTTTGACGTATTATTTAACGTCAAAAAACGACATTGTTACGTCATCATTTTTGCACCAACCTATTCGTGTTGATTTAAACTTCTATGTTAATACTTGTTTATTTTATTATTGTTGCGTATAAATATTATAATTTATTTATGATTTATATGCTTCTAATTCTTAAAGACGAAGTATCAAGAAAATCAAAATTAAAAATTATTTTAAAAGAAAAATTTAAAATCCGAAATTAAATAAACACCTTAAGTTCCAAGAGGAATAATTAAGGAATTCTTGCTTGATTCTTTTGTCCATTATTGTAAGATGCTCACAATCACAACTCCCGTCACCCAATGAAGTCATAGTAGGATCCCAGCTACTGCAGCCGAAACTGTGCTGGCGTGTCTTGGGTAAGATAGCCTGAACTCCACCCGTTCCATATCACGATGAAATACCGGTTCCCATTCAGTCACTGAAGTTACGCAACGTCGAGCCTGGTTAGTATCTATATTGGTGACCGCCAAGAAATACCAGGTTTGGTAATATAGTGGATAATGGCTCGCAGCAAAGCAAGATGGCTTGTAAGATGTTCACAATCACAACTCCCGTCACCCATTGAAGTCATAGTAGCACTACATCAGAAATTCTTTGCCCAGCATTGTAAGATGTTCACAATCACAACTCCCGTCACCCATTGAAGTCATAGTAGCACTACATCAGCCAGCTATTAAATATACATTTAGAAAGGTGACAGGCCTTTATATATAGTTACAACGTCGGGAAATAGTTAATGTTTTACAGCTTCTTTGAGGTTCCAAAATGGCTTCCTGTCAAATCGCATTGTCTGGATTATGTTACGAAAGATTCCGAACTGTAAGTAAATGACAATTCCAGAAAATAAACTTTGCTAAGGTGTCGGCAAACAGCTGCTTCACTAAGTATACATGTCGTTTCGTCTTCCAGGAAGTTCATCCGTCTTGTTTCTTTCGCTTGCGCGGCCTTGTGGGTGATTAATTGTTTTTCCGCCCTCCAGCCCCTTTCTCAGACAGAACATTGCTAACCTCTCGCTACTGTTCACCAGTTCAGACCTTCACATCTTGGACCCGTTATGCCTCGACAACTGTTTCGACTTATCCTGCTTTCCTCTATATTTATGGATAACGACTAAGACTGGTAAATCGTAGAGCAGAGTTCGAATTCAAGTCATACTCGTTACACTTACTTACGCTCAAATCCCCTTGAGAAAGGCATGAATCCGCCGAAATCCACCTATAAGTTAAATAGTAGGTCTTGTGTTTGGTAAAAATCATTGACATTGTCAAACATGTTGATGCAGTAAAAAAATTTATTCATACAATCCAAAAATATATTTCAGGCTTAAATAAAATTAAATAAATGTTAATATGCCTTAAAAAAAAACAAATCAAATTCTTTATATTTCATTATTATGGAGTAAGTTGCACTCAAATAGCTTCTTTCCTGAAATTATTGGAATGATGAAGGGACTCCCGAAATGATGCGCCTCTGATCAATGCAATTTTAGCCTCTTCAAGTCGAGGGTCAACCGTTATCTATCTTACATATTATCATAATACCCATGCTTCCTCCATAAATGTGTTAACAATATCCCCATTCAGTATTCCTCTACCTTGAATGGGTCTTGGGCAATTTATAGAACAATTATCATGAAAGTATTTATAAAAAAAAGACAAAGGAAATCTACGTTACAACAGTGGGAAAGTGATTGAGGCAGAGACGCAAGATCACGGCCAATAACATAGCATATTCCTCTTTGTATTCTATCAAGAATCTCTAAATATATAGCAGAATCAGATGTTTCTATATATTATTTACAACTCTTTTTCACCTATTTCCATAATATTCCCATTCAGTATCCCTCTACCTTGAAAGGCTCTTGGGCATTGTATTTAGTAAACAATAGTAAAAAGAAATTAAAATGATGGGAGAAAAGGTTTGTTTTGTTTTTTTTATAATTTCATCCCAACAAAGGCAATAAAGCCACTAAGACGCAAGGAATTGCTCGGTGTGAAAGAATATAAAAAAGAAAAAAATATTAAGGAGTGAGGACAATAAAAGAACAGAAATTAAAAAGACCGAAGATAATGATAGGGGTCGTATTCAAATTTTGGAAGGTCAATGTTAACTAGAAAGCAAGAAGCCCAAAAAGTGTTCCACAAGCGAGTGTTGCGAGAGAAGAAACTGTTACCATAGCCGGTTATATCTCGCCATTTTCGGCTGGAAACTGATGAGACCTTGCTGCCAATCTAGTACTACGCTTAAATTTATAGAACAATTACCATGAAAGTATTTATCGAAAAGACAAAGGAAATCTACGTCACAACGGTGGGAAAGTGATTAAGGCAGATATGCAAGGTCAGGACCAATAACATAGCATATTCCTCTTTGTATTTTATCAAGAATCTCTAAATATACAGCAGATCACCAGACCAGATGTTTCTATATATTATTTAAAAAATTTTTTTTTTACCTATTTCCTTCAAATATGGATACAACTGTGGTTAATGCCGTGGATGTTGATAATTGCCATATCGAATTCGATATAGTCAATAAAAGAAGCTCTGTTCTTGCGTTGGATATAGGAACAACTCTGGTGCGGGCATATATCTGTTTTTCTTTTTTCTTTTTTTTTTTTTAAGCATATCACTCCAAGCAAGACGGGAGTGCCTCTAGCACGCCAGGGTTTACAGAGATTGAGAGCAAGAATAGAGATGGATGTTTGAGGAAAGGATATAGAAGAGGACGGGTATCAGGATAAAGGCTTCAGAAGATATCGATTGACATTACATTTGAATATCTGAAGATTATAGCTATCAGAAAGCAAGTAAGAGGAAGGGAGTTCCACAGTCGGGAAGAGCGAGATAAGAGGCTATTAGACTAGAAGAGACGGCTACATCTAACCGTTTCGACAATGAAAGGGTTGGACCGACATGTCAACCTAGTAGCATGCTTAAATTCATGCACTTGGGGGTATCGGTGAATGTAGCTCGTCACAGCAGTTGCCATGAAAATATTTGTAGAAAAGACAGTGGGAAATCACTGAATGTCAGTGACAAGTGAGATACCAGATCAGGTCCTATTACATTGCATATAAAAACAAAAGTTTTAGTCCTGTTCACCAGATGCTATATGTTTAAAAATGTCACCCCCAAGCAAGGCAATAAAGCCACTAAGATGCAAGTTTACTGGAAAGCAAAAATCAGGAATATAGTCTACATTTTTGCTTCACTCCTACTGCTAGGATAAAATTTTTCAAACTACCCAACTGAGGTGGATACTGAGGTGTGTGTGTCGCTACGTTCGCCTTCCTGTAAATATATGCTTGGTAAAGTTATGCTTTCTCAAACATGACTTTCGACTGATGCTGGACGGGGTTCTTTAATCTTGATTGCTGACCATTCTAGGAAACGCACTACTCTGAATCCAAAACCGGTTGGCAGTGGGAATAATAGCAGCATGTTAGAGAAGAGGCATGCCGGGTTCAAGATGTGAAAGTCTGAAGGTGAACAGTAGCGAGAGGTTAGCAACGACTTAAATTTTAAATTATATTCTGACGAACATTGAACATTGAAATATTTAAAATTGAAAAATAAGTAGAATAAATAAAATTCTTCCAAGTAGCAAAGTTTAAACATAACTCTTATTAAACGATAAAGAAAAAAAGCGTAAATAACAAATGTCTAAAAAGCAAATGACGACACTTGACTTGCTGAACTTTGTCCAACTTGATTCTCACACTGATGAGAAAGATATTTGTCAGTTTGTGTGAATTGAAGCAGCAGACCAAAAAGAGAACGAAGATAATATCTGAAGGAAGATGCCACTTTTCTTGAAGAGTCCTCGGTGCCACTGCTTTTGTCAGAAATGACAGAATCTGTGTTTTCCTCCGTATCAACACCGCTAACTTCATCTTCCTCATCAGCAAGAGACGGAGAAAACATGGCCGGCATTATGATGTAATCCTCATTGGGTTCCATTTCATAAGGTAACGGGCCACCAGCACAGATTCACATGCCCCACATCTGCTTCTTGGAGAGCGCGGGTTCCAGACACAACCTCATGCTTTATTGCCTTCAATAGATTATAGAAATTATAGAGATTTAGTCCGTCCGTGTTGTTGCCGGACATGACGGCTTGTAGCTGCTGCTCTAACGTCGGAGACGGCGGGACCATGTGGGTGTAACCGTTTTGCCGCTTACCTTGGTACTCCACTCATCTGGAGAAATATCAATGATAACAGCACAGTGAACAGACGTGGACAATTCTCAACAATCGACCCCAGGAGAAGAGCTCCATAGATGAAAGCTAGTGCAGTGTGTCTGGTGGAATCGTCTGATGTAGAATTCGTAAAACACCAATAGACAGTAAAATCACATTTATACGTTCAGCAGCTCTAAACTGTCAAATAAAAGTTCGATCGACAAGCGCCCTGTGTTGATGAATAGGAGAAAAGAATGTTCTCCATAACAAAGCAAGGCAGCATACAATAAGAACAACACAGGAGAAAAAATTGGAACTCGGTTGGTCTCTTCAACTCCAGCCGCTATATTTACCTGACCTTGCAGCAACTGATTGTTACTGTTTTCGATCACTGCAAAGCGTTTTGACGCTGGGAATATTTCTCGAATGAAAATCAGATTCAACAGTGTGTCGGAAACTCGTTCACATCAAAACCTACGGTTATTTTATTCAAAAGGTATCGAAGATCTGCCTGAGAGGTGGGTACGTGTCTTTGCAAATAACGAATATACGGGATTATCCGAAAGTCTTGTCATCCCTAAATAATATAATTTTCGATTTCATATGGCTGCCATAAAAATTCTCGATATGTGACAGCGTCAATGAAAGTGAATAAACTGAATCCAGTATATGTGCTTTGTATTACTGTATTACTTCTATTGTTCTCATTAGATTTTTGGTTGCGGGTGACAAGACTTTCCGACCACCCTGTATAATCGGAATGGCTGCATTTTATCTCTTGAAAGCAATTGAATAGGCAAATCAAAGTTACCTCCCTTGACCACGACTTCCTTTTGAAAAAGAAAGTTAGCAAATAAATACACCATAACTATTTTGAATTATAGTTTTTAGATTGATAATTATATATGATATTATAGACGCAATGCTTCGGTTATGTACGAGGGTCGTTCAAAAAGTTCTAAGCCCCACCCAGAAAATAAATAAATAAAAATGCCTGTTCAATGAAAATGTCTTCTTTTGAAATTTTACCTCGATAGTTAAATATCTGAAAATGCTATTGGTTCTGACCTGACATCCGGGCTTCAGTCATTTCCCCCTGCCGTAATGTCGCTTCACTGTGACCTTCTATAAATACTTTCATGGTAATTGTTTCGATATTTTTTCTCTATGGTACCTAGACTTTATAAAAGTATGCACATTACTAGATTGGCAACAAGGTTTCATCGTTTAGTTGAATTAATGAAATGTAACCGTAAGTTCTATGCCAAGAGTTTCTTCTCTCGCATTCCTTCCCTGTGGAACTCTCTTCCAGCTTCTTGGTTTTAGGCCAACTTTGATCTTCAAAAACTGAAATGCAACGTCAATCGTTATCTACTGTCTTTTCGATTCCTCTTCTTTTGTTGTTCTTGATTTCCTTTTATCCTTTTCCTCCTAATTCTTCTTCTTCTTCTTCTTCTTCTTCTTCTTCTTCGTCATCATCACCGGATTCTTATTCATTTTCTTCTTCATCCGATTCTTCTTCTTTTTCTTCTTCAATGGATTTGTGGGATCTTCCACAACAAACCAGCCTTACCTCTTCTTAGGAAATTCACTCTTCCTATCTAGTAAGTAACATCCTACTTTCATACAATTATAACAAGTATTCATTGTTCAATCACCTCCAATCTTCCTTGCTGATTGGTCAGTTCCGCCCAATCAAACCGCCTGCACGCGACCAATCTGTTTTTCCCGCGTTCTCCGTTTGAGCCTCCCACGTGGTACACGACCATTATATAAACCCAACACGTGTCAACTTCCTCGAGTTTTCTTTCCATTCATCTCTCTCGCACGTCTCATTCCTTGCTACCAAGTGCCAGGATGTAACCTTCAGGAACTCCCGTCTTAGTCATTGCTGGCCAGACGTTAAAGGCAATTAGCAACATTCACGAACTCTGAAATCACTGCTAAACTTTTACCAACTTTACAACTCACAATTCCAAACTTTCTTAATATGAACTCCGGTACAACTATTACCACCTCAAAGGGACACGACTCTGTCCTACCTTTTCAGTTCGCATGAATGTACATCAAACATTAATAAATCTAATTGTTAGTTTTTGAAATCATTCCGTTCAGTTTTGTATTTTATTCTATGTGCTATTTACGTCAAGTATAAATTGCATTGCGTTCACGCATTGTCCTTAATCTCATCTTTCTTAGCCAAAGTTAAATATTGGTAACTCTATATCAACATATATTGATGAGCGCGACGTTTGTCGTTCAACGTTCACAACAATGGTAATACATATTTGGTGATTCCGTCGGGAATAAACAATAATGGTACCGTATGGCTACAGATTCTTCTTCATCTGTGGATTCTTCTTCTTCACATTCTTCTTCATCGGAGCCTTTCTTCTGTTTCTTCTTATTCTTCGGATTCTTCTTCTTCGGATACTTTTTCTTCTTCTTCTTCAAGTTTTTCTTTTAATTCGGGTTCTTCTTTTTCATCAGATTCTTCTTCTTCTTCTTCTTCTGCTTCATCGGATTCTTCTTCTTTATCTTCTTCAGATTCTTTTTCTTCTGGTTCTTCCTCGTCGTATCGTTCTTTTTTCATCAAATTCTTCTTCTTCTTCGGATTCTCCTTCTTCATCGGATCCTCCTTCTTCTTCAAATTATTCTTCTTCTTCGGATTCTTCTTCTTCACCGGATCCTTCTTCTTCTTCATCAAATTATTTTTCGGACTCTTCTTCTTCATCGGATCCTTCTTCTCCTTCATCAAATTATTCTTCTTCGGATTCTTCTTCATCGGATCCTTCTTCTTCTTCATCAAATTCTTCTTCTTCTTCGGATTCTTCTTCATCGGATCCTTCTTCATCAAATTGTTCTTCTTCTTCGGATTCTTCTTCTTCACCGGATACTTCTTCTTCTTCATCAAATTCTTCTTCTTCTTCGGATTCTTCTACATCGGATCATTCTTCTTCATCAAATTCTTCTGCTTCGGATTCTTCTTTTTCATCGGATCCTTCTTCTTTTTCATCAAATTCTTCTTCTTCTTCGAATTCCACTTCATGAAATCACTCTTCCTCTTCATCAAATTATTCCTCTCCTTCGGATTCTTCTTCTTCATCGGATTCTTCTTGTTCATCAAATTCTTCTTCTTCTTCGGATTATTCTTCTTCATCGGATCCTTCTTCTTCTTCATCAAATTATTTTTCGGACTCTTCTTCTTCATCGGATCCTTCTTCTCCTTTATCAAATTATTCTTCTTCGGATTCTTCTTCATCGGATACTTCTTCTTCTTCATCAAATTCTTCTTCTTCGGATTCTTCTTCATCGGATCCTTCTTCTTCATCAAATTCTTCTTCTTCTTCGAATTCCTCTTCCTCTTCATCAAATTATTCTTCATCTTCGGATTCTTCTTCTTCATCGGATTCTTCTTGTTCATCAAATTATTGTTCTTCTTCGGATTCTTCTTCTTCATCGTATCCTCCTCCTCCTTAATCAAATTCTTCTTCTTCGGATTCTTATACATCAGATCCTTCTTCTTCATCAAATATTCTTCTTCTTCGGATTCTTCTTCTTCATCGGATACTTCTTCTTCATCATCAAATTCTGCTTCTTCTTCGGATTACTCTTCATCGGATCCTTCTTCCTCTTCATCAAATTATTCTTCTTCTTCGGATTCTTCTTCTTCATCGGATCCTTCTCCTTCTTCATCAAATTCTTCTTCTTCTTCGGATTCTTCTTCTTCATCGGATACTTCTTCTTCATCAAATTCTTCTTCTTCTTCGGATTCTTCTTTTTCATCGGATCCTTCTTCTTCATCAAATTCTTCTTCTTCTACGGATTGCTCTTCATCGGATCCCTCTTCCTCTTTATCAAATTATTCTTCGAATTCTTCTTCTTCATCGGATTCTTCTTCTTCATCAAATTCTTCTTCTTCTTCGGATTCTTCTTCTTCATCGGATCCTTCTCCTTCTTCATCAAATTCTTCTTCTTCGGATTATTATACATCGGATCCTTCATCAAATCATTCTTCTTCTTTGGATTCTTCGTCTTCATCTAATCCTTCTTCTTCTTCATCAAATTATTCTTCTTCGGATTCTTCTTCATCGGATCCTTCCTCTTCATCAAATTCTTCTTCTTCTTCGGATTCTTCGTTTTCATCGGATCCTTCTTCTTCTCCATCAAATTCTTCTTCTTCGGATTCCTCTTCATCGGATCCCTCTTCCTCTTCATCAAATTATTCTTCTTCTTCGGATTCTTCTTCTTCATAGAATTCTTCTTCTTCATCAAATTATTCTTCTTCTTCGGATTCTTCTTCTTCATCGGATGCTTCTCAATCTTCATCAAATTTTTCTTCTTCTTCATCGGATCCTTCTTCTTCATCAAATTCTTCTTCTTCTTCGGATTACTCTTCATCGGATCCCTCTTCCTCTTCATCAAATTATTCTTCTTCTTCGGATTCTTCTTCTTCATCGGATTCTTCTTCTTCATCAAATTATTCTTCTTCGGATTCTTCTTCATCGGATTCTTCTTCTTCATCAAATTCTTCTTCTTCTACGGATTGCACTTCATCGGATCCCTCTTCCTCTTTATCAAATTATTCTTCGAATTCTTCTTTTTCATCGGATTCTTCTTCTTCATCAAATTCTTCTTCTTCTTCGGATTCTTCTTCTTCATCGGATCCTTCTCCTTCTTCATCAAATTCTTCTTCTTCTTCGGATTATTATACATCGGATCCTTCTTCATCAAATCATTCTTCTTCTTTGGATTCTTCGTCTTCATCTAATCCTTCTTCTTCTTCATCAAATTTTTCTTCTTCTTCGGATTCTTCTTCATCGGATCCTTCCTCTTCATCAAATTCTTCTTCTTCTTCGGATTCTTCGTTTTCATCGGATCCTTCTTCTTCTCCATCAAATTCTTCTTCTTCGGATTCCTCTTCATCGGATCCCTCTTCTTCTTCATCAAATTCTTCTTCTTCTTCGGATTATCCTTCATCGGATCCTTTTTCTTCTTCATCAAATTATTCTTCTCCTTCGGATTCTTCTTCATCTGATCTTTCTTCTTCCTAAAATTCTTCTTCTTCGGATTCTTCTTTTTCATCGGATCCTTCTTCTTCTCCATCAAATTCTTCTTCTTCTTCTTCGGATTCCGCGTCATCGGATCCCTCTTTCTCTTCATCAAATTCT
Source organism: Acanthosepion lycidas (assembly GCA_963932145.1). Classification (NCBI taxonomy): domain Eukaryota; kingdom Metazoa; phylum Mollusca; class Cephalopoda; order Sepiida; family Sepiidae; genus Acanthosepion; species Acanthosepion lycidas. The sequence continues at coordinate 17,482,960 of OZ010589.1, forward strand.
TCTTCTTGTTCGGATTCTTCTTCATCGGTTCCTTCTTCTCCTTCATCAAATTATTCTTATTTTTCGGATACTTCTTCTTCATCAAATTATTCTTCTTCTTCGGATTCTTCTTCATCGGATCCTACTTCTTCATCAAATTCTTCTTCTTCTTCGGATTATCCTTCATCGGATCCTTTTTCTTCTTCATCAAATTATTCTTCTTCTTCGGATTCTTCTTCATCTGATCTTTCTTCTTCCTAAAATTCTTCTTCTTCGGATTCTTCTTCTTCATCGGATCCTTTTTCTTCATCAAATTCTTCTTCTTCTTCGGATTCTTCTTTTTCATCGGATCCTTCTTCTTCTCCAACAAATTCTTCTTCTTCTTCTTCGGATTCCTCTTCATCGCATCCCTCTTCCTCTTCATCAAATTCTTCTTCTTCTTCGGATTCTTCTTCTTCATCAAATTCTTCTTCTTCTTCGGATTCGTCTTCTTCATCAGATCCTTCTCCTTCTTCATCAAATTCTTCTTCTTTTTCGTATTTTTCTTCATCGGATCTTCTTCTTCATCATCAAACTCTTCTTCTTCTTCGGATTCCTCTTCATCGGATCCCTCTTCCTCTTCATCAAATTATTCTTCTTCTTCGGATTCTTCTTCATCGGATTCTTCTTCATCGGATCCTTTTTTTTTTCATCAAATTCTTTTTCTTCTTCGGATTCTTCTTCTTCATCGGATCCTTCTTCTTCATCAAATTATTCTTCTTCTTCGGATTCCTCTTCATCGGATTCTTCTTCTTCATCAAATTATTCTTCTTCATCGGATCCTTCTTCTTCTTCATCAAATTCTTCTTCTTCGGATTCTTATTCATCGGATTCGTTTCCTTCATCAAAATCTTCTTCTGCTTCGGATTCTTCTTCATCGGTTCCTTCTTCTTCATCAAATTCTTCTACTTCTTCGGATTCTTCTTTTTAATCGGATCCTTCTTCATCAAATTCTTCTTCTTCTTCGGATTCTTCTTCATCGGTTCCTTCTTCTCCTTCATCAAATTCTTCTTCTATTTCGGATCCTTCTTCTTCATCAAATTCTTCTTCTTCGGATTCTTCTTCATGGGTTTCTTCTTCTCCTTCATCAAATTCTTCTTCATCTTCGGATTCTTCTTCTTCATCGGATCCTTCTTCTTCTTCATCAAATTATTCTTCTTCTTCATCAAATTAATCTTCTTCTTCGGATTCTTTTTCATCGGATGCATTTTCTCCTTCATCAAATTCTTCTTCTTCTGATTCTTCTTTTTCATCGGATCCTTCTTCTTCTTCATCAAATTATTCTTCTTCTTCATCAAATTAATCTTCTTCTTCGGATTCTTTTTCATCGGATCCTTTTTCTCCTCCATCAAATTCTTCTTCTTCGGATTCTTCTTCTTCATCGGTTCCTTCTTCTCCTTCATCAAATTCTTCTTCTTTTTCGGATTCTTCTTCTTCATCGGTTCCTTCTTCTTCAGCAAATTATTCTTCTTCTTCGGATTCTTCTTCATGGGATTCTTCTTATCCTTCATCAAATTCTTCTTCTTCTTCGGATTCTTCTTCTTCATCGGATCGTTCTTCTTCTTCATCAAATTATTCTTCTTCTTCATCAAATTAATCTTCTTCTTCGGATTCTTTTTCATCGGATCCTTTTTCTCCTTCATCAAATTCTTCTTCTTCGTATTCTTCTTTTTCATCGGATCCTTCTTCTTCTTCATCAAGTTATACTTCTTCTTCGGATTCTTCTTCTTCATCGGATCCTTCTTCTTCAATTTATCCTTCTCTTCATAAAATCACGTGCAAGTAAAAAGAAAAAATGGTAACTACAGTTCTTAATGAATATTTTTGAGGATGTTCATATTCTTCTTTTTCATCGGATTATTTTCTTCATGATCATCGGATTCTTCTTCGTCTTCTTCGACAGATTCTTCTTTTTCATCGAAATTCTTCTTCTCCTTCATCCGATTCTTTTTCTTCTTCATCGCGTTCTTCTTCTTTATCGAATCTTCTTCAGCGAATTCTTCTTTTCTTCGGATTCTTCTTCTTCTTCTTCATCGGATTCTTTTTCTTTTCACGTTCTTCTTCTTCTTCGGATTCTTCTTCATTCGATTCTTTTTCTTCTTCATGGGCGTCCTTCTTCTTCTTCGGATTCTTCTTCGGATTCTTCTTCATTCGATTCTTTTTCTTCTTCATGGGCGTCCTTCTTCTTCTTCGGATTCTTCTTCTTCTTCATCCGATTCTTTTTCTTCTTCATCGCGTTCTCCTTCTTCTTCGGATTCTTCTTCGGATTCTTCTTCTTCTTCATAGGATTATTTTTCTTCTTCATCAAATTATTTTTCTTCTTCGGATTCTTTTTCTTCTTCTTCTTCATCGGATTCTTTTTTCTTCTTCATCCCATTCTTCATCTTCAGATTCTTTTTCTTCTTCGGATTCTTCATCTTCTTATTTGGATTCTTTTTCTTCTTCACCGCGTTCTTCTTCTTCTTCAGATTCTTCTTTTTCTTCTTCTTCGTCCGATTCTTTTTCTTCTTCATTGCGTTCTTCTTCTTCTTCGGATTCTTCTTCTTCGGATTCTTCTTCTTCTTCTTCATCGGATTCTTTTTCTTCTTCATCGCGTACTTCTTCTACTTCGGATTTTTCTTCATCTTCTCTTTCTTCTTCTTCTTCTTCATCCGATTCTTTTTCTTTTTCATCCCGTTCTTCTTCTTCTTCGGATTCTTCTTCTTCTTCGGATTCTTCATCGGATTCTTTTTCCTCTTCATCGCGTTTCTTCTTCTTCTTCGGATTCTTCTTCGGATTCTTCGTCATTCGATTCTTTTTCTTCTTTATCGCGTTCTTCTTCTTCGGATTCTTCTTCGGATTCTTCTTCTTCATTGGATTCTTTTCTTCTTCATCGCGTTCTTCTTCTTCTTCAGATTCTTCTTTTTCTTCTTCTTCATCCGATTCTTTTTCTTCTTCATCGCGTTCTTCTTCTTCTTCGGATTCTTCTTCTTCTTCGGAATCTTCTTCTTCTTCTTCTTCATCGGATTCTTTTTCTTCTTCATCGCGCTCTTCTTCTACTTCGGATTTTTCTTCTTCTTCTTCTTCTTCATCCGATTCTTTTTCATCCCGTTCTTCTTCTTCTTCGGATTCTTCTACTTCTTTGGATTCTTCATCGGATTCTTTTTCTTTTTTATCGCGTTCTTCTTCTTCGGATTCTTCTTCTTCTTCATTGGATTCTTTTTCTTCTTCATTGCGTTCTTCTTCTTCTTCTTCGGATTCTTCTTCTTCATCCGATTCTTTTTCTTCTTCATCGCGTTCTCCTTCTTCTTCGGATTCTTCTTCGGATTCTTCTTCTTCTTCATCGGATTCTTTTTCTTCTTCATTAAATTATTCTTCTTCTTCATTCTTCTTCTTCTTCTTCTTCTTTTTCATCGGATTCTTTTTCTTCTTCATCCCGTTCTTCATCTTTAGATTCTTTTTCTTCTTCGGATTCTTCATCTTCTTTATCGGATTCTTTTTCTTCTTCATCACGTTCTTCTTCTTCTTCGTATTTTTCTTCTTCTTCTTCTTTTTCTTCATCCGATTCTTTTTCTTTTTCATCCCGTTCTTCTTCTTCGGATTCTTCTTCTTCTTCTTCGGATTCTTCATCGGTTTCTTTTTCTTCTTCATCGCGTTCTTCTTCTTCGGATTCTTCTTCTTTTTCTTCTTCATCCCATTCTTTTTCTTCTTCATCGCGTTCTTCTTCTTCTTCAGATTCATCTTCTTTTTCTTTTTCATCGCGTTCTTCTTCTTCTTCGGATTCTTCTTCTTCATCGGATTCTTTTTCTTCTTCATCTCGTTTTTCTTCTTTGCATTCTTCTTTGGATTCTTCTTCATCGGATTCTTTTTCTTCTTCTTCGGATTCTTCTTCTTCTTCATCCGATTCTTTTTCTTCTTCATTGCGTTCTTCTTCTTCTTCGGATTCTTCTTCTTTTTCTTCTTCATCCGATTCTTTTTCTTCTTCATCGTGTTTTTCTTCTTCTTTGGATTCTTCTTTGGATTCTTCTTCATCGGATTCTTTTTTTTTTCTTCTTCGGATTCTTCCTCGTCTTCGCATTATTCTTCTTCTTCTTCATCCGATTCTTCTTTGGATTCTCCTTTTTTCATTCTTCTTAAGATTCGTCCTTTTTTTCGGATTTTTATTCTTCTTTATTTTATTTGGTTTCTTCGTCTTCAGATTATCGCGGAAGTACTATGCAGTTTTAAAATTCTTTTGACAGGATATTTTTCCTTGGATTCTGATCACGAAAAAAGGATAGATTTTTAACCTGCGAGATAAATTTCTGTCATCCGCATTTGATGATTCGAACTGCGATGGATGACGGAAAATCCCGTCATCCGCATTTTGCGGGTTAAAAACTTCGTCTTTCTTCCGTTATGATTTCGATGTCAGAAGAGAAAATGGTTTGTGTGGAAAACAAAAGAAGTAATCGGCGATTTCATCGATCGACGTTTGGGGAAAGTGAATGATAAGCCGAACGATAAACTAAATTGCCGCATGATACAGTAACAAAACAAATTATTCTCTTTATCTAATTCTTCAAAAAAAATTTTTTTTAAATAGAAAAAAGAAAATTAAAAAAAAACGTTTTTTGCCTTTTTCTTTTTCTGTACTAAGTAACATTCAACCATACAAGAGATTACCTCCCTTGATATCACAAACGGATATCCGACAGGAAATACGTTTTTTTTTTAATCTTCACTAACCTCCATTTTAACTTTCTTTTTTATTTTGTTTTGAGGTCTTTTTTTTTTATCTCGTTTCCCTTGTATTCTTCTACGGGAGGATTTGATTAACTGAAGTCACAAGTGCAACAAGTAGCCACCTGTTTTCCTTTATCGCTACAGAAAAGGAGAGACGCGAGGAAAATGTAACAAACAAGAAAAAAATTCCTATTTACAGTCTGATCTTTGCTTTTTTGAGCGTACCTATTCGCTTTGTTCGTTTTCTTTCATTGTTGGTCACGTCTGCCATTAGACGTTTAAAGGCTAATTCCGAGACAAGGTCGCAAGCGAAAACGAGATAAAGAGGAGTATACATAAAAGAACAAACTATATCGTCGTTATTTATTTGACATCTACAGCGAGGAAATCCTAAGAGACCTGGAAGTCCTACCATAATCCCATTAAGCTATTTAGATGACACAGAAAGAAAACTTCAAGAACTCCTTGACAAGGTAGCAAAGAAAAGCGCTAAAAAAGAACTAACCATGAAATATATAAAAAAAAATGTATGATCGTTATTTATTTAATCTATACAGCGAGGCAACCATACGTGAAATAGCAGTCCTAACAAGATTTAGTAATGGCGGACATAACCCTAACAATGTAAGATTGGTACATGACACTTTTTTCATGGCAGACACTCGAGAAAAACTACATAACCTTATTGACAAGGTAGTAAAAGACAGTGTGAAAAAATAAATAACCATTAACAGCAGAAACACAGAATGTATAGTCGTTGTTTTGTCTTCCGTGTAGTCTTCCGTCTTGCACGCGTGCGTACCTCAAGACAGCTAGATAAAAAGCTTAGTAGCAACTAAAAACTATGACGACGATGTCCTCTTCATCAGCAGGTTTACTGAAGTTCAAACGGGTAAAACTAGAAAAATACAAGTATATGTCGAAACTGTTTCTATCTATCTATCCATCTATTTATCTGTATATATATATATATATATATATATATATATATATATATATATATGTGTGTGTGTGTGTGTGTGTGTGTGTGTAAATAAAAACAAAGAACAGTAAGATATATAATATGGTGTTCTTATGGATATTTTTATTTTTACAAAACATCGTTATTAATGTGTAGCGAATAAAATCATATTTTATACCAGTTAATTTATAATATATATATATATATATATATATATATATATATATATATATATATATATATATATATTTGCCTGACTATCGCAAAAGCGTGAAAACCAGGGTCACAAACTCACATCAATCCAACCAAATATGTTAGCTCTATCTCTGATATTGAGCCCTTTCTAATAAGTACCGCGCATATAATATATAAATAATTATATATATATATATATATATATATATATATATATTTATAATTATATACACAAACTTTTCACACACACACACAGACACACGCACACACACACATATATATATATATATATATATATATATATATATATATATATCAGTCTGTTCATATCTATCTATCAATCTATCTATTTCACTTTCTTTACATCTATCTATCTATCTATCTATCTTGTGGAGGGTACATATGCACGTTAATGTATGAGACACTTTTCACACATGAAACACTGCTTGAAGAAGCCCAGGCAGAGACATTTCTGATCCTAGATCAGAGTTTCTCAACCAGAGGGGAATTTCAAGATTTCCATGGGACGGAAAATCTTTTAATTATTCTTGTTTCTTATTACAAAATTTGGAGCCCATCATGAGCGACAAAAAAGACTGAATGATGAATTTTACTATTAAAATATGGATTCGCTCCCATTAACACCAAGGAGAACAAAGCTGAACCGAGGCTCTCAATTTGTAACGGAAGTAGCAAGTTCTTTACTACAGGCATAGATTACGTTGTGAATTCCCAAAATAGAGGAATTAAACGTGAAGTTACAGTTTGACAACAGTGTACAAACTGCCGGCACGGGCAGAGTTATGCAACAGTAAAATAAATATAAAAAAAAGTGTAAAATGTTTAACTAATAACAGTAATTTATGATTCAGTCGAGTTAGCTTCAACATTCATGAGTCTATCACGCGAACCATCAAAGTCGGAAGATCATTAGGAACGCATTCTGTGTCATAACATACGTGGTTAATGCAGGTGATTGTTGGGCAACCAGCCTGGCTTGCGGCATGTCTATATATCCAGAACTCGTGAGGTTTTGATTTATGCAACAAAAGTGACCTGCAAAGTATCTCCGCTTGGGGTTGTCTGGTAGATCAGATTTACAGGTTACATGCATTTTATTCAAGGCGCCCGTGGTTTGTAATAATAATATACGAGAGACCAATGCTCAAAAAAAAAAAATACTTTTAAAAAGGGAACATACCGGCGATGCTATCGTTGGGGGTAGAATTGAAAAGGATCAGGCAAACATAAACCACGTACAAATGCATTATTGAATCGGAGAAACCCCCAAGGCTAATCAGGAAGCGCTAAAAATGTGACTAATCTGAATATTATCTAGACTAAAAAGGCGAAGTAAAACAACATCGGTTTTCTCACATATGAAGAATCGAATTGAAGCATCTGAAACAAAGAAAAGAGTTCTGAATTGTTACGTAATATCAGTCCTCCTATATGGCAGTGAATGCTGGACAATCTCCTCACAGATGAAGAAGAGACTTGAAGCAACAGATACAAAGAAAAGAGTACTGAACTGTTACGTAATATCAGTCCTCATCTATGGCCGTGAATGCTGGACAATCTCCTCACAGATGAAGAAGAGATTTGAAGCAACAGAAACAAAGAAAAGAGTACTGAACTGTTACGTAATATCAGTCCTCCTATATGGCAGTGAATGCTGAACAATCTCCTCATAGATAAAGAAGAGACTTGAAGCAACAGATGAGACGAGTAACCATTACAATGTAGATGAGACGGGTAACCATTACGAAGCAGATGAGACAGGTAACCATTACAAAGCAGATGAGACGCGTAACCATTACAAAGCGGATAAGACGGATTACCATTACAAAGCAGATGAGACAGGTAACCATTACAAAGCAGATGAGATGGCTAACCATTACAAAGCAAATGAGACAGGTAACCATTACAAAGTCCATGAAGCCATTAGCAAGAAAGTTTATAAGTTTTATAAAAAGGCACCCAATAACTGGGAAAATAACATCAATATTGAAACCAAGAAAATAGCCACTGGACTAAAAATTGATCATAGGATTCAAGCATACATCACAATTAAAGATCATAAGGCAAATTTTCTAAAGTACTCCCAATACCGATTGCTTAACTAAACCAAGAATAATATCGGTAAAATCAGCAAAAAAACATCCTTGAAAGTGCATGCAAATACACCAAATATTTTCTAGGGATTAACCAGTTGCACAAAACAGCTGAAGCCATAGAATGGTTTACCAATATAAAATGGAAGAATGAATGTACATTCATTCAATTCTATATTTGTCACTGTTATCCATCCATAACCGAGGATCTGCTAATGTCTGCTATAAATTTAGCAATAAATTAATGTCCTATTATCAATCGTTAGATAAATATCATTATGCAAGCACAGAAATCTATACTTTTTCATAATGGTTATCTGTGGACCAAAAAAAGCAACCCGGAATTCTTTGTTGCTATGAGAACGTATGACTCAGACGAGGCATATGAATTAGTTGGAATTCTATTATTATGACGACTTAGATTTATTTTCAACATAAAGTTCACCGGGCTCTATAGAGATGACGGTAACAGCCCACGAAAGATAGACCGATCGAGAAAGGAATGTATGAAATGTGTAACCACATGTAACGATTATTATGGAACTGATGTTTGTATAATAATATAATGAACTGTCCCATAATAGTTGATACATTTTGCGTATGAAACGTGAAGGTATAAGGAACAATTATTATAGGACTGAGATTGTATAATATAATTAACTACCTCTGTCCCATAATAGTTGATGTATTTTATGTATGAAATGTGTAAGCATAGGGAACAAGTATTATGGGACTGAGGTTTGTATAATAATATAATGAACTACTACTGTCCAATAATAACGGATACATTTTGCATAGGAAATATGTAGGCATATGGAACAATTTTTATGGGACACAGGTTGTATAATAATATATTGAACTATTTCTGTCCAATAATAACGGATACATTTAGTGTATGAAATATGTAGGTATATGGAACAATTTTTATGGGACAGATGTTGTATAATAATATAATGAACTACTTCTGTCCAATAATAACTGATACACTTAGTGTATGAAATGTGTAGGTATATGGAACAATTTTTATAGGACAGGCGTTTATAATAATATACTGAACTACCTCTGTCCCATAATAATTAATACATTTAATGCATGAAACTTACAAACCTATGGAACTATTATTTTGGGACAGGGTTTGTATATTAATGTAATGAACTGCCTCTGTCCCATAATAGTAGATACATTTAATACATAAAATATGTAGTCATATTGAACTATTATTTGGGGACAGAGGTTTTATAATAAAATAATGGACTACCTCTGTCCCAAAATAACGGATACATTTAGTGTATTAAATTTGTAGTCAGAATTGAACAATTATTATAGGACAGACAAAAATTTGAATAAATTCGGGTGTCAGTATCTGTTGTCTGTGCCCCAAAGAATCATTGATTAGAAACACTGAAAGACAATTATGTATTTTTTTAACAATTCTTTTCGACAAATTCGGTTTCTTTGGTAGGTGAGCGAGACATAAACCAAAACGCGTACACCGGCACACAGTACACATGCACAGTGATAGATAGATAGATAGATAGATAGATAGATAGATAGATAGATAGATAGATAGATAGATAGATAGAATAAGCCAAGATAGATATATCGATATGAACAGAGAGAGAGAGAGAGATGAAAAGACTATGCTAGATAGATAGATAGATAGATAGATAGATAGATAGATAGATAGATAGATACGAACATAGATAGATAGATAGATAGATAGATACGAACATAGATAGATAGATAGATACGAACATAGATAGATAGATAGATAGATAGATAGATAGATAGATAGATAGATATGAAAAGACTTTGATAGATATGAAAAACTAAGATAGATGCGAACAGTCTGAGATAGATAGATAGATAGATAGATAGATAAGGAAGGAATTGATATAGATAGATAGATAGATAGATAGATAGATAGATAGATAGATAGATAGATGTGAAAAGACTAAGATAGATAGAAAGAACCATCAACTCTCTTTTAAATGTTAATGAATAACTATTTTCTCCCGCCTCGTAATTAGTTAAAATAGACAAGATCTTTTGCCTAACTTTGTGAACTAAACTTCTAATTTTTTTTTTTGTTTCTGTTTCTCTCTCTCTCTCTCTCTCACGCACACACACACACACACACACACTTTTCCAGCCCTAATATCACTACTTTCCGCCCAAACCTTTGATGTTACCAGCCATTAAAAGTAAGCACCAGTGGTCGTAGAAAACTAAGATAGCATTCGGATATCGCCAGGGATAACGAAGTACTGTCCCGTTTATCCGGAAACTGATCGTCATGATTATAAACTTTGGCGGGAAAAGTTACACGTCTGTTATTCATCAGGCAAAGAAAACCTTTCGTATAATTGGAACAAGATAGTCACACAAAGGATAGCAAGAAAATGGTTGCTTTATATTTACTTCTTTCTTATCGTTTCTTTTCTTTCTGTTTTTTTTTTCCTTTTTTGCTTTGCCGCTGAGAATAATGCTACAGTTTATGTTATAGGACAAAAAAAAAAGATATTTATAAAAAGAAAAAGGTGGTAGATTCATTCGATTGGAAGACTCTAAAAGATTGCTGACAATGTTTGATAAAACCAGGATTTCGAAGGCAGATTCTTTTCTCTTTTTGTGTGAGGCACACAGCGAATTCTTTGGAACATTCATTTTCCCTCATCTAACTTGAGTGTATAACAACAAAATATTTCACCCCTGAATAATGGTAATAATAATACAATAGAATCCCTGACAACCGGATTATGAAGGCCTTCCGTATATGAGGAATTGGTTACAAAGTCTGGATATGAGGGATTATATTTAGAGGTTAAAATAAAAGAACTAAAATCAGGTTTAACATTTATTTTCAATGTTTTATAGTAAACAAAATAAGCTAATGGCGAGTGAAATATAACGGAATTGATTTTAAGGAAAAAGAAATAAATTGTGTAATGTTAAGAAAACTAATTAAATTAAGTCTGCCACGTATGCAAAACAAATAATGTAACGAGGATTTTTTAATCGCTGTTGCATAATGATTCTTTCTCTTCTAATGTCATTCTCAACTTTTTCTGCATTTCTTTTTGTTTTTGTTCTTGAATTTTTTTAAACGAAAGACACCTTTTAACTCTGCGTTCGTTATTACAATCGTCATGGCTGAATGCTGGCTTTCTTTCCATAAAACTGACAACCTTTTCAATAGCTTTTTCAATTTCAATCCAGGTTTCATCACAATCATGTTTTTTATTTCCTTGTTCATTGTGACAGTGTGAACGCTGGAGAATAGTTTCTTTGGAAGATTTTATATAATACAATGTTGACTTTCCTATGTTGAACTCAGCCATTAGTTACAATGAACTTTCACCAGCGTCTAGTCTGTTCAAAATTTCCACCTTTTGCGATAACTCCAAAGTTGTTCTTTTCCTCTTCTTCCCATCATCTTTTGCACCAATACAAGCCATTAGGGTGAAATAAGCATAAGCAATTATCCAAAGTAAATTTCCTGAAAAACAGAAATTTCAAATCAGTTACATATCACCCAAATAGTTCAAATATACACAGCAAAATCATGTCCGGATATGAGGGATTCCGGATATGAGCCACTCCGGATATGAGGGATTCTACTGTATTAAGAAAATATTTGGCATTCAGCAACTGAACAACCATCTGAACGGGCACACTTCCAGGTCATTTCATGCTAACGCGGGAGTGTCCCCAGGGCTCTTGTAGCATTGCAGCTCAGACCAGACACTAGGTTCGTTCTCAGGGTGCAGCTACTTCTAGTCAAATGCTTATTGCTTAAAAATAACCATTCATCCATATCGTCACCCACGTAATAAAACCTTGAGACGAGATCGTAACAGTAGGCAAATTTTGTTCAGTTGTAACCTTCTACTGTAGACGAGCGAGGCAGAGTGAGGCGAAGTGAGAGAGGTGAACTTTTTAACGGGCGTGTCTTCCTTTTCGAGTTCTAGCTGTCTCTGTCTTTTTGCTAGGGACCACTGTCTTATAGATAGCCAGCCTTCTTTGTCCTGTCGGCTTTCGTCTAAAAAACATTCGACAAGTCCGCTCTACTCAGCTGACCCTCTTTATCAGAGTCGTTTGACATGTTACTTGCGAGGTCCGCTTTCGCTCAGATGACCTTCATTGTCAAGACAATAACTGTCTATACCATTTCTGTAACATCTTTAAGATGTTTCTTTTGACAATTTATCAGCTGACATCACTACACTGTATCCTTGGACCGACGTTTTTTTGGGGTTTTTTTTTTTGTTTGTTTTTGATCTTCATCAAACCCCTCCTGCATTTCATCCGTTTCCAACTAGGTATTTAATCGGAAGACATCTTACTCCTGTCTTAGTAACAAGCCAGAGAGATCCGTCAAAGTAAAACTGACAACTGCCGTCGAAAAGTCTCAAATCAGTGGTTAGCCGCAGCAAGAAATGGCTTGTAAATTTTAACACCTCCAAAATAAAATTGTTTTCATTTAATCTCCATATATAAAATTTTCTGCGTGTCTTTAGCATAGAAAGCAAGACTCGAAATCTTTTTAAGCCCATATTTTCCACTGATAGGAATTGTAGCGACTATATCGGATCAATAGCTGCTTCTACTGCTAGAAAAGTTGGCTCACTGTGTCTTGCCAGAAAATGTTCTAATCAGAATCCATGTCAATTGTTATCTTCTGTCTTCTTAATTCCTGTTCTTTTATCGTTCTCTCTTGCTAATGCTGTCTTTATTTTTCTCTTATATTGAGTTGGCGCCTTCGCTTTAGGCTTGTAGTCATTGAAAATGAAAGCGATTACATTTTTTTGGTAAGTAATATTTTAACAGATTTAAATCACATTAGAAATTACAGAGACATCAACTTAGGCGTTTTTGGAGGCGAGTTATTTGTTAATAAAATTTGCTCTTTTGTTTACTTTTTTTAATAAAAATATTTTATTTTCAGGTTATAAACATGCGTGTCGATAATCATACGTTCCGGAATAATCATTTAAAAATATTATTGTTGAATTGTTATGTTTCTTTTTTTTTCATAATAAATATTATTTTAAAACGCCTGATAATTATGCACCAACCCAATAGGTTCATTTCGCGCTACTGGAACATGAATAGCCCGTCACTGTAAACGTTTATTGCCAGCATTGTACCTGGTCAGGTAAACGAAACAATACGTCTAAAGTTCCTTTGTAAACAAAAAGCAAGGGCACATTTTGCATATCAAATTATTTATTTAGAGTCCTAGAATATTTCATAAGTGACATAACATTTAGAAATAAAGAATCTCCTGTCAAATATTTTTCGATGAAATACCCATGTGGAATCGACAATGTGCCTTCGCTTTGGGCTTGCAGTCATTGAAAATGAAGACGATTACATTTTTTTTTTTTTTTTTTTTTTTTGGTAAGTAATATTTAAATAGATTTAAATCACATTAAAAATTACAGAGACATCGACTCAAACACGAGTACCTACGAAATATTTTTACATATTTAGATTGAACTGCTTTTATACCTTAAGATTCGCGCTTATGAGAAAGAAGATTTTCGAAACGGTTGCTGATTGGTTGAAAAAAAAAATGGAAAAAAAGAAAAGAAAAAAAGACGTTATAGAAAAGATCGCTTCGTTCATCTACAGCACTTATCAACGATAAATATATAATCAGCGTACTTATCACCTTTACTATCTAGTCCTACGCCCTGTTTACGGCGGTAGCATATTGTAAACATTGGTTCACTGGAGATCACCAAAATGTTCACAACTTAATAACTACCGCAATCATTTGTCTATAATACGCATTCGTGTATAATATAATTCGAATGTATTACATTCACTTACGTGCTAATACTCTTGGGAAAAGTATGAATCCTCTTCTTCTCCACCCTCCCCCCAGCTATGGGTAAATAGCAAGATAGACCGGATTCTATAGCCTTGGATTTCAACTGGTCTACCGCAGAAAGAAATGGCAACCTACTTCGGGAAAAAATCTGCCACGCCAGTCATGTATCGAAAGATACATGATCGCCTAAACGTGTATCACGCATGGGACTGACTGGCTTTCCAGTCGAATCCATTGCATTCACTTACATGTTAATACACTTGGGAAAGGTATGAATTCTCTTCTTCTCCGCCCCAGCTATGGGTAAATAGCAGGACAAAGCGGGTTCTATAGCTTTGGATGGCAACTGGTCTACCGCAGAGAAAAATGGCAACCTACTGCGACAAAAAAATCTGTCTCGTCAGCCATGCATCGAAAGATACATGATCGCCTAAGCATGTATCACGCATGGCACATAACTGACTGACTTTCCAGTCGAATCCATTACATTCACTTGTATAATAGGTACATATGTATAATCTGCTCTCTTGTAAAATCCGAACTCGTATATAAAATGCATCTGCGTATAACGCAGCCTGTTGTATAATCCGCACACTTAATTTTTGACTGCGAAACTGTGAGAAGAAAGTTATCTTATATAATGCGTATTAATTTTATGGAAAATGAGACAGAGAAATATAAACCGAATTTAAAATTTATTCAAATTTTTACGAAATTCTAAAAATATCCCATTAAATTTAGAAAATATCTTTAGAGCTGAAAATGTCTAGTCAAATTCATCTTATCTAATTTCATAAATTCATCTACTTTCTCTACTTACATACGAATTTTACTTTTAGACTCAATCTTCACCAAAATCAACATACGTATTTATGAATAACTTGTATAATTCGCACTGAATATAAATGAAATGTATCCAATTTTTTTCTTGTTGACTAAAAATAACAATTTCTTCGATAGAGGAAGAAAGGCTTGGAAAATCAGACACTCAGAGGGCAGATTGACAGAGGAAAACATAGCATAGCCTACTTAGTGAGCATTATTAAATGGAGGCGGAACATGGTTTGGGAGAAATAAGAAAAAGACAAAATGTATTAAAAGCTACAAAGGACAGGTTTACCGGTGGCAGAGAATAATGACAATGCCCAGCCACCGGTTCAACATATATATATATATATATATATATATATATATATATATATATATATGAAGAAATATAGTCTTAAGGTGTGCTATATTTATGGAATAAAGTGCTCAATATCAGAGATAGAGCGTGTGTAAATATAAAAGTCAATATAAAAGTGAACATAGAAGTCAACACTTAGAGGCGACAGTCTGTTTCATGCTATATGCAATCGTAAGGCCACGTGTGCTGTTATTTTTCTCGGCTATTTATATATATACGGGTCAGTGGTGCATTGTGGGTAGTCTATTATGGCGGTTATTTTACCGGAAGTTGTTTGTTTATTTATTTGGGTTAAATTATATTGCTCGTTTTATTTTTTGTTTCTTATTTTATTTATTTATTGTTTTAATCGGTGTTTTTATTAACGTAGTAAAAAATCGTTTATACCACTTATTTAATAGTTTTGTTTTGGTCTGAGAATTTAATTAAAGCTATTTGTTCGGTTTTGAGGTTGATTGTTGTAGTTTATTCTAAGTATTATTTTGGCGGGAACAGTTTTTAATTTGTTTCTTTTTATTTGGGTTAAATTATATTGCTGTTTATTTATTTGGGTTAAATTATATAATTTTATACATATATATATATATATATATATATATATATATATATATATATATATATATATATATATATTAGGTTGGTGCAAAAATAATGTCGTTTTCCGACATAGTAACATATGTGAGAAAACGACATTGTTTTTGCAAAACCTAATATATATATATATATATATATATATATATATATATATATATATATGGACACCTCGGCGTGGTGTAATGGTTAGAAAGCTTGTCTTGCTAGATCAATATATATATATATATTCGTCGTCTGCCGAAATAAGGTAATCCCCATATGAGGTAAAAGAATTTGTTTGGTTAATAATTAACCAAATAAACCTGAATTTGTTTGGTTATTAACCTGTATAAACAAAATACATCAATCTTCTTTTTTTGCGGAACAAGTCTAATAATTTCATAATAATAGCATCCATTTGGATTATATACAAACGGATTTTTTTTTACCTTACTCTACATACATATATATCACATAAGTAATTCATCGAGTCTAGAAGAAACCTCAACAGAATGCAGAAACTACTGGACGGCCGTTATATATAACTATAGTCCTATTTTTGAGAACCCACAACCAAGGATTGCGATAGAAGGCAAACGCCATACCAACTGTACCAAAGGGCCTCCGTAACGACGAAGTAACGAATTAGACTCCATATAGCGCAGTTCGTAACATCTTCCGTGGTTGAACTCATTCAAGTTTCTTCTAGACTCGATGAATTACTTAATTATGATTATTTCAAATCCTCCTAATTCTTTGTATCTGTATATCCTTGCTTGAACCTTCTAATGGTCTGGACTGAGCGGCTTGGGGATAATAGTCGTAGCTCGTGGAGGTATAGTCCTATGGGTAAAGAGAAACTCGAATGAGGTTCCACCACGGAATATGTGAACAAATGGCGCTATATTGAGTCTAATTTGTCACCGAGGCCCGTTGGTACAGTTGGTATGGCGTTTGCCTGATATCGTAACTGTTCGAGTTTCAATTCTCGGTAGTGAATGCGTACTGCTGACGAGTCTATCTTATATGACGAAACGCCCGTCCAGTGCATGCATTCTGTTGAGGTTTCTTCTAGACTCGATGAAATACTTTATTATAATTATTCTAAATCCTCCTAATTATATATATATATATATATATATATATATATATATATATATATATATGTATGATGAAAATGTACAGGTGATGGATACATACTGACCGTTATGAAGTTCGAATCTACTTTGAACGTTATGGACTGGTGCTACAGAATCACAAACAAAGAACTGTACGAAATAACAGAAACCACATCACTTGAGGACTTTCAACAGCAGTAACAACTAAAATGGATATCACATGTAACTGAAAGAGAAAATAATGAAGCCTGAGTGTCGAGCCTGATCAGGACCTAAAGGTATGACCGTTTGGAATACCAGGTACTGTAAGCTTGGATATGCGGTTGGTCTAATGAGTAATGACGAGGAATTGTTAATCGTAATGCCGAGTTCCAATTCTGGTCGGGTTCGTTATATTTATTTATGTGCAAATAACTATGGAAAAGCTATGTTTTAATTTATAAGAATTGTATTTCTTTTTATCTAAAAAAAAAATTACAATCTAAAATATTTTCTGGTTTTAAATAACCTGCAAAGCCGTAGAAAACGAATCAATCTATCTTTTGTGTTATGTGTTTTAATGGGTTTAATTAAGAATTATGTGTGTATGGTATTATCGTTCTCGAACATTAAATGTTTAGCAAAATAGTCATATTTTCTTACATCGATCCCTACCTTCCTGTTTTAAGGATAGCAGGTCATCGACATTGATGTTTTCAAATAGGTTTCTCGTGTTGTTCGCTAATTGCAGCGTGATCCCCATTCTCAGTATAATTTGTGTAAAGTGCTTGGGACGCTGCAGATTCTATCCACTCCTCTTGTCTGAGTAAAAAAAAGATTGCGTAATTCCGCCTGATCAATAGCTTACCAAGTTCCAGCGCGTGACTTTGGCCCAGACGCAAATGGAAAACCGTCTCCACTGGATCGGGACTTAATAATCATGGAAGTCAATTAACTGAGCAACCAAGAAATGCCAAAGCAGCTTAACTTTATCTCAGTAATTAGAGAGTCTCTTGTCGAGTGCTAGCATCAATAATGGACGACAAACTAAATTGACTTTTGGACGCTGGCGACTCTTTGATTTCTCTGAAGTGCACGCATGCGTAGCAGGGGCAATTTTGTTGATGAAACTCTTCAGAAAAACGAGAAAGCCAAAATATACAGAATATCATAAAGAAAAACGCTACAATGTAAAGTAGCTAAAATCTCATAAAAGAAAATACTAAACCATACAAAGTTTCTTGGATGAAAATCCTAAGCTATACAAAATACCTCAGGGAAAACAGCTAAGCAAAAAAAATGCCTTAGACTGAAATGCTAAACCATACTAAATCTCTTGGATGAAACTGATAAATAAAAAGGACTTTAATCAAAATCCTAAGCTATACAAAATAACTTTGATGAAACTGCTGAACCCTAAAACTCCCTTAGACTGAAATGCTAAACCATACTAAATTTCTTGGATGAAACTGCTAAAAAAAGGACTTAGATCTAAATCCTAAGTTATACAAAATAACTTAGATGAAACTGCTAACCCAAAACCCCCTTAGACTTAGAGAAAACTGCTATGCAAAAAAAATGCCTTAGACTGAAATGCTAAACCATACTAAATTTCTTGGATGAAACTGCTAAAAAAAAGGACTTAGATCAAAATCCTAAACTATATAAAATAACTTAGATGAAGCTGCTGAACCAAAAAAATCCCTTAAACTGAAATGCTAAACCATAGTAAATTTCTTCAGTGAAACTGCTAAATGAAAAAGGACTTAGATCTAAATCTTAATCTATACAAAATACCTTAGACGAAACTGCTGAACCAAAAAAATCCCTTAGACAGAAATGTTGAACCATACAAAATCTGTTAAACGAGAATACCAAACCGAAAAAGTAACTTGCCAAAAAATCACTTAGACGGAAATGCTAAACGATACAAAATTTCTCCGACGAAAATGCTAACTTAAACAAAATCTATCTGACACGCGAGAATGCTAAACCAGGCGTTTCACGAACTTTTTTAAAAGTCATCTCCCTTCAGAACATAGCTGATCATGACTCTCCACAGTTTCCCTGTATGAGCAGTCACAGTTAGAATTAGAGTAGTTCCGGACCGCCCGTTAGAGAGTTGCAAGCTGCACATCCTGAGGGTATGGTAGTGGTAGGAGAGAATACGTGGTCTATTAGTCTGTGGTGGAAGAATTAGCAGAAGTTATCACAAGTGTCACCTACCTATCGCCACTCGTTTGGGTCAAGTGAGTCCAACCTATTCTACGTTCAATTTCCTTATCCTCGATACTAAATTTGTTATAATCCATGCATACACGGAGTTGACATTCATTGACCAATAATGGCACTGTTGACTGAAATCTATAAAATCTTTCTATGGACACATTTTTTTTTCAGGAAAATAGATTTCTCTTAGTATCTGTCTATATTTCTGAGATGAGGTATAGTCCGAATCATGTATTAGGTTGGTGCAAAACTAATGTCGTTTTCTCACATAGTAACATATGTGAGAAAACGACATTTTTGCACCAACCTAATAAATAGGTTTCTTTTAATCAGTAAATAGTATATAGTAATTCAACATTCTGACATTTTTATGAAGGAACTAAGCGATTTTGTTAATCACAATTGCCTGTATTGTGTGCCTTTCCAAAGTAAAAAAAAAAAAAAAAAAAAAAGATATTTAAATACATTCCACTTGGCGGGAGTTTTGTTTAGACATGAACAGAGGCACGAATTTGGTGAGAAGGAGTTAATGGCGGGAAAGTAATGCCGGTTAAGAATTACCTGTCTATGAGATGCTTTGGCAATCGGCCAGACAGGCCATTAGACAATCGAATTGTCAGTCTTCATATCTTTTATTATTATTATTATTATTATTATTATCATTATTATTATTATTATTCCTCTGTTATTTATTCATTTGCTTTTTTAATTTTATTTTTTTTTATTTTTTCGTCAAATATTCCCCCTTTATTTCAGTGAGTACCACATTTTTTTTCCTTTGCTAAAGATTTCTTTAGTATTTTTTAAGTCCTCTCCTTGTGCCGTCCCTTTTCTCGTCGAGTTCAGAATGATGACGATGATAAAAAACGATCAGGGAGACAGACTTAATTAGGGGCACCGCGTAGTGATTTGTGACCCTTGCTATCTTATCAAAAATTGCTTTTCTCTACCTACATCACAATCCGTTATAAAGTAAACTATACTTTACTGAATATTAAAGGCTGAAAAATAATTGCGAATTTTGACGTCATTCTAAGGGGGGGGGTCTTTTTCTTCTTTTTGCCCAAATCCATGAATTTGTTTTGCTCATACTAAATATCGAAATATATATATATATATATACACACACACACATATATCCATATATTTGCTTACATACTGTCTACTGGAAATACAAACCTGAATTTACTTCACCTTTGTCGCCATATTTGTCACAACGTTTCGGGCGTTGTACGCTCCGGCCTTCATCAGGTGGTTGGAATTTCGAACTGAACCCTTTATTTCGATCCCTGGGGTAGAATGTCTTAGTTCCACGTGCCATGTTTGATGGATGTCAGTTATCAGTTATCTCCTGCTAATTTTCCCTCTGAAATTTCTCCACTGCCTTAACCGGGTATCGAACTCACACTCTTTGGGTCTGTCACTGGATCTAACCAACGCCTTTATCCACTGTGCCATGTGTCCTTGTGACAAATATGGTGACAAAGATGAGGACAATAGTCCGCATAATGTAAATACTGTACATAATGCCTCATCTCAGAAATATAGACAGACTCTGAATTTACTTTATAACATGGAAGACTTCAAGCTTGTTCGAAAAAATATAAGGATCTATTGATCTCAGCTTATTCCTGTAAGTAAGGAAAGGATCTATTAAAGAACTGTTTAAAATTGTTCCATCTTGCCTGTCTAATATTTTGAAGTCATTTTTGATTTACTTTGTAACATGGAAGACTTCAAGCTTGTATGGAAATATAAGAACCAATTGATCTCTGCGTATTCCTATATCAACGGAAGGGATTTCTTGACGAACTGTTTATATGAGAAAATAGTTCAATCGAGTTTGTTTAATATTTTAATATTTTGAAATTATCTTCGAATACGTTTTCACAACATCGCCCACGTGACGACGACGTGATCATATTTTAAACGGAACGCTGATCTTATATAAAATTTCAGTTATCTGTTTGGATTAGTTGTGATCTTATGTCCATCGTCTTTTTCATGTTGAATTTTATATGTTCTTAATGTTAATTATGTTTTTACGAATATGTCCTGAAGATGGTCTAAAACAGACCGAAACGTCCGACGTTGACTTTATATTAACATTAATACAGCATAATTACATATTAAGATTTTTGTTTGTTTTTCTGTATATTTTTCTTCGTATATATATATATATATATATATATATATATATATATATATATATATATATATTTGGTTGGATAGATGTGACTTTAACGTCAAAAACGACATTATTACGTCATTATTTTTGCACCAACCTAATATATATATATATATATATATATATATATATATATATATAATATTCACTATTTTTCATCCATAATGGGGAATGTTCAAATTTGCTGCAAACCATTTTTGATTTATTTAAAATGGAATGATCTATTATGATATGTCTCTAATTTGAATTTACATATATTGTATTTATTTTCAATTTTTCTAGTTGAACTGTTCACCCATATTTTCATATAATCCATTATTGTACATAATTAGGTTACAATAAAATTTATATTTTATATGAATACAAAGGAGAGGCAGTACTCCCCCACCACCGATCAGCAGTGCTTTTTGACCATGGCTGACTTATAAACTTTTGATTTTTTCTACCTACATTTATATATGTTACTAATTAAACTAAGCACAACAAAAAAGATGAAAAATTTTCACGGATTTTGTCTGAGGTGTTTTTTTTGGGTTTTTTTATCAAAATACTTGAATATTTTTTTTTTTTTTGCTCATGCTAAGTCTTTTAAAAAGACGATATAAAATTCACTATTTTTTTTATCCATAATGTTGAATGTGTTAAAATTATTCATCATTTTAACAAGAAAGATCTCAAGTTGATGTTAATAGTTGCCACAAACCATTGTTGATTTAAGATGCAATGATCTGTTATGACATATCTCTAATTTTTATTTAGATATATTGTATTTATTTTCAATTTTTCTAGTTGAATTATTCACCTGTATGGCATATAATCCATTATTGTTTATTCAACCTTTACTTAAATAATATATTTAATATAATTTATATATAATATATATAAACTTATATATTGTATTTATTTTAATTTTTTTCCAGTTGAATTCTTCACCTATAGTGCATATAATCCAATATTGTTTATTAAATCTTTACTTATATAATATGTATAATATAATTATATATAATATATATAAACTTAAACACAAAAAAATGTCTTAAAATAATTGTCGGACTTTGTCCATTTCATAATGTGTGACGTCATCTGTTTACATTTGGATACGCATCGAGCAGATATGAATGTATGAGAGAAAATCATGGAGAATTATAGTTTTAGAACAGTAAAATCGACCTTGCTAATCGAAACGCTCCTCTGTGGCTCAATCGGTAAAAGAACGTCAGGCTATATGATGGTTCCGTATAGGATACAGGTTCGATTCCTATCGGAGGACGTATATTTTCTATGAAAACTTCTCGGACATTCAGGCCGGTAAATGTTGTTAATACTGTTTATCATAAAACAGAGCATTTATTTAAATATTTGTATCTATAAAAAGAACGTATAAACATGAAAAAATGTCTTAAAATATAAACTTATATAATATACTTATAAGTGATTTTATTAATTTAGAAAAGATTCAGTACATAGTAACCAGTTAATGACTTTGATCCATCTCAGATATGTCTGTCATACACCTATACAACTTATTTATATGCTTATAAAATTTATATTTATTATAATATTTATTAGGCTTGCCTTCCCCGGATGAAAAAGCATAATTGTGCGCCCCGGTAGTGCTTTGTGACCCTCACTATCTTATCAACAATAGCTTACATATACGTTACAAATTATTTAGTATTTAAATATTACATATTCTATGGAGAACTGATGGAGTGCAGCAGGGTCGGCGGTTGCCCAAGGGAGACTCACAAAGACAGGCGTATCATAGGCCAAAATCCTGCCCCGCTATCGGAACTACTGCTGTTTTGGAACAAGTGACGCAATCTATGTCTTAAGGCAACAAACAACTTCCAGGCGAGTTCGCGCCAGTATCGTGTTAAAGGAAGATAAAGGTACGAGCTCTTGTCCGAACAGACGGTATCTATTGCCCTATCTCGCAAGGTTTTATGTAGTCGAAACGACCCTTTGTTGCCACTGTTGTGATAACAACGTATACTAGTTTGACATTTCGTCTATGTCAACGTAGTATAGACTTCCTCTATATATAGGTTTTCTTCATGGTCACGTGATCTACCTAGTTTAATGAGATCGCAAGGGGTTACAGAGAGTGAGAGTAAAGAGGGATGTTTGAGGAAAGGATACAGAGAAGGTCAGTGATCAGGATCAAGGCATCAGAAGATGTCGATTGACATTACATTTGAATATCTGAAAATTATAGCTATCAGGGAAGCAAGTAAGAGGAAGAGGCGGTTACATTTAACTGTTTCGACAGTAAAAGGGTGGGACTGAGATGCACGCTTAAATTCATGCAGTTGGGACAACAGTGAAAATAGCTCGTCAAAGCAGTTGTCATGAAAATATTTGTAGAAAAGACAGAGGGAAGCCACATCGCATCTGTGAGAAAGTAACTGCAGACGAGATGCCAGATCATGATCTATCACAGTGCATATCCGACTTTGAATTTTGTTATTGGCATTCTAATAGTTTTTTTCT
Organism: Acanthosepion lycidas; assembly: GCA_963932145.1. Taxonomy (NCBI): domain Eukaryota; kingdom Metazoa; phylum Mollusca; class Cephalopoda; order Sepiida; family Sepiidae; genus Acanthosepion; species Acanthosepion lycidas. Next base: position 17,506,557 of record OZ010589.1, read on the forward strand.
TTCTCGCACTTCTCGCCTGTTTCCTACTTCCTTACCACCTATGATCCTCGAAGCATTAAATGCAACATCAACTGCTATCTTCTGACCTCCTAGACCCTGCTCTTTTAATCTGCTTTCTCCTCACTAAAGTCATTATCATTCTATTTCACTCGCACTAAATACTTGCGTCTTAGTGGCATTATCGCCTTACTTAGAGTAAAATGATTAAATATAATAATAATAAAATGAATACTTTCCGTGTGCGTAACGCAACAGTGGTCTAGACTTGCCGTACGTCGATCATAGCCAGTACCTAGATGGGTGACGACCGCTTGGGAATACCAGATGCTATATGTTTGGCTCTACCGGTGGTATGATTGATAATGGCTCGGGATTGCTAAGAGAAGAGCCGAGTTCCAATTCCAGTCAGGTTCTTTATATTCATTTACGCGTATATGGAGGAGAAGAGGTGGATAATGGGTTTAATGATACAAGTAAGACTTTACCTATTATTATTCACACTATTTACATTATTCGGACTATTGTCCTCATCTTTGTCGCCATATGCATAACAACGTTTCGGCCGTTACACGCTTCCGGTCTACTTCAGGTAATTGTAATGTCGAACTGAACCCTTGATTTCGCTCTCTGGGGTAGACTGTTCTAGTTCCATGTTCCATATGACTAAAGGAAGTCAGTTATCTCCTGTTAATTCCCCTCTCCACCGCCTTAATCAGGTATTGAACTCACACTCTTTTGGTCCTGTCACTGGATCTAACTAACGCCATTATCCACTGTGCCATGTGTCCTTGAGGACATCTGTGTATGAATTTCTGGGTATTATAAACCTGTCTTCAGCAACCTTTTTTTACCAGTTCTCATATTGCAATTTTAGCTGTTATCATGCATGTTTTTACCAGAGTTCATATTTCAATATTTTCTTGTTATTATTGCTTTTCTCTGGCTCTCCTTATTACTGGTTCCCATATTGTATTCATTTCTATGCTTGGTCGGCTCAGGAGATTTTTGTGGCCTAGCATATGTGCTGATTCCTTAAGTTTACTAATTTTCCAATGATGTTCTTTGTCTATTATCTCAACCCGATCCCACAGAGGGCAGTGTTCCCCCTTCTCTCCCCATATGTTGTCAGCCACGCCTGATTTTTCCACTTCCCCTCGTGTTACAGCGTTCTGGTATTCTTGAAGCCTTACCTTAAGGGGGAAGCCTGTCTCCCCTTTATATTTCTTTCCGCAGTTGCATGGGATAGCGTACACACAGCCTTTAATCATGTTCTCCTCTATGGGGGGGTCTTACTCGGGAGAGATATCTGCGAAGTGTCGTCAAGCTTTTGAAGGTTGTCCTGATGTTATATGGACTGCAGATCCTTTGTATTTTCTCTGAGAACCCCTTCACAAAAGGCAGGCAGACTGTTTTCTGAGTGTTGTTGTCCTGCTCTTGTACCCGATTTTGTGGGCTGCTGCCATGTACCCAGGGTAGTTGTTACTTTATAGGGTACTACTTTTACTTATTATCCCCAAAGAAATAAAATTGCACACAAAATATTTAGATTTCGGCATTAAATAACCCATAGAGTTTGATATGCCGCTAAACAAAATCAGTCAACTTGCTGTGAGATGGATGATTTTATCGAGTCACTATCTCTAGAATGGTTGCCAATATGTTCTGTTATTTAACCCATAGATGGGGAGGAGATAAGAATTCATGCCTTTCCCAAGAGGGTATGTAAAGGACTCGGCTGGAACTGGCCTCTTCCATTTCTGATGTCGGTCTGCAATCCAATACACCATAAGCACACACGCATATGATAGCGTAATAATGAACGACCTATACTTTTTTTTCGCCCTCCTTTGACTCTGACGAGGAAGATAACGAGGCCATGACTGATACAGATTTAATGATGGCTCCGTTGCTTTTGATTACTATGATGTGAAACTTAGAGAAATTAAGTTCACATCAAGGCAATTATCATTAGAGCCGCATATATTGTGAACTGCGAGTACACTGTGTAATGTCATAAAAAAAGCACAAAGATTTCATCTCTTTCAAACCGCTTTCTTAATTAGAAGATTTTACCGTCGACAAAATAACAGGCTAATTGTTAGTCGCTTGATGATAAGCAAGGTCTAAATTGATATCGTACGAAGATGCGAGATATACATCTTCAGAGGAAGCAAGAAGAAGAAGAAGAAGAAGAAGAAGAAGAAGAAGAAGGGAATAAAGAATAGGGAAAAAATAGAGAAAAGGCGAGACTATGAATAAAAAGGGAAGAAGAAGGTAAGTAAAAATAGAGAAGAAGAAAAAGAAGGAGATAAAAAGCGAAGAAAAAATACAGAAGAAGAAGAACAAGAAGAAGAAGAAGAACAACAACAACAACACCAACAATGAAATAGAAAATAGAGAAAAAGTTTCACTAAGAAAAAAAGGAAGAAGAAAAATAAGGAAAAAGAAGATTGGGTGAACGAATAAAATAGAAAATAAACAAACGGCTTGACTAAGGAAAAGGGAGGAAAAAGAATAGGAAGAAGAACACGAAGAAGAAAAATTAAAGAAGAAGAAGAAGAATGAATGAATGAATGAATGAAGTAGAAAATAGATGAAAGGCTTATCTAAGAAAAAGGGAAGAAAGACAAGAAGGAGAACAATAAGAAGAAAAATTAAGGAAGAAGAAGAAGAAATAGAAGAAGAAGAAGAAGAAGAAGAAGAAGAAGAAGAAGGAGAATGAATGAATGAATGGAATAGAAAATATAGAAAAGGTTGACTAAAAAAGGAAAGATAAAGAAAAAGGAGTAAACACCAAAAAGGCTTAGCTAAGAAGAAGAAGAAGAAGAAGAAGAAGAAGAAGAAGAAGAAGAAGATTAATGAATGAATGAATGAATGAATGAATGAATTAGAAAAAAGCGAAAAGTTTTGACTAAGAAAAAATTGAAGAAAACTGGAAGAAAAATAGAGAAAAAAAATGGGTGAAAAGAATGAAATAGAAAAGAAAGAAAAGAAATGACTAAGATAAAATGTAAAAAGAAGAAAAAAGTTGAATAACAAGAATAGAGAGACATTGGCAGAATACGAAAGAAAGAAAGAAAGAAAGAAAGAAAGAAAGAAAGAAAGAAAGAAAGACGAACGAAAGAACACACAAAGATTTCATACCGTCAAGAGACCTTTAGGCCAACATCATTTCGCAGCCAAGGAATACAATGATGAAAAAGAAGCAAAAAGATTCCTCTTCAAAGTAACCAATCGTGTTTGCTGTAAGGCAGCCACGCCTCGTTTACAATGGCGTTCACAATACACAGAACGGAATGAACTCTTATTTGCACTCAACGTATATACAGCCTTTAATCGAGTTTCTATAGCAGACATCATTGGAGTAATTTCTAAATCATTATCCTGACCACTTACACTTGGTTACTTCGACCAGGCGATACAGGTGGACAGAGTAATTACATATCACGAGAAAATTCGCATTCAGCGGTTTTCATCAGCGACAACGCTGACAAGGCATTTTTTGTCGTCATCTTCATACAATGGAGTCATTCTCTGGAGCAATTTTTACAATCAGTGCTTCAAATTTGGCCGGAAATGAATGTACAGTGACTTCCAATAATATTTGCAAATCAATAAAAGTGAAAACAATTAGAAAAATAATTCTCCCAGGTTCATCAAATTTTGGCAAAGCATACGTCGTACGTTTCTTGAGTAAAATCGAAAACGGAAACCCAAGAACCGAATATAATACAGATTTTCATATACAGAGCTTTTTGGAAGTTACAGAATTTAATTCAGTCAGTCAGTTATGTCCCATGCGTGATACACGCTTAGGCGATCATGTATCTTTCGATACATGACTGACGAGGCAGATTTTTTGTCGCAGTAGGTTGCCATTTCTTTCTGCGGTAGACCAGTTGCCATACAAAGGTATAGAACCTGCTCTGTCCTGCTATTTGCCCATAACCGGAGGGAGAAGATGATTCATACTTTTCCCAAGGGTATTAGCACGTAAGTGAATGTAGGATTCGACTGGAAAGTCGGTCAGTCAGTTATGTGCCATGCGTGATACACGCTTAGGTGATCATGTATCTTTCGATACATGACTGACGAGGCAGATTTTTTTTCCTGCAGTAGGTTGCCATCTCTTTCTGAAGTAGACCAGTTGCTATCCATCCTTGCTTATCATCAAGCGACTAACAATTAGCCTGTTATTTTGCAATCCGGTTTATCATGCTATTTACCCATAGCTGGGGGGAGAAGAAGAGGATTTATACTTTTTCCAAGGGTATTAGCACGTAAGTGAATGTAATCGATTCGACTGGAATTCGAACTTGGCTCTCCGATTCTTCAATCCGAGCTGCTATCTATTACTCCATTACTGCTATAAAATCGGGGGTATTTATTAAAAAAAATAAAATAAAATAAACGCGTTTGTATAAATGGATGGCAGAATGTTCTTTATCGTTTCACCCCAGGCTTATATTCCATATTTAGCTCAAGAATTTCTTCCTGTTTGGATATCTGACTATGTTTTGATAAACTAAGACACGCACTGTGCCTTTTTCTTGCTGAGTATTGATTGTCATCCAATTTTAGGAGTAACTCCCGAAAATTCTTTAACTGCGGACTAAAATATAAAAAAAAAACATTAATAATTGTGTTTGTCGCTCGTTTTGCTACTTTGTTCCTTACTTCGCGAGACCGTTAAGCAACAGAAACAAAGAAAAGTGTACTGAACTGTTACGTAATATCAGTCCTCCTATATGGCAGTGAATGCTGGACAATCTCCTGACATATGAAGAAGAGACTTGAAGCAACAGAAACAAAGAAAAGAGTACTGAACTGTTACGTAATATCAGTCCTCCTATATAGCAGTGAATGCTGGACAATCTCCTCACATATAAAGGAGTGTCTTGTAGCAACAGAAATGTGGTTCTACCGAAGGATGCTGATGATACCATGGGCCGAAAACGTAACCAACGAAGTTTTAGAGAAAATGGAAACAAAGAGAAAACTTGTACTTAACATCAGCGAGAGACAATTGAAATTCCTAGAACACATAGTGAGAAAAGATTGCACGGAAAATCTGATACTCACAGGTGAGATTGAAAGCAAATTGGACAGAAGAGAACAGCATATAACCTACGTAGGGAGCATGAATAAATAGATGCCAGAACAAGGTTTAGGAAATATGACAAAATGAAAACATTTATTAAGAGCTACAAAGGACAGGAAATTGTGGAGAGCCATCATCGCCAATGTCCTGAAGAAATACAACGCATAGAAGAAGAAGAATAATGTGCTTGAGTAAATGCATCCGAGAGCAAGTTTCAGGAGAAATAACAAAAAGACAAAATTTATTAGGAGCTACGAAGAACAGGAAATTGTGGAGAGCCATGAACGCCTACGTTCTGAAATGGTACGGCACATAGAATAATATATATATATATATATATTTTAGATAGATAAAATTTCATTAATTACTGTAATTGTTTTTATTTTTCAGTCTTTCTTCAGGTTCCTCTTACTACCAAAATATTCAAATTTGGATTCGTTTGTCCACAATATATTTCTCTAAATTACGAATGGGACTCATTATATATTGTTTTTCACCATTAGCCCCTTAGTATACCTTTTGAGATTACCAAAGTGGCTGGAGATTTAATTCAGGTCAAGGAAATCATGAAAAAAGATTTTGTAGACATACCATACTATCTGGTTTACTCATAATAGGGAAAAAATCACCTTTCAACAAGTCACCGATTCAAAACACTGTTCTAAATTATGTAAAATTACCTTGAGTCAAAAAGAAAGGAATCAAATTTGGGAAATTTTGATTTATCTGCCTCAATCTCCTAACCTCTCTGCCACGGAATTTGTAGGTGATGAATTGAATAGGAGAATTCGAAGAGAATACCTAAAGCGTGAGAGGGAGCTTTTTCAGTGTTTAAAGAATGCTTGGATGGTCTGCCATCTACTTTTTTTCAAAAACTGTTGCAAAGAATATATAAAGCAGCAATTAAGTCAGGTGTTGGTTTTATTGACGAAAAACATATGATGCCGTTGTGTGATATTTTTTATATAGCTCATGTGTTTAAATTAACAACTTCGAATGGTAGACAAAGCGTTATCTTTTTCAAAAACATTTAGTTCTGACCATTGCATTCGAAATATCAGAACGCGTTTTCGATTCTTCATATTCTCAAATTTATTCTTCAAAGCTTGGAATTTTAAGAATCATAATTCTATATTTTACAGATCCACAAATTCAAGACCAAATTGGCTCTATCGATTTCCGGAAATCTTAAAAAAAAATAAAATCCGACATATCTGCCTCAAGAGGTTTTAACGCTGCCTAGAATCATGAAATCGTTTGTTAAATCCTCTCTTGACCCTTTCAAATACCTTCTACAAAAGACTCAAAATTGACATCAGCTTCAATGTTTATTTTTATTTTCTTTTATTCTTTCCAAGATGGAAAACGAACCAGCCTTCCTATCTAGTTTATATCTCCTTCTTTTATATAGTTGGATACAAAGTACTTATCAGTGAATTATACAACGAAACTTGAAATCGTCATGACTATGTGCCCTTTCTATACAACGCAATATACGCATTTTGTGTCCGCTTTCTAAGTGATGTGTCCTCTGTGACATTAAAGATAATTTTCTTAATGTCAAGTACATGTTTCTTAAAACAGTCAGTTATATCAGATGCATTTCCGGCTAAATTTCTGTGATTCATAGTCTAGAAGCAACCTCAACAGAATGCAAAGGACGGCCGGACTTATCAGCAGTACGTATCTACTACCAAGAATTGAAATCCAGACAGCTACGATATGAGACAAACGCCATACCAACTGTACCAACTGGCCTCAGTGAACAAAGGGTAAATAATTAGACTCGATATTGCTCCGCTCGTTCACATATTCCGTTTCCCTTACCCATAGGACTGTGCCTCCGAGAGCCACGACTACTATCCCAAAGCGCTCCATCCAGAGAATTAGAAGCCGGTTCAAGCAAGGATCTACAAATGATAGAAATTAAGGAGGATTTGAGGTAATTATAATTAAGTAATTCATCGAGTCTAGAAGAAACTTCAAAAGAATGCAGGAAGCACTTGACGGCCGTTTCGTCCTATTTGGGACTTATCAGCAGTGAGCATTACACTACTAAGAATCGAACCCAGACGGTTATGATAACGTCATACTAACTGTATCACTGGGCTTCGGTGTCGGAGAGGTAACTAATTATATCCTCGGCAGTGGATGCGCACTGCTGATGTGTCCCAAATAGGACGAAACGGCCGTCCAGTGATTTTTGCGTTCTGTTGAGGTTTCTTCTAGATTCGCCGAATTATTTAATTAAGAGGTGTGGTAGAGTATGCCAAAGGAATTTCTGTGAAAGTGAAAAGCAACAAACTCAACCAGAATTTGAACACGGTTCGACTATTGCACTTTCTGTGACGATATCAGTCACATTACTCTTACATACGTATTTTATTTTTAAACTTCAATAATCGCATTCTCGATTCGACAGAAGTAACCTAAAAATTACTGCTGCGCTCATTGTCAGCCTTGAATAAAGATTGGGAGTGGTGTTGTACATTATTATTATTATTATTATTATTATTATTATTATTATTACTATTGGCGTACGCACGAATCTATTCGCTTCAATCGCGCGCTTTTTGCATACTTCACAATAGCGAGTGCCTGTTCGCTTCAATACGTAATCTCTCCCTGCATACATTTACGTCTTAGTGAACGTATATAGAATTTTGACCAATAAAGTACTCTCAGTGCATTCTGGGATATATTTAGACCTAAATTGAACCATAGATAGCCATTTTAATTTTGTGCACTTGATGCAAAGTTCAACTCAACTTGAAATATATATATATATATGTTTGTGTGTTTCTGAAATTTCATATAGAATATATATGTAAAAGGACAATATGAATAAATAATACACACACACATATATATATATATATATATATATATATATATATGGGAATATCTGTATAGAATCTACTGGAATCGATTTCCATTGCAGAGCTGATTTGGGGTTTGGTAAGTGCATATTTTGCAATGGTAGCAATACAAAAAAAAATTTCCAATAAAAGAAAAACATGACTTCGTTAAAATAACCAGATTAAAAAACAAAACGAAAAGAAAACGAAATTCTTGGAAATCGACTGACGATCTCGTCTATTAAGTCGAATGGCAAATTCACGTATTGCATGGGTAAAAACGCATAGAAATATCAACGCATTGAAAGATCAACATCTCCCCACATTCATTTCTCTGAATGTTAATATTTAAGCCGGACTCATATATATCAGGCAAAGCTAAGTATTAACGAGCAATCGATTAATTATGAAAAGTTCTCGGCCTGACCAAGAACGAATCCTAAAAAAATATTCTATCATTTTATCAATTTTCTTTCGTGAATGGATGCAGTTAATTTTTCAGCACCTAATCGGATAGGTACTTAAAATATAAATTCCCATTTTTTTTTTTTTAAACAAGAAATATTTTCTTTTCAGCCCAAACTTCTTCCTTGATAATGCACTTACTTCATTTACTAATATTTATCACACTTTTTAAATCAAAATTCATCGAAATACAATATGTCAGGCTACAAATTTGTTGATCGAATAAAAAGAAAAAAAAAAGAGAGCATTCCTGTCATATCTGGGCTGATGCTGACCACTCCTCACTATCCAGCCTTGATAGTGTTCAAAAGCGTGTACGCCGCCTCGTGGGTGATGAATTATTTTCCACTTTTCGAACCCTATCCCACAGACGAAACGTTGTTAGCTCCTCGCTGCTTCCCACGACGAATGCTACATTCCTAATTCAGACATTCACAGCGAGGACCAACCATACCGGGTACAATGAGTTGACACATTTTGATTTCTTTCGTATTCCAATGGTAAGGAAGAAGTTCTAATCAGGCAGAACGAGCGCATTATGGAACAGACTCCCGCCTAAATACTTACCGAGTGAATCATAACATTTTCAATTCTAGGGTCAACGATTATCATCTATCATTCATATATATATATATATATATATATATATATAATATGAATAAACTGAGATAGATAGATAGATAGATAGATAGATAGATAGATAGATAATCAATGGTTTGAATATGAATAAACTGACATAGATAGATAGATAGATAGATAGATAGATAGATAGATAGATAGATAGATAGATATTAATAGACAGATATGAATAGACTGAGATAGATAGATAGATAGATAGATAGATAGATAGATATTAATAGACAGATATGAATAGACTGAGATAGATAGATAGATAGATAGATAGATAGATAGATAGATAGATAGATAATGAATAGTTTGAATATGAATCAACTGAGATAGATAGATAGATGGATAGATAGATAGATAGATATGAATAGACTGAGATAGATAGATAGATAGATAGATAGATAGATAGATAGATAGATAGATAGATAGATAGATAGATGTGAATTGACTGAGATTGATAGATCGAGAGATAGATAGATAGATAGATAGATAGATAGATAGATGTGAATTGACTGAGATTGATAGATCGAGAGATAGATAGATAGATAGATAGATAGATATGAATAGACTGAGATAGATAGATAGATAGATAGATAGATAGATAGATAGATAGATAGATATGAATAGACTGAGATAGATAGATAGATAGATAGATAGATAGATAGATAGATAGATAGATAGATAGATAGATAGATATGAATAGACTGAGATAGATATATATATAGATAGATAGATAGATAGATAGATAGATAGATATGAATAGACTGAGATAGATAGATAGATAGATAGATAGATAGATAGATAGATAGATAGATCGAGAGATAGGTGTGAAAAGTATATTATAGCTAAAAAAATATGAACAAATAATAGATAGTTAGATATTAATAGTCTGATAAAGATAGAAAATTATGAATAGACTGCGACAGATATGAATAGACTGAGATAGATAGATTGATAGATAGATAGATAGATAGATAGATGTGATGTAATGTAACGCACGTCCTAACTTTTAATAACTCCATTTTCCAATAAATCTGTATATTAAAAATGGAATCATATGAAATTTAAAAAAAATCTTAATTCGATTCCTGTTAACAAAAACTGCCACCCTAACAATAATGTTTATCATTTAAACATGACGTTGCCTGACACAGAAAGCATGTCTTTTTTCTTGAATATTCAATTATTAAGACGACACCCAGTGTTGCAACCTCCCGCTGAGAAGAAAATAACCCTGTTCATAAAAGGACCTCCTTTTTCTGCACGCCAATTTCTTTCACGGATTAGCTTATTTATTCATAAATTGATTCAATTTTTATACTATTTATATATATATATATATATATATATATATATATATATATATATATATATATATATATATATATATATATATGTGGGGGGGGATTTACATCCTATATAAATTCATCCTATATTGATAAGATGAATTTTCTCTTAGAAACATTATAAAGAAATACAAAACCCCACTCGACCAGAACAGGAAAATCAAATTAATTATCTATAATAAAAAAAAATTTTAAACCGACAACCTCATTGTCAACAAGTCACCAGCAAGTTCCAAATTACAGAGAATCAAAATCATTTTGGAATTTACGTGTCTGTTAAGGAATTACGTTACTGAGCAAATCAAGGAATTATATTGGACCTACAACTACATGCTTATCAAGAAGGCTAACCTCTCTGACCATAGCTGAATTAGGACTCATTTAAACGCACACAGAAACGTATCAAACTCTGTTCACAACATCCTCGTAGAAAATACGAATACAATAGCCTCATCCACATGTAAAAAAGACTAAAAATAAAGGAAATATTTATAATAAAAAAAAAACCAACACTCAATAATAACAACTATGAACACGGCCACAATTTGCTGGCCGTGTTTACAAAATTAAAAAAAAACATTCCCATCACTATAGATAAGCACATATAAAAATTTACATATTGAATTAAAAATAAAAAAAAATAAACATCCTTGATGAAATCGATCATGAACAAAAATGACATGTTCATCATTAATTAATCATAGCTAAACATCGGAAGCTAATGAAGGCTTGAAATAAAGTTTTGCTGTTACATCCGATATATATATATATATATATATATATATATATATATATATATATATATATATATATATATATATCATAAATTTACTAATTTAAAAATATGGTTCCGTCGCTACACAGGAATTACCATGTTTCAAAAACATAAACTAAAAACTTCAATTATAGAATTAAATTAAAGTCCCTCGTCCTATTTCATTTTCAAGCGAATTTTGGAATAACTTATTTTGAAATTTACTGAATTTTATAAGTATATACATTCGTAATATTAGATTCTAAGGATATGGAGGAATCCAATCATTATATATATATATATATATATATATATATATATATATATATATAGCTAATAATCCGTTGGTATATAATTCAAGTGAAGGTTAATAATATAAAATATTAAAACTGATCTACAAAAAGAGCTCAATGTATTTATTGTAACAGAGCATATAAATTACATAGAATATAAATCCAAATTTACCTCATCAGAAGAGCTATTTCAACCAACAAGTTCTTTGTTGGCATTTTCAACTCATTCCTATTTTATGTTTTTATTTTATTTTTAGATTTTCCTAAAATATATAGCTAGGGTGTCCTGTCTACTTTATTGTGTTGCATGACCCTTGAATCTTCGAGAAGATTCATCCTGCCTTTTGGCAAGTTTGGTCTTAAATCCTTCCGGGCGCCTATCCACCGTCCTCACCAGAAAAGCCTGGTGGAGGAAACAGTTTAGTCGCCGATGACCCGACCATATGGCTGGTAGCACAGGCTTATACGGGACCAGTAGCGATTGTAGAGTGAATTGACATAATCTTCAACGAGTTGCCTCGTATCCGTGACCAATTCCAAGCCTTCAACTTGGAGCACTTGGGCTCTGTTTTGAACTGGAGAAGGATGGGCTGCGCCAGGTCTATTTGCCCAAGACTAGAGCGTGAATGAATACCTCTCTGGTTGATGTTAGACACTTGCATGCTAATTAAATTGGTTAGGTTCTCAGATGCAGAGAGTCCTTACGGGAATGATGAGGATGGGGAGGCGGGGGGTGAGGGTGTCGATGCGATTTTTTGTGTGTGTGTATTATGCAGTAAGATTCACAATGTACCAGGCCCTCGATGTAGACGATTACACTAAGTGGTATTAGGTTGGTGCAAAAATAATATCGTTTTTTGACGTTAAAAAATACGTCAAAAAACGACATTATTTTTGCACCAACCTAATAGTATATATGGATAGGAGGGAAAGATAGCGGTTGACTCACTCTTTATGCGGATAGATGAGGAAGGTAACAGATAACCCTAGATATGATCAGGTTTAGATTGTAGTGATCGGGGAATCATCCTCTTGGGAGTCTGTTCCATAGTGCAGTGGTTCGCGGGAAGAAGCTGTTTGCTTACTTCTCGCTGATTGAGTACGAAGGGAATGTAGATGGTTTGCTGCTGTGTAATTGGCATGGCGGGATTGTCTGTGCCACATTTTCCGTCGTTAAAAAAAACGTATTTATAACTCATTCTAAGCTTTCTGAAATAAAAAGATGAACATGACGATAGCTTAAAAACCACGTAACATGGTACTTTCAATATGATGGTGAAAATGCCAGTAATAATGGATAAAAATTAGTATTGATGAAAGACAAAGCCACATAAAAAATATCAGTGAATTTACACTAATTTCTATGACTGATTTACAATTACAAAATTCCTGC